>LR880969.1:762755931-762766952 GCA_904067115.1 Aegilops sharonensis | reverse complement strand
CCGATTCTAAATCACCAAGAAACAGAGGGGCAGCATGAGGCCACAGATCCCCCAAAATTATGGGGAGTGGGACTAGGGTTACGGGCTCACCTTGCAATAGCTCTGCCGCTGCCGTGCGCTCCACCACCGCGGAGAAGAAACCTGAAACTGTGTTATATCGACTAGAGGGGGGGGGGGTGAATAGGCGATTTTTATGAATTCTTCAATGAGGAATTTTCCGGTGAGGAAATTCCTAAGTGAAGAACTACTTGCAGCGGAATAAGTACTCAGAAGTAAGCATAAGAGAATACGGGTATGGTCATCATGATGAAATGAAGACAATCAAAGACTACAGAAAGCGTAAACACAAGATAGCACAAGATGAACACAAACAGACTGAAGAATTGAACTGAGGAAATTGAGAAAGTCTTCAGTCAAAGTCTTCAAACACAGATATGAACGAACACTCAACACAGTAATGAGGAAATGAAAGAGTTGAGGAAATAGAACCAGTTAGGTTGGTGAAAACAATGATTTGGTAGACCAGTTCCAACTGCTGTCTAAGTTGTACGTCTGGTTGGAGCGGCTGAGTATTTAAACTCGAGGACACATAGTCCCGGACACCCAGTCGCTGAGCACGCAGCTCAGGACACCAAGTCCTCACCATATTCTCCTTGAACTAAGGTCAAACAGACCTCGTCCAATCACTCATGGTAAGTCTTCAGGCGACTGCCAAACCTTCACAGACTTGGTCACTCGGCGATCCACAATTCCTCTTGGATGCTCTAGACCATGACGCCTAACCATCTGGAAGAAGCACAGTCTTCAAAGGTAACAAGCGTCGGATCCACGCAGGATCAATCTCTTCAGTGATGCTCAATCACTTTGGGTTTCTAGGGGTTTGGTTTTTGGGTTTTTCCTCACTCGATGATTTTCGCTCAAAGTCCTCGGAGGATGGGTTGCTCTCAAATGACAAGTGTCAAGTTCTCTCGGAGTAGCCAACCAGCTAGTGGTTGTAGGGGGCGGCTATTTATAGCCTAGGGAGCAGCCCGACATGATAAGACATAAATACCCTTCAATGATATGACCGTTAGGTGGATAAGATATTTTGGGACAGCTGGCGTGCAGCACAGCAACGGTCGGAAATTTGACTCTCAAATTCCTCAGGGCTATCATGTTCCTCACTGTGTAGGCAATCCGCACTGGCTAAGAAAATATTTTTGGGTGATTTTGAGAAGGTCGAAAATAACTTGCTTAGAAATGGGGCCGTTTTCCCTTACTTTGGAGCTTGTTTGGACAAAATTTTCAGTGACTATGAGTTGGACTTCACAAAAAGGGTTGGATTTATGAACTAAAGTGTATAGTAGTACATAAAACAATGCAACATCGCAGAACAAACAAATGAACCCCAGAAATATTGGAGATAGGTTCAAATTTGAATGCCGGTTCAAATTTGAATGTCGGTTCAAATTTGAATTTTATTTCAAGTCAAATCAACATCATAGCACATAAGTTTTCACATCAAATGACAACAAACATAAGTTTTCACATCAAATTTGAATGATTTCGACTCTATTTCTTTTGCTTCTTTCTACCACTCGATTTCTTCTCCTTTTTTCCACCGTTTGGTTCCACGGCGCATAGTTTGTTGATTCTGATGCTCTTGCTTTTTGGCCCCTTGGTTTTCTTGCCAACTCCACTAGGCCCCCTCAAGTTTTGCACCTGACCATGTCCCACTTCTTCAGTTTGCACTTCTGCAGATTGAGTAGATGGCACACATTGTTCAACTACTTCAGTTTGCAACTCAACACTTGGTAGCACAACCTCCAAACATGGCAACACAGCTGTCAAAGCAGATTCGCATGGCAGCACAACAGTTGCTTCATCTGCAACAGTTTCAGATTTCCCTAGCACCTGCAAAACAGATTCAGTATGCATCATATCGTCCAAAACAGAAACACTTTGCTCATGTTCAGTAGTAACAGTTTCAGTTTGTTCCATATCTTTGTCACCTAACATTATATGCTTAGTGCTCTTCCTTCTAAAGCCATTGAGTCTTGCTTTTTTCACTGGCTAGCATTGTTCAACAACAAGAGGTGGGGCTTTTTCTGCACGCTTCCTCCTAAAAAATAAAGCATTTGACTTGGTTAGATACTAGAACAAGTAGCAAAATCAAAAACTTGCAAAAGCAGTAACATAAACATACTTTGGCCTCTGAGGAGTGTAGATGCATTTGGATGAACCAATTCTGTGCCCAAGTACCTCACACAACTTGCACCTATTTTTGTTA
This sequence comes from Aegilops sharonensis, assembly GCA_904067115.1. Classification (NCBI taxonomy): domain Eukaryota; kingdom Viridiplantae; phylum Streptophyta; class Magnoliopsida; order Poales; family Poaceae; genus Aegilops; species Aegilops sharonensis. Next base: position 762,764,683 of record LR880969.1, on the reverse strand, counting down.
CCTTTTTTTAGCCCTTTTGGGCTTATCATTCTTTTCCTTTTCCGTTTTCCCCTTCTTACAACAACCACCTTTCTCAAACCAAGCTTCGAATCTGCTCTGTTTTGGCCTCCCAGCCTTTCTTCTAGTGACATGGGGACACAACGTAAATTCTATTTCCACCTCAGGCCACTGAGATTGGTCAGCCAGTGCAGGAATTGGACTTGCATATGCAGCTTTGAATTTTAGTACTAAATAATACTCATGCTAATATGGGTGCATATTTAACCTGGGTTTAGATGCCAAAAAAGTATGGAATGCTCACATGGTTTTCCAGTGTGTTGCCACTCTTGGCAAGTGCACTCATGCAACTCAGTATTTACCACATGCCTCTTGCCACTCTTTGTATCTCTTACTTCAGCACCCCACAAGGAAGATTTCTCAACAGATAGATGTGGAAGATTTCTACTCCTGTTGACCACCTGTTGTACCACTGCTGGAAGCTTGTCCCCTTCCAAAATATTAGCAATTTTTCCTCTCAACTCCCACAAACGCATGATCATGATCCTTATTTGGTCCACCATGTCATGCACAGGCAAGTCTTTCAAATCCTTCACTTTGTTGTTAAAACTTTCTGCCAAGTTGTTATTGATATGATCACATTTTATGGCAGTATTAAAACCTGGTCTATACCACAACAGAGAATGGTGGGTGTTCAACCATCAAGCAAATTCATTATCACTACATGATGCCAATATCTTACCAAGGTGATAGGAATGTGTCTGTCTGGTGTAGGATCTTGCTGCTGGCCACATGCGCCCAAATTCATCTGCTCTTAATTTTTTTATCAGATTCATCTACATATGTCCAAAGCACTCCCTCTGCTCAGCATGGGGGAAAACATTTTTTACTGCATTTTCCAACCCTTTACATGCATCTGTGTGGATAGCCAAAGCAGAAACTGGCCCTATGCATCTTTTTCAGTTGCATCATGAACCATATCTGTTGAGGATATAACTACTATGTATAAACCGGCCAGGAGGGCCCGGTTCACCCTAGACTGTGCTGAAGCCCATGAAGGTCTTGAAGATGGCGTTCAACTAGTAAATCTTGGAAGCCCACGGCCCAAAGGCGGATTAGGGCCCGTAGTGGTAAACCGCCATGATTATGTAAACTTGTAATATAAGTTAGAAAGGAGAGAGACCGAGCCGGACACTTTGTATAGGTCGGCTCGGGACTCTGCAGACCGGCCGCGCGTCAACCTGTGTATATAAGGGGACGACCCGGCGGCGGTTCAAGACAGACAACGACAACTCGAGGCCTAGGCGAAGCTTATTTGCTCCCTAGTCATCGAAACCACATCAATCCCACCACAACTAGACGTAGGCTTTTACCTTCATTGAAGGGGCCGAACTAGTATAACTCTCGTGCCTTTGCGTCCGCTTTAACCCCTTCAAGTTAACCCGTAGCGATGGCTCCACGACTAAGTCCTTTCACGAGGACATCTGCCGTGACAAAACCATGACAGTTGGCGCCCACCGTGGGGCTATCGCATGATGGTTTGATGATCTTGGAGGGCAAGTTCGAAGGACTTGAAGGCTATGCTGTGGGCCGGATGACCAAGAGTCGTCGCGGCAAGCTCTACATCGACGACGCAGGATGGGGCTCCGAGGCTGGCTCAATCGAGTACGGATACCGGGCCCCCTTTGGTGGCATACACGTTTTCATCGGCAAGATTGGTGAGCCAGGGCCTGAGCCGGACATCTGCACCGACCTCGTCGAGACGGCTCAGCGTACGAGATCTGCCAAGGTTAGACCGGCCGTGAAGCGCGCCTTCGTGGGAGTCATCCACGGAGGAAACCGTGAGGACGAATCGGGATATGGTAGCGAGACCATCGTCTATTCCGATGACGAGTCCTCGACGGGAGAAACCGAATCGTTGTACCAGTTGCAAGACGACCAGATGAGGGGCTGTTCTAATGGCGATAGTATTCCGGACCCCTCCGATCAGCCCAACCGGGTTGGAATATTTATTGCCGGTACACAAGCGGCGCTTCACTCTTCGACTGCGGCGGCGAGGCTCTCCGGACCATCAGCGGCGGCAGCAACCGGGGCAGGAGGTCCTGTGCACCCGCCGGCTCAAGTTTTATCAGACCTGTTCGACGCACTAGCTGTGCTTATGGCAGAGGCCAATCCGGCGGATCAAGATGCCCACAACGCAGAAGTTGCAAAGGTGAGAGAGCAGATCGCGCAGGCCAAAGCAGACCTGGCAGCTGAGAACGACAGGATGGTCGCAGAGCGGGCCGCTTTGGATGCCCAGGCCTATAAGCTTATGTTGGACCAGAACGCATCGCATGAGGTCTTAAAGCGGAAACACAGGTCCCGTTTGCCTTCAGTTTTCGACGCTAGAAACCTCTTTCACACCCCAGGGGCGGGAACCAGTAATCCGCCGGAGGTAAACCGGGCTGAGGCGCCAGGGCCAGGCGCGCCGATCCAACCCCGCCTCATGGAACCCCCTCGGCAGAACAATATGATGCCTCTCCCGGTCCAGACACCTCCGGGTCATTATTCTAATCCTATGGACAATCTTGTCGCTGCCGCTTCACGATTGGAGGCCATCCCGATCGAAGGAGATTCTCCGCAGGCAGTAGAGACACGCCGGGTTAAGGAGCTTCTTCGAACCGCTTTGATCCAACAGGAAGCATACATGTACATCCGTGACCGGATTCATTCCACCCCACGTCCGAGCAGGAGCTACAGCAGGCGTATGGATGAACCGGCTGTATCGAGAAATGCACGACACCGTGAAGCGGCCCATGGCCATAACCCGGCAGGCGGTATTCGCGATGCTCAGGAAGTGGTGGACCGGGCCCGGGCATGAAGGGAGGCCGAGTTAGCAGCATAGAACGAGGCGCGTCCGCTTACGCCGGTTTGCCCAACCACCTCAGTCGAGCCAGGGGTCGCTTCTAGCTTGGGGGTGCCCTGTTTGATCCCCGCTTTACGCAACGTGCGCTTGCCCAAAGACTTCAAGGGTCCGCGCAAGGTGCCAAATTACACCGCTGATTTACCTCCAGAAGCATGGATAGAGAGCTATGAGATGGCCATGGAGATGCTAGATGTGAATGAGGCCGCGTGTTCAAAGTATTTTACCATGATGCTTGAAGGGACGGCCCGTACTTGGTTAAAGACCTTGCCGCCCAATTCTATCAGTTCATGGGCCCAGTTGTGAACCCGGTTTATCCAGAATTTCAAAGATACCTGTAAGCAGCCCATGTCTGTAGTGGACTTGGCGGCTTGTGTCCAGGGGGAAGGGGAGTCAACAACCCATTGGGTACGCCGCGTTTCGGAAATCTTGCACTCGTCAGACCGGATCAACGCTTACTCTGCGATCTTAACCCTGGAGGGCAACTGCCGGTTTCAGCCTCTGAAGTTAAAGTTGGGGCGCATGAAGCAATTTTGTAATGACATGGGGAATCTCATGGGCGCTTTAGTGAAGTATGCTGATTCTGATAGTACCAAGGATCCCAAGTCTGACGATGACAAGACAGGGAAGGGAAGGAAGAACAACAACTCCAAGGGCCAGCAACATCACTCAGCAGGTAATGGCAAGCGTAAAGCGGATTGCAACATGGACATTGTAGCTAATACCAACGCGCAGGACAAGGGCCAGCGACGCAAGGGTAAACAGCCGAATCGAAGTGGAGCGCCTAATCCCAATTCGGACCGCTTGAACTATCTATTGAATCAACCCTGTCCAAAGCATGGGACGAAGGAGACGCCAGCAAACCACCTCTGGAAGGATTGCTACATTATGCAGGATTTCAAGAGTTCTAATGCTTTCCGGTATGATCACGGCTCTGGCGGCGGTTCAGGATCCGGGCCGGGTTATGGTGGAGGAAATTTCGGTTCAGGATTTAATGGTAATCCGGGCGGACATAACAATCAGAATAACCAAGGTGGTTACGACCAGCAGCAGCAACAGTCGGGTTATCAGAGCAACCCAAAGCAGTTGAATAGTGGGAAGTACCATGTCTTCACCACTAGCTTAGACAAGCGAGACCGGAAGGTTCAGAAGCGGGCAGTCAACGCTGTTGAACCGGCCGTGCCCCATTACCTACGCTGGTCGGAGCAGCCCATTATATGGAGTAGAGAGGATCATCCTCCCCGGGTCGACAATCCGGGTCAGCTAGCCCTGGTAGTGGCGCCTCGGGTGGGAGGTTATAAGTTCACCAAGGTTCTCATGGATGGAGGGAGCAGCATTAACATCCTGTACTATGAGACCTTCCGTCGTATGGGACTAACGGATAAACATCTCAAACCGTCCAATACAGTGTTCCATGGTGTGGCACCTGGCAAGTCAGCATATCCTGTTGGTAAAATAGCTCTGGAAGTGGCTTTTGGTGATAATTATGACTCGAGATCGGAAACATTAACGTTTGAAGTGGTAAAAATCCAGAGTCCATATCATGCCCTGTTCGGGCGACCGACTTACGCCAAATTTATGGCACGGCCCTGTTATGTGTATTTACAGCTCAAGATGCTGGGTCACAAGGGGACCATAACGGTTCACAGAAGCCGTAAGGTCGCTTTGGAGTGCGAGGAAGGTGATGCGGCCTATGCAGAGTCGGTTTGTGCTACAGAGGAGTTGAAATATTATAAGGACAATGTTGATCCAGCGGACATGACCCCTTTGAAGAAGCCGACTACAGAGCATGATCCGGATTAAAATTTTAAATCGGCGGCGGAGACTAAGCTTGTTGACTTCGTGCCTGGCGATTCGTCCAAGCAGTTCACTATCAGCGCTAACTTGGACCCGAAATAGGAAAGCGCGCTCATCGAGTTCATCCGTGAGAATCGGGACATTTTTGCATGGAAGCCTTCTAACATGCCAGGTGTACCGAGGGAACTCGCTGAGCACACTCTTAATGTTGATCCCAAGTACGAACCGGTGAAGCAGTTTCTCTGCCGGTTCAACGAAGAAAGGCGCAAGGCTATTGGAGAAGAGGCGGCCAGGCTCTTAGCGGCTGGTTTTATCGTTGAAGTCTTCCATCCAGAGTGGCTTGCTAATCCGGTGCTGGTCCTTAAGAGGAACGACACTTGGCGCTTGTGCGTGGATTACACAGATCTTAACAAAGCTTGTCCAGCAGATCCTTTTGCCCTCCCCCGCATTGACCAGATTATTGATGCCACTGCGGGTTGTGAACGGTTGATTTTTTTGGATGCATATTCTGGGTATCATCAGATCAAAATGGCGGTTAAGTACTAGGAGAAAACGGCGTTTATCACCCCCTTTGGAGCCTTCTGCTATGTATCCATGCCCTTTGGGCTTAAAAGCGCCCAGGCAACGTATCAACGATGTGTGCAGAATTGCCTGCACAAGCAGATCGGCCGTAATGTGCACGCCTATGTAGATGACATTGTGGTCAAGTCAAAGGAGAAAGAGACACTGATTGGCGATTTGAAGGAAACCTTTGACAACCTACGAGTTTACAAGATGATGCTCAACCCGGCCAAATGTTTTTTTGGTGTTCCGGCAGGCAAGTTATTGGGTTTTCTCGTGTCCAACAGGGGAATTGAAGCTAATCCGGAAAATATTACGTCTATTACCTCCCTGTCTAAACCGAAGTGTATTAATGATATCCAGCGTTTGGCATGCCGGATTGCCGCGTTGAGCCGGTTTATCAGCCGCCTCGGAGAGAAGGCCATCCCTTTGTACCAGATGCTGAAAAAGACAGATCAGTTTGTCTGGAATCCAGCCGCCGATGAAGCGTTGGAGGACTTAAAGCGACAGTTAACCAATCCGCCCGTTCTTGCAGCTCCAATCGACAAAAAACCGTTACTACTATACATAGCGGCTAATGCTCGTGCAGTTAGCGTGGCTATTGTGGTAGAGCGCAAAGAAGCAGGCAAGGAATATCCGGTTCAGCGGCCGGTTTACTATATTAGCAAAGTGCTTATTGAATCCAAGCAACGGTACCCGCATTGGCAAAAGCTAGTATACGGAGTTTTTATGGCGAGCCGGAAGCTTAAGCAGTACTTCCAGGGCCATCCGATCACAGTGGTCAGCTTTGCTCCTTTGGGCGATATAATTCAGAACAGGGAAGCGACTGGCCGGATTGCTAAGTGGGCTATAGAGCTTGGGCCGCACGGATTGAAGTATGTGCCTCGAACGGCGATCAAATATCAAGCACTTGTGGATTTCATCAATGATTGGACAGAGTTACAGGCGCCTGAAGAGAAGCCGGATCACACTTATTGGACGAATCATTTTGATGGATCCAGGCAATTGGAGGGCTCGGGGGCTGGAGTCGTATTAACTTCCCCACGAGGTGACAAGTTCTGTTACGTTCTCCGCTTAATGTTCCCTTGTACTAACAATGCAGCTGAGTATGAAGCTTTGCTCCATGGTCTTCGGATGGCGAAGGAGATGAATCTTAGCCGGATTAAGTGCTTCGGTGACTCGGACCTGGTGGCTCAACAGGTGTCTGGCACTTGGGATTCCAAGGATCCACTCATGGCAGCCTATCGTCGTGAGGTGGACATTGTTGCAGGTCACTCTAAGGGTTATCAGGTGGATCACGTGGATAGACGGAAGAACGAAGCGGCGGACGCTTTAAGCCGGCTGGGCTCTCAGCGTAAACCGGTCACGCCTAACGTCTTTTTGGATGTTCTGCATAACCCGTCAGTCAAGCTCCCTGGTGAAGAGGATTTGGCTATTCCTTATCCAGAGGCGCAGTTGGTGGCAGCCTTGCATGTCATACCGGATTGGCCAGTTCCTTATCTTGCGTACATGAACCGGGGCGAGTTGCCAGAGGATGAGACTCTGGCCAGGCAGATAGTCCGGCGATCCAAGTCCATGACCATTATCAATGGCGAGTTGCATCATTGCAGTGTATCAGGCGCGTTTCAATGCTGTGTGTCCCCTGAGGAAGGCTGTGAAATTTTATGCGAAATCCACGAAGGGGATTGTGGTCACCACGCCGGTTCAAAGTCTCTGGTAGCTAAGGCGTTTCGTCACGGTTTCTACTGGTTGACGGCTCATGCTGATGCGGAGGATCTAGTTAGACGATGTGATGGCTGTCAGAAATTTTCAAGGCATGCTCAAGTGCCGGCTCAAGAATTGAGGATGATTGCAATTACTTGGCCGTTTGCGACTTGGGGGCTGGATATGGTCGGACCTTTCAAAAGGTCCAAGGACAAGAAGACCCACCTCTTGGTGGCGGTTGATAAATTTACCAAGTGGGTTGAAGCGGAGCCCGTTAGCAAGTGTGATGCAGCCACGGCGGTTCAGTTCATTAAAAAGGTGATTTTCCGGTTTGGCTTTCCACACAGTATCATTACTGATAATGGTACCAACTTGTCCAAAGGCGCTATGAAGGAATTTTGTGAGCGTGAGCACATCCGGCTTGATGTATCGTCAGTAGCTCACCCACAGTCCAATGGACAAGCAGAATGGGCTAATCAAGAGATCTTGAGAGGCATCAAGCCCCGGCTTATGGTCCCTTTGCAGAGGACACCGGGTTGTTGGATAGAAGAACTACCATCTGTGTTATGGAGTATCAACACTACGCCGAACAGATCCACAGGATACACACCGTTCTTTTTGGTCTATGGAGCGGAAGCGGTTCTCCCCAGTGACATCTGTCATGACTCACCTCGTGTGGCAGCTTGTGTTGAAGCGGACAACGAGACGGCACGGCAAGATGCTTTGGACCTGTTGGATGAGGAGCGTGACATAGCAGCTGCCCGCTCGACGATTTACCAACAGGATCTTCGTCATTACCATAGTCGCCGGGTCAGAACCAGAACTTTTCAAGAAGGAGATTTGGTGCTTCGGCTCATCCAAGACCAGACTGATATGCACAAGTTATCCCCACCTTAGGAGGGACCTTTCGTGGTCAGCAAGAATCTGCACAACGGGTCATACTATCTGATCGATATTCGTGTTGGGGAACGTAGTAATTTCAAAAAAATTCCTACGATCACGCAAGACCATAGTGATGGCATAGCAACGAGAGGGGAGAGTGTCCGTCCACGTACCCTCGTAGACCGAAAGCGGAAGCGTTATAACAACGCGGTTGATGTAGTCGTACGTCTTCACGATCCGACCGATCCAAGCACCGAACGTACGGCACCTCCGAGTTCTGCACACGTTCAGCTCGATGACGATCCCCGGACTCCGATCCAGCAAAGTGTCGGGGATGAGTTTCGTCAGCACGACGGCGTGGTGACGATGTTGATGGTCCACCGACGCAGGGCTTCGCCTAAGCTCCGCGACGATATGACTTCTCCGGCGCAGGGCTTCGCCTAAGCTCCGCGACGATATGACCGAAGTGGAATATGGTGGAAAGGGGGCACCGCACACGGCTAAGGAAAGATCCGTAGATCAACTTGTGTGTCATGGGGTGCCCCCTGCCCCCGTATATAAAGGAGACAAGGGGGGGTGCGGCCGGCCTAGGAGAGGCGCGCCTGGAGGAGTCCTACTCCCACCAGGAGTAGGACTCCCCCCCCTTCTCCTAGTTGGAGTAGGATTGGGGAGGGGGAAGAGGGAAGGGGGCGCCGCCCCCCCTCTCCTTGTCCTATTCGGACTAGAGGGGGGAGGGGGGCGCGCAGCCCACCTGGCCGGCCCTTCCTCTTCTCCCTTGTGGCCCATGAAGGCCCATATACCCCCCGGGGGGTTCCGGTAACCCCCCGGTGTTCCGGTAACATCCTGTTTTCACTCGGAACCCTTCCGAAGTCCAAACATAGGCTTCCAATATATCAATCTTTATGTCTC
>LR880969.1:762727833-762745290 GCA_904067115.1 Aegilops sharonensis | reverse complement strand
ATATATATATGAACGTCACAAGCCAGCTGGCGGCACAAACCGCCGTGGCAGTTTAAGATTTTCGCTGCAGGTAATAGTTTATCATTGGCAAATCAAAAGGAGGCATAAGTTGCAAAATGTATGCACGAAGTCATATAAACGCCAAAGGTGGCAGCTAGTTTTATTACAAGGCATTCAGAGGCCCAAAATTTGGAGTTGCTTCATAACGGGCAGTTTCTGACGTATCAACCGACTTGACGGATTAAGCTTCATTGCCGGGTTGACGTGAAGTAGATGGGTCGTCTGGCGTCGGTTCAACTTCTTCCTCCTCACCATCCATTGGCCGGAAGTTATTGGTGGTCCAGCCAATCCAGGTTAAAGCTTGAAAGACAGCCTCTTCACTTATAAGCTCAGCTGGATCAACGTCAGGGGCGTAAGTGTGCTTACGGGTTGGTGGAACAAGGTTTTGCACTTCCGGAATAACAACTTCAACCCGTCTGTTGTTCGCGTCGTAGAAGGAGCGTTGAATCGTCAGGTTGGCCTCTTCTGCCAGTTGACTCGCCAGAGGACGCATCTCCCTTGTTACCCGTTTGAGAGCATCATTATCAAATACATCGCCATTTTCTTGAGCACTAGGGAAGCCTTTGGCTATGTCAGCCGGATCAAGGTCAGCTATCCATGCTTTGGCGCGAGTTAGTGCCAATAAGGTGCCAGCCCGGGCAGCGGATCGTTTCAATTCTTCTATCTGTGCTGGTATCATAGATAGCCGGTCCAGTGTGTCCTTGATCAGTATCGGAGCTGCATTATCATAAGAAGTGGCGCAAATAACTCGCTGGGTGCCGGTATACAGCTGTTCAATTAGCGTATACGCGGCCTTGAGTTTCTTCCGCATGTCAGAGCCCAGATGAGCAATGCGCCTACCTATACCGGTTTAAGAAAGTTCAGGTTAAACCGAAGAAAATTTCAAAATGGAATATTCATCACAACCTTGGTGAAACGTTGCTTACCAAATATTGCAGAGGTCATGGCATTGATTTGGCGCTTTAATCCAGTGAGCTCTTCCGTCGTCGGTTTAAGAGCTGCTTCAGCATCTTCCGCCCGTTTTAGCAAGCCCGCCTTTTCAGTATCCCAGCTGGCCCGCTCAGACTTGAACCACTCCTTCAGCTGCTCCATGGTAGTCAAGGCGGTTTTCAGCTCATCCTTGGCCTTGGAGGTTTCTGCTTGTTGAGATTTCAGATTTTCTTGAAGATCGTTGATTTGTGAGACTTGTTGGCGTATCTCACTCTGCAACAAAAAGAGAGCATGTTAATATCCTCATTAGAGGTCCCAAGCGCATAACCAGTCATACACTTGGCACTTGGGGGCTAATGCGGATCATTTTTTATACTGATTATTGAAGTCCTATGGATTAATACAAGTGTTAATCATGGCACTTGGGGGCTAATGTGTGTTTGATCAGAAATATATAAGACAAAGTACTATGAACTATGCACAGTCCCGGTTTGACTTTCTAGGGACAAACCTGCCCTTGGGGGCTACTATGCAATGAAGGTACAATATTAGGGCACAACTATTTACCTCATAGCGCTCCTTCATAAGATTTACTAAACTGGCTTCATAATCACGGCTTGTGTAGAGCCGGTTCAGGAAGCCAGAGAGAAGGTCTTGGGCAGAGAGATTGTTATAAGATGACAGATCAGTTTTTTCCTTCCCTTTGCTCATGGCAGCAAATTCTTCCTTGGCAGTGTGCTTTGATAGAGCAACCAGATTGCCAGGGGCGGTATATGTGGTGCCTGTAACTACGACATCATCATCTTTGGTCGGACTGGCCGAATTAGCATTTTCAACAGGGCTTGGCGTTTTCATACCCGGGCTTGGCGGATCAGCAGTTGAGTCCCGTTGTTCTGCTGCAGGACTCGGAGGAGCAGGAGGATGTGAAGTCTCAACTTGGACATCCGGTTCAACCTCTGGTGGATTAGCATTGGCATCTTGATATTTCCCAGCAGAGTTGTCTTTAGCAACTTCGGGATTTTCACCATGATGCTCTGGAGTCTTCTCCGGATCAACATCCACAGTAGGGTCGAGGATCTTGGCCTTTTTACTAAGTCGAGCCTTGGTGCTGTAACATCAAGGGTTAGAATATGATAAACCGACAAATACAAGGAACAAATTAAGGAGTAATATACTTACCCAGCAGCAACTTTGAGAGGAGGCAGCTGAGTGGTTGATGAACCGCCAGACGAGTTGGAAGAAGCCTGGTAACTCGGGTCAGATGGATTGAGAGGGCATCGGAAGAAACCTTTCAAAGGATAACGCTTTTCAGGAGAACAGGTCACCTCTGGACGACGTTTTCGGGTTGGTGTGTCAGCTAAACCGGACGACGTAATTTGTTGATCGCTATGCCGGGTCATACGGCGTTCTTCAGTTTGTTTTGTCTTCAAAGAAAATTTTGGATCCAAACGAGCATAGGAGTGAGATTGTTTCACTTTTCGGACTGTGCGGCGAATTCTTTTAACCGGTACAAGATCAGAATCAGAATAGAGAAGGATTACCTCAACAGGTTCTGCATGGCTGGCCTCAGCGTCATCCTGGGAATTGTAACTGTCAATAAAATGAATGAAAAAAGAACCAAGTGAGTCAAGCTCTACCTCAGCATCTTCATCTTCATCTTCTGGTGGTTCAGAAGACTTGGCGGTTTTCCTCTTGCCAGTTTTCTTGGTGGTCTTGGTCTTTGCACGAGGAACACGAGCCGGTTTAGTTAGTTTCCAAAAGGAGCTGTCAGCCTGAAAATTAATACAGAGGGATTAATACAATCAATATGGAATCAAAGTCAGTAGAGTAATGAGAGGAACCTTACCGCGGGCGGTTTGTTGGAGATGCAGAACGGAGCCAACCCGGTTTGGCTGCATGCGGAGATCGGTTCATCGAGCATTTTCTTCACTGTTTCGGTAACTTCAAGCTCAGTTATTGATAGTTCGTGATGTCGTTGAGGATCTTTGACGTCACCAGTATATTCGTGAATCAATCCGGGGCGGCGGCTTAATGGCAAGATGCCCCAAGAAACCCAGCAGCGGACAAGGTCAATACCAGTTAAACCGTTGGCCATCAGAGCCCGGAGCTTGGTAATTTGAGGTGCAAAATTCTTCCGTTCTGCGGCGGTCAAGCACGAAGGCAATGGGTGGCTGTTGCTAAGCCGATGAGGGCGATAACCTGGCAAGGGATTTTCTCCGTTAGGAGCAGTGTTCCGGCAATAGAACCAGGTTTGATTCCAATCTTTAGGATGGCTATGATGTTTGGCGTGAGGGAAGTCCACTTCCTTCCTTTTCTGGATTGAAACGCCGCCAAGTTCTGTGTTAGGACCGTCCGAGAATTCTGTATGGCGGTTCAAATGAAAGAAATCTCGAAATAACTCCACGGTTGGTTCTTCTTGAAGATAGACTTTGCAGAATACTTGAAAGTTGCATATATTGGACACAGAGTTCGGACCAATATCTTGTGGATGGAGTTGGAAGCTTGCGAGGACATCCCGGAAGAATTTTGATCCAGGCGGGCTGAATCCCCGGTCTAGGTGTTGCATAAAAACAATCACCTCTCCTTCTTGAGGTTCAGGTGGACATTCCGATTCCGGAACTCGCCAGTGGAGAACATTTTTTGAGGCTAAAACGCCAGTGGTGACGTAGCCGTTGAGTTGTGTTTCTGTGATCCGGGACGGAACCCAATTGCAAGCAGCAAATTGTTTCGCCATTCCGGAAGGGGGGAGCTGAAAGGAAATAAAACAGGTGCCGGTTTACTGTTAACGGTTTGTAAGTGAAAATTCAGTGTTAAACCGGTGAAAATACAATGCAAGGTCCAGTTGGCGGTTTAAGAGAGGGCTAATGACATATGGTGGATTGGCCATCAAGGATTAAACCGCCCATAGGAAGAAAGGCCAAGATTCAAACTTTCTGCTAAGTGTTGACAGAAACAGGTTTTACACAATGTTCAAATCTATTTGGATCTATTGCACATCTATAAAGCAGTTTTTACTGCGTTCTTTAAAAGGCGTTCAAGTAGAACAGAGAAGGATGCATACTTTACAAGAAGAAAAGGAAGGGCTGCTAGTATTAAAAACAGATGCGGAATGACTACCGCAGGAGATCTATACTGTTTTTGGATCAAAACTACCGCGACAGAAGGTAGTATGAAGAGGAAAAATGGAGAACTGTGCGGATGAGCTTGCAAAAACCTAATGCAGATCTAAGGACGAAGAACAGAAGAAGTTTACCGCTGCAGATTACGGCGGAGGGGGCGATGAGCCTCTGATCTAACTCAGGTTGATGCAGCGGCCTTCGTTGGTGCAGTTCTCGAAGGTCGCGGACGGCGGCGGAGCTTCAGAGCTGAGGGCATCGCGCGGAAGAAGAAGATGTAGAAGAGGAAGAGAAAAAGGAGCCCTCGGGCTTTGTTTATAAGGGAAAGAGTAAATGGCAGGCGCGAGAATCAAGGCATCCGAAGCGGCCGAGTGGGCGCGCCTGTCGCCTTGATTTTCGAGATAATCATTAATGAGAAGGGAATCTTTTTAATCTTTTTATGCAGAGATGATGTCATGACGGACTGTTGCGGTGCTCCGAAGATGACGTCACAGCGGTTTACAAAAATTCACAGGAGAAGTCAATATGGCGGTTTACGAAAATACAAGAGGATGTTTACAAGATATTTTTAGTGTTGAAGATTGACATGAATAAATTCAAATCAATCCGGGGCCTAATGTTGAGGATATAGCTACTAAGTATAAACCGGCCAGGAGGGCCCGGTTCACCCTAGACTGTGCAGAAGCCCATGAAGGTCTTGAAGATGGCGTTCAACTAGTAAAGCTTGGAAGCCCACGGCCCAAAGGCGGATTAGGGCCCGTAGTGGTAAACCGCCATGATTATGTAAACTTGTAATATAAGTTAGAAAGGAGAGAGACCGAGCCGGACACTTTGTATAGGTCGGCTCGGGACTCTGCAGACCGGACGGGCGTCAACCTGTGTATATAAAGGGACGGCCCGGCGGCGGTTCAAGACAGACAACGACAACTCGAGGCCTAGGCAAAGCTTATTTTCTACCTAGTCATCGAAACCACATCAATCCCATCACAACTAGACGTAGGCTTTTACCTTCATCGAAGGGGCCGAACTAGTATAACTCTCGTGCCTTTGCGTCCGCTTTAACCCCTTCAAATTAACCCGTAGCGATGGCTCCACGACTAAGTCCTTTCACGAGGACATCTGCCGTGAAAAAACCACGACAATATCCATGATGCCTCTGTGTCTAATTGAAACATTCCTATTGCAATTGGGAACATCCAGTTGTGTCCATCTAGAGCATTGCAAGTAGCCAACTGACCATTCCACTTTTCAGTCAAAAAAGATGAGTCTATGCTCAAATATGAACGACAACCTGCTTTGAATCCTTCTATGCAAGGCTTCAAACACATAAAAAACTTGCTGAATAAACCTTGCCATCCTCTGTTACCTCTGTATCTATCTCCACCACACTCCCAAGTGACCTCTTCTCCACCTCTGCTTTAAAACTATACAACATCCTAAATGTATTTGCCGAGTCACCATACAATGATTTCATTGCCCTTTGTTTTGCTTTCCACACTGTGGTATATTGCAGCTGGATGGGATACAGCTTCTCCAAGTCAACTTTAAGCCTCTTTGCAATAGTGTTTGGAGTCTTTGCTAAAATAGTAGTAATCTTCTCTGTAACCCAAAGCTGTGATGTCATCTTTGAAACTCTCTGTGAAGTGGTCATACATGTATGCCGGTGTGGTATTTGATTTACCCTTACTGTACTTCCATCAGGTTGTAGTCTGGCAGACAAGTACCATTTGCAAGGATTGCCACCACCATCATCACCTTTGCACCGAGCATAAAATTTCTTTCGGTCAGTCCACATAGTCTTCGCATCAAACTCTTTTTTCACATCATAGGTCCTGAAAGACATCCTAAACTCCTTCATGCTTGGCCACAACTTTCCCACCTCAATAACTGGGTTCTCTTTGTCATACAAACAAACCAGCTCATTATCATCTGCATCATCCACATCATCTGCAGCCTCTCTCATCAGCTGTTCTTCATCCTCATTTGCATTTCTAGGGACTGTGTTACCATCAGCAGGCAAAGAACTGTCATCCTTCTCCTTATCTTTGTCATCAACTTGAATGCCAAACATTTCAGCCATATCAATGTCAGATATTGGTGTAATGACCAAATCTGTTTTTTCATTCTACTCTACTACATTCCAGTCAACAACAATCTTCTTAGCACCATGGATTCCCTCCTCTCCATCTGCATCAATCCCTGTATCTTCAGCTACTACAGTCGGTTCAGTCAACAATGCCAACATCTTCTTTTGTGAAACCCATTCATCATCTTCCACCTGTGCAGCCATCATTGATGGCACATAACCAACTCTGGAATGAGTTTGCAGATAAATTAGCTCTGCATAAAATGTTATTTGTTTGCTTGTCCACCCTTCTTGCTGATCAATTTCAGCAACCATGGATTCTCCATCTTCAATTCTCACATATTCACCATTATAGTTATCAAAATGTTGCAGAGATACCTCTTGTTCTGGACCCCAAACAATACTCTCCCCAATTCTCTCCACCAATTTGCCCACGGCCTTCTCCTTCATGCTCTCCAATTCCTGGGGATCAACATCTTCAAATTCTACATCCAACCTCACGGTGGTATCTCTATCAATGTCTTGGACACTGCCATCACTGAGCTTGGCTTTACAGGAAAAAAATTCCACTATAATTGCGAATGTGGTGGCAGAACCTGAACCTCCCCTGTTTTGTCAATGGCAGGCAGCGACGGTCACTACCAAATCGAGTTTGATTCTAAATCGCCAAGAAAAGAGGGTGGCCTTACCGATTTGAAGCACTGTCTCCTCGCTCCATCTCATCCAGCCCTAGCTCCATCTCCTATCCAATCGAGATTCTAAAACGCCAAGAAACAGGGCCAGCATGAGGCCACAGATTTATCCAAAATTCAGTGGAATGGGAGTAGTGTTTGGAAAATACTCACTCGCAATAGCCACTGCAGAGAAAGGCGCTCCACCACCGGGCCGCGGAGAAGACACAGCCCCCGGATCCAATAGAGCCCGATTCTAAATCGCCAAGAAACAGAGGGGCAGCATGAGGCCACAGATCCCCCAAAATTCTGGGGAGTGGGACTAGGGTTTCGGGCTCACCTCGCAATAGCTCTGCCGCTGCCGTGCGCTCCACCACCGCGGAGAAGAAACCTGAAAGTGCGTTATATCGACTAGAGGGGGGTGAATAGGCGATTTTTATGAATTCTTCAATGAGGAATTTTCCGGTGAGGAAATTCCTAAGTGAAGAACTACTTGCAGCGGAATAAGTACTCAGAAGTAAGAATAAGAGAATGCGGGCATGGTCATCATGATGAAATGAAGACAATCAAAGAGTACAGAAAGCGTAAACACAAGATAGCACAAGATGAAGACAAACAGACTGAAGAATTGAACTGAGTAAATTGAGAAAGTCTTCAGTCAAAGTCTTCAAACACAGATATGAACGAACGAGGAAATAGAACCAGTTAGGTTGGTGAAGACAATGATTTGGTAGACCAGTTCCAACTGCTGTCTCAGTTGTACGTCTGGTTGGAGCGGCTGAGTATTTAAACTCGAGGACACACAGTCCCGGACACCCAGTCGTTGAGCACGCAGCTGTCGGGGAAGCTGATCGTACCCACGAACACCTATGGGGCCGGCGGACCAAGCCCCTTTTGGTTCGGCGGGGAGCGGAGATCGCACGAAGAGCAGATCGAGGCGAAGCACATGAGCAGTTTACCCAGCTTCGGAGCTCTCCGGAGAGATAATACTCCTACTGCTGCTTGTCTGATTGTATTGTGTTCTTGCTAGGGAGCAATGAGAGCTACAAGACCTAGCGTGGGAGTTCGCTGGTTTCGAATGAGTCGAACCCCCTCTACGTTGCGCATGGGCCTCCTTTTTTATGCTCAAGGGGTCACCGACAGGTGGCAACGTAGAAAAGGGTAAAATAGAAAAGGAGTTGCGGTTGGTACAGCTACTTGTACAGTGTCCCATACCTAACCCTGACGGCAGGGGACAAAGGCATTAAATGCCCGTCTAAGTCGACTAAACAGTGCAGAAAAGGACCGTCAGGGGCGCCACCGCTCGCCACGATAGCGATCTTGTCAGCGCCGCTTACCGCCGCGCTCCGCTGGCCGCACAGCCTCTTGCCACCCGCGCCTGGGAAGATCCCACGGCGACACGTTGATGGATGAGCTGGAGCGGAGGAACGGAGAGGTAGCCGCCGCGGCAAGCGCCTTGCCGCGGTGGTTGTCTTGTCGCGCCCGGGATCTTGCCGCTCACCGGGCCTTCCCGGCAAGCTCCTCTTGCCGGGGCCTTGTCTCTTTGACTTAAATACTTTGTTCTTGAATGGCTCCAAAGGAACCACGGGGGAGCTAGGCGATCACCGCAGCAAGCCTCGCCGCGGGGTGCTACAACTGCCCGTGCACAAGTTCGGGATACTAGGGTACCCCTATTCTAGTACACCGACAGGAGCCCCCGGGCCTGGGCCATACACGGTGCCGAGCGCTGTTGGGCCAGGCCCAAAACAGGGCACGGGCACACGCGGCCTTGGTTACGCCATAACTCGCTCCGGACCCACCACATCTCCCACGAACGGCACGCATCGACTGCGGCGTCGTGGGAGAGACCGTGGGGGGTTTCTTTATTCGGCAAAGCGGAACGTCCGCCCCCCTCTCCCTCCTTATAAACAGGGGAAACAGGGGCGGTTCGCCCACCTTGCCATTTACTGTCTAATCTCGAAAACCACCGCTGCTCCCCTCCTCTTCCCTAGTCTGTAGAGAGCAGCGCTCCGCCCCCCATCGCCACCAGCATCACCAACGCCGCCGGTCTCCCCCACCACCTTCGCCATGGCTCCGAAAGCCGACAAGGGGAAGGGCGTGAAGTCAGCCGAGGCGCAGCGGCTCGCGGCGCTGCGGAAGGAGCGGGCCATCTTCTCCCCTCAGCTCGCCGCGAAGGAGCTGAGGGAATGGTACTACCTCTTCTGGTCGACGGAGACGCGAGCGCATCCGCGCACGAAGGTACTCTCAGCCGCCGCATCAGAATTGGCTCCGAGCGGGTACCCCTTTTTCGTGCTCTTCTTCTATTGCGGGCTCTGCCCGCCCTTCTCTGAATTCTTCTGCGATATCATGAACACCTACGGGTTTCGCCTCCTTGATTTCACCCCCAATGCTGTCCTGACCATGGCGGTTTTCGCACATCTCTGCGAAAACTTTGTCGGAGTCCACCCAAACGTAGCCCTCTTACGCCATTTCTTCATGCCTCGAGTAGAGAGAGGAGAGCCTCTTGCCGGAGGAATCGCCTGGATCTCAAGAATCGGCAAGAAGGAGGCCTATCTGGAAGGAGAGCTCCGTAGCAAGTGGGAGGAGTGGAGGGCTGACTGGTGCTGGATCGTAGAGGAGAACACGCAGCCATTCACTGCCCAGCGCCAAACCCCAATAGTGCGCGGCAATGATTGGAGCAACTTGGCGCCGGAGGATGCTAGATTGAAGATCGCCGTTACCCGGATCCTGCGCCTCAGGCTTGCCGGACTCACTGTAGGCGCTGTTCGCGCAGACTTCCTTCACCGCCGCATCGCCCCCTGCAGGAGAGGAGGAGACCTGCTTGGGAGTTTCAGAACGCGGCAGATATCATGAGGCTGCGCCCGGGCCTCAACTTCAACTTCACCATCTTGGAGCTTGACGCGATGCTCTTGGAGCTGTTCAAGCATGACCCCGATCATCACGAATGGTTCAGGTTGCCAAGGGGAGTCGTTCCATTATGCAACAACTCTTCGCTCGACCGCATCCGCGCGGTGATGCCGTTGTGCGACTTGCATGGAATCGTTCCAACTTGGCAAGAGCCCGCTGATGACGTCGTGCGGCAGTTCTTCGACAGCTTGGAAGAAGTGCCAATCCGCCCCGACGAGCAGAAGGGCCTCACCCGTGACACCACTGATGACGAGATGCAACGCATTGCCACGAGGTTGGAGGAGGCGGCAGCAGCTGCCGCCGCGGGCGAATTTGGATTTACTGTGGAGGAGGCGGAGGCAGCAGAGGCGGCAAGCCTTGTCGATCGAGAGGAGCTTGCCGGCGAGGAGGAGCAGGCCGAGCCCGAAGTTGAGCTGAGCGAGCCTGCCGGGGGCGCCTCCTCCCCACCTTCAAGTAGCTTGCCGCGAGCGGAGCCCCCAGCCCCACCAAGAAGGCGTCTCCGCAAGGCCGGGGAAGGGGCGGGGCGGCAGACGGGCCAACAGCCGTCGCGCCGCGCGACACGCTCCACCGCGGCAAGCACTGTTGCCGCGGGAGCAGCTCACGCCGCCGCAACAGCTGGAGCGGGGCCCTCTGGGACTACAGCTCCTGCACCCGCCAAGCGTCAGAGGGAGCCTACTCTTCCAGCTCGTCGCACCGGAGGTGAACCGGAATTCGACCTCTCCGCGCTCAGCTCCGAGGAAGAAGAAGAGTAAGATCTTGTCGCTGTACTTGTAATTCTTCAATTTGTTGCTTTGTCTTGTGTCGGACTTGCTTCATCCTGAACCCTTTCCTTTTCAGGACGCTGGCCGAGAGAGCTTCGAAGAGAGCCAAGACCCCGGTGATCGTCATCGAGGACGAACCCACTGCAGCAGCGGGAGGCGCGTCCGAGACTTCCTTGCCGGACTCGGCGACCCTTCCACAAAGCAGCCCCCAGCACAGCCCCCAGCGTAAGTATATGGTTCACTTTCCGTGGTTAGGCGCGCATGGGTGCTCTCTATTTTCTGATATCTGACTGTTGATTTGTGTAGGAGCAGAGCAGCCCCGCCAGGAGTGTCCTGAAGCCGTTCTTGACATGCCATCTGCTTCAACTGCGCCGACAAGGGAAGATCCCCCAGCAAGGGAGTGCCCTCCGGCAAGGGAGGCTTCTCCGGCAAGGGATGGCTCTCCGGCAAGGGATGGCACCGTCCATCCTCCAGTGGCTGAGACTGCAGCTGCAGATCCCATCGCAGGTAAGCCTCTTGCCTGTAGGCTGCCCTTGTGTTCTTCTTCTTCCAATTCTTCTTTTTGGATATTTTTCTTGACTTTTCTTTCTTTTTCTTGTCGTCAGATCCATCCGCCGCAGAGCCGATGGAGACTGAGGTCGCCGGCGAGGAGGACGCGCGCGGCAACATTGACGACGCCGCCGTCGCAGAGGAGGAAACCGGCGCGGGCGAGCCCGCCGTCGAAGAGGCCACCCAGGCTGCCGCCGCAGAAGCTGGCGAGGGGTTCGGCGATCGTACTGACGACCCTGAGGCCACAGGAGCGCCGGGCGCTACACCGACCGCTGATTCCTCCGACGCCGCCGCAGCGCCAGGCTCCGAGGATCCCCAGCCCAGCGCCTACTTGAAGGCCGGCGATGGCGTCTTCATCAAGCTCCCCTGGGCGTCGAGCTCCAGGGCACCAGTCGAGGGAGAGACCTTCAACGAAGAGCTGCTCGCCTCTGCTGGGCTGTCGTTGGTCGACGCGCCAAGCAGCAGCAGCGGCAAGTCTGAGGAGGAGCAGCTGTTGCGGAAGCTGCTGTCGCTCTACCGCACCCGACAAGCCAAGCTGGAATCCTGGGAAGCACTAGTCGCGAGGGCGGGAGCGGACATGGAGAAGCGCGCAGAAGAGCTCCGGAGCGCCAACCAAGAAGCTCTCCGGAGCGTAGCAGAAGAGCGGGAGCGACTAGCTGAAGAGCGCACAACCTTCATCCTTGAGAAGGCTGAGGTCGAGGAGCAGCAGTGGCTTGCTGCCCAGAAGCTGTCTGCGCAAGAAGGCGAGTTGGCGCAGCGGAAGATCTATCTTGACAGCTATGAGGAAGAGCTTGCCGCGCGAGAGCAATCAATTGGCGGAGCTCTCAAGGAAGCAAATGACGCTGCCGCAGCTGCCGAGGCCGCCAAGAAAGAGTTGGAGACGAAGGTGACGCAGCTGGAGGCCAACCTCCAGAAGAGTGGCGAGGATCTTGCTGCGCTCAAACACGAGCGCGAGAAGGACGCCTACACTCTTGGCGAGCTGCAGGGCTGTCTCGCCGAGAGGAGCAAGGAGCTCGACGCCGCCAAAGACTCCAAGGCAGATCTTGAGCTGAAGCTGACCACCTTGATGCATACGCTGGACGGCGCCAAGGAGCGGGAGGTGGCCTTGTTGGACAAGATCAAGACCGACGAGGAGCTGCTGACGAGTGCCACGACCGCCCAGAACACCTTTAGAGAGAATGTGATGCACTGGACCGAGGGTCTTGTGAACACTGCCGCCGCCATCGACAAGGAGCTGATGGAGCTGGGGATGGTGGATCTCGGGTACTCCTCCGACGAGCATCTCCAACCCAGCGCCAAGCTCAGCTTGTTCTTCAAAGGCGTGGTGACGACACTCCAACGGCTCCGGGAAGAGATCCCAAAGCAGCTGGCCGACGAGTCGCGCCAAATCTATGCAGGGGCTCTTCAGAAGGTGCTGATGAAGGTGGCCTTCCGCAATCCAGGCGTTAGCTTCGCCAACGTCCTCAAGTCCTTGCCGCCGACTGCTGACGTTGAAGCGCTCAAGGCCCTTGTCGCACCCATTGTGGACAGGGTGAGCGGGATCAAGAGGGTTGACGGCGACCGCGTAGATTAGGCCGCTCATTTTACCTTTTCCTTGCCGCTGCTGATCATGTTAGGAGAACAATTTATTAGAGCTGCGACAAGATATCTTGTACTCTATTTCAGTTAGTAACTGCTATGTTATTTCCTTTACTTGGGTCCTTCCTTTGTATGTTTCTGCCCTACGCTTCTAGGGAACTTGTCAGCGTGGGCACCCTTGCCGCGAGCGCTGAGTGCGGAACGTCAGCAGCCTGCTGGCGGTGCCGCCTCCGACAAGCAACCTTGTCGCAACTAGTTGCAGCTCACTTAAGTTGTTGAGCGGACTCGAAACAAAGTAAGGGCGCAAACTAGCTACGAGTTGGTTCCTTCGCGCACAGGTTTTCCATACAAAGCACGGTTGTTCGAGGAAGATAACTAAAAAATTTAAAACTAATTGCTCAAGCTTTGGAAACTTAGCTTTTCTGTCGTTTTCTTCTCGGTAAGGCTAAACTTCTTCGAGCTACGCTTGGTCCACAACATTATCTTCCTTCTTCTCCTTGACTAGAGCGAAAGGTGTCTGGCCAGTGGCTCGATTTGGCGTCGTTCTGATCGACCAAAGAACCACCGGCAGCTCCCCAATCCAGCTTCTTCCGCACTTGTGCAGCCTGTTGAAAGTTCTGGTCTTGAGTCCTCGCATCACTTCAGCGTTTGCCCTCTCCGCTTGACCGTTGCTTCTCGGATGAGCAACAGAAGCGAAGCAGACCTTGGCGCCAAGGTCTTGGACGTACTGCATGAAGGTGCGGCTCGTGAATTGCGTGCCGTTGTCGGTGATGATCCTGTTAGGAATCCCAAAACGGCAAACAATCAACCTGAAGAACTTGACTGCTGACTGTGTTGTCACCTTCCTCACTGCTTCCACTTCCGGCCACTTTGTGAACTTGTCGATGGCGACGTACAAGTACTCAAAGCTCCCGACAGCTCGGGGAAAGGGGCCGAGGATGTCGAGCCCCCAGACCAAAAATGGCCAGGATAAAGGGATCGACTGGAGAGCCTGAGCTGGCTGGTGTATTTGCTTGGAATGGAAGTGGCACGCTTCACACTTGGTTACTTGTGCAGATGCATCCTGGAGGGCTGTTGGCCAAAAGAAACCTTGCCGGAATGCTGTGCCGGCAAGTGCTCTTGCGCCAATGTGGTGACCACATATGCCTCCATGTATCTCTGCGAACAGCTTCTGTCCATCTTCCCGATGAATACACTTCAATTTCACACCGTTGAGTCTTCTTCTGTACAGAATGTTGTCGACAAACTGGTACATACTTGACTGCCGGGCTACTCTTTCCGCGTCTTCTTGCTCTTCGGGAAGTTCTCCTGTCTGAAGGAAATGGACGATCTGTTGTGCCCATGCTGGAGCTTGCGGCTCGACAACAAGGACTAAAGGCACATCTGCTGCCGCGGGAACATCCGCTTCTACGACGAGAACTTGCGGCTCAGCCGGAGCTTGATGTTCTCCGTCAAGCTTGCCGGAGTGAAATTTGTCGGGAGCGTCTGCTTCAACGAGACAAACCTTGTCGGAGCAGACTGCTCCTCAGCAGTATCGGTGTTGATCTTGGGGACCTTCTTGGCGGCGGCTTCAGGG
This sequence comes from Aegilops sharonensis, assembly GCA_904067115.1. Taxonomy (NCBI): domain Eukaryota; kingdom Viridiplantae; phylum Streptophyta; class Magnoliopsida; order Poales; family Poaceae; genus Aegilops; species Aegilops sharonensis. The sequence continues at coordinate 762,731,056 of LR880969.1, read as the reverse complement.
AGCTCTGCCGGAAAGTAGTCACCAGAAACCAACTTCCTCTTCTTGCTCTGTCCAGTTGATGGTGCTACAGTTGGTTGAGTCAGTTTGAGCATGAAGATCCCTGGTTCCACAGGTAACTTAAGTGCGGCGCACTTTGACAGGCCATCAGCAATATCATTTTGAGCTCTTGGAATATATTCCATTTGTAGGCCGTCAAAGTGCTCTTCTAGCTTCCTCACTTCATCAACATAAGCTTCCATCAACGGACTCTGATAATTCTTGTTTACTTGGCGGACGACAAGCTGTGAGTCACCCCTGACAATGAGCTTCTTGATCCCAAGGTCTGCTGCGATCCTGAGACCGGCAAGCAAACCTTCATACTCTGCAGTATTGTTCATTGCTTGCTCCTTGGGAAAGTGCATCTGGACCACGTACTTGAGGTGCTCTCCGGTGGGTGCGAGAAGTAACATGCCCGGACCGGCGCCTTGCAGCGAGAAGGCACCATCAAAGTACATGAGCCACTCTTTGCTTGCTTCCTTGACGGGGAAGCTTGTTTCTGGAATTTCTTCATCTTGTGTTGGCGTCCACTCTGCTATGAATTCTGCCAACGCTCTGCTTTGGATAGTTGAAGTGCTCTCAAATTTGAGGCCAAAGCTTGACAGTTCCAGTGCCCACTCGACAATCCTGCCTGTTGCTTCCGGATTATGCAATATCTTCTTCAACGGAAAGCGAGTGACGACTGTGATCTCATGTGCTTGGAAGTAATGGCGCAGCTTTCTCGAGGCCATGAGGAGGCCGAAAAGAAATTTCTGCACACCAGAGTACCTTGATCTAGCCCCCTGCAGAAGGGAACTGACAAAGTAAACTGGGCGCTGCACCATCCTTTTCTGCATCTTCTCATGCCCCTGCGCAGACCTATCTTTGTCGGGACCAGAGCTTGTCGGTGAGGCCCCTTGCTTGTCGCTGGATGCCTCTGCCACGGTTGTCAGCTCATCATCCGCCTCCCTCTCCGCTACTAACGCAACACTAACCACTTGATTGGTTGCCGCTAGATATAGCAGCAACTTCTCTTGTGGCTTAGGTGCGACAAGTATTGGAGAGGAGGACAGGTATCTCTTCAAGTCCTGCAGCGCAGCCTCCGCTTCCGAAGTCCATTTCATTGGACCCGCTTTTTTCAAAATTTTGAAAAATGGCAGGGCGCGCTCAGCAGACCTAGAGATAAACCTGCTGAGAGCAGCTACGCAACCGGCAAGTCTTCGCACATCCTTGACGCGCTTTGGTGCTTCAATCTGCTCGATGGCCTTGATCTTGTCGGGATTGGCTTCAATTCCCCTCTGAGACACGAAAAACCCGAGAAGCTTGCCGGAGGGGACTCCAAACACACACTTTTCGGGATTGAGCTTGAGGTTGATCTTGCGCAGATTTGCAAAGGTTTCATCCAAATCTTGAATCAGAGTTGCCCTGTCCTTGCTCTTGACCACTATGTCATCCATGTAGGCTTCCACATTTCTGTGTATTTGCGGCTCAAAAGAGTGATGGGCTACTCTTGCAAATGTTGAACCGGCATTCTTTAATCCGAAAGGCATCCGTACAAAACAGTATGTGCCACATGGGGTGATGAATGCGGTTTTCTCTTCGTCCTCTTCTGCCATGAAGATCTGATGGTATCCTGAGTATGCATCAAGAAATGAAAGCAAATCACATCCAGCCGTGGAGTCAACAATCTGGTCGATACGCGACAAGGGAAATGGGTCTTTGGGACAAACTTTATTAACATCAGTAAAGTCGATACAAAGCCTCCATTTCCCGTTTGCCTTGCGCACAACTACAGGGTTGGCCAACCACGTAGGATGGAGCACTCCTCTGACAAGGCCCGCTGCTTCCAACTTCTTGATCTCTTCTGCTATGAATTCTTGGCGCTCCACTGCCTGTTTCCTGACTTTCTGCTTGACGGGTCGCGCATGAGGTCAGACAGCGAGATGGTGCTCAATTACTTTCCAGGGAACACCGGGGATGTCAGACGGTTGCCATGCAAACACGTCGACGTTCGCCCGCAGGAAAGCAACGAGCGCACTTTCCTATTTAGGGTCAAGCGTGGCATTGATGGTGAAGGTACCACCAGTGCCGTCCTCCTTGGCGGACACCTTCTTGGTTTCTGGAGCTGTCATCGTCTTCTTACACTTGCCGGTTGAGCTCGATGGTGCGTCCTCGACGGTAGCGCAGCACTCCGAGGAGGTGCGCTTGCCGGAGTGGGCATCAGAGCTCTTGCCGGACTTGTTCTTCTTCTCCCCCCCGGGAGCTTCAGAGGCAAGTGACTTGTGATCTGCTGCGGCTGCTGCTTCCCGATAGATCTTGTCGGCGCAGATAAGAGCATCCTTCTTCTCGCCAGGGACAGAAATGACACTTATCGGGCCGGGCATCTTGAGCAAGTTGTATGCATAATGAGAGGCCGCCATGAACTTAGCGAGTGCTGGACGGCCAAGTATTCCATTGTAAGGCAATGGAAAATCAGCAACGTCAAAGGTGACCTTCTCAGTCCTGAAGTTTAATTCGCTGCCAAATGTCACCGGCAACGTGATTTTTCCCTTTGGCTTGCTCCTTCCCGGATTGATTCCTTGGAATGTGCCGGTTTCTTCGAGCTCGCTGTCAGGGATTTGAAGCTTCTGGAGCACCGCAGAGGAGATCAGGTTCAAGCCGGCCCCGCAGTCAACTAACATCTTAGTGACTTTGAGGTTGCGGATAGTGGGTGAAACCAACATCGGCAAGCACCCGACCGCAGTAATGCGGTCAGGGTGGTCCTCAATATCAAAGATGATAGGCGTGCTGGACCATTTCAGAGGCTTGCGCGACTCTACGGATGGTTCCGCTGCATTGACTTCCCGCATCCACTGCTTGAGCTGGCGATGCGAAGTATGCAGAGAAGCACCGCCGTCAACGCACAAGACCTCTGTGGCTTTCTGGAACTCCTGCTCATCAGTCTCCTCATCATCCATGTCCTCATCGTTGTCGTCTTCATCCTTGTCGCGCCCACGGGGAGGTCTATCTCCTTGCCGCTGCTTGGCCTTGCCGCGGTGTCCTCCCCGGCCGGGACGCTTCTTGCCAGATCCTCCAGCACCTTCCTGGGCCTTCTCCTTGTCGCGCCGCTCGTATTCAGCCTTCTGCTGCTCAACAAGCTGCTCGACCTTCTTGCAACTCTGGAGGTCATGGCCCTTGGTGCGGTGGATCTTGCAGTACTGCTTGTTGG
>LR880969.1:762652416-762666529 GCA_904067115.1 Aegilops sharonensis | reverse complement strand
TTGTGTGAGGGCGTGAGGAGAATACGGTGGCCCTAGTGGCTTCTTGGGGAGCATTGTGCCTCCACACCGCTCTAACGGAGACGTACTTCCCCTCAAAAGGAAGGAACTTCGGTAACACATCCTCGTCTCCACCGGCTCCACTCTTGGTTATCTTTTCCCTTTACTTGTGCTAGCTTATTTGTTGTTCTTATCCTTGTTTGCTCGTGTGCTAGTGTTGTTGCATCATATAGGTTGTTCACCTAGTTGCACATCTAGACAACCTTTATTATTGCAAAGTTTAATTTGGCTAAGAAAAGCTTAAAAATTGTTAGTTGCCTATTCAACCCCCCCCCCCCTCTAGTCAACCATATCGATCCTTTCAAAGATGATAATGACAAAGGACGTCAATGGATACTACTAGGCATATGGAATTAACGGAGTGTAGGCAGGTAAGACTTTCTAGAGCAATATGCGACAGAGGTCATTGAAAGCTCGGATTGTATTAAAAAGTATCTTATGAAGCGTAAGAATAACTGGTGATGAATGGATACTCGATAAGAACGAGTAATTATCCGTACATGTATTCATGCGGCAAGGACTGCAGGGCAGTAAGCATAAAGGATCCTCGGAACATCGAAGAGTATTTCAGGACATCTTAATAACAAGAGCAACTGGGGATGAAGGTATGAACGACAACGTAGGTAGTTACGCATAAGGATTTATCGGTGTTAGGGATCGCAACGGTGAAGGGTACGAGGGACTCGGTAAAACATCGGAGAGTATCTTCAGGATCTTCTAGTGCACCAAGAAATCATCTGGTGCGAGGGGCTCTCCGGGAGAAAGTATTTACGAGAACCTAGAGTTAGAGTTAACAAAACCATTTAACCCAAATAGAAGAGAGATTAGAGTCCCAGAGTATAGACGAGGAGTAAAAGATTCTAATACCACCCAATGGCGACATGGACCGTAAGCCGCACAACCATGTTAATAAATCAGTTTTACAAAGAATAGACTCAACTTCGGCCAAGGAGTTGGAAAGGGAGATCCTACAGGCAATCGGCTCTCATACCAACTTGTGACGCCCCCGATTCAATCGTACACTAATCATGCACGCAAACGTGTACGATCAAGATAGGGGACTCACGGGAAGATATCACAACACAACTCTAAAAACATAAATAAATCATACAAGCATCATAATACAAGCCGGGGGCCTCGAGGGCTCGAATACAAGTGCTCGATCATAGACGAGTCAGCGGAAGCAACAATATCTGAGTACAGACATAAGTTAAATAAGTTTGCCTTAAGGAGGCTAGCACTTTGAACATTTTATTTTGTATGTTTGAGATATTTGAAATTTGGACTTTGAGTCTAATTTGAAATTTGAACCGGTTTCGAACCAACGTGAGTTTAACAACAGTAATCATGATGATGTGGCATCATTAGGAGGTAATTACTATAGCTTAATTATCCGGGCGTCACATTTCTGTACTTCTCAAAGTGATTAAATTGTACTGCCCATAATTTTTTTTCAAAGAACTCAAATTCCCTTCACATGTACCTTTGTACTTATGTGGAATATGAGTTTCTTACTGCCCGATAATAATAATAATAATAATAATAATAATAATAATAATAATAATAATAATAATAATAATAATAATAATAATTGTACTCCTCGAAATGAATTAGTTGTACTGCTCGGATTTATTTTAAAAGAACACAATTTTGCCTTGTACTTCTGTGGAATACGAGTTACGTACTGCTCTGCAATATTTTTTTTGTATTACTCAAAATGATTAAATTGTATTGCTCATAAATTATTTTACATAAGTCAGTTTCGTTTGACATGTATCTTGTACTTCTTGGGAATATCAGTTTCGTACTTCTTGATCTTATAGGGTTTGTACTTCTCAATTACACAATTTTTATTAAGGCTAGTTTTGCATTTTTATTTGCACTGCTGCTTCAATATATTCTGTACTGCTACTCTTCACTACAGAGAACCTTTTTGCACTTCCCTAAGCTTGCTAATTCCACAGCTCTAAGTAGCAGCTGCAAAAGGTGAGTACCAAATTAGCATAAAGGGCACCCTGTCCTGCTACTTCAAACTACTCGGTACTTCTCTCAGTGTAACTACGGTACTGTCTGTACTGCTATGTACTTCCACCTAAATATTGTATGTACTTCCCATTACTGCTACCTTTGTACTTCCCGTAATTCTCCACTCAGGAGGTCAAAATTTCATTCAATCTCCTCGTCGCCCGTCGGAGTAAAAAGAATACCACAGAAAGCCACGATTAAGAGAAGTACATTTTACGTTGAAAAAGTATTGAAATTTAGCAACTTTTTTGTGTTTTAACATTTTCCAAATTCTTCACGGTTTTTTAACAATATTCAAAATATCGAGATTTTTCCTGTTCCGAGGAAACATTATATTGTACTTCTGTGGAATACGGGTTTCATACTGCCCGGCAATAAAGAAGTTTCTATACTGCACAAAATGATTAAATTGTACTGCCCATAATTTTATTTAGAGAACTCAAATTCCCTTCACATCTACCTTGTACTTCCGTGAAATATGAGTTTTGTACTGCCCGATAATGATAATAATAATTGTACTGCTTAAAATGAATAAATTGTACTGCCCGTAAATTATTTCCACAGAACTAAACTCCCCTTGACATGTATTTTGTACTTTTGTGAAATATAAGTTTTGTACTGCCTAGTAATAAAAAGTTTTTGTACCGCTTAAAATACATAAATTGTATTGCCCATAGTGATTCAATAGTACCACCACGTAATAAAAATGTTTTGTATTTCTCAGGTTATATAAACAATACCGCTCATAATGAATCAGTGGTACTTCCCATAGTGGTTTTACGGCACTACCCGATAACAAAAATAAACGTGTTATTTAATCGCTTCTTTTAATTCTAGGATAATTGTTGATAAATGTTGATACTTCAATGTTGAACCACTGTACCGGTCAAAATGGCAGACTCACGCAATGCCAATAATTCGGCCATAAACCGAGCAGTTAGCACACGCGGGCGGTGCAATTTTTGTCGGGCGTCACTACTCAGTACCCACTGTCCACTCCAAAAGCAAGCGTGCAGCCGGCGCCACCACCGCCCGACCCGGCGGCCGCCTCCACCGGCACCGGCGCATTGGCGAACGCGTCATCGGTGTAGAACCCCGCGAAGTCGACGGCGTCCGGCCCAAACGCGGACATGTTGCCGAAGTCGTCGTCAAGCAGCAGCCTCGCCCTCTTCTCGCCGCCCTCCACCGGCTCCTGGTCGCCGCCGGCCGCCGCGTTGCCGCTGTTGCCGACCAGGCGCTGCAGCGTGTCATGGTCAGCGACGATGGTGAGGAGGAACACGAGCATCTGCTTGGGCTTCCGCTCGGTCTCCTGCACGCGGCGCCCCATGGCGGCCACCCTGTCGTCGATGGTGCTCTGCTCCTTCTTCAGCCTCACCACCTCCGTGGCCACCATGGTCATGTCGTCGTCGGTGAGGCCGGCCGCCACCGCCTGGGGCGGGGGTGCCACGGCGGACGATGTTGCGCAGGAGGTGGGTCTGGCCCCGGAGGAAGGAGCCGTGGGTAGCTGCCCGGAGAAGGCCAGGTGGTGCCGCCTGGGCAGCTGCGCGGGCGTGGCGCCCCCCTGCGCATCCCCCGGGGCGGCGACAGCGGCGACGGCCGGGTCGCGCTCGATGATGTGGGAGCGCGACGTCGGGGGAGCCCGAGAGGCGGAGCCAGGCGACCTGGAAGCCGGAGTAGGTCGGGGCCGGGACGCGCTCGAAGCCCAGCACCTCCTCGTAGAAGGCGGCGAGGCCGCGCACGTCGTTGTTCTCCCACGTGATGTGGTTCAGCTGCAGCGTCGCCATCGGTCCGAGGAGTAGGAGTGGGAAGTAGGCGGGGCGGCCAGAGAAGGGCGAAGAAAACGTACCGTGCGGGCGGCGACGTGTGCGGACCCACCCTATATAGGGGGAGCCTATTGTAGAATATTATTCTACAATCAATTGTAGAATAGACCCACCCTATATATATACTAATGCAGATCGGAGGTAGATTTTGGGTTTTGGCCGATGAGGATGAGAACGATGAGGTCACAATGATCGAGCCACCTATGATGTACCCGGAGGAGGAGCACCTGCTGCGGCCGGCGACGACACCTGACGACGCCCTGCCGCAAGAGGGGAGCGACGTTCGAAGCACGAGGGATAGGGGTTTCGGCCCCAGATCACCTTTGCCGACGCCGAAGATGAAGCCGTGGTGTGGTCCGCTCCCAAAGGTAAGTGCTTCGATCATTACTTTAGCTGACTTTTTACCGCAAGACGCGTGGACGAAGGTCACACGGAGAAAGAAGAAGAAAGGAGCGCCGGCGATCGGGAGGCCGCCGTCGGGGAACGGCGAGCTTCGCCAGATCAGGGACGCACGGCATGATCATTTGAAATTTTTGCTGGGCTCTGATGGGCCGGGAACCTGTGTCACCGAGTTGGGCTCCGCTAGCTAGGACAGGGTATGAGGCCCACGGTTCGAGTCTGGAGACCAATCGGAGGGTCCGATGCGATCTCCACGTGCATGAGGTTTCATGTACCTGCGAGCCGCCGACCCATGTGATCGTGAGTTCTTCTTTCCGTCTTCCTGCTACGTCTAGGGTTCGCCGGGTTGCCACGCCGGGATTCCCGAAACTAGCTCTCGGACGCCCTACTCGGATCCAACCTGGGCCTGTGGCTGAGCGGGCCGTCATGGTCTCTTGCATGCCTGGGTATGTGGCCCAGCATGTGAGCTGTGAGGCGCGACTGGGTATGAGGCCCAGGGAACACCGGTCCCATCTACAGATGATGTAACCGCATGCACGTCGCCCGACCGTTGTGTTCTGATCGTAGTATCCTGCTGCTGCCGCCTAGGGTTCTTCCGCGCCACGCTATTCCTGGCTTTCCCAAGTGTGGACATGGTCGCGCTGCTCGCATCCCGCCTCTCGCGGCCATGGCTGGGCGTGGAGGTGGTCCGCTGAGACTGAAACCGTTGGAGGCAGCCAGGACCGTGCCGGCCGGGCGTGGTGTTGCGCCTCCATCTGGCCAAAGGCCTATGGTGGCCGCTGGTCCTGTGACCGCGGGGCAGGCTGGAGCGGTTCCGCCAGGACAGAGGCCCTCGGGGGCCGCTGGGACGGCGCCGGCTGGATGAGGCGGTGCTGCTCCGTCGATCACATCAAATTGCACGAACACACGCACACGCAAAACTGATAGCCAAGGGGTCCTTGTCGTGCCCTCTTTTCTTCCTCTTTATTTCTTTTTCTCCTTTTCTCGGTGTTACAAATCTCACGTTGGGGTTATGCATATATAGCATAAACCACCGACCCTTTGACCTCTCCTAAGCCTACACGGACATAGCATAAATTCCAAACCGGACTCAACGCTAGGAATCCTAACCAAACTTAGCTAGCTACTGGTGACTCCAATTATGACACGGACTAGCCTAAACCTATAGCGCATGTGATCAAGATCCTAACCGGACTCTCCTAATCACCAGCAAGCTTGATCACCCTTTGCTAACTAAACTTCAAACTTGTTTGGATTAAGCTAACATCGGTTGCTGGGTCGCGGTGCTGGAGCGATGGGGCCTAGGCCGCCACCGCCCGGGGCTGCTCTGGTGGCGCAACGCAAGAAGGCGCAGGGGCAGCAGCCTCGGGGCGTGCCGCCTCCGCATGTTGCTGCTAGGCTGCCATAGAAGCGATCTGGACTGGTGGCGACTCATGCTCCGCCGCGGCAAGTGGGCAATGGTGGCGCGGGTCTTGCACAAGTACCAGTCAACCGTGCTGCAAATGGACCACCTCGGGGGACAATGGGGTGACGATGGCATCAATACTTATGGCGAGGGTCATCATTGTGGCTCATCTTCGTCGGGCGGCGGGCGTGGCTATGCTTGGCAGAGTGATGGAACGGCTTTGTCAAGGGGGCATCTGGCCCAGATCACCGGTAGAGAGGTGGCTACCGAGGTCATCGTGGTGGTCGCGGTGGGAGAAACCGCTAACACTAGCATCCACCGCCGGTCGTTGTGGAACCGACGGTATCCTCGGAGGTGGCTACTTCCGGACAGACGCCAGATTTGTCCGGTCAGGCTATGGACGTCGTGACGGCGCTGGCTACTTCTGAGATCCCTGATTCTGAGCCAATGGCGTCGGGTGCTTTAGGTGCCATTAACAAGGCAGATGGTGAGAGAGCTTCCAAGTGGGTTCGGAAAAAGGAGAAGATGATGTGTTATCGTTGTGGTGAGTGCTACCTCTTGAGCACTGCATTGGTTTTCCCTTGAAGAGGAAAGGTGATGCAGCAAAGTACCGTAAGTATTCCCCTCAGTTTTTGAGAACCAAGGTATCAATCAAGTAGGAGGCTCCATGCAAGTCCCTCGTACCTACACAATCAAACAAGAACCTCCCAACCAAAGGGATAAAGGGTTTGTCAATCCCTTCACGGCCACTTACGAAAGTGAGATATGATAAAGATAATAAGATAAGATAAATATGTTTGGTATTTTTATGATATAGATTGGAAAGTAAAGGTTGCAAATAAAGATAGATCGGAAACTTATATGATGGAAAATAGACCCGGGGGCCATAGGTTTCACTAGTGGCTTCTCTCAAGATAGCATAAGTATTACGGTGGGTGAATAAATTACTGTCGAGCAATTGATAGAAAAGTGCATAGTTATGAGAATATCTAGGCATGATCATGTATATAGGCATCACGTCCGTGACAAATAGACCGAAATGATTCTGCATCTACTACTATTACTCCACACATCAACCGCTATCCAACATGCATCTAGAGTATTACGTTCATAAGAAGAGAGTAACGCATTAAGCAAGATGACATGATGTAGAGGGATAAACTCAAGCAATATGATATAAACCCCATCTTTTTATCCTCAATGGCGACAATACAATACGTGCCTTGCTGCCCCTGCTGTCACTCGGAAAGGACACCGCAAGATTGAACACAAAGCTAAGCACTTCTTCCATTGCAAGAAAGATCAATCTAGTAGGCCAAACCAAAATGATAATTTGAAGAGATTTGCAAGGATAACCAATCATACATAAAAGAATTCAGAGGAGATTCAAATATTTCTCATAGATAAACTTGATCATAAACCCACAATTCATCGGCTCTCGACAAACACACCGCAAAAAGAGTTACATCGAATAGATCTCCAAGAAGATCAAGGAGAACATTGTATAGAGATTCAAAGAGAGAGAAGAAGCCATCTAGTTAATAACTATGGACCCGAAGGTCTATGGTAAACTACTCACAACTCATCGGAGAGGCTATGGTGTTGATGTAGAAGCCGTCCGTGATCGATTCCCCCTCCGACGGAGCGCCGACGAAGGCTCCAAGATGGGATCTTACAGATACAGAAGGTTGCGGCGGTGGAAATAGGGTTTCGTGGTGCTCCTGGATGTTTTCGGGGTGCGTAGATATATATAGGCGAAGGAAGTCGGTCAGGGGAGCCACGAGGGGCCCACGAGGGTGGGGAGCGCACCCACCCTCCTAGGGCGCGCCTTGCACCCTCGTGGCCGCCTTGGCTGCTTCTTGACGTCCACTCCAAGTCTCCTGGATTGCGTTTGTTCCAAAAAGATCGCTCCCGAAGGTTTCATTCCGTTTGGACTCCGTTTGATATTCCTTTTCTTCGAAACACTGAAATAGGCAAAAAAAGCAGCAATTCGGGCTGGGCCTCCGGTTAGTAGGTTAGTCCCAAAAATGATATAAAAGTGTAAAGTAAAGCCCATAAACATCCAAAACAGGTAATATAATAGCATGGAACAATAAAAAATTATATATACGTTGGAGACATATCAGTGAGAGGGGTCAATTTATTGTTGGATGTGTGACCGAGTTATGTGATACTTTCCCCAAGCCAGCGCATGACACGGGAGAGTGCCCGATATTGCGTGATCAAATGCCGAGTATTACTATTTATGGAGTCTATTGTGCCGAGCTGATGTTCTTTGAGTCTCCTTGTGCGAGGGAGGTCCTAGAGGAGTCCCAAAGTACGACTACGGGGATTCTTAAAGTCACGAAAGGTGATGTGTCTGAGGCCCATATTATGCAGAGGCTTAGGGACTTAGCTCCAGGTGATTTTCGGTGGGAGATTATTCGACTCGAGGCCAACATGTATAAGGTTGACTTCCCTACTACAAAGGAGTTGGAGCGTCTTCTCAGTTTTGGGTTGTGCAGAGTTCCTGGCACATAGTGCATTCTTGAGTTTCATGGGTGGAAGAAGGTAGAGCCATAGGGCAAGCCTCTCACTCAGGTCTGGTTGCGTTTTTCGGGCGCTCAGTCGAAGCTGATTCAAGACGCTCGGGTTGCTGCTAGCTTGGCGATTCTGGTCAGGAAAACTGAGAGGGTGGACATGGCCTTTACCCGAGCTAACGGGGTGGCCCGACTACTGGTGAGTATTCTGGACATCGAGTTTGTACCTGGCGTGGTCAAGTGGATACATAAGGGCCTCGTTTATAACCTTGACATTAAGTTTGAGGACTCCGATTTCTTTGCTGAGGCTCTGGCAGGGACTGATGTGGACATGCATGATAAGAATGATGGATCGACACTAGTAGAAAACAGGGCATTTGTCCCGGTTTGTAAGGGCCTTTAGTATCGGTTCATGAACCGGGACTAATGGGTCGTTACTAATACCTTCCCCCTTTAGTCCCGGTTCTTACACGAACCGGGACAGATGGGCATCCACGTGGCCACTGCGGGCAGCCTAGGCAGGGGGGCCTTTGGTCCCGGTTGGTGACATAAACCGGGACCAAAAGGCTTCCACGCGTCAGCAGCTGGCTGGAGCTGAGGTTTTTCTTTTTTTTTAAGTGGCTGGTTTAGGGGTTTTGGGGGTTATTTTTAGGTTTTTATTAGCTAGCTAATAGAGAGAAGTGCCCTCTCTTATATCTTCGTCCTTGGTTTACCAACGCTACTGCTATGTTCATTTCACCCGCAGATATATAATAACTCATGCATGCTCACATCATACATCATAATATATAATAACAAGTCCTACTAATCATGCATCATCATACAACTTCTACTCGTTATTAATAATAAGTCATACGATCATCATCCTCATAGTTATCGAACCCAACCCTACATAATTGTTCTTAGCACATGATCATCAGTATCAGGTAGGACCTAAACACCCTTAAGGTAAAATAGCATAAAACGATATAGGCCCTGACTCTCCATTATGAAGAATGGAGATCATCCTGTCTCCAATTCTTGCGCTTCGCTTCCTTTTGCTTTCAAGAAACCCCTTACGATTGTCCATACATTTTTTTTCTATTCTTTGATTTTCATCTCTCCACTTATTTTAGAAATCCGGTGGTGACCTGGATATATGTTCAAAACACGAAGGCTGCCATTCTGATACATCAAATGAGGCACACAATCCTCTGGGATTCTATGTTGAAAAACATAGTAATAACTTCGTAGTTAGCAATGATTTACTAGTTTTAGAAGTATGCAAAAGATGCACAGATGTCGTAATACTAAAAAATCTTACCGTAGTTCGATTGTAAAGATACACGGATGTCGTAAAGATACACTAGTGGCACGTATTGACCATAATGTTGAGGAGTTCGATTGTAGACATTGTAATTCTCATGATCAGTACAAAATGCGATCAGATGATTTTTCTCCTTATAAGTTAATTCGGAGCCATCGGTGTACTGGGTTTTGTCTACCATCTTCCGCACATTCTTTGAACAATCAAAATAAGCTGTCAATGGAAATAAGCTGTCAACTATTTTGAAATAAACAATATAAATTACTTAATAACTATGTTAAGCTCACATGGGGGAAGAACTGGAGGTGTATCCACAAGGACCCAAATCTCCATATTGTGTTGCTCGATTGTAGGATCACCAAGATCCATGGTGACAAGCATACCCTCATCAAAACCATACACCTTGCAAAGTGCTTCCCAATTTTTGCAACCAAAATGGGTTACACTCTCGGCATTGTAGAGATTTACTTGAAATTCACACCATGATGGGTCCTTAGGAGATTTTTTTTGGTTTCCATACTTTCATGGTCTTCAAAACCCATCCTCTCCAAGACATAGCGTCTTGCATAGCATCGGATAAGCTAGTCGAATTGGAAAAGATGAAAAATACACGTTAAAATAGTTGAAGTCGTGCTTAATTACAAAAAAACTATTATCGTCGTTGCGTACCGTATGAACATCGAAGGTCTCCTCGAGCTTAATGCTGAAGCGCCGATCTTCGTCCAGCTCAATGAACCTGTCGCACATACCTCGGTCGTCATGGCATCAGTCACACTCCCCCGGGCGGTTTTCGTCGTCCGAGTACGACATTTCCGGCCTATGTTCATAATTCAAATATTAAACTTGTACAATTAAATATATTTACTAAAAACCTAAATTAGATCATTATTATTAAACACGGGTTGACTATCGGTGATGGTACGTAGCTCCTCCTTTCATTCCCGAGTGCATTATTACACCAAATTGTCTAGCACACGGGAATGAAGGAGAAGCTACCTCCACGACGACGTGGATGATGGAGGGGGCTCCTAGATTTCTGCATAGTGCTCTCCAATTTTAGCATTCAAAGTAGGAGTACTTTTCCAATATGAGCATTCAATAAGCAAAACCAAATCATAAAATAAAGTAGTATTCAAATTAGCATGCATGCATTCAATTATAAGCAAAAGTACATCATCTCTTGTGTCCGTACATCGTCGAATATTATCACTAATACTCCTCGAATACTATCATACATATAACATCACTAATACAGCTAGAACCGTAGCGCCCGACGGGTATCGTCGTGGGCGGTGGACACCCAAAGATAAGGAACCATCACAGGATCATAGCTCCAGTGAGATCCCTGAAGAACCTGCCAGGTATTATCGAACCTGCCCTTCAATGCAACCATGTAGCGACTAACCTGCTCGTCCTCCTCCACTAGTAGAAAACAGGGCTTTCGTCCAGGTCAGTTTAGCCCATTAGTCCCGGTTCAATCCAGAACCGGGACCAATGGAGCTATTTGCCCTGGTTCGTGAGCCCAGGGGGCCGGCCGGGCCACGTGGGCCATTGGTCCCGGTTCGTCCGGACCTTTTGGTCCCGGTTGGTGGGACGAACCGGGACCAATGGTCCTGTCTCCTGGCCCACCACTATTGGTCCCGGTTGGTGGCATGAACCGGGACCAAAGGCTTCCCTTTAGTCCCGGCTCATGCCACCAACCGGGGCTAATGGTGCTGCCTATATATAGCCCCTCGCGCAAGAGCAGAGCACACTGCTCTGTTTTTTCTGGCCGAGGGGGAGAGGGCTTGGTGGTGCTCTAGCTCACCTCCTATGCACACAAGGTGTTCGATGGAATTCCCGAGCCACACTACTTAAGGTTTCTCCTCTCCAAGCTCGACCGCCAAGCTCCATTTTCCTCAATATTTATCTAGGTTTAGCGGTCCGTCACGCCCCGTCCCCGTCTTCATCGCCGTCGATCACCCGCGCCGATCTCATCGCCGACACCACCGTGGTGAGCCTCTTGTTCTTATCTTCTTTCTGAAAGGAAAAATATTATTACTTGTTTGTTTAGATAGATACTTGTATTATTTTCTTACTTTTATTATTGCATCTTATATAGTGCGATGGTTTTGCTATCCGCCCCCCTCGGCCCTCGTCCTGTCTATGATTCGGATGTGGTATATATTATCTTTTCATAACTATTGATTCATTTATTGTTTATGAAAATTATGCCGACCAACGTGTTTATCTAGGAGGTTGTTGAACCGGAAATTCCAACCGACCCTATTGTCGAGAGGTTAAATTTAGTTGAAGAAGAAAACAATTTCTTGAAGGAAAAAATAAAAAAACTTGAGGAGGAGAAGATGATATTGGAGTTGCATGTTGCGGATGTCGTCGATGATCACAAGATCAAGATGGATGCAATGTGCTTGAAGATGAGAAAGATTAGAAAACATGCCATTCATACCGAGGCTTGGTATCATTATGTCGTTGGATCAGTTGTTACCTTGGTTGCGATTATGATCGTATTTGTTTTCGCATTGAAATGTTTTACATAGTTTCAATGTATGGTTTAATTAATTCAGATGCTCTGCAGAGCTTTATGTTGTTAGATGAGAACTATGTATGTACTTTGGTTTTTATGTGATGATGAACTTCTATTAATTTGGTCACTTAATTATCTATTCACGATGTTCTGTAATGATTTTTGACACACTTAATTATATATAATTCACGCAGATGAACCGGCAATGGATGTACGGTGACAGACACACCTCCGAGTACATTAAGGGCGTGCATGATTTTCTCGAAGTGGCTGAGGCAAACAAGCAGAATGGTTTTATGTTTTGTCCATGCCCTATATGTGGGAATACGAAGTCTTACTCTAACCAGAAAATCCTTCACACCCACCTGCTTTACAAGGGTTTCATGCCACACTATAATGTTTGGACGAGGCACGGAGAAATAGGGGTTATGATGGAAGACGACGAGGAAGAAGAGTACGATGAAAACTATGTGCCCCGTGAATACGGTGATGCTACTGAACATCAAGATGCACCAGACGATGTGCACGATGGTGCTGGAACGGGCGAAGCTGCTGAAGATCAAGATGAACCAGACGATGTGCCCCATGATGATGATCTCCGCCGGGTCATTGTCGATGCAAGAACACAATGCGAAAGTCAAAAGGAGAAGCTGAAGTTCGATCGCATGTTAGAGGATCACAAAAAAGGGTTGTACACCAATTGCGAAGATGGCAACACAAAGCTCGGTACCGTACTCGAATTGCTGCAGTGGAAGGCAGAGAATGCTGTGCCTGATAAAGGATTTGAGAAGCTGCTGAAAATAATAAAGAAGAAGCTTCCAAAGGATAACGAATTGCCCGACAGTACATACGCAGCAAAGAAGGTTGTATGCCCTCTAGGATTGGAGGTGGAGAAGATACATGCATGCCCTAATGACTGCATCCTCTACCGTGGTGCCTACAAGGATCTGAACGCATGCCCGGTATGCGGTGCATTGCGGTATAAGATCAGACGAGATGACCCTGGTGATGTTGACGGCGAGCCTCCCAGGAAGAGGGTTCCTGCGAAGGTGATGTGGTATGCTCCTATAATACCACGGTTGAAACGTCTGTTTAGAAACGGAGAGCATGCCAAGTTGATGCGATGGCACAGTGAGGACCGTAAGAAAGACGGGAAGTTGAGAGCACCCGCTGACGGGTCGCAGTGGAGAAAAATCGAGAGAAAGTACTGGGATGAGTTTGCAAAGGACCCAAGGGTTTGCTTTAAGCGCGGATGGCATTAATCCTTTCGGGGAGCAGAGCAGCAATCACATCACCTGGCCCGTGACTCTATGTATGTATAACCTTCCTCCTTGGATGTGCATGAAGCGGAAGTTCATTATGATGCCAGTTCTCATCCAAGGCCCTAAGCAACCCGGCAGCGACATTGATGTGTACCTAATGCCATTAGTTGAAGAACTTTTACAGCTGTGGAATGGAAACGGTGTACGTACGTGGGATGAGCACAAAAAGGAGGAATTTGACCTAAAGGCGTTGCTGTTCGTGACCATCAACGATTGGCCCTTTCTCAGTAACCTTTCAGGACAGACAAACAAGGGATACCACGCATGTACACACTGTTTACTTGACACCGATAGTATATACCTGGGAAGCTGCAGGAAGAATGTGTACCTGGGCCATCCTCGATTTCTTCCGACCAACCATCAATGTCGAAAGAAAGGCAAGCATTTCAAAGGCGAGGCAGATCACCGGAAGAAGCCCGCCATGCGTACCGGTGATCACGTACTTGCTATGGTCAATGATTTACACGTAATCTTTGGAAAGGGTCCCGGCGGACTAGCTGTTCCGAATGACACTGAGAATCACGCACCCATGTGGAAGAAGAAATCTATATTTTGGGGCCTACCCTACTGGAAAGACCTAGAGGTCCGCTCTTCGATCGACGTGATGCACGTGACGAAGAACCTTTGCGTGAACCTGCTAGGCTTCTTGGGCGTGTATGGGAAGACAAAAGATACACCTGAGGCACGAGAGGACCTGCAACGCTTGCACGAAAAAGAGGGCATGCCTCCG
>LR880969.1:762581170-762603002 GCA_904067115.1 Aegilops sharonensis | reverse complement strand
ATAAACAATAAATGAACCAATAGTTATGAAAAGATAATATATACCACATCCGAATCATAGACAGGACGAGGGCCGACGGGGGCGGATACCAAAACCATCGCACTATATAAGATGCAATAATAAAAGTAAGAAAATAATACAAGTAAGAATATTTTTCCTTTCAGAAAGAAGATAAGAACAAGAGGCTCACCACGGTGGTGCTGGCGATGAGATCGGCGCGGGTGATCGACGGCGGTGAAGACGGGGACGGGGCGTGACGGACCGCTAAACCTAGACAAATATTGAGGAAAATGGAGGTTAGAGGTCGAGCTTGGAGAGGAGAAAGCTTAAGTAGTGTGGCTCGGGCATTCCATCGAACACCTTTTGTGCATAGGAGGTGAGCTAGAGCACCACCAAGCCCCCTCCCCCTCGGCCAGAAAAAACAGAGCAGTGTGCTCTGCTCTTGCGCGAGGGGCTATATATAGGCAGCACCATTAGCCCCGGTTGGTGGCATGAGCCGGGACTAAAGGGAAGCCTTTGGTCCCGGTTCATGCCACCAACCGGGACCAATAGTGGTGGGCCAGGAGCCAGGACCATTGGTCCCGGTTCGTCCCACCAACCGGGACCAAAAGGTCCGGACGAACCGGGACCAATGGCCCACGTGGCCCGGCCGGCCCCCTGGGCTCACGAACCGGGATAAATGCTCACATTAGTCTCGGTTCTGGATTGAACCGGGACTAATGGGCAAAACAGGCCTCAATGATAGCCCCTTTTTCTACTAGTGTAATGTGCTTCACGTTTGACCCTTTTTCTACTAGTGAAGTTTGTAACAAAAGTTGGTCCCGGTTCAAGCCACCAACCGGGACCAATGGTGGTGGGTCAGGAGCGAGGCCCATTGGTCCCGGTTCGTCCCACCAACCGGGACCAAAAGGTCCAGACGAACCGGGACCAATGGCCCACGTGGCCCGGTCGGCCCCCGGGGCTCACGAACCGGGTCCAATGCCCCCATGGGTCCCGGTTCTGGACTGAACCGGGACTAATGGGCTGACTCGTCCTGGACTATTGCCCCCTTTTCTATTTGTGCGGGTAATTCCGAGGCGCGAGGGGAGGATGTTGGGCGTGAGTTGCCCAATGGCACGGGTTCTGACCCACAGTTGCCCGGGAATGGGGCTGCACCCTCTACTTCAGTGCCTATGAGTAGTTTGAGATTTGGTTCTTTTCAGCTAGTTTCTGCTCCTCCCAGGTTGTGGAGCGATAGGGTGTAGTCTGAGGATGTGCTAGAACACACTCTCCCTCCACTGGACTTTGCATAGGCAGATGGCTCTCTGGAGGGGAGGGACGATCTTGGGCAGGTAGCCCCCCATACTCCCACCCCTGCTGCTGGTTCGCCGCACGGGAGGACTCCGTCGAGACTGGCCGGAGAGGTGGCTGTGTTACCGTTCGGTGATAGGACCGGTTTGGGAGGGGGACCTGGGCAGGCGGCCTCGGCTCCCTCTTCTCCTGCGGTGGCCAGCGTGGCCGAGCCTGTGGCATCGATCGATCACCAGCTGACGCCGACGGGGTCGGCCATGGCGCGCTCCAGCCTGAGGGCCGGGTCGGGTGGGGAGCGGGGGCAGGTGGCCCCCGCCTTCACTTCTCCTCGCGGGACTCCAGGTGGGGAGCATGGGCAGGTGGCCCAGCACTCATTTACACCGCGCTTACCGGCGGATCTCGGTGACTCTCCGATTGTAGCAGCCTGGCCGTGCGCTGGGGGTGGGGCAGGTGGCCTTACCCCAAACGGGGCGACCCGGGACGAGGTCGTCGCTTTTGGAGGTATTTACAATCCTGTGTCGGAGGGGAGACGGATGAGTTGTCGCCTCCAGGACCAGCCGAATGTTGATGATATGCAGCTGAGGTGCACCATGCGGGCGGCCAAGCTTCGTGACATTAAGGTCACTACTGGTATGTCGGTCAACACTTCCGATTCCATTATGCACTTTTCAAATGATGAGATTATTCACAGTGCAAATCACCTAGGAGTTTCACTAGGTAGTAATGATAGTGAAATCTCTAAATCCGTTAATGATATCCTAGACCTGGAAGCGGAACTTGCTTTAGAGTTGATTCACAACTTAGCAGCTGTCAAACCTATGAACGATTCTGACATAGATGCTTTGGGATTCAGGGTGCTAGATACTTTATGTGCGGATCTTGCCCCATACCTCCCTGAGACAGAGGAGGATGAAGGTTCTACGACCCTAAGGGATGTTGCCCCAGTCGAGAATCAGGTTGTTAGATCCACAGAGCTCGGTTGTGAGGACCGGATAGAGGATCAGAACAAGCCTAAACGAAAGTGGAGGCGAAAGATTTATCCAGCATCCGCGGTGCGTAGAAGTGCTAGGATCCGCACTACTAAAAATTTCCATGATGAATTATGAGAGGCATATTTTGGAATAGCAGAGGTCTGATGGACTTGGCTAAAAGAAGGATTCTAGCAGATGCTTCCATTGAGCACAGGTTGGATTTTATCGCCCTCTCTGAAATAGGAAGGGACAATTTCTCTCCTCAGTTTCTAAGCACTTTATCGGGAGGTGTCGATTTTGATTGGCATTGCCTTCCCCCAAGAGGAAGATCAGGGGGGTCTTACTTGGGGTTAGATGTGAGACGTTGGAAGTCTGAAGTGTGGTTATGGGTGATTTCGCCATCAAATTTCGGGTTAGATCCAAGGTAGATGGCTTTATTGGGCACTGGTAGCGGTATATGGGGCCGCGCAGCCGAAACTCAAACTTGACTTTTTGGCGGATCTCGTCCGTATTTGCGGGTCTGAGCAGCTTCCAATCTTGGTTGGGGGTGACTTTAACATTATTAGAAGGAGAGAAGAAAAGAACAATGATAATTTTGACGCCAGGTGGTCATTCATGTTTAATACCATATTGAAAGCTTGGATCTCAGAGAGATAGAGCTTTCGGGTAGAAAATTCACTTGGGCTAATACCTTGCAAAACCTGACGTATGAGAAGCTGGATCGAGCCCTAGCGAGCGTCGACTGGGAACGGAAATTCCCTCTGGTAACAGTCCAAGCGTTATCTCACGGAATCTCTGACCACACCCCATTGTTGGTTGACTCTGGAGAGGCAACGCATGCTGGTAATAAAAATACCTTTTCTTTTGAACTAGCGTGGTTTGAGAGAGAAGGTTTCCTGGATCTAATAGCCAGGGAATGGGCGAAAGATGCAGGGGGGAGGTCTTCTATTGAGAGATGGCAAAATAAGATTTGGAACTTGAGAAGTTTCTTGCTAGGGTGGGCTAAGAATCTCAGTGAGATCTATAAGTTTGAAAAGGAAAGGCTCCTTACACTTATTCAGTCCCTAGATTTAAAAGCCGAGTCCACAATCTTAGAGGCCTCGGAGCTTCATGCTAAAGTAGACGCGGAGATGAGATTGAAAGAACTTCTGCAAGAAGAGGAGTTGAAGTGGGCATTGCGAGCTAAGGTTCGCAAAGTTGTCCAAGGGGACGCTAACACTCAATTCTTTCATATGATCGCCAATGGGAAGCATAGAAAGAAAATAATCTTTCAGCTTGAGCAAGACGAGGGCGATTTTAGGACAGGAAAACCTAAAATTATACATAACCAATTACTACAAGCAGCTATTTGGGCCTCCAAAGGATAATTTTGTGTCCTTGGATGAGAACGATGTTTTAACCGCCCCATTTTCGGAGAAAGAGGTGTTTGAAGCTATTTCACAGATGAAGAACAATAAAGCTCAGGGGCCAGATGGATTTCGGCGGATTTTTATAAAAAAGCTGGCACATAATTAAAGGGGATTTGTTACCGATGTTCCATGATCTATTTTCCGGCAGTTTCAGTTGTTTCACCTGAATTTTGGAACAATAACTTTACTTCTGAAGAAAACAGAGGCTATGAGAATTGAGCAGTTCAGGCCTATCTGTCTTCTTAATGTTAGTTTCAAAAAATTTACCAAGGTTGGGACTAATAGACTCACACAGATTGCGCACTCTGTAGTGCAACCGACCCAAACTGCATTCATGCCGGACAGAAACATCCTAGAAGGGGTTGTGGTCCTTCATGAAACGCTCCATGAAATCCATACAAAAAAACTAGATGGGGTTGTTTTCAAAGTGGATTTCAAAAAAGCGTACGATAAAGTCAAATAGCCATTTCTGCAACAGGCATTGCGCATGAAAGTTTTTGATCAGGCTTGGAGACACCAGGTTGAATCTTTCACGCAAAAAGGGAGTGTGGGAATCAAAGTGAATGACGACATAGGTCAGTACTTCCAAACACGTAAGGTCCTGAGACAAGGAGATCCAATGTCACCTATTATGTTCAACATTGTAGTCGTCATGATGAAAATTCTAATAGGATGGGAAAAGGATGCTTGTTGGCCTGGTACCTCATCTAGTTGATGGAGGGGTGTCTATCCTACAGTACGCCGATGATACTATTATCTTCATGGAGCATGACTTGGCAAAAGCGAGAAACATGAAGCCGGTGTTATGCTTATTCGAACAATTGACCGGGTTAAAGATTAACTCCCACAAAAGCGAATTGTTCTGCTTCGGAAGAGCCAAAGAAGAACAAGAGGCGTACAAACAATTGTTCGGGTGTGAACTAGAGGTTTTACCTTTCACGTATTTGGGTATACCAATTCACCATCGTAAGCTAACAAATAGAGAATGGAAGTGTATTGAGGATCGATTTGAAAAGAAACCGAGTTCCTGGAAGGGCAAGCTGATGTCTTATGGGGGTCGATTAATTCTCATTAATTCGGGACTCACAAGCATGCCTATGTTTCTTTTGTCTTTTTTCGAGGTACTAGTTGGAGTTTGGAAAAGACTGGATTTCTATCGATCCCGCTTCTTCTGGCAGAGTGATGACCTAAAAAGAAAGTATAGACTCCCTAAATGAGATATTATTTGTTGACCGAAAGACCAAGGGGGTCTAGGTATCGAAAATCTTGAGGTTAAGAACAGATGTCTTCTCAGCAAGTGGCTGTATAAGCTATATGTAGAGTCGGAGGCCACGTGGGTGCAAATTCTGCCTAATAAGTACCTTCATTCGAAAACTTTGTCCCAGGTGACAGTGAGGCCGACGGACTCGCCTTTTTGGAAAGGACTGATGAGGGTTAAATCAGTCTTTTTCAACAGGACAAAATTTCTAGTCGGAAACGGTACCTCTACGAGATTCTGGGAGGATACATGGCTTCGGGAAACACCCCTCGCGCTTCAATATCCTTCCTTTTATAGCATTGTTCAATGAAGAGACGCTTTCGTTGCAACCGTGCTTCAGTCCACTCCTCTCAATATTCACTTTAGGAGAACACTTGCCGGAGCCCGTTGTGAAGCCTGGCTCCATCTGGAGAGAAGACTGATGGATGTGCAGCTTTCTCAACGTCCAGACCAGTTGTGCTGGAAGCTAACCAGGAATGAAGAGTTTAAGGTTAAATCAATGTAGCTGGATATTATCAACTCTAGCTCTATTCCTAGTTCAAAACATGTTTGGAATGTCAAAGTACCCTTGAGAGTTAAAGTGTTCATGTGGTTTGTACATAAACAAACCATTTTAACTAAGGATAACTTGACAAAACGCAACTGGATTGGTTCTACAAGATGTAGTTTTTGTGACCGGGATGAGACCATTAAACACCTCTTTCTTGACTGTCTGATAGCGAAAATTTTATGGCGGACTGTTCATATTGCTTTTAATATTACTCCTCTGAATAATATCAACACGTTATTTGGGACGTGGCTTGACGGGATAGATTTCGAAACAGCGAGACACATTCGTGTAGGAGTATGCGCTTTACTATGGACAGTCTGAAACTGCAGGAATGATTTGGTTTTTAACAGAACAACAAACACTCATTTTTTGCAGGTTATCTTCCGAGCCACTGCGTTGATTCGTATGTGGTCGCTACTCACTCAGACGGAGGCCAGGGAGCATCTGGTTACTGAATCTATCAGATGGGAGATGGTAGCTCGGGCTATATTCAACTGGTTTGGATGGCGGTCATGTAATAGGATATGCAATTAGTTTTCCTATCTTTCTTTTGCCAGCCGGTTGTGGCTTTATTTTTACCCTTCTGCTCTTTGTGAGCTTTTTTGGTTCGTTTATTTTGAGACTTCAAGGCCTATGTTGAACTCATTTGCTTTTTAATAAATATGGTCGTATGCATCGTTCTGATGTAGAGGCCGGGGATCTCCCCTTTTTCTAAAAAAAGTGAATTAGCTAAGCAGGTTTGCATTATTTGTATACTATTACTAACACAGTAGACATTAATTGATCGAGTATTACAAAAAAATATACTAGTATTACTCGAAATAGGGAGTCACATGTCATGTATATTTGTATCACTTGAAGAAGCCAATCAATGAGATCAAAACAAAGACCAGGAGAACACAGAAAGCATTAAATCAATAAATCAAAACTCCAGGCATTTTGGATGGATAAATGAAAGTAAATTACCAAACTGTCTTCCTGGTCAAGGAATTTTATGAGGAAAAACTCAACACATGAAGAAGAACATAAGAATCCAACACACACAGATCTCGAAACGAGCTAACACAGCAGCAGTTTCACATGTAATCACCAAAGAAGACCTCGGCATACCGAAGCACGTACCGATGCGCGCGGTCAGCTAGTAAGCTGGGTGGGGATCTGGAACAAACTAGCAGGTCGATCATAGCCTGAGAGACAAGTCCACATCGTCGGCGACGTAGCCGTACTCCGACGAGCTCCTGCCGTGCGTGTGCGCCTTTCCAGCAGCAGTCTTCCTCGCTTTCCCAGCCGCAGACATGAAATCGCCGCCGCCCCCGCGGTGGTACCCGGGCTGCCTCTCGTCCTGCGCCGCAGCAGGCGCGCCCACGCGCACGGCGTGCGCGCGCGTCGCGGCAGCGATCAGCCGCTGGCGCTTGGCGAGGCTGCGTTCGTGCTTATGCGCGTTCTGGTGGCCGCCGAGCGCCTGCGAGCTGCGGAACTTACGTTTGCAGTAGACGCAGAGGAAGAAGCCGACGCCGGGCTCAAGGTTGAGCCCAAGGTTGAGCCCAAGGTTGAGCTCATGCTCCTGCTGACAGTCGTCACTGGTCAGCCGTTCCATTGTAGGTTGTAGCTACACTATGGACTTACTGTCGCCTATATGTTGGCTTCGTGGATTGTTAGCGTGAGTGTTTGGTGGAGCTAGAGAGTCGACCAGAGCTTAAATCGCCATGGAAATTGTTGTGCTAAGCAAAGGATTAAATACACAGCTAGCACTGGCTGCAGTGCTCACCTAACGGGGTTTACACTGTTCATCAGGGGACACGTTTGTGCAGCCGGTGGACGCGCACGTCTCCGGCTGGCCGTCAATTTGCTAACCGCTCGATAGTGAAGAGCATCTCGGCTGAGCCAAGATTTGGGCATAGGGGAAAGGGGTCGGCAAGATCCATAGCGACGGTAAAGGTAACTTCTGTATCGTTCAACGGCACGCATATATTCATATAAAAATAATGCAACGGCCATAACTACTGCGGAATAACTCATTTTAGACGACATGTCCATTCCACTGAAAAATACAGCGCGCTGTAGCGTCGCTAAGAGCACGCTATAGTGCATTGAGAATTGTCTCACTAAATATACCGGTGTACAATGTCTCGCTAATAGCACACAGTAACGTGATATAGCATGCTAATATCATATTTTGAAGTCGGCGCTATTTTGCTGTAGCACGCTATTTTTTTCATTACTGCATTCACATACGTACAAGATAGTTTTAACACCAGCTTGTACTACCTCTGCTTCTTTTTACTTTGTATTTTTGTTTTGTCTAGGACAAATTTGCAAAGTTTGACATATATTATGTCAAAAAATATCAACGGCAAAGCTAACATGTAGAATAAATATAAACGGAGGGAGTAATGTTTGCGATTGGCTCCGTGACAACAATAAATCTGGTTACTCGGTATAGTACACAATGATTCCTCGAGGAAAAGTAGAGCACATAGTAGCTCATTTGGTTGTCAGCGATGTGGTCACCAGAGACGGCTAACCTGCAGACAGTGACCGTGATAATGAGATAGTTGTGCTCTCACCGTCTATATCTTGACAAGCGCAAGCACACACATGCTCGAGGTGGGAAGAGAGAGAGGAAGAGGGTGGGATGGGTGCTACGTGGACATCAGTCTTCGGCATGTTGATTTTGAGATCTAACATCACTAGGTGTAGATGATAGGATGTATTTTTACTTAGCGTATATGTCATATGTTGCTATAGAATTAGTACTCCTTTTGTTTCGCATGAAGTGTCGCTGATTTAGTATAAACTGAGGAATAATAGCGAACTGGTGATGTACTTTGATTTTGAGTAACGTTGTGTTTGATGGTACGGAGGATTATGATAATCTTGCATACAGACTGAAATGAGTGAACAAACCACATTAAAAAAGTTAGAACATCTGATATTCGTGAACGGAGGGAGAACCATTTTGCTTATTTTGTTGTTTATTTTAACCAACTTGCCTCTAGTTTCATGGCCATTTTACTATGGCAGATTATAAAGTAAACACTACACAACACAGTTCAACAACTACGAACTGAGCCTACAACAGAAAACGTCAGTCAAAGTACCATTCCGGGGGATTCATTGTGAATCTATCAAAAGTGTTTTAATTAACGTTAAAGGGCACCTGCATGCACTGCCTTGCATTATTTTATTTTATTATATTTTACTTCACTTTTATTTTGACACGTGAAAGGACGCTGGACAGACAGTGTGACTGTCATTTCTGGCTGCTCGCTCTGTATCGTACACTAACTAGACATATATATTGCAGGGCACACATATATTTGAAGAAATTTCACAGACAGTAAAATTTCGGTAAGTACATTCAGTCAGATCGATCGGAGAATACAAAAGAAAAGAAATAGGAGCCCAAAATACGGCGCGACGGGCGCGCGCAGGTCGGAATTCCATGAGAGAAACTCAACTAGCTGGAAGAAGAGATCGATCATAGCCTGAGCGACAGGTCCACATCATCGGCGCGGTAGCCGTACTCGGGAGCAGCAGCAACCTTCCACGCCCTTGCCTCCGTCCTCCCCGCCTTCCCAGCGGAAGGCTCGACAGAATCGCCGGCGGAAACATACCTGGGCCTCTCGTCCTGCGCCGCAGGCGCGCGCGTTCCGGCCCCGTGTGCACCCGTGGCGGCGGCCATCTCCCGCCGGCGGTGGGCGAGGCTGCGCTCGTGCTTGTGCGCGTTCTGGTGGCCGCCGAGCGCTTGCGAGCTGCGGAACTTGCGGTCGCAGTAGACGCAGAGGAAGAAGCCACCCTGCTCCGCCTCAGCTGCCGAGCTCATGCGGAGGGTGAGGTCAAGGCTGGGCTCGTGCTCATCCATGTCACTGTGTAGCTGTTCCATTGTACTCCCAGGTACAGTACAGACTTCACAGTAGCGGGTGAGAGAAGGAGGAGAGCTTGTGATTTGCGAATGAAATTGAGGTACTAGGAAATGATATAAAATGCTGTAGCCAGCACCAGCACGTGCCTCACCTAACCGCTGCTGCAGTCACTGTTCCTCGCGATCAGGTTAATGGAGCCGGCGTGGTGTGGACGGACGTTGCGCACATTTTCCAGCCATTTGTTGCATCTGTGGCGACGGAAGAAAGCACCTGGCCAGACCATCCAAACATAGCCGAAACAGGCCAAGCGCGTGAGGCTGACCCGTGCCGCCAGTGTTCCAATGTAGTGTTCTCCGACAGGCTTGTGTTTGAGCATTTACAACCACCACGATTGCACCAATCTTACCCCTTGAACATCGAAGGACGCGTCTTGACCCTCTATTTTTCTTGTAAAATAATGACACCCTTTAAATTGTCCGGTCACATGAATATGATTCTGGAGATGAAAAGAGAGAGAAAAGAAAGATTAAAAATGAAAAAATGTGGTATACCCTATGGGCTGCAATATTCGTGGCCGACTTCCTGTGCATCGCCATATCCTTCTAATATATGGGTTGGGCATGGGGATTTACGGACTGTTGGGAAACGCACAAACAAAAGTGAAGGGTCCGATGCCCTTTTTTTTTTCTTTCTCTCTTCTATGCAAACAGTGACTGAGCTGTCTGCCCAGGCGCTTAAGGATATGAGGGTTTCGTTTGTTGCTGGTCTTAGGTGCACTTCGTCATTTCCTCTAACCGGCTTTCCATTGCCCTCCCTTCTCTGACAGCTTCGGTGGCGGCCGGGTCATGTGGTGTTTGTAGTAGGTTGTTTCTTTTTCGCATTAAAGGACTTCTGTGTGTCGCTTAGCAACTGTGTCGGCCCATTTAATAAAATAAAATAGTGGAGAAAAAGGGAGTGAAACCGAGATTCAAACCCTGGTCCCCTGGATAGTTGCTAGCGACACTAGCCACTGGAACTCTAGGGCGCATCCTACTTAAGGTAAAAGAGCCGATTTTCTCCACCGTTTTTCTGTTTTATTCGGTTTTCTCTGTTTTTTTACTTTCTTTTGTTACTTTTACTTATTTTTCTTCTCTACTTTGTTTCATTCTTTTTGCATTTGTTTGTAAAGATTTTTTTTTATTTTTCATTGGTTTATTTTGTTACTTTTCTTTTTTCATTTCTTTGTTGTTTCTTGTGGTTTTCATTCTACATTTTTTCTATATGTCAACAACATTTTTTAAAATACATGTTTCACATTTTCTCAATACAACTGTAACCTTTTTTGATAAATGGTCAACATTTTTTCAATACACATATTTAGAATTTTCAAATGCTTCATGAACATTTTTCAAATACTAGATTAACATTTTTAATACATGGTTCACATTTTTTCTGTAGACACTTTTAAACTTTTTCAAATACTTCATTAAAAAAACTAAATACAAGATTAACATTTTCTAACACATGCTCAACATTTTTTCTATGCACATTCAACATTTTTCAAATGTTTGGTCAACATATTTAATGCAATACTAAAGAACTTAACACATGGTCAACATTTTTCCACAAAAAAAGTTAACATTTTTCAAATTGTTGATTAACATTTTTATATAGGTGATCAAATTTTTCCATCATTTTTTAGTATATGGTCAACATTTTTTTCTATACTCATTTTATATGTTTCAAATGCTTGATTAACAATTTTTAAATAGTTATTCAAGAAAATACAAATTCTTGATTAAAAATGATATATACATGATCAAAAATAATTTCATCATTTTTTTAATACATGGTTCACATTTTTTCTGTAGACACTTTTAAACTTTTTCAAATACTTCATTAAAAAAACTAAATACAAGATTAACATTTTCTAACACATGCTCAACATTTTTTCTATGCACATTCAACATTTTTCAAATGTTTGGTCAACATATTTAATGCAATACTAAAGAACTTAACACATGGTCAACATATTTCCACAAAAAAAGTTAACATTTTTCAAATTGTTGATTGACGTTGTTATATGGGTTAGCAACTTTTTCCATCATTTTTTAGTATCTCATAGACATTTTTTTCTATACTCATTTTCTATGTTTCAAATGCTAGATTAACAATTTTTAAATAGTTATTCAAGAAAATACAAATTCTTCATTAACAATGATATATACATGATCAAAAATAATTTCATCATTTTTTTAATACATGGTCAACATTTTTTATCTACATATTTATCTTTTTCCAAAGGCTTGATTAAAAAATATGAAATACTTCTTCAAAAAAAATTCAAATGCTTGATTAATATTTTTAAATACATGATCAAATTGTTTCATACAATTTTTTGTAAATATTTTTAGTATACATGATAAACATTTTCTCTATACATATTTAACATTTTTCAAATGCGCATTGAACAATTTTCAATTATGTACGTAAAGGGATTTTTATTACAGATATAACTAGAATATTATGAAATAGACGAAAAAAATAAAAAAGGGAAAATACTAGGCAAAAAACGGAAGAAAAATTGAAAGCAGAAATACTGATGAATGCCCACGGTCTCAGCTGGGCCGGCCATTATTGGCGCTCCAGGCGCCGGTGCAGTTGATTCTGGGCCAGCCCATTTTATGCTTTTTTCCCATCTTAATACTCAAAAAAGGTTCAGGAATGTGGTCGAGAGGGTTCGGCCTGCGATCGGTGCGGGTCAACTGCTATGACCACTACCCCATCTTCGCGCTTATGTATACCAACTTCTTTTATATCATTTCAACGTATGGGAAGTCGGCCTATGTTGTTTCTCTTTTTTTTTTGCTTCATATTTCTTTTTTCTTTCTTAAGTTTGTGAACTTTTTTCATGTAGATGAATCTTTTTTTTTTCAAAATTGATGAACTTTATTTCGAAATGAGTGAACAGTTTTTTTTTCATTTCTAATGAACATTTTATGAAAATTTGATGAACTTTTTTCCAAACTTGGTGGACTATTTTTCAAATTTGATGATTTATTTTCAAAATCGATGGACTTTTTCCAAATTTTGTGAACTTTTTTTCCACAGTAAATTGTCAATTGTCCTAGGTCGATGGTCAACTCATTGGTCCACAAGTTAAACATTCTAAAATTGCAAATGGGCCGGCCCATATACTCGCGCGCTTGAGCGCCTATTTGGTTAGGTGGCACCAAATAGGACCGCCCCATGAAGCGAGACATATCAGCGCTATGAGAGGCAATGAGGAAGAAAAAGTATTAAGAGCTGGGACGGGGAGGGAGTCGGCCAAGCTTTATTTAACTAAATAGCCCAACAAAGTGTCCCCATCGAGATGAGAGGATGCCACATCCTGCATCATTGCACATAGCCATGCACGACTAAAAAATTCCCGCCGCCTACTACCCCTACAACTCGCAGGGAGAACTGGTCTCCGGCCCGCCAATGGGAAAAGAGCACGGGAAAACTAGATAGCGAAGGCGACATCACCCGAGGCAGAGGAAGCTAAGACATCAACTAGGGGAGAGACTATGGCGCTACCCAAGGCAATGCAGGTTAGAGACTAATGGCGTGTTTAGTTACATGCACCGTTTTTCAACATTTTCCATACTTGACCCATCTGGGCCTGGTTGAGCCAATGCAAGCAAAAAACCCAACATTTGCATGAAGTTTGGTTTCCTGCATTGCATCAAGGCCTAGATTGTGATTTGTTGTTTGGTTGCCTGTGTTCGTGCCTCATGGGTGAGAAGATGCAACACTCTTGTCACCCCATTAGCAACACTTCACAGACACACAACATACAAGAACAACAGATCATGAATAGCACATCACACAAGAACATCATCACACATCACACAATAACTAGCAGTGCATAATAGTAGTAGGCATAAGTTTAAGCATCAGGGCGTCCCATGTCCTTCCTGGCAAAATATAGACAAGTTTTGCAGCAAAAGAGATGATCAAATATAAGTTTAGACCTAACTTAGTTCAGACTTCAGACTATCTACACAAAGAACTTAGAGGGCATGACTGATGTCGCCGATGCAGATGTTCTTAGAGCACAGAACCCTGCAGATGTTGGAGGTGTGGGCGTTGTAGATAAGCACCTTCAGGCCGAGCCCGTGGAGCCGCAGGACGAGCAGGTCGCAGGGTACAATCCTGAGACGGCGGCATAATGCTACTTGTGATAGGCATTGAGATTTCCCCAAAGAGGAAGGGTGATGTAGTATAGTAGCTGAAAGTATTTCCCTTGGTTAAGAACCAAGGTTTATCAAACCAATAGGAGATTCACACAAACAACGATTAACAGTACCTACACACACAAACAAATACTTGCACCCAACATGGGCAAGTGGGTTGCCAATCCCCTTATACTCATTAATTGTAAGGATTATTTCTAGTAGTGGTAGATATATAAATTGCAAAACTGAATAAAAATAAATAAATTGTAGCAAGGTTATTAGGGTTTTAGTATATGAGGTGAATGGACAGGGGGCCCATAGCTTTCACTAGAGGCATCTCTCTCAAGAACATAGCAAACGGTGGGTACACAAATTACTGTTGGACAATTGATAGAATAGTGCATAATTATCATGTTATTTATGGCATGATCAGTACATAGGCATTATGTATGTGATAAGTATACTGACATCCATCTGCATCTACTACTATTACTCCACTTCGAGAATGCTTCTATGCTCGCCTCTCTAGTTATTAAGTTCATCACAATCAGAGTAATGTTTTGAGCAAGATGACATAATGTAGACAAAATAAGACCAACTAATATGATCGAACCCCATCATTTTATCTTTAGTAGAAACAATACAAATACGTGACTCACTACCCCTTCTGTCATGAGGTGAGGACACCGCAAGATTGAACCTACTACAATGCAGCACTTCCACTGAATATCTCATCATCAACTTGGCCAAAGATAGCTCATAGATCGGAAAGAATTACATCTCTATAACAATCATACATAACAACCTTCAGAATAACTGAATTACTTTCAATGAATAATCTGGTCATAAACCCACAATTCACCGGATCCCAACAAACACACCGCACAAAAGTATTACATCATATCGATCTCCGAAGAGAACATTGTAAGGGCATCTTCTGCCTTAAGGTTTTGGTGATGATGACAACACTCGTGTGGACTAATCATGCATCCTAGTTTTCTCAGGTACACATTGTGCGACGCAAGACGGTTAGGCCTTCCCTCTATGCGGAAAAGATCGAAGACGGAATTTCCGACGTTTTATTCCTTTGGTCGTAGGATATCCGTACTATGAAGAGGGAATCCACATCGGATGGTATTGGGTGAATCATTTCACGTACACGTTCTCTGCACCCGCCATATACCCTCCGTTCGAGGAGAGAGGGGTTCCCCAAAGTCCTTTGTTCTGTGTAGTTCTGCCCATGGCGGTAGTACCGCTCCATTGAGCGGTTGTACCGCTGGCCGGTAGTTCCGGTCTTACCACCTCCCCAAGTACCGCTCAAGGGTGACTCTCTTCTGTACCGGGTACGGTGGCAGACCGACAGTGGAATGGAAGTTCCGGTTTATCTTGACAAACCGGTACTACCGGTGTTCAGGGCGGTAGTACCGCCTTGGAGTCCACTACTCAGGAACTGCTGGCCCAGCGGTAGCTCCGGCCCAACCACCGCTCTAACTACCGGCCTAGGGTGATTTCCTTTTGTTGGTGAGGCGGTAGTCGGGCGGTGGTGGGACGGTAGTTCCGGTATGTTCCGATATACCGGTACTACTGGTTGTCTCACGGAAGTACCGCCCTGGTGCCCTAGCAGGGGTTTCCCGCATTCACCGGTTGTACCGGTGACCCTTGCGGAAGTACCGCTCCTGTGTGTTTCTGCGCATAACGGTTGGATCTGAGGGTACCCTATTTAAGGAGGTGCTTCTCCCACCTCCCACTCATCTCTTGCCTCTCTCTCTCCTCCATTACTACCCTTGAAGCTTTCTTGCCCGATCTCTCTCACTAGCCACTCAAACTTGTTGATTTGCTAGGGATTGAAGGAGGAGACCTAGATCTACAATCTCACCAAAGGAAACTCGATTCCCCCATACTTTCTTGTGTGGATTTTATTACTCTTAGGTTCTTGGGCACCCTTGTTGGAAGAGGTCACTTCGGAGCCACATTCCATTGTGGTGAAGCTCCGGGGTTTCGCTGGGAGCCTCCAATTAAGTTGTGGAGAGAGCACCAACCTTGCTTGTAAAGGTTCGGTTTCCGCCTTCAAGGGCACCAATAGTGGAATCACGACATCTTGCATTGTGTGAGGGCGTGAGGAGAATACGGTGGCCCTAGTGGCTTCTTGGGTAGCATTGTGCCCCCATACCGCTCCAACGGGACGTACTTCCCCTCAAAGGGAAGGAACTTCGGTAACACATCCTCGTCTCCATCGGTTCCACTCTTGGTTATCTCTTACCTTACTTGCGCAATCTATGTTGTGTTATATCCCTTGCTTGCTTGTGTGCTTGTTGTTGTTGCATCATATAGGTTGTTCACCTAGTTGCATATCTAGACAATATACTTTGATGCAAAGTTTAATTTGGTAAAGAAAAGCTAAAAATTGTTAGTTGCCTATTCACCCCCCCCCTCTAGTCAACTATATCGATCCTTTCAATTGGTATCAGAGCCTCGTCTCTTAATTAAGGGCTTTACCGTCCTAAGAGTATGGTTGACACTATAGACGGTGAGGAGGAGCACCCCGGTGTGAATCCTTCCTCGTCTATGGCCGATGGTGGATCCCCAGTCTCACGTGAGGAATTCAATATGGCTTTGGACACAATGAAAACTTCCATGACGAACAAGGTCAAAGGCATGTTCAAAGAGTTCCTTGATGGTCTTAAATTATCCACCGCACCTTTGGAAGTGGTCGCTCCCACTAATAAGGTGGCGGATGCCAACTCCGATAAGGGGGAAGCTTCTAGTGATAAAGTTCCTTTGCCTAGCGGAAAAAGTGGAAATGGCATCTATGCTCATGTTGAACCACCTCTCACTTATGGAGGACCAGTTCCCTCCACTCATTTAAATCATGCGGGTTCTCCTCCCAAGATTGTGAAAAATGAGGATTTTGAATCTAGGCTTTATCGCTTTATACGTCATTTAAACCATGTTAATACTAATCTTTGGAGAATCATTGAGGAAGGTTTCTATCTGCATGATCGAAACAACTTCACCCCTAAATTCAATGAGAATGCTCTCTCATCATCCAAGATGCAATTCCACCCAAAGATATTGCGCATCTCCGACCCTTCACCGTGCCCAAGGAAGCATGGCACCATGTTGTTTCCCTTTACAAGGGAAGCGCAAGCATCCAACGCTCCAACTATGAAGTGATGCAAGATGAAGCCGATGAGTTTGCAATGATTGAAGATGAAGAACCTCGTGTTCTTTATCGGAGATTAAACACTCTTGCGGTCTCTCTCCGAGATCATGGGAGCAAGGATACGGATGATAATTGGATCAAGCGCAAATTCCTCAAGGCCATGATTCCTTACCACAAGGCATGTCCTCCGTCATCCGTCAAAGGCCGAACTTCCACACCTTGTCCTCAAATGTAGTGTTGGATGAGTTTGTGGCGATGAGGATCTTGGACAAGACCACAGACAATGCAGTGTTGCCTTCTCAAAGAGCAAAGAAGCCCAACCTTGCCTTGAAGGCCAAGGCTAGTGTGGAAGAAGAGGATGAAGAGGAAGATGAGGAGAGGAACCCCAAAGATACGAAATATGATTATCATGAGCACATGGCTCTTGCTTCAAGGCAATTTTGGAGCAAGAAAAACTCAAGGCCAAATTTCAACAAGAACAACTCAAATGGCTTCAAGGGCAAGCACCGTGTGAGAACATGTTACAATTATGGCAATGTGAGCCATTTTGTTGCAGAGTGCCCTTATGAGAAGCGGGAAGACAGTGGTGGCAAGCTCATCCGAAAAGACAAAGCCAAGTCCTTCCCCAACAAGAACAACTTCACCAAGAAGACTCCGAACAAACGGTTGGTGGCACAAGAAGAGTACAATGAGGATGATGATGATGATGAAGATTGTGAAGCCATGGCCATGGCCTTCGTTGCCATTTCCACAACTCCACGGGTGTCCCTCTTTGATTCACCCAACGAGAACATCACCGCCAAGTGCCTCATGGCCAAATCCACCAATAAGGTAACCCCCAACATCAAAACTACCATCATTACTAATCCTTCCTTGATGGATTGCATTGATTAAAGTGAGGGGTCTAATGAGGAAGTAAATGAATTTGATTCTTTTATGAGTAAGCTCAAGGGCAAATCCAAGAAGCACTTTGTTGCTCTCTTGGAACAACTTGGTGAAGCCAATGACATGATCGAGGCTCATGAGGAAACCATCTCTAAGATGGAAGGTCATAGTCGTGACTATGCCAATGATATATCGGGCCTCTCTAATGCGCTTGAGGAAGAGCATGTTCATCGTTTGGCTCTTAAGGAGTCACACAACGATGACCATGCTAAATTAAAGAAAGATCTTGATCATGCTCTTGTTGTATCTCGTGTTCTAAATTCCAAGAAGGCTAAACTTGGGTTGACCTTGCTAGACTCAAAGAGGAGTTTTATATACTTGACAAGGCTCACAAGGCCTTGAATGGTGCTTATGCGAGCCTCAAGGAGTCTCATGATCAACTCCAAGTGAAGCTTACCATGGAGAAAGCCACCTTTCCCCACATGGTCTTAATTGATAACGCAAATGCTACTAACCCGTGTTGTGAGCATGTGCATCTTGTGGAGGAGAATGCCAAGTTGAAGGAGCATCTTGAGAAAGGCCTTGTGTCTTGCATACAAGGTGATAAGAATCTCAATGACCTCTTGAGCAATCAAAAGGAAGTTGTGGCCAAGGAGGGAGTTGGGTTCGCACCCAAGTCTAAGAACAAGATGAAGGATGACAAGACCAAACGACCTCCTCCTCTCAAGCAAACTTTTGTGAAGGAGGGAGAGAGTGCTTATAAGGAGAAGAAGAACAATGTGAAGGGTGGTGATGTCAAAAAGGGCAATGCCACCCCTTCCAACAAAGCCGGTGACTTTAACCCCTCTTATGTGTTGTGCCGTGCTAGTGATGGGCATGTTTATGCTAAATTTGTTGGTTATCCTTATGAGTACATTGAATGGTCTATTTGGGTTTCTAAGACCCTTGTTACTAACATCAAAGGACCCATTACAAAATGGGTACCTAAAACCAAACATTGATCTCTTGTAGGAGTTTGCTTCCGGTGGGGGATCATGGTTGCTTGATAGTGGAGCCACGAATCATATGACCGAAAGCAAGGACTTGGTGGTGGACGTGCAAAAGATCCCATCTATGCCCACCAATGTCGAGTGGGGTTATGCCTCATCTTCTAAGGTATTGGGTCTTGGCAAGGTTGTCATTTCTCATGATCGAGAAAGTCATGCTTGTTGAGTCCCTTGCATACAATTTACTTTCCGTTCGTCAACTTGCACTCATGGGCTTTGACACATTCTTTGGTATTGATACCGTGGCCCTCTTGTGGAGCAAGACTCTTAAAGTAGCCTATGTTGGGCATGTCGAGAACGGTCTTTATGTGATTAACTTTTTGGAGCGACCCACTAAGACCGCGACATGCCTAATGGCTAAAGTTGATGTGGGGTGGCTTTGGCATTGCCCTTTAGCCCATGTCAGTATGAGATCTTTGCAAAGTCTTCTCAAGGAGGACCATGTCCGTGGACTAACCAATGTTAGCTTTGCCAAAGATCGTGCTTGCAGTGCTCTTATCAAAGGAAAGTTACATGAGAAGGCTCACCCTCCCACGACTATCATCTACTCGAAGAGACCCTTGGAGCTCCTTCACATGGATCTCTTTGGGCCTACATCCTTTGATAGGATTGGGGGTAGAAAGTATTGCTTGGTGATTGTCGATGATTACTCAAGGTACACTTGGGTATATTACTTCAAGAGGAAGAGTGAGACTCAACAAATTGTCATCGACTTTGCAAATGAAGCTCAACGTCAACACGATGCAAAGATCTTGACAATAAGAAGTGACAACGGCACCGAGTTCAAGAACTACACCTTGGATGAGTTTCTTAGTGATGAGGGGATCAAGCATCAATATTCTGCACCATACACCCCTCAACAAAATGGTGTTGCGGAAAGGAAGAATCGGACGTTGATGGATGCGGCAAGGACCATGATGGCGGAGTTCAAGTCTCCTTACAACTTTTGGGCTGAAGCCATCAACATCGCATGTCATGCATCCAATCGGCTCTATCTCCGCAAAGGCTTGAACAAGACTCCATACGAAATACTCACTGGTAACAAGCCCAACCTTAAGTATTTTTGGGTGTTCGGTTGTAAGTGTTTCGTTCTCAAGAAAGGTGTTCGTTTGTCTAAATTTGAGGCTAGAGCTCATGAGGGCATATTTGTTGGTTATGCTACAAACTCTCATGCTTACCGTGTCCTCAACAAGTCCACGGGACTCATTGAGGAGACGTGTAACGTGGAGTTTGATGAGAATAATGGCTCCCAAGGGCTTTTTCTACACACACTTTTTACACACAAATGAAAAACGGTTATGGATGCGGATATAGGCTACGAGCATAAATGCATGAATATGCAGAGCCAGGTATAGCGAGTTTTATTTTATTTATTTTAATTGAATCAACGAATATTTTTTGAATAGAAAGTCAATGTATCTAACCTATTATTTCACAGGAGTACTAGTTGCTGAAGGCGATTTCAGAATCAAAAAAAGTAAAGTCAAAATTATTTAGCTTATTCTCTCAATTTCAATCGACCGCTGCTGGATTTAGTATATCTAATATGAATTGGCGATCAGAGAGGAAAGTGGTACTTGTGATGTAGGTGATGAAATTCCTCCCCAAGCCAAAATAAGAATGGGTGTTGGTCATATCCTACCCATTGAGGAACCCCTTGTGGGCGAAGGAGAAGGAAAATGCTCCACTCAAGTAGAGCCATCACCGACCCAAGACCCAACGCTTCAAAAGAACACAGTGAAGGCCCTCAACCATGTGAACAAGATCAAGGGCAAGATCAACCTCAAGATGGTGGTGAGACACCGAGTGATGCCCAAGGTCAAGTTCTCTCCTCTGAGGAAGTTCAATATCAAGATCAAGCTCAAGATCATGAAAAAGCTCAAGACGACGCTCAAGATGATCAAGTTTCCACTCCTCTTTTCACACCTGTGGAGGAATTAGAGCGTCGTGCCGCTAAGATTGCTTCCAAGCTCACAACCAAATGTCATCTCATGGAGAATGTGGTTGGAAGCCTAAGAAAGGGGGTAAGCACTCATAGACAATTAGCAAACTATTGTGAACATCACGCATTTGTTTCTTGTGTCGAACCCCAAAAGGTCTATGAGGCGCTCGAGGATCCGGATTGGCTCAATGCCATGCATGAAGAACTCAACAACT
Organism: Aegilops sharonensis; assembly: GCA_904067115.1. Classification (NCBI taxonomy): domain Eukaryota; kingdom Viridiplantae; phylum Streptophyta; class Magnoliopsida; order Poales; family Poaceae; genus Aegilops; species Aegilops sharonensis. Next base: position 762,582,208 of record LR880969.1, on the reverse strand, counting down.
TCGAGCACAACCAAGTGTGGAGATTAGTGCCAAGGCCAACGGGGAATCATAATGTCATTGCAACCAAGTGGATATTCAAGAACAAGCAAGATGCTCATGGGATCATTGTTCGCAACAAGGCTCATTTGGTGGCACAAGGCTACTCCCAATTCGAGGGTATCGACTACGGTGAAACCTTTGCTCCCATTGCTCGCCTTGAATCTATTCGTTTGTTGATTGCTTATGCTTCTCATCATAATTTCAAGTTGCAACAAATGGATGTGAAGAGTGCTTTTATTAATGGCCCATTAATGAGTTGGTGTATGTCAAACAACCCCTAGGGTTTGAGGATCCCTATTTCCCCGATCATGTGTACCAACTCGACAAGGCACTCTATGGCCTTAAACAAGCCCCGCGTGCCTGGTTTGAGCATCTTACCGAGTTGTTGCAAGATCGTGGGTTTGAAATTGGGAAAATTGACCCTACACTTTTTACTAACACTACTAGAATTTGCTAATTTGCCGTCTGCCAACTCTTTGCCATCAGCTGGCGGACAGCAAAGAGAGGCTTTGCCATCAGCCACCAGAAAACGGACGACAAAGAGGCAGCGGACGGCAACGGAAGGCTTTGCCATCAGCACATCTTTGTCGTCCGCCAGCGGACGGCAAAGAGCGTGGATGGCGGGCGTACGGGGACGACCTAACGACCATTTTCTTTGACGTCTGCTGGCTGATGGCAAAACTGCATTGCCGTCAGCCAGCAGACGGCAAAGAAAACGGCCGTCAGGTCGTTCGTTTCCCCCTGACCCCACCCCACTAGGTACGTTCTTTGTCGTCTTCTAGCAGACGGCAAAGAACTGACCTACTAGCAGAAAAGGGGTTGCGCCCGCGGCCCCTCCCCTCTCTCTCTCGGTCTCCTCTTCACCACCCGCGCCGCCGCCCTCGACCGCCGCTCCCCCCCGCCACCCTATCCCATCGCCCCACCGCCCCGCCGCCATGTCGCCCCGGCCCGGCGCCCCGCCCCATCGCCCCGGCCTGGCTGGCCTCGTCGCCCCGCCCC
>LR880969.1:762561287-762580779 GCA_904067115.1 Aegilops sharonensis | reverse complement strand
CACCACCCCCGTCGTGGCGCCTGGCCCGCCCCGGCTTGCTGCCCCGCCCCGCACCACCCCTGGCCCGCAGCGGCGCCTCGCCCCCGCCGCCCCCTCCACCACCGCCGAGCCGCCCAAGGCTTGCCGCCCCGGTGGCGCCCCGCCGCCGCCGCCCAAGGTGATTTTTTTACTGTTTTTTGTGTTTAGGTTTAGGTTTTAATGGTAGGATTAGGTTACTGCCAGATTTAGGTTTAGATAATTAGAAGAAGAAAATAATTGAAAAAGAAGAATAAGTAGAAGAAGAAGTAAAAAGGGAAAAAGGAAGAGGGTTGCCGAGGGGGTCGATGGTGGAGCCAGTGGGTCCTGCCTGTCCCGACGCCCAAGCTGAGAACCCCCGGTCCGAGTGCTGACCCATCAACCGTGCGTCGCCATACCTGAGGAAAAAAGAGAAAGAAGAAGAAGAAGAAGAAGAAGAAGAAGAAGAAGAAGAAGAAGAAGAAAAAGACACCCCGACCCACACCCCGACCCACACTCCGACACTACTTCCACGTCCCACAAGTGACGCCGACGTCTGGCGTCCCAAAGCAACTGTTCTCGACGTCCCTAAATAGCAAGTATCGTCAGTGCGAGGTACATGTGGCCGTCGGTGTCGAAGACTACATCCACATCCCACAAGTGACATAGGGGTCCTGCGTCCAGCAGCAACAGTTCTCGGCGTCGATGGCGGTCGACCACCATTGCGAATTTGTCTGGCAGCCTCAGAGATGACGATTGAAAGCTAAGTGTTGAAACTTGAAACACCCAAACTCACTCAAGTCGGTTTGGTTGTTTGAAATTTCAAAACTTGGCTTTAATCCTCATCAAGAGGCTGCCAGACAAATTCGCCAAGGTGTTTGACCATCATCGGCCACCAGAACTGTTGTTGCGGGACGCCGGACGCCGGCTTCACTTGTGGGATGTGGATCTAGTGTTCAACGCCGACCGCCTCATGTACCTTGCACCGATGGTAGTTGCTATTTAGTTTACCCGGGGACGAGCGGGTTAGAGGGTTCCTTTGTGTCGATGGTACCATAAATAGCAAGTATCGTCAGTGCGAGATACATGTGGCCGTCGGTGTCGAATACTTGCTATGTTACTCATCTTTCGATTTAAATATGCAGTTATTTCATTGCTGCGAGGGTCTAGTGTTCGACGAGCTCCGCCCCTACATTTGTTGGTGAGCACAAATGACATCTCCTCCTCCCCCCTTCATTTGCTCTGTCCCGGTCTTCGTGCCGATGAAACTTTCTAGCTATAGGTGTCAATCATCAGTATGCGTAACCACTATGCGTCTCCTATTCGAAAGGGTTACATCTATAAATATGCATGCATTTGCATATTTATAATCGTGATTCTTTCGAATTCTCCAACGTTATCCATGGACAGCTCGAGTATGTGTAGATTGGGTTCGTTTTCCCATAAGCTCAGCTCCGGATCTGATCCAGAATTTCGTCAGTGCCTCCCTGTTGTTCTTCGGGTACACATCCTCTGTGCTTATTGCCGAGACGTGTATCAGGAGAACAGTGGGGAGGTGCTGCCGAAATTTTGCGTCGGATCCGGAGCAGAGCATGGGAAAACGAACCTGATCTACACATACTCGGGTGGGATTAGGACCTATGTTTACCTATTAGCGTGTAGGTTGCATGGACGTAATAAAACTGACAAACTCCATTAACTGTTGGATATGGTTTGCTTAATTAATTATGTATATATTTCTTGTGTGTCCAGTAGGAAGTCAATATGAGTGATCGTGCGTGGATGTACACCGGTTACACTAGTCAGTATGTTTGGACCCTTAACAAAAACTAAGGGGTTTGTTAGAGCCGCATTTGCAAATGGCCAGAAATTAAGCTGGTGCCCCTCTGTCCGGTGCGACAACTATAATCATAGGGACGAGCTTCAAATGAGTAAACACCTGCATAAGTTTGGTTTTACGCCTGGTTACACGGTCTGGACATTACATGGTGAGTCTGCCCAATGTGCCAGAGCCGAGGTGGTTCGTTGTCGCACCGACGATCATGGTACCGGGACCGCAGACATGGTGCAAGACTTTGACGATGCTCGGGACTCGGACGAGGAGATGGAGGAATCTGCAAAGGCCTTGACTGAAACGTTGGAGTCCTCAAAACGTCCTCTCCACGAGCACACTGAGCTTTGTCAGCTAGATGCCATCTCACAAATAAATGCTTTGAAGGCTCAATTCAACTTGGGCAGAGAATGCTACGACGCGATGATGACAGTTTTTGGACGATTTCTACCCAAAGGCCATGTGCTACCTCCAAACATGTACCAGTCAGACAACGGTATGGGTGAGAAGACGCAGACCAAAATACCCGTTAATGTTCTTCGGTATATGCCAATCGTACCAAGACTTCAACGTCTTTTCATGGTCGAAGATACGGCCAGACAGATGACATGGCACAAAACGGGCAGAAGAACCAAACTAGATGCACATGGGAATGTGATGATGGTGCACACATCGGATGTTGAAGTGTGGAAGCGCTTCGATGCATTACATAAGGAAAAACGGCAGATCCAAGGCATCCTCGAGTCGCCGTCAGCACAGACGGGTTCAGTGTGTTTGGTCAGATGGCAGCCCCATACAACTGTTGGCCCGTGTTTGTCATTCCACTCAATCTCCCCCCGGGCAGATTATGCAAAGAAAGAACATTTTCCTGACGTTGATAATTCCAGGGCCCAACTATCCGGGGAAGAATATGAATGTGTACATGCAGCCGCTTAAGGACGAATTGCAAGAAGCTTGGGATAATGGGTTCAAGACATACGACGCCTTAAGCAAAGAGAACTTCATAATGCGTGACTGGTACATGTACTCGACGCATGACTTGCCGGTGTATGCGCTATTCGTTGGCTGGTGTGTGCATGGAAGGTTCCCGTGCCCCACATGCAAGGGAGCTGTTGAGTTTCGTTGGCTGACGACAGGGCACAAGTATAGTTGCTTCGACTTGCATAGACAGTTTCTAGATCCTCGCCATAAGTTCAGGAAAGACAAGAAGAACTTCATGAAAGGTAAAGTTGTCAAACACCCTACACCACCTGCGTTGACAGGCCAACAGACCCTAGATCAGTTAAATGCTCTCAAGCCAGATCCAGAGCGTCCAGGGTATTTCAAGGGGTATAATAAGGAACACGCCTGGACTCACAAGACATGCTTTTGGGATCTGCCTTACTTCAAAGACCTCCTTTGCCCACACAACATCGACGTGATGCACACTGAAAAGAATATCGCTGAGGCCATTTTTGGTACATTATTCGGCATAGAGGGGAAATCAAAGGATAATAATAAGGCTAGAGACGATCAAGAGGAGCTCTGTGATAGACCGTTACAAAACATGCAAGAACCGAAAGGAAAGCAGAACTGGAAGAATCCAAAGGCATGGTTCAATCTTGGAAGGCCAGCTATGAAGGAAATTATTTTGTGGGTGAAAATGCAGTTGATGTTCCTCAATGGGTATGCAACAAATCTAAAGAGGGGAGCGAGTCTTGATAAATTGAAAATATTTGGTCTAAAAAGTCATGATTGGCACATATGGATTGAGCGGATAATGCCGGTGATGTTGCGTGGCTTCATCCCTGAGGATGAATGGCTAGGCAGAGCTGAGCTATTTCTTTCGTGTTCTTTGTGCGAAAGAACTATCGCCTGGCCTCCTAGAAGAAATGGAGCAGTTGGCGCCGGAGTTGATCTGCAAGTTAGAGATGATCTTTCCGCCAAGCTTCTTTAATACAATGCAACACTTGATTTTGCATCTCCCGACCGAGGCACGATTGGGGGGGCCCATGCAAAATCGTTGGTGCTACTCAACTGAGAGGATGCTGAAGACGCTTCGAGCAAAATGTAAAAATAAACGTAGAATAGAAGCATCGATGGCCGAGGCATTCATCACTGAGGAGGTGTCAAACTTCGTGACAACACACTACGAAGCCAAAAATCGTCATTTGCATAATCCAAAGCCTCGGTACAATGCTGACGAGCCAAAAAAGGGTCAATCCAACCTCAGCCTATTCAAAGGGAATCTCGCACCATCTAGTGCTTGGAAACCAGTATCGTTGGATGTTGAAGAATGGCGGACCATTTCAGTGTATCTCTTTAAAAACCTAACAAAAGTGTGGCCATACATCGAGTAAGATCTCGTTACATTGTTTCGCAACTTCTAATTTCTTTGAACTGCTCTTATTCCTGGGTATTTAATGTAGCCGATACGTCGCCATATTATCGTATGGAGCGGTGATCCAAAAGGATTCCGTCGAAGAGTATGAGCTTCTGGCAAAGCAAGGAGGCGAATATCCCGGTTTCATCTCTTGGTTCAAAAAACGGTAATTTCCATTAGACCCTTTCATTTCTTTGGCTAATTTGCGACTAATGCTACAATCCTTTTGTATTAAACTTGTAGGCTTACTCAGAGATTATGGATGCCGAATTAAGACAAGTAGCTAATGGTTTTGACTATAAGGTCCGTTCATTTGACAATTACAACATCAACGGGTATTGATTTTGTACCTATGGCAAAGAGCTATCTATGGCCGACCGAAGGTCTACAAATTGTTGTGTCTCTACTATCGGCGAAGGAGGTGTCGAGTATTATGGAAGAGTTGAAGCAATTTATTAACTTCAATTCTATGGTGAAAACCCACCAAACGTCGTAGTCTTCAGATGTTATTGGTTCCAAAGCACCCATTTGGATGTTCCCGATGTCTATATTATGGCTCAACAGGCAACCCAAGTTTTCTATCTACCGTGGGCCTATCAAAGTGATCCAAATCTCAGTGGTTGGGATGTCGTTTATGAAGTGCCGCCACGTGTTAGACCACCTCCCCCCAATGAAGAGGATTATGAACGTCACATTAACCAAGACACATATTACGAAGGAGAATTCTTCCAAGAAACACGTCTTGCCAAAAAAACGTTTCAAGAAACGCTCTACTCCACCCCAGAATATTGAAGTAGACAACGATAGTGAATCCGACCCTGAGCCGGAACAAGAAGAGCTAGAAGAAGAAGAAGTTACTGCTGCAGATGACCTGTCAATGCTTGAACGATTACGTAAAGGTGGCCTTCCACATGATGATGCATTTATTAATTATGATGATGAGCACGCCATTACCGATAGTGATGATGATGATGCATTTATTAATGATGATGATGAGCACGTCATTACCGATAGTGATTATTAGGTATTGAAATTTTTATGTTGTACTTTGTACGATTTGTATAGTTGGTATGTATAATTTTCTTACTTTGGATGATTGTTTCTTATACATAGTGCCATGGTCTTGATGTCCGTCCCCGTCGGCCCTCGCTCGCTTTATGATTCGGATGTGGTAAATTCTCTTTCATAACTATTTGTTGCATTTCTCATTTATGAAAATTATGGCCATCAAGTTGACATATAGATATTTTAATCTAGGAGGTATGTGAACCGGAATTTGAAACCGACACTCTTGTCGAGAAGTTAAATTAAGTTGAAAAATAAAATGAGTATTTGAAAGAAAAAATTAAAAGAATTGAAGAAGAGAAGATGACATTGGAGTTGTATGTTGCCGATGTCATCGATGATCACAAGATGAAGATGATGCAATGCGCTTGAAGATGGATGCAATGCGCCTGAAGCTTAAGAAGATTAGAAAATATGCCATTGATATTGAGGCTTGGTATCATTATGCCGTTGGATCAATTGTTACCTTAGTTGCGATCTTCATCATATTTGTTGTGATGAGGGTAAGTTTTCTCTAATGTTTTGCTTTACAAATGGATACTTAGCTTATTTTCCTCCTAAATGGCATAATTACCTAAGTTAGATAAAAAAAATGAGCTATACTTAGCTTATTCAGTTCATTTATGACATACTTAGGATACTTAGGTAAAAATGGCATGATAATCTTTGTTACCTCCGAAATGATATAGACTTAGCTTATTTTCCTCGAAAATGACATAATAACCTTACTAAGCTCCAAAATGACCTATTTACCTAGCTTAGCTCTAAAATGACCTACACTTAGCATTTTTACCTAGCTTAGCAATAAAATGGCATTTTTACTTATCTTAGTTAGAAGAAGAAGAAGATAAAGAAGAGTAGAGGAGAAAAGTAAAGAGAAGAAAAAAAATCTTCTTCTTCTTCTTCTTCTAACTAGTCTTCTTCTCCTTCTAACTTTCATATTTCCCAATTTACAGATTTTCTTTACATGAGGAAGGCTTGGATTCATGGAGTGTACTATTCTTCTATGCTTCCTTGTTGTTTATGAAAACTTGTTTGTATATGTATGTCTATATGGATATTTTGTTGGAAACTTGTTTGTGGTTATGTATATATGGATATGTTGGACTTTGTTGAACTATGTTGTTGGATTTTATGAAATATGTTGTTGGACATGCTGCTGGATATGTTGGATATGTATGCATGTATATCTGTGTTTGAAACCATGTCTAATTAATTGGATTTAAATAAAAACATGGGATGTATAGCCTCTTTGTCGTCCGCTAGCAGACGACAAAGAGGACACATGGCAGTCACCTGTGCAAACTTGTAACACTGGCTGCCTATTTGGTCATTTTGCCATCTGCAAGCGGACGACAAAGTGACCAAATAGGCTTGGCAAATAGGGCCATCTATGCCGTCTGCTGGCAGACGGCATAGCTGGCCATGTGGCAGCTTCTCAGTGCTGCCCTAGCTAAGCTCTTTGCCGTCCGTCAGCGGACGACAAAGAGCACCGTTAACCCCCTAACGGATCTCACCCCACACCGCTGTCGGCCGTTGTCGTTGCCGTCTACTGGCCTCGGATGGCGGATGGCACAATCCTTTGCCGTTCGTTTCTGCGAAGCAGATGAAAAAGAAGGTCTTTGCTGGCACATGTTCAGCCGGACTATTTGCCGTCCGCTGGCTGACGGCAAAGGACTTTGCCGTCTGGGATCTATGCCTTTGCCGTCCGCCATGGCGGACGACAAAGAGGCTGATTCCAGTAGTGTAAGAAGGTCAAAGGGGAGTTTTTTGTATGCCAACTATGTGTTGATGATATTATCTTTGGTTCTCTTAACAAAGCTTTCAATGAGGAATTTGTCGCTCTCATGACCTCAAAGTTCAAGATATCTATGATGGGAGAGTTGAAGTTCTTTCTCGGGTTCGAAATCAAGCAAAGAAGAGAAGGAACCTTCATCAACCAAGCCAAGTACACTCAAGACATGCTCAAGAGATTCAAGCTAAGCGATGTCAAGCCGAACTCCACCCTAATGCCCGTCAAATGCCAACTTGACATAGATCCCAATGGTAAAGCAGTGGATCAAAAGGTATATCGCTCCATGATTGGCTCCTTGCTTTACCTTTGTGCATCTAGACCGGATATCATGTCGAGTGTGGGAATTTGTGCAAGGTTTCAAGCCGCACCTAAGGAAAGCCACATTGTGGCGGTCAAGCGAATCTTTCGATATTTGGCTCATACCCCAAACTTTGGCTTATGGTACCCAAGAGGAGCAAACTTCGATCTTTTGGGCTATACCGACTCAAATTGGACCGGAGACAAAGTGGATAGGAAGTCCACCTCCGTAGGGTGCCAATTACTTGGTTGCTCTTTAGTGAGTTGGTCTTCTAAGAAGCAAAGTTGTGTATCTCTCTCGTCCACCGAAGCGGAGTATGTGGCTGCCGGTAGTTGTTGTGCTCAACTTATATGGATGAGGCAAACTTTGAAGGATTACGGTGTCACTTGTGATGAAGTGCCTCTTTGGTGTGACAATGAAAGTGCCATCAAGATCTCTCTCAACCCGGTGCAACACTTCAAGACGAATCATATTGATATTTGGTATCACTTCATCCGGGATCACATTAAGCGAGGGGAGATCAAGCTCAAGTATGTTAACACTCATGATAACCTTGCAGATATTTTCATGAAGCCCTTGGAAGAATCAAGATTTCGCGAGTTAAGGCATGAGCTAAATATCATTGATTCGAGCAATGTGGCTTGAACCGTTGCACACCCCACCATACTCTTCATGATGTCTTGTTTAGGTGTTGGCATGGACATAGGGGGAGTGTTGTTCTCTCAATGAACTCTCCCTCCCCCATTATGCATAAATTGATCGAGTCTTTCACATTAGCAATTTTTGATGGTATTTGTGCTTCAAAGATGAGTTTTGGTCATGGGCTCAAGGATAATTCTTCGCGGCGCGATACCATTCGCTCAAACATAGGTGGCTCCGGCCACCGCCCTTGTGCAGAAGTAGTTTCTTTTGTGTGTTTCCTTTTGCATTGCTTTTTGGATCTCCTAGGTGTTTGAATTCTCTAAAGAGTGGATTTTATTGTTTGCTTCTTACACTCTTGAGAGTCTTCATCATCAAATTACAGTGTCGTGCTTCCATCCTAAGCCTTCTCACCCAAGCCATCTTTTCCAATGTACACAAGTTTGATCTCTTTGTGCATGGACTGTTACAACTTGGCGATACAACCAGTGGTCTGAGCAGTTCTACCGTTCTATCACTAGGTTGTGTAGTCCCAGTGGTACTTCCGGTCGGGTACGAGCAGTTCTACCGCTCCTACCTACACCTGTACCTCTGGCCGTACTACCGGTATTTGGACGCAGTGCTACCGCTACTTCTGGAGTGGAAGTACCGCTCTCAAAGACCGGCTAGCTACAGGAGCGGTACTACCGGCTGACATTTGGGTGCATATATAAGGGGCGCGTGCTGAAGGGGTTTTCTATTTCCCCTTCGTGTTCGTCCCCCATCCGAACCCTAGCCACCGGTTGTTGCGCTCGTTGCCCCGGAGTGCCCTCAGGCCCTCCAGATTGGTCGACCCTTCATCAGATCCGCTCCGTTGAGGTCGCCTCTTCTTCATTCTCCTCCCATGGATACCGGTAATGCCCTAATCTTCTCGTTTTTAGGGTTCCTCTTGTTGAATACTTTCTCTAGGGCATTGCTTGTACTCCCGCATTTTTGGCCAAATGTTTGGTGGGAGAGATCCGTATAAACTCCTCCTGTTTCCTGTGCGTAGCAAGCAGTAGGAATAATGCATCTAGATTCGAGATGGGGTTGTTCCTGTTCTTCCTCTCGGCAGATCCGCTCTCAGAGGTACTACCGCTCGAGCGGTTCTGCCGGTCGAACAACCGAAACAACCGCCTTCTCTGAATCCATCTGCATTGTTCCTCTTCTATCTACATCCATGAGATGTATTCCTCTGATCTTGTGTACATTCTTCTCATCTTTGCTGGGGTTTCTGTGTGCTCTCTGTGTGCGTTTGCAGGTGGCTCTAGCTCTCGTGCTGCTCAAAAGCCTCGGAGCACCAAGAAGAGGGCCCATAGGGGCAAACCGTCGGATGACAATGAGGATGCTCATGAGGTGGTCCTCCCTACCAAAGCCACCCGTCGGGAGAAGTCTGCTGCTGCCACTACTAGAAAAACGGCTATAGCTAATATGGACATTAATGGCGCACCATGTATGTGGTGCGCAACTGCTATATGGCAGTGGCACACCAGATATAGGTGTGCCATTAGTGGCCATATCACTAATGGCGCACCTGGTGTTTGGTGTGCCATTACTAGTTTTGTCTTGGCCCCACACCCTTACCCAGACTTAGCAGTGGCGCACCAGGGGTAGTGCGCCATTACTAGTTTTAACTAGTAATGGCGCACCACACCCATGGTGCGCCACTACTAACAATTTTTTTATTTTTTTTCAAAACTAGTAATGGCGCACCAAGGGATAGTGTGCCATTACTAGTTTTAACTAGTAATGGCACACCACACCTGCAGTGCGCCACTACTAACAATTTTTTTTCATTTTTTTTCAAACCTAGTAATGGTGCACCACACACCAGGTGCGCCATTAGTAACCCTGGTTACCAATGGCGCATTCTTAGGAGGTGCGCCATTGGTAACCTGGGAGCAGCTAGATATTTTTGACAGCCACCTACCACACTCACTTTCCCGACTTCATTCTCTCCACCTCTACCAAGCTTAGTCTCGGCTTCCTCCTCCTTCTCACCTCATTTGCACCATAGATTCACCATAATTAAGTGGTTAATTTTCCTTTTTTTGATAGGTAAGTAAGGGGAAAGCTTTCTTTATGTTCTAGATCTACTTTTTTCTCCCTCCAACAACGTGCACACTTTTTATGGCCTAGGTCTACGTATGTTTGTGGTGTTGCACTTGTTTGTGTTTGGAGGTACCGGTATTTGAAATGCGATAGTTGCCAATATTTTGCCGGAATGTTGATTCATTTCCGTTTCAGCGATAATTTGGCACTATGCATTATTTTTTGTCCTATTTTTAGGCAAAGTCATGCCAAAAAAAAATTTGGTTCTAAAATATCGTTTTGCTCTACCCCGCAGGCGACCATGGTCCGCACGATGACTGAAGGCATCGTGAATAGGTTTTTGAGCTCCGCGAAGGCAGAGATGATTCAAAAGAACGAGACGGAGATAAGATGTCTGTGTCGAAGATGCAAGATGAGGAGCCTTATGGACCTGGATTCCAGACAGGTGCGGGACCACCTGCTCATGCGTGGTTTCATGGATGGCTATTGGTGGCAAGGTGATGAAGATGATTATGAAGTCGTCCATGGGGGCCGGGCAAGAAATAAGGAAGGGCAGCATGACAATAGCAGCGAGGGAGGGCGAGAAGACGAAGAATCTCCAGGAAATGATCACGAAGTAGATGCAGGACACAATCATCATGTAGAAGATGTCGGACATGATGATGAGGAAGATCAATACGAAGGGCATGATCATGAAGATGAAGATGCCAGAGCAGACGATGATGGACCATCGATGGGATGGGTGCAGGACCCTCATATTCAAGAGCTGCTTCTCAAGCAGACGGGTAACACAAGAGTGCCGCCCGAGAGAAAGCCAAGCTGGAGCAACTGGAGATAGACGCGGTTACTCCATTGTATGAAGGATACAGGCCCGAGGATACCCGTCTGAAAGTAACGCTCATGGCTCTGGAGATGAAGGTAAAACACAAAATGACCGACGGATGCTTCGACGAGAACATGTCATTCTGGCACGAACGTCTTCCCAAGGGGAACAAGTGCACGACCAGTTTTGAGGAGGCGAAGAAAATCGTGTGTCCTCTGGATTTACCGCACGTGAAATACCATGTGTGCATGAACGATTGCATCATTTATAGGGACGAGCACGCGGAGTCTACCATATGTCCGGTGTGCGGCGTCACTCGATACAAGAAGAGGAAGAAAGCTCCTCGAAAAGTGGTGTGGTACTTTCCGATCACTCCTCGTCTGCAGCGGTATTTCGCGGACCCTAAGCAAGCAAAGCTCATGCGTTGGCACATGGATAGGGACGAGAAGAAGCGAGAAGATGATGGAAATGATCCGGAGATAAATAAAAAGACAAGATGCTGAGTCACCCTAAGGATGCGAGCCAGTGGCAAGCATTGAACTTCGAACACCTAGAATTTGGGGACGATCCAAGGAACATCATGCTGGGCGCGAGCACCGATGGAGTCAATCCGTTTGGCAGCCAGAGAAGCACACATAGCACCTGGCCTGTGTTTGTGTGGATGTACAACCTTCCCCCCTGGATGTGCATGAAGAGGAAGTACATTCACATGAGTATGCTAATTGAAGGGCCGAAACAACCAGGGAACAACATCAATCTGTATATGGGGCTGCTGAACGAGGAGCTAGACACGCTGTGGAAAACGCCAGCCAATATGTGGGACGCCGTAGCGGAAGAATATTTCCCTATGAGAGTTGCACTACTCACGACGATGCACGACTATCTCGGTTACGGATATGTCGTGGGGCAGGTGGTCCACTGATTTTGTGCATGCGTCAGGTGCATGGATGACACAACATATTGCTGGCTAGATAGAGATCCCGGGTCTTCGATAACCGTGTTCATGGCACATCGAAGGTGGATTCGCGACGATGACACATGGAGAAAACACAAGGATCTGTTCGATAGTGAAACCGAACCCCGAAGACGCCCGCGTACGAGGAGCGGCGAGGAAATAGACGAGCTGTTGAAAAATTGGAAAGAGTGCCCACCGCCGGGAAAGAAGCAAAAGGCACCAGAGCCGCTGCTGAAGGTATGGAAAACGAGGTCTGTTTTCTAGGACTTGTCGTACTGGAAGATCCTCCGTGTGCCTCACAGCCTTGATGTCATGCATATCACGAAGAACATGTGCGAGAGTCTTCTTGGTACCCTGCTCAACATGCCAGAGAGGACCAAAGATGGGCCGAAAGCAAGGGCAGCCTTGCAATCAATAGGCATCAGGGAGGAGCTTCACGCAAAACTCCCTAATGAAGAAGATGATGATGATGAGGCGAAGGACATGGAAAGTCGTCGCAAAGGCAAAAGGCCAAGAAGACCGAATATGACTGCCCTCCCGCGTGCTTCACTCTAAGTCAGGAGGAGATCGAGCAGTTTTTCACCTGCCTCATAGGAGTAAAACTTCCTTATGGTTACGCGGGGAAGATAAGCAGATACCTAGACTCTACGAAGTAGAAGTTCAGCGGGATGAAGTCTCACGCCTATCACGTGCTGATGATGCAGATACTTCCATTTGCAATCCGTGGGATCATGGACGCGCACGTCCATGAAACGCTATTTGGCCTATGCAACTTTTTCGACGTCATCTCTCGAATGTCGGTTGGCGTGAGGCAACTCAGAAGGCTACAGGAAGAGATCGTGGTGATACTATGCGAGATTGAGATGTACTCCCCGCCCGCATTCTTCGACGTTATGGTGCATCTGTTGGTCCATATCGTGGAGGATTTCATCCAACTCAGGCCGACATTCCTGCACAGCATGATGCCGTTCGAAAGGATGAATGGTGTCATCAAAGGATACGTTCGCAACAGGGCACGTCCAGATGGAAGCACAACCGAGGGCTTTCTGACCGAAGAGTGCATCTCCTACTACACGAATTATTTAGGCATTGAGAACCCCGTTGGTCTGCCCGTCAATAGGCACCTCGGCAGGCTCGCTGGATGGGGTCACCGCGAGGGTCACCGCGAAATGCATGTCGACTTCAAGGGTCGACTCGCCGACTTTGAAAGAGCAAACCTAATTGCGCTGCAACACATAGACGTGGTCGATCCTTGGGTGGTAGAGCACAAAACCTATATTGAGAAGGCGTACAAAGACCGAGGCCAACAGAGAACGGACGGAGATATAATCAAAGAGCACAACTCATGTTTCACGCGTTGGTTCAAGGACAAGCTTCTGTCGTACCCTTTACATGAGGATTCTTCCGCGGAAGAAAAACTCATACTCGCCTTGTCACAGGGCGCTGAGCACAACCTAATGACTTATGAGGCGTACGATATGAACGGCTACACATTATACACCGAGGAAAAGTACATGAAGAGCGATTATCAAAACTCCAGGGTAACGATGGAATCCTACACCGGTAACGACAAGGATAGATACTACGAAAGGATCGAGGAGATCTGGGAGCTGAGCTACGCTAGAGAGAAGGTCCCGATGTTCCTTGTCAGATGGGCCAAGAGCATCCTAAAAGAAGACCAGTATTTCACCACCATGGTTATACCCGAAGCCAAATCCAAGACCATGGGCGCAAAAGTCACCGCGAAAAATGAGCCATGGGTACTGGCTTCCCAAGTGGACCAATGCTTCTTCATTACCGACCCGTCAAAGCCCAGTCGTGTTGTCGTGAGGAGAAGCAAAGGGAACATCATCGGAATGGATGGAGTCGCCAATGAGCAAGACTTCGACAAGTACGGTGACCCGAAGATGGAAGATGACGACGATGATGAAGTACCATACACCACAAGAAAAAGCAGGACCACCCTACCTAAAGGACGTCTATTCAAGAGAAGAACTCCATTTGCGAAGAAGAAGGGCAAGAAGATTGTGAAAAGATAGCTAAGATCAAATCACGATGTGGCGTCCACGTGTGTGTGTGTGTGTGTGTGTGTGTGTGTGTGTGTGTGTGTGTGTGTGTGTGTGTTAGTGGCAAGCTCAATTATTACATGCAACTAAGTTGAAGTATGGAAATGGAATTTCTTCTGTTCTAGTCCTCTATACAGTAACCTCTTTTGTTCAAAACAGTGGGGATTAATGTTTTCTGTACTTACCTTCCTTTTGTAACTTCTCCATCACCAAGTTGAAGTATCGACCACCTTCGTCTTGGATTTGGAATTTTAGTTTTTCTCCCTGTTGTTTTGTTGCAAATCATCATTTACATGCACCTTGGGCTTCTTTGTGTTTTCTTCTGGTATTTTAATTGTTTTTATTTATGTTTATTCTGGTAAAATAAAAAAAAGTTAGTAATGGCGCACCAGGAGAAGGTGTGCCATTGCTATCACGGTGTTTATGGCGCACCCCTAGAAGGTGCGCCATTGAGATACCAATTTTTATTTATGTTTATTCTGGTATTTTATTTCTCAGTGTTCCTTATCCTGCTTAAATTTGCAAACATTTTTTGAAAATGCGAACATTTTTCACAAAAAGTATTGAATTTGTTAATATTTTTTGAACTCATGAATATTTTTAAATTTCATGGGCACTTTTTGAATTCATGAATATTTTTTCAAATTTGATGATATGTTTTCATATTCATAAATGTTTTACCAATTCACAAATGTTTTGCAATGCAAGTTTTTGAAAATTAGTAATAACTACTTATATCGTAACATTTTAAAATTTATGGTCATTTTCTAAAAAAATATTACATGCAATAAAAAATCCAAAAAAAGTTAATAATGGCGCACCAGGAGGAGGTGTGCCATTGCTATCTCTCCCCCCACTAAAAGATCCAAGACGATCCAGCCGGTCGTCGTCCTTCTCCCCAATCGATCTGCAGCTCACCCCTCACTGCCGCCCCCACCCACCGGCGACCTCGCTCCCGGGCTCCGCCGCCCCCACCCACCCCTCCCTCGCCTTCGCCGCTCCTGAGACGCTGACCCTCTGTTCTTCCCAACCCTCGAAACCCTAGAAACCCGCGGCGCCTCTCCAGTCGACCTCCACCGTGCGAGGCGACAGGCAAGGCGGCGGGCGGAATCTGCTTCAGCACCGGGCCGGCGAGCCGCGGAAGAAGGGCTCTTTTTTGCCCGTCAAGGTAATCTCTTGCCCATCTTCTTCTCTTCGATCTGCTCTTCTCCCCTTCCATTGCCTTCCCTTCCCTGATACGTCCTCCCCTTCCCCATGCAGGTCAGGTTCACGCACGCGGCAGACACCACTCCTGGTCGGCTCCCCCTACCTGCGCCTTTGGTAAGCCCCTCGGCTCAGCTCTCTGCTCTCCCATCATCCATTGGTTGGTAATATTATGACTGCTGCTTGCTGTGTGCCGTCAAAATTATTGACAAACTGAAACTTTCAATAGAGAAAGTCGCTGATGTAGTGCAAACTTTTGAATAGCATCATCATTTAAAGTTGTTTTTTAAACTTGTTTGATGCATCCATGGCCGCATCCATAGCATCGAGTACTGCTTGTTGAGATACTACTGCAGATATTGTTTCGCTGGTGATATTGCTTACTGCAGCTAGAGTAGAAGAAGGAATAGGAGTAGTTGCAACTACACTAGGAGTAGGAGTACCCCATATTGTCCTTCACCGTGAGATATTGTGTAAATAAAAAAAATATGTGTCCATATTTTGGAGCAATAACTTTGTTAGGAAGAAAGCTAGCACTAAACAGAGTTATATTTTTATCCTAGAATAGATTGTTAGGAGATTTTGTTTTTATCTCTGAATTTGTATGATATGTGAACCCCAAAAAATGCATCGTCAGACAGGTGCAGGTTGATGCCCCTCCATTTGTCACATCAAAGACTTGACTAGGTGATCAATAACTATGTTAAGTGAACTTTCTACATCCTGAAACCTGAAACCTGAAACCTGCGAATCAAGCTCTGTTTACATCATTCCAATGATTCACACTAACTATTTCTTCAGTTAGTTCAGTTTCGTCAGTTAACACTGGCAGTGTTATTTCTTCAACAAACTTTGCAGCTGTGGTGCATGCGTACGCCCGTGCCAAGCTAAAATGTTGCTTGCGTTACCTTCTGCTAATCATTCCAATGCTGACATTTCCATTTTCTTCAGTTAGTTCAGTTTCCTTTTGCCAGAATGTGCCAAGTCATCACCACCGATGCGTGCCATTTCCATTGGTCATATTTTTCCTAGTTTCTCTGAGATACATGACTGTTTGCTCGCTTTGCATATAGCATGTTACTAGTATGTATCTGCACATGTTGAGAGGTTGCCTTGGATGATAACCATCGTGTTGCTTTATATGTTCAGTTTTTCTATCTATGTATGTATGTCTAATTGCTCGAGCACACTGTTCCAATGACTTGGAGCAGTTTGTTTTTCTCTATATGTATATTTGTTGCAACTATGCTCAAATCCCTGTATCTGAATTTTCTGAATATCTCTGACCCGTGCCAAGCCAAAAAGTGCAGTTACCCTCTGCACAACAGCATGTGCATGTGTTGGGTTGCCTAAGTTGACATTGGTAGAATAGAACCTCTGCTAATCAAGAAGTTACTACTGATTATTAGATTTGGCAAGCAGGGTGGGTTGACACAGTCATAAGGCTACCAAAATTATCTTATGAAATGATTCCAATGCTGGCAGCTTCTGATGTTCCAATGCTGGCATCTTATGATGTGCAATGACCCCTTTCTCCTGAAATGTTGATTAATTTCCGTTTCAGTTGAGAATGGGGCACTCCTAGGTCAAGAAAATTAGCAAAGGTCATGCCCAATTTTCTTGACCTACAAGGTGCCCGATTCTCAACCGAAATGGAAATACAGCGACATTTGAATGATGCAAAAATACAACGACATTTGACCTAGAAGGTCCTGTTTCTTGTAGTTGCAAATTTGAAGGATGGGTGGGTTATAAGGATTCTTCTAGGGAGGCTCTAATGTTGCATTTGCATAGTTGGAACTATGCATAAATAATGCATGTGAAAGTGATTCTATTGGACCGCCACAGCAGAAAATTTGCTGGAAATAGAAAGTTGGATGCATCTGTTACCGCTGTTTTTGTGCTTCTGTTTTACTCCAAAATCCAAATAAATGTTTGCATTAGATGCTAGACAAAATGATATGCTTTTAAGTCACATAGAACCGTATCCTTGCTCCACACAAGTGACTCATGGCAGAGTTATAGTTCCTCCTGTATTAACTGTAATTTTTCTACAGCAACTTTCAAGTTTCAGTTTCTTTCCTGGAGCAATAGTTCAGAACTTCCACACTGCTGCAGCTCTGCTACCTCAGTTTCAAGCTAACCTAAAAGAATCAACTACTCTTATGCTTAAAAAATGAGAACTTGTGTAGTAAATTACAGGATATCTATATGCATGGTGCATTGCTATTTTGCAAATTCATAAGCAACAAAAATATGCCTGCAGCAAGAGCAATAGTGCACTTAGTAGGATAGAAAATATATAACCTGCAATAGTGCACTTAGTAGGATAGCAATAGTGCACTTGGAACAATCTTTTGGGTAAAGGGGTGTTTATAACCTGTAATGTGAAAATATATAGGATAGAATAATAGATACTACCCTGATCTCATCCAATAACTCTAGTAGCCTGTGTCAAGCCTCCAAGAAAGAAATCATTCTTCTCAAGCTGGACTTTGCCAAGGCATTCGATACCATTGAGCATTCGGCTATGCTCCTCATTATGAAGAAAATGGGTTTCCCACCTACATGGCTGGGTTGGATGCACAATATCTTCTCTTCCGGCAAGTCTTCAGTGCTTCTCAATGGTGTCCCTGGTCGACAATTTCCATGCAAGTGCGGGGTCCGCCAAGGTGATCCTATGTCACCTCTCATTTTTGTAATTGCGGCCGACCTCCTTCAAACTGCCATCAACGATGCTCTTGCCCAAGGCTTGCTCAATCACCCGATCCCTCCTAAAGGTGATGCTCAATACCCTGTCATCCAATATGCCGGCGATACTATCGTGGTACTGCCTTCGTGCCTTCTCCAAGCGGCCAAGTTGAAACAAATCCTTGAGGACTACGCCACGTCGATCGGGCTCAAAATCAACTTTCATAAATCCACGATCATTCCTATCAACACCCCGACTGACAAGTGCAATGCCCTGGCAAATCTCTTTGGTTGCACCCAAGCAACTATGCCGTTCACTTACCTTGGGCTACCTCTAGGGACCACACGGCCAACGGTCTTAGATTTGGCACCGTTTGTGTGCAAGGCAGAAAGAAAAATCACAGCTGCCATGTCTCTCATGTCTCATGCTGGTAGATTGGCATTGATCAATTCACTCATTACTTCTCTGGCCATATATCCGATGGGCACGTTGAGACTGCCACAGAAAATCATTGCCCATCTGGACAAGATTCGTAGGCATTGCCTCTGGCTAAAAAAGACAGCTGATGGCGATAAGCACAACTCCCTCGCTGCTTGGCCCATGGTCTGCCGCCCCCAAATCCAGTGGTGGTCTCGGTATTCTTGACTTGAGGATTCAAAATGATGGCCTGCTTCTGAAATTCCTCCATAAATTCTTCAACATACTTGACATTCCTTGGGTACAGTTGATTTGGGATACATACTACTTGGACTCCATACCGCATACAGCTGAGATTTGCGGTTCCTTTTGGTGGCGAGATCTTGTTCACCTCATGCCCATATACCGTGGTATCACCCATGT
Organism: Aegilops sharonensis; assembly: GCA_904067115.1. NCBI lineage: Eukaryota > Viridiplantae > Streptophyta > Magnoliopsida > Poales > Poaceae > Aegilops > Aegilops sharonensis. The sequence goes on along the minus strand of LR880969.1, from coordinate 762,562,146 downwards.
TCAAGTCAACAATAGAAAAACTGCGTTGTTTTGGAAGGACAGCTGGAATAAGGATGTTTTTTTTGACAAGTACCCAAGGGCATTCTCGTACGTCCATCATGAGGATCTTTCGGTCCGGAAGTTCCTAACGACAGCCACCCTGCATGAAACCTTTCAGCTCCCCCTGTCCGTGCAAGCCCATGATGAGTTAAAGCTTCTGCATCTTGACGTTGCGGAAATTACACTTGATGAACGACCAGATGTGTGGGCCTACTGTTGGGGGGCCACTGTTTTCAAAACTGCTACGTATTACAAGTTTTACTTTCGGGATGTGGTGGCTCATGTGGCGTACAAATGGCTTTGGCGGACCAAGTGCACCCCGAAAATCAAAGTCTTCGGTTGGTTTTTTGCTCTCTGATCGCCTCAACACACGCAACATGCTGAAACGCCGACATTATAACATTGGGACCAACCTTGATTGCCTGCTGTGTGGCCGTCATGTCGAAAAAATGGTGGAGCACCTTTTCTTCCACTGCACCTTCAGCAACGTTTGCTGGCAACGTCTGAGCATCGTATGGGGGGCGGTTGGCAACCGGCTGGATCTTGTTGAACAAATGAAGAATCAGCACCCGTGCAAGATGATCATGGAAATCTTTCTTATTGCTGCTTGGAGTCTCTGGAAGGAGCGTAATAAAAATTATTTTAGACATGTGGTGCCTTCCGTTGACTCGTGGTGGGCTAGGTTCAAGACTGACTTTGGTAACCTTCTTTATAGAATGCCCATTCATAAGAGACATGTTGTCTCTTCCATTTTACAAACTCTAAACTAAGGGTTTAATTAGTTTTGAGTCTTGTAGCTCAGTAGTGTCTAACTCCCCCC
>LR880969.1:762548731-762560805 GCA_904067115.1 Aegilops sharonensis | reverse complement strand
GTAATTATCACCATGTATCTGCTTTTGTGTTATACTTAATATATATGCAGTAGGAGCCTTTTCCTACTGTCTCAACCTTAAAAAAAACGATGAGGCCGGCGGTTCAGGCAAGCCATTCTGGCAGCTGTCCCAGGAGATGGAGGAAGAACCTCACCGCTATGAGGACGCCACGGAAGACACCGATCCCGACTACACAACCCCTAGTGGCGTCGGGGATGACACCACTGATGGTGCCGCCGGGGATGCCACCACTGATGATGGCAGCGAACACATAGATGGCAGCCAACCAAAGAGGCAACTGAAGGACCGGCGCCCGAACATGCTCGGCACCGTCAAGGAGGAATTTACTGAAGTGTCCTCCAGTGGGCATCCAACGACGCCCAAAGAATTAGTCAGTGCGTACGCGGGACAACTCGGGTGCGTTCTCCAGAGCACCGTCTCGATCAACACCGAGAACCTAAGGCATCATGACTGAGGGAATTTGCGCAACCTCCTCTTCACGAAGCTGCACGAACAATACAAGTTCCCCGGTGACTTCGCAAACACACGCCTCTCAGGGAATAAAGTGAACAATGCCGCCCTCACAAAGATGAGCATGACCCTGGCTAATTGGAGAGCCGCGGTGAAGAGAAGGATTCTAAGTGGTGATAGTTATGAGAAGATCAAGGAGACAAATCCTTCGATCAGCGAAGCTGACTACCTGGATCAAGATCAAGTGCGAGAGCAACGCATCCGCGGAGTCAAGTCAGTGCGGGAAAGATATGCGGGACTTGAACTTAGGACACCACACACTCGGTCCCGGCGGTTACAGAGTGGCGGAACCTATATGGGACAAGGAGGGCGCGGAGCGTGCTGAGCAAGGCCTACCGCCCCTCTTCAATAAATACCATGACAAGCAGACCAGGAACTATGTCAGGGCCCAGTACAAGGTGGACCCAGTAACAAAGGAGCTTACTATGGATCCGAAGACCAAGGCGCTTGAGCTTGTTCTGGTAAGGAATACACCCCCGCGTAATTAGCTCCATATGGTTGCATTCTAATTAATGAAGCCAAATTTCTAAAAGCTTCATGTTCCTTCCATAGGAAACTGAAAGCAGTAGCACGGGGTCTCGGAGCTCCCCGTCTGCCCCTTGGGACACCACTTTAAATAGGGCATTGAACATAGTGAAAAACAAGGATAAGTTCAGTAAGCCGTCGTCAGCTGGTCGTGTGGCCGGCAAAGGCTTGTCCAAGAAATGGTCGGAATACTATAAGGCTGGGCGAAAGGAGAGAAAGACCAGCTCAGAAAGCCAGGAGCGCGAGGTTAAAGAACTCAAGGCACAAGTGGCGCGGATCCCGGAGATAGTCCAAGAGAAAGTGCGAGACCAACTGGGAGCAATGTTCACCACCATTGTGCCTACATTGCTTGAGGGGCTGCACGCATGGATTGCAGCCGCCCCCGATTCCCAGCTTCACGGGCAGCAACTCGCACAAAGCGCCGGCACCATTGGTGTCTCTGGCGTCGGCGCCGGCATTGGAGCTTAATGAACCCGGGTGTGGGAAGAATACACTGGCCGGCACCTCGGCAGCAAGCGGCCCCTCCGTCACTTGCACGCCCGCCGTTGCGGTGCCTCGACATTAGCCAAGCTCGACGCCATCACGGTAACTAAGCCTCGGCCGATGACTTCATCTCCTTGCCTTTGACTGGGCATCCCTGATGCCCTACATGTTTTCGCAGGGCGCTGCCGACGTTCCATGCACTCTCGTGCACTTCGTGGATGGCGAGTTGATCGATGTCAGCAAGGCCAAAATCGTTCAACCGGGCAACCGCATGTTCCACGATAATTCGATGCCACGCACCACATATAGGGTTCAACTGGTTCGGGTGCTGCGGGGCTGCGACGACTTGTTACCTTCGTTTCAACCCCCTAGGGCCAACGAAGATGATGTGATGACCCTCAGCACCTGCTTAAGCTGGCCCCTTATTTGGTCGAAGAGCCAGATTCGTTTGGGGGAGGGGGACACCACCCCACAGACAACACCGCCAGTCATGCCAGCGCCAAGCCATGGCAAGACCGCCGCAACGCTACCGCCGTCAGCTGATCCGGACATGCATATGGCATAGGATCCGGACGACGACGGTACCTTTTCCAACATCGATAAGTACTTCAACGAACATGGGTATGGTGACGAGTTCTTGGGGCCTCCTTCTCAAGAACCCAACCCTGCAAAAGACGATCGCGATCTAGCTGGTACAGCAGAGAAACCCAATTGCAACAGGCGTCGTCTGGCGTTCAGTTCTCAGGAGACGCCTCCAGCTGCCACCTTAACCAAGACTCAAATAGCCGAGGTGCAAAATATTATCAGCCCCAACACACTCAAGAAGGTGGTCTCTGAGCAGAACTCGATCCCATTACAGCAGAAGAAGCAGAAGGGACGAAAAAGAAAAAAATAACAAGGGTGCGAGCCAGCCGGCATCGAGTACGATCTGTGCTCAGGACGGGCCACCAATACCTAAGGATATCTCGAGGAGGGTGCATGTGGCGGGTAGGCCGATGCTACCGACTAATCTGCTCAATGCTGCAACCGATGCTATGCGGAGTCTGCATGACTGTGTTCTTTCTATGGAGAAGCGGCGTCTCTCCGAGAATGATGTGGCATACCCGGTTTTCATGGCCAAGGTGCCAGAGCGCAAGGTCTTTGTCAATAGCACCATCGGGCGTATGATCGTCCTGTGGTTTGATGACATCTTCGCTATGTTTAACCTTCATCCGCTGCACTACACCTTCATTCGGTTATTTTTGCTCAGTATGGAGATGCGGATCATTAGAGACAAGACCGCGGACATCGTGATAGTCGACCCCTTCTACATGCGTGCCAAGATCTTGGGCAGTGCAGGGGATCGGCAAGTCGCGAGTTCATACCTCGAAGGCGTCATTCTGGCGAACCCAGATAAGGATAACTTCCTCATGCCTTACTTTTCCGAGTAAGTCATCCCCTCACCGCCCCGTAACATATGATTTCTTAGATTTCGATCATTCTTTTTTTTCTAACATTCCGTGTTTTGTGCAGTGACACACATTGCACACTCATCCTCTTAAGCCCGAAATATTCCATGGCCACGTATTTCGACTTGGACCGTCAGTCGAAGAAAGACTACACAAATATCAAGAAAGTTCTTGATGATGCTCTCCCCGGCTATGCCAAATCTGGAGGCACCTTCAGGAGGCCAATTTGTAGGTACGGCAAGCACGTGTTCACCCACGTAACAACATTCCCCTGCGTCAAGCAGCCGCTTGGCAGTCAGAAGGATGCCTACTACACCCTCCATCACATGCGGGCGATCATACAGAACTATACTCACCTTATGCTACCAAATAATCTCAAAGACTGGGCCGCACGCTTTTCGGCAATCCAGGATGCGGACATCAGACAAGAATTATTTTGCATCCAGACAGAGTTTGCAGAAATCATCTTTCAAGATGTCCTTCGTACCTCGGGGCAGTTCTACCTCAAATATCAACCGTCCAACAGTGAAATAGATACAACGCTACAAATGCAGGCTGACAACGACCGCACATTCATGACCATCATGATAGACGGCGGCTTCATCCACGCTCCGGTCTCTGAGTCGAGTCGAAAGTATTGATGTTATGTAGTTCTGAAATATCGATTAGCTCATGTTGTAATTAAACTTTAATGAACTTGTATGTCTCTTTAGTTTGGACAGTCGTTCAACTTGTATGTAATCGATGCTATTTATTATTAGGACCATGAATCATGCTATTAGTGTGTTGCTTTTCTCTTCCGATCCTTTTGTTGCATACTTATATATTGCTTATATATTATCTGTGAATTCTTACTAATGTTTTGTTTATCTAGTGCATAGAGATGCCGTCGTATGTCGTGTACAAGGGTAAGGTTCCCGGAGTCTATGACGACTGGGAGGAGTGTCAGAGACAGGTTCACCGTTTCAGCGGTAACAGTTATAAAGGATACACCACTAGGGAGGAGGCAGAAGCTAGATACGCGCGCTATCTAGCGGGAGAGAAGAGGGAGCGGAGGAGGAACCGGATGAAGACCAGTTTCATCGCGATGATGCTCATCGTGACCGCAGCTCTCTTCTATGTGATGGTAGTTTAGATGATCGATATCGACTTTGTAATGTGACGACAAACTCGGCTAATATGATGAACTTTGCTAATGTCTCGAGACCTAAACTTGGCTAATGTTTGAAGTTTTTTCGCTATTTCGAATTTGGAGACTAGTATGATGAATTCTATTGTGTGATGTTTATATTCTATGCTGTAACGTATTTTGTAACCTGTGCAAATACCAGAAAGCAAAAAAAAAATTCCTAATATTCATAGTAGTGGCGCACCGTATTGAGAATTAGTGGTGCACCAAGATAAATACCAGTGGCGCATTATCGGGCATAGTAATGGCGCACTTGGGGCATAGGTGAAGGCAAATATGGCCCCCAGTAGTGGTGCACCATATTGAGCATTAGTGGCGCACCAAGGCTAAATACCAGTGGCGCATTATGGGGCATAGTAATGGCGCACTTGGGGGCATATGTGAAGGTAAATATGGCCCCCTAGGAGGCATAGTAACGTCGCACTGTTGGACATAGTAATGGCGCACTATGTGGTGCGCCACTATTATCTGGGATACTAATGGCGCACCAGAGGTGCATCATTACTTTTTGTTACTAGTGGCGTGTTAATAGTGGCGCACCTATAGTGTGCCATTAATAGCAAAAATAGGTGCGCCACTAACAGCCTTTTTCTAGTAGTGTGCCAAGCAACGTGCTACGTTGCTAATGCACAAGTGGAAGATGTCGGACTGGCAAAAGGCTCGTTTTTAGAATCCCTACTCTGCAGCACCGACTCCTCGTTGGAATAACCATCAGTTCCAGAATGAGTATCAGTTGAGTATTGTGTCAGAAATTTTCGAGCATCACAAGAAGAAGTTCACCCGGATGTGGTCCCTTGACATTAATCATTGGAGGAACAACCTTGACTACTTTGGAGAAGCTCTAGAGATCTGTGACGAGTTTGACTTGATCAAGCTCATGACCGTGAATTGTGACTTCGATGTGCAGCTCATCCATCAGTTCTATCCTACAGTCCACTTCGGCTCTGATGCTGAGCGCCACCTTTCCTTCATGTGCCTTGATGAATTCTTTCATGTCCCGTGGAGAGCTTTCTGCAATTCTCTTGGCTATGAGGATACCGGGGTGAAGGGTCAAGGTAGCCTTCGTCCTCACGACCGACCTCAGCCCATGGATAAGGTGAAGCTTGCCCCTCTGTACATTCCATGGATAAGGTGAAGCTTGCCCCTCAGCCCATGGTATTGTGGGTAAGTCCAGTGATCTTCTGCCCGTCTATGACATTATGCATCGCGTGTTCCGTTGTGTGCTGCTTCCCAAGGATGGGATTCAAGATGATATTTATGGTTATCTGGTGGATTTACTTGTGGCCATGAAGACCAAGAGGGGATCCGGTGCCATGTTTTATGTTTCCAAGTGGATGTGGGAGGAGATGTACAATATGGTGTGGTACCGCAAGGTACCGATCTATGCTCCTTTGGTGATGCAGTTTCTGAACACCGTTTGGGCAGTCCGTGGGCCAGGAGTGCCTCTCTCCACTCCTGCAAACCTCATAGAGCATGAGGTTAAGGTTCTGAGGAATAAGAAGCATAAGACTCCTCGTTTTTCTACGGGCAATCAGGAGGATGTGTATGCTACCTCGGATGACGATGACTTTGAGTTGGAGGCTGGGGCCCTGCCCACTTGGGTTGAGAAGATGAATTCCAAGATCAAGAAGACCTTCTCCTTACACACTCGCATTCAGAAGAAGCTCTACAAGGCCCATGTTGTTGAGAAGATGGCGTGTCGCTGGCAGATTCAATTGATGTGGCACCTCAATGTGTTAGATGTGAAGAGTGTCTCTGAGAAGACCATCACTCCTGAGGATACATGGTGCTTGGAGAACTGCCAGTGGTCTCATGAAGCGCCTACTGCCTCTTCTGTCTGTGGTCCTGACGCAACTACTGTGGGGTCTGAGGAGGCCGAGGAGGCTGAGGAGCCTGACGATACTGATGATGATGATGATGCTTCTGACAGCTTTGCGGCAACTGGCGAGGAGGACTACTGAGCCCCGGGGTGCTAGCTTTGCTCTTTTACTTTTTGGTTTCTTGATGCCAAAGGGGGAGAGAGCTCGATTAGGTCACGGGAGTTGCATGGGCGGTTCATTTGCAGTTGGTCTTGTGCGTTCATTTGAAGTTGCTCTTTCTAGTGTCTTGTGAACTTGTCCTATGGTGTGTCCTTGTGCATGGTGTAAGACATGCATCCCTTATCTATTTATTTAATGCACTCGTCTATCAGTAAAACTTGCATGCTTATGTTCTACTATTTTGTGCTTTATGATTGGTATTGTGTTTTGCTGCCACTGGTTGGTCTATAAAATCTAGGGGGAGCATTGACCCTAGTGTGAGCATTTGCAATCTCAAGGCAAACTCTAAATAGTGCTCACACTCAGGGGGAGCCCCGTCTATATTTTCTATACCTCCCGTGCCTTTCGGGTGGTTGTCATCATCCACCAAAAAGGGGGATATTGTAAGGGCATCTTCTGCCTTAAGGTTTTTGTGATGATGACAACACTCGTGTGGACTAATTGTGCGTCCTAGTTTTCTCAGGTACACATTGTGCTGCGCAAGACGGTTAGGCCTTCCCTCTATGTGGAAAAGATCGAAGATGGAGTTCCTAACGTTCTATTCCATTGGTCGTAGGATATCCGTAATATTAAGAGGGAATCCACATCAGATGGTATTGAGTGAATCATTTCACATACACGTTCTCTGCACCCACCATATACCCTCTGTTCGAGGAGAGAGGGGTTTCCCAAAGTCCTCTGTTCTGCGCAGTTCTGCCCATGGCGGTATTACTACTCCATTGAGCGGTTGTACCGCTGGCTGGTAGTTCCGATCTTACCACCGCCCCAAGTAACACTCAGGGGTGACTCCCTTCTGTACCGGGTATGGTGGTAGACCGGCAGTGGAATGGAAGTTCCGATTTATCTTGACAAACCGTACTACCGGTGTTCAGGGAGGTAGTACCGCCTTGGACTCCACTACTAAGGAACTACTGGCCCAGCGATAGCTCTAGCCCAACCACCGCTCTAACTATCGGCCTAGGGTGATTTCCTTCTGTTGGTGAGGCAGTAGTCAGGCGGTGGTGGGACGGTTGTTCCGGTATGTTCCGATATACCGGTACTACCGGTTGTCTCACCGGAAGTACCGCCCTGGTGCCCTAGCAGGGGTTTCCCACATTCACCGGTTGTACCGGTGACCCTTGCGGAAGTACCGCTCCTGTGTGTTGCTACGTCTTGAGCTAGCGTTGGTTTTCCCCGAAGAGGAGAGGGTGATGCAACAAGTGTAGCGTAAGTATTTCCCTCAGTTTTGGGAACCAAGGTATCAATCCAGTAGGAGGCTCCTCAAAAGTCCCACACACCTACACAAACAAACTGAGAACTCGCAACCAACGCAATAAAGGGGTTGTCAATCCCTTCACGGCCACTTGCGAAAGTGAGATCTGATAGAGATAGTATGATAAGATAAATATATCTTTGGTATTTTATAATATAGATGCAAAAAGTAAAGATGCAAATAAAAGTAGATTTAAAGCAAATATGATAAGAGATAGACCTGGGGGCCATAGGTTTCGCTAGAGGCTTCTCTCAAGATAGCATAAGTTTTACGGTGGGTGAACAAATTACTGTCGAGCAATTGATAGAAAAGCGCATAGTTATGAGATTATCTAGGCATGATCATGTATATAGGCATCACGTCCATAACAATTAGACCGACTCCTGCCTGCATCTACTACTATTACTCCACACATCGACCAACTCCTGCCTGCATCTAGAGTATTAAGTTCATAAGAACAGAGTGACGCATTAAGCAAGATGACATGATGTAGAGGGATAAACTCATGCAATATGATATAAACCCCATCTTGTTACCCTCGATGGCAACAATACAATACGTGTCTTGCAACCCTTTCTGTCACTGGGTAAGAACACCGCAAGATTGAACCCAAAGCTAAACACTTCTCCCATGGCAAGAAAGATCAATCTAGTAGGCCAAACCAAACTGATAATTTGAAGAGACTCGCAAAGATAACTCAATCATACATAAAAGAATTCAGAGAAGATTCAATTATTATCCATAGATAAATCTGATCATGAACCCACAATTCATCGGATCTCGACAAACACACCGCAAAAAGAGATTACATCAAATAGATCTCCACAAGAGAGGGGGAGAACATTGTATTGAGATCCAAAAAGAGAGGAGAAGCCATCTAGCTAATAACTATCACTACAAAAAAAATACACTTCCGTGATGATACATGTTTGTCACAGTAGGACGCGTTTTTTGTCATGCATGTACATCCATGACAAATTTATGACAGAATCAAGATAGTCATACCTGTGTTGCCGTATAAGTGTTCCATGACATTACCAAAATGATCATCACGGAAGTGTCCATTTCCATGGCGATAAATCGCGCGTCACAGAAGTGCTTTCGTCAAGGGTGACTGACACGTGGCATCCACCGTAACGGAACGCCGTTAAGCTATCGGGTTGGGTTTTGGATCCGATAACCCGTTAACAGCCCCGACAAATGGGGATTTTCCACGTGTAAAATCGTCATTGGCTGGAGGAAACACGTGTCGGCTCATTGTTGGGACAGATGTCATCCACTCATTGGATAGAAGGCGCCTATGATACGTCGACACGTGGCCCGGCCCAACAGAGGCCCATTCTTGTGAAAAGGCCGGCCCGTTTGACTTGGTCAAAAGGTGACGGGCCGGCCCATGGAAAGCCTGTTAATGGCCTCTTCGCATATAGCCCATTTACAGCCCACTAACCCAAGGCCCGTTACGCCCTACCCGAATTACGCCCAGTAGCGTCATCTGGGACATCCAATATGATTCCAGCCCGTTTTCACTTCTGGCCCATGTATGGCCCATGACGTCTTTCGGCCCATATAAGGCCCTATGTAACTCTTGGCCTATTAACGGCCCATGGTGAAACTGGCCCGCAATGAACAGTGTATCACTTTAGACGCATTAACGGCCCATGGTGAAACTGGCCCGTAATGAACAGTGTATCACTTTATACCCATTAATGGCCCGTTATTCAGTTGGGCCGTTTCCAGCCCATGTTATCTTTCGGCCTTCTCAGAGCCCATTTATTCTTGGGCTCATTTCGAGAATTCGTTTACTTACGGCACGTTACTGTAATTTTCTGCTTGTGGGCCAAATTCAGCCCGTGGTTACAGTCGGCCCGTTTGTGGTGCGTTAATACATTGGGCCGTTTTCATAGCGTCATCAAATACGGCCTATTAACGATGGCCCGTTATGGTCGGCCCATGAACGGAGGATTCCAACTCTAGCCCGTTCACAGCCATAATGCGGCCTGTTATTGGCCCATGTTTGGCCAATCGATCATACGGCCCGTATAAGGCCCATTGATGATAGGGCCCGTAGAAGGCCCATTGTTTCTACGGCCCGTAGAAGGCCCAATGTTTCTACGGCCCGTAGAAGGCCTATTGTTTCTACGGCCCATAGAAGGCCCACTGTTTCTACGGCCCGTAGGAGGCCCAGTGTCACTACAGTAAATATTAGCCCATTGTCAGTGTGGCCTAGTTTAAAAAAATAGGTTATTGCAGCCACTAGCAAACCGCGTAAAAAGAATTGCACTGACTACAAGCAGACAAATAAACAAGACAACAAGGAAATAAATAAGCAAGCAACTTATGCTAGGCTATCACGGCTATTACACATATTACATCCACTGGGCATCAAAGTTCACCACCAGTGCAAATATAGGGAACACAACAGCATATAAACACCGCAGCAAAACAAGTCCAGAACTGAAACCACTTTAGAAGAGTTCAAGAAACAATATCCTGGGTACCCATAATGCTGGCAAGATGCTTAGCAAGCTTATTAGCTTTCTCTTGTTTGGCGCTTAAATCCTCCAGCGCTTGCTGTTGCACAAGAAAGTACGCATATGAATTCTGCAGGGACTTCCTCAGTCCTTCGGCTTCTTGCCGCAGAACAAATGACTGATGCCTTTCAGCTTGTAGCTGAGACTGAAGAAGCCGAAGTGATTCAGGCAGCGAGTTCGAAGATCTTGTGCCAGCGGTACTGGCCAGTAACTCGAACACTACATCAATGTAGGACTGTGGGGTTTTCTCACTGTATACAAGATCGTTTTTAGCACCTTTCCTGGAGACCAACAGGGTTGTATCACTATCTTGAATGTTATCTGCATTACTTTCTCTACCATTACATAGTGGGGTGCTCTTCTCCAATATTCTGTTTGCATACTACAAGAGAAACAAGCAGACACATCACAAGTTTAGCTCGTAGTATACCAAACTCATTTTGGTAAACCGGTTCAGTAGTAAGGTGGACAGGATAACAGCATGAAACAAACATATATCTATGTACTATGGTCACTGTATTGTCCATATCATTCTAGTTTATGTTCCCTAATCAAGATAGAGACACAGTTCAACACATATTTTAAGACACAGCAGCATAGACGGAATATAAGTGTGAGAAACTACACAGCATTGGCAGCACTTGTAATGTGCATCACATGAGAACATAACTGTTTATACAACTTAACTGAAATCAACATAGAGCAAGAAGTTAGAACAGCAATCCAGTTAAAGAAATAGGTTTAAAACATACCCGTTGCGCCATTGGAGTTTCAATTGGATCCTTCAAATTCGAAAGTAGTTGGTATGAGTAAATATAGTGATGCAACAACAAAGGAGTATGGACCATAGCTACGGAATCTGACCTGCGAACAGTTGCTCTTCTGCTTTAAACGTGGAGTTTGGGTTAGCTGTGGTGGTCTTCGTGCTTTGGGCACTGCAGTAGCTTTACAAACTGCTCATGTGGGGGTACTCTGTGGTGGACATGGTGCTTTGTCAACTATAAGTGGGTTACTATCCGTTGGGGTTGCGGTTAGATGGGTTGTAGCTGGTTCTCTGCCAAGGTGTAAGTGTGCAATCTGGAAGAGTCTCGATTATGTGTGGTGGGGCTAGTTTGTGGGCCAGTACAACCATGGTTCTATCTGCATCGACGGGTAGCACTATCTTTTGTGAAGAACGGGTTTTTGCTCCCTTAGATACTGCCATCACCCCCTCCAATTCAAATGGCTGATAAACAAGAAAAGAAATTGAACGTACAGACATTGTATGATAGACAGATGTGGTAATTCACATATATGTTGTCTAACCAAACAGGACATCATGACACAATTTCACATATATGATGCCTAACTAAACAGGATAGCATTACACAGTTTCAGATATATGATGGATAACTTAACAGGATATAACGGCATAATTCAACATATGATGAGTACCTAAACAGGATGACATGACAAAACTATATGATGTCTTTCTAAAATAGATTGGGATGAAATAATTCACATACATGTTGTCTAAGTATACATGATGGCATTATATAATTGACATAATTGATTCATATACTAAGCAGCTGGCACTCACATGTATGATCTCTAAACTAAGCAGATAGAATTCAATATTGTGCATATGATGTCTAAACTAAGTAATGCAAGACACCATATGCATCATATGAGAAATATAAACATTGCGACTTAGAGCATACACCTCAGGTGGGATATAGGACTGGTCATCTGTCTCTGAATCCTCCTCTGAGGAGCTCCCTGTAACCATCAAGATATATGCTTCAACAGGTACCATTGCCTGCTCTGAAGACCTTGTTTTCACTCCAGATTTTTCCATAACCGGCTCAAATGGCTGATACACATGAAGGGTAGTTCAATATACACAGATTGTCGACAAATGGAATATGTAATGAAAAAAAAGATGGCATGAGATAATTCACATATATGATGCCTGGCTCCATGGCGGTGCATAATTCACATATATGATAACTGGCTGAAAAACATGGCATTGCATAATTCACATATCTGAATAGAAAGCAAACATGAGGCATTCACACAAAGCATGTCTAATATAAG
>LR880969.1:762511545-762526280 GCA_904067115.1 Aegilops sharonensis | reverse complement strand
AAGAGGGAACGTGCCACCTTTGAGTGTGAAACGATATACGCTGCCCCCCCTGAGTTTCTTAACAAAGGCAACATAGAACTACATTAGTGCCATGTTAAATTTAGGAATTATTCTGGGTTCGTTTGTCGTTTTTATACATTAATTGAGTTTCTGGCCATTTAATGTGCATAAGTCAAATTTGAACTACAAGCACATGCTCTCGTGCACCAAAGTGGGTTGAAAAATCACATTTGTGTCCTCGGGTGAATTTCTAGGTCCCATGCAAGAAATGAGAATAAAATTAAAACATCTGGGCATCATGGCTCGGCCGAGAACATTGAGAAACTTGGTTTTAAAATTCTTGTAAATCCAAAACACGTCTGAAAATCATGAAACTTGGCATGGATGTCATGTCATGGTACTACCATGTTGTGGTAAAAAAAATGGCCGAATAGGAACAGATTTTGGTGTAAGCTTCTTGCAAACCGAAGCTTCTCTCAAGAAGGCTCGTGGTTCTGAGATGGAACGTGTCACCTTTGAGTGCGAAACGATATACGTTGTCCCCCTTGAGTTTATTTACAAAGGCAACATAGAACTACATGAGCGCCCTGTTAAATTTTGGAATTATTCCGGCTTCGTTTGGCCTTATTTACACATTAGTTGAATTTTTGGTCATTTAATGTGCATAATTTAAATTTGAACTACAAGCACGTGCTCCCGTGCACCAAAGTTGGTTGAAAATCACATTTGTTTCCTCGGGTGAATTTCTACTCCCATGCAAAAAATGAGAATAAGATTCAAACATCTGGGCATCGTGGCTTGGTCAAGAACATTGAGACACTTGGTTTTAAAATCATGAAACTTGGCATGGTGTCATGTAATGGTAGTACCATGCCATGGTAAAAAAAAATTGGCCGAATAGGAACAAATTTTGGTATAAGCTTCTTGCAAATCGGAGCATCTTTCAAGAAGGCTCGTGGTTCTGGAAGGGAACGTGTCACCTTTGTGTGCATAATTCAATTTTGAAATACAAGCACATGTTCCAGTGCACCAAAGTTGGTTGAAAAATCACATGTGTGTCCTCGGGTAAATTTCTAGGTTCCATGCAAGAAATGGGAATGAAATTCAAAATTCAGGGCGTCGTGGCTGGGTTGGAAACATTGAGAAACTTAGTTTTTTAATTCCTGTAAATCCAAAACACGCATGAAAATAATGAAACTTGGCTTGGTGCCATGACATGGCACCAACATGCTGTGGTAAATTTGCAGTCCGATTTGCGAAGGTGCACACATTAACAATCAACAAAGTCATTTTGGAACAAGTGCTGTCACGTTACAATCGGATACACAAGTATTATTGAAACCGTGGGCGTTCTACTTACTAGTACCATTTACGTGCCGCCACGCGTCCCCATTTTTTATTAGCTAGGAGGCGCCATGCAGGGTAGCTATTTGAGTACGAGAGGCATGCGATCAGACCCCTGCGCGTGCTTATCGGGAGGAGAGCCCTTTGACCTCCATCTACCGTCCACCTCTCTCCCAAGGTCTCCATTAATGGCACCCGAGCCTCTGTTTAATGGCGTGTCTATGTCTCACTCGACTGAGATTTAAGAGAGAAAAAAGAAAATCTGATAGCACGGATCTTGATGTAAGATCTAACGGACCTATATAGCATCTACTGCGACTTATAGCAAGACTGATGAATATATAAGGACGACTTTTTTTTATCAAAGAAGGGCTTGCCCCTTCCGATTTTCATTACTGAAAACCACCACAATTCACAAGAAGTTCAGCACAACTCCAGCCTAACACGAAGGACTAAAATCTACTCCCTCCGTCCCATAATATAAGACGCTTTTTGACACTAGTATAGTGTCAAAAAACGTCTTACATGCTGAGACGGAGGGAGTACCAGATTGAAATCGCAACATCCCAAGAGGCCAACAAAGGCCAAACATCTGCGCTAGAACCCAACATTTCACAACCGACGACACAATCCACATCCTAAACTGATTATTACACCAAAATAAACCAGGAAACTGAAGGAAGCCCAGCAGCAACTAGAAGAACAACAACGCCAGGGTCGCCACAGCAAGAGTTTTCTTCATTCCAGCCTTGCAACATTGATCTTCCATAGAAAGATAAGGACGATTAATTGTCTTACATAATTAGAAAGATAATTAAAAAAGCCACATACGGCTAAGCCCGAAATACACAAGGCCGCGGGAACTAGTCTCTGCGGCGAGCGGCGATGAGCTCTTTCATGTCCTCAAGACGCTCCTTGAGAACATCCACGGATTCCTCCACCAGCCTTTGGCGCTCGTTGCGGAGCATCTCATTCTCGTCCATAAGTTTCTTGACGATGACGCTGGTCCTCTTCAACAAGGCACTAGTCACCTCCTGCTGGTCTGCACTTCGGACGATCTTCGCCCTCAGCAGGTCGCGCTCGGCCCGGAGCCTCTCATTGCCCTCCCTTAGTTGCCGGATGACACCGGTAGCCTGTTCAAATGAGGCTTTCACGTCGTCCTGCAACCTCGCCAAGCCGGAGATCTGATCCATCTGGCTATGGACGATCGCATGCATGCGCCTGTAACAGTCGTCGCCTGCCCGCGAGAAATTTTCCCATGCCGCCGCGGTGCGGCGGGACATCTCTGCTACTTTCGCGGCGCGGCCGGACCAGTCCGCTGCATCGACAGCGCGGCGGGACCTCCGTGCTGCTTCAGCGGCGCGGCGGGACCTCCGTGCTACTTCAGCGGCGCGGTGGGACCTCTGTGCTGCTACTTCCGTGCGGCGGGACATGTCGGTTGCTCTCGCAGCGAGGCGGGACATCTCTCGTGCTTCCACTTCCATGCTCGCCTCTCCCTGCTGGGAATCTCTCGACCCAGAACTCACGCTGGCCATGGCAGACGAAAGGGAAGGATGCTGAATGACTTGTTTGTTTTTGTGGATGAGGAGTTGAGGAGGAATGTGCAGTCATCTTGGCATACTAGTATTTATAATCGAGTACTGATATGCTCCTAAGTGGGAAACCGTTTTGGTTGTGATCGGTGTGAACAGGTTTGGAATTCAATATAGCATGGTACTAATACACTCCTAAGTGGGAAACCGTTTAGGTTGTGATCGGTGTGAACAGGTCTGCAATATAGCGTGGAGTAATTTGGAATGTGACGAGACGCAAGCTCAAAATTTATAAATACCCGCGTGGCGAGCTCTAGGCTAGTCCTTTTTTCAGCCACATTAAACCTATCTCTTGGGACTTCTCGCACGCACCATCGTGCCACCCGCAAAAATTTGTACTCTGAGTTTAGTAGTACGTTATACTGGAAGAGAAGAGGTGCACGCATGCACTCGTCCTCTCACACATGCGTTTGTTTTTTCTCGAAAAGGAGGATGATGACCCCCGGCCTCTGCATCTGGGAGTCACACATGCATCTGTAGCTACGATTGTAGTGTTCTCAACCATCCGATTGGATCTATCATGGATGTACCTAAATACTAAAACATGTCTAGATACATCTATATTTTGAAAAATGGAAGGCATGTATTGTGGAACGGAGGGAGTGCTTGTCATCAAAATGGATAAAAAGGGACGTATCTAGAACGAAAATACGTCTACATACATCTCCTTTTATCCATTTTGATGAAAAGTAGTACTTCTTACCCAAAGGAAATTTATATCCAACAGACACAAAATATCCGTTCGACTGTTGGAAATTACTGATTTGATGTCGAAGTAATTGCTACATCGCCACCAAAACCATCCATTTCTTAAGCTAAAGTAGACCAAGATAATCCCTATATTAGCATATTACTAAGATAAACAGAAGGCACTGTAGAAACATTTAGGACGTGAGCTTGTCAATCTGAATGTGGAGGGACACAAGCTTAGCCCTGGCCAGCAGCTTGGGCGGAACTGTCAAGAAGGTCAGCTCCTGCACGTCGCTGTCGCCGGGAACCTTGCTGCTTGTCACCTCCATTTCCACCTCGACGGAGTCGGTCGTGCCTTTGGGCTCCCCCGGCGGGCCGTTCGCCCACAGCTTGGCCCAGTAGTGCGGCAGTGGGGACGCCCCCGCTCTGATGCAGACGACCGACATGGCGATAGGCGCGCCGATGTCGAGCACGCTGCCGACCAAGAAAAACGCGCAGCGGTCCTCCTCCGTGAACAGTAAGAGCCGTGGCTCCGATAGTGGCACTTGCAGCTAGAGCACCTTGCCGTACTGGATCCTGTGCACGGGCATGGGATGCGCGTTGCTGATGTGGTGGTAGAGCGCCGGCGGCGGGCCTTCGTAGCCGCAGACGGGCACGGAGCATTTGCAGGGCGCGAGCGGACACACGCTCTGGTGATCGGCGAGCTTGTGGTAAGTGACGTAGAGCCCACAGCCTTCGTACGGGCACTCCATCCTCAGCGACGAAACGACGGCGTCCACCGCCGTGTTCCGCACGTCGAAGCCACCGCCGCGCTCGCACTTCTGGCACTGCCGCTGGTTCCTGGGGCGCTCGACGCAGCAGTCCACGCAGGCCAGGTGCCCTCCCTTGCACTGCAGAAATCAATCGAACAACACATCAATCAAGAAACCTGCACCTTGCTCAATCAGCCGAATGGACGAGGTGTATTCGAACCTCATACACTAGAGGCGTCAAGGGGCGGAGGCACAAGGGGCAGTGGAGCACGGTGAGGTCCATCGAGACCTGAGTGAGCTCCCTCGTCGGTTCGTGTTCCGTCTGCATGATCTCGCCCTCCTCGTGCACAACCATCTCTCGCTTGGGCCGGGGAATTAAAAGCTTTACCGTCACATATTTTATACTCTGCGCATAACTGTCCTCCTGCATACCAAGGAAGGCAGTAGTTTGAGTTTTCTGGACAAATTTGCCCCTGCACATGAGTAAGCTGCATAAATATCGACAGTAAATGCGCATGCAATGGTTGGCTGGTCCTCCTTCCTTTTCGCTTGAGTTGGCTTCCCCAGGCGGTCAAGCCGCATCCGGCGCTGCACGTGTTTGCCTGTAGCCATTTTTTGCTTTGGAAACTGGCGCGATTAATGGGGGCAAAACTAATCGAGCGGGGGCACACATGGAAACCAATGCGGACGCGTAGACTAATCTGAGAAAAACAAGAAAAAGTTATACGCAAAGTAAAAGGAATCGGAGGGAGTACTACTTCAAGGTGCATTAAATCAACACATGCAAGTATCAAAAGGAGAGTCATGGCATGCATGCATGCGTTGTAGTTAATGCATCGGTAACCCTAAATTATTGAAATATATCGAGTGCAGTGCTTTGATGTGTCGCGTCAACTCGTACATCAATGAGAAGTTTGATTATCCTCTCCCTCGCGGACTTAACTGCACCTGCCTTTGGCTGTATGACATGTTGGCCACACACCTGTCGGGCCCACCTGTCATACACGCAAAGACAGGAGCGTCCCTCCCTCGCCCATGAGCGTGGTGGCTGGCAAGACTAGGAGAAGCTTTCGGTACACGCTCTCCCTCCCGCATGCGGTGGACATGCAGCAGTTCAATCGGTGTCAGATGGCCAGAAGCGTACTGTAGTACTCCTCTAGTGCAGTAGTACACCATCATTGTTCGACTTCCCGAAGAGGCGAAGAGCCAAGCGCAGCCCAGATGCTCGCGTGGCAGTTTCATGTGTAGAGTAGTCTAGATAGCTTGTACCATGCCTGTAAGCTTAAAATCGTTGGGGTCGGCTCCATGCTATGTGGCCGTCTCGAAGTTTTTTTAAAATTAAAATAGTCTGCTGGCCCTACCTGTCACCCTGGTGATTGTAGTTTGCACGCTCATCTGGCCAAGAAAGGAATATATTTTTTTTAATTTGTTGTTTTCGAAAAGGGGGGACTCCCTAGCCTCTGCATCAGAATGATGCATACAGCCACATATATTTTAATTTGTGGTGGTTAAATGTTAGAGGTTGCAGCAAATATATTGTACACTGCGGGTCTTTCAGCCAAGTTTAGAGGCAAGCATGTGGGGCCAGTGCTATGATGTGTCGCGTCAACTCGTAGAACGAGGAGAAGCTTGATTTTACTACACGCCTTCTCCCTCGCCCATGCGCGATGTTGCTCGCAAATGAGGACAGGCTTTTGCTTAGTAGTACTTCTACAACAAGCTATCCGTCCCGCTCGCGGTGGACGGACATGCAGCAGTGGATTCGACACTGTAGAAGCAGTAGTAGTAACATCATTGTTCGTCTTCTCGAAGAGGCGAAGAGCCAAGCGCAAACCGAATGTTGCAGTTGCAAACATTGGAGCACGCATATAGCCAGGCTCTTGCATGAGACAAAATTGCTATGTGAGCCCACTATTGTATTAGTACGTACAACTACTTGCTAGTATAGCCCTGTAAACCAGAAAGGAGTATTTGCCCTTCTAGAGATTTCAACAAGTGACTAGACTACACCGAGACGGAGTACATATGGAGAAAAATGAGTGAATCTGCACCGTAAATAAATACGTACTAGTTCTATCGTTTCCTCTCCGAGTTGCACAATATTGAGTATACTGACTAGTCGCTTTTTGACACGCATTTACGTTGTTTTTTTGACACAGTACAGACGCAAGCGCTCATATACACGCGCATACACTCACCCCTATGAACGCACACACGCACGGCACTAAGTATCATCTTGAAATTTACGAAGTCACCATAGGCACCTCGTCGTCGACGGGTCCATAGGTGGTAGAATGCCAAGGTGGAAGAGGGTAGCGGTTCCCAAGACGTTGAACGGTCAATGATGCATCCTCAATTACATGCAGAGGGAATTAATTGGAGAAGCAGACTAGAGCCAGCATGATGTGAATGCAACAGAGTTTGGACTCTCATATAATAAAGGCGCCCCACCACTCCAATCCATCTACTCCCAAGTCTCTGCGCAACACTGCTCACTCCAATCCAAGACCAAGTGACCAGAAGCCACAAGCACCTATGGAGGTGATGGACGCGAGCGGCAGTCGGCTGTGCCAAATCATCCAAGGCACCGGCCTGCGGCCCCGCACCGCGCAGCATTTCCAGACGATGCTGGTGACCGCAGGCATCGTAGCCCTCGCCGACGCCAGCTTCGCCTCTCGCATGGACGACATGATGGTCAACTCCATCCGCAAGTTCACCGCCGTCAAGAAGCGCGCGGACGACCTTGCCGTACTGCTCCAGCCTGCGCGCCTAGGCTCCTCATTGCCTGCCACCCTCATCGGCCTAGATGGTGACGAACTCTTTCAAGCCCTGTTGGCCCTGCAGGTGCCGGAGGTCGCGACGAACAATGTGCACCTCGAGGCCCCGCTCGCCGCGCAACGCCTCGCCATGCAAGAAACCGTCGACCTGCACATCCACATCTACGAGGAAATCATCTACATAGGCCACTACAAGGCAAGCGAGGACAGAAAGACGTTGGCCTTCTTCCAGCGGCTGGAATCTTTGGACGCCATTGTTCAGAAGCACGTCGACCTGGCCACAAAAGTCGCTGCTATTTAGGCGCCGTTCGGTGGGCCGGCACCCTGAGTCGAGGAGGTGGACGTCGTCGATGGATGCATCTCTTTTTCTTGCCTCTTGTAACCAGCACTGCATCGCCTCATGGCCTATTAGTATAGTACTCCCTCCGTTCCCAAATATAAGTCTTTCTAAAGATTCCAGCAAGTAAATAAACACAGGTCGACGAATTCTGGCTATATGTGCATATTTATATCTAGATATTGTACTTGTTGGCTATAAACTTGACTATATGTGACATGGCAACATCATATAGCCAGCAGCTGGCTATATTATTAACCATGGTCTTAGAGAGTAGAAGAGAGAAATGAGGGAGGAGGGCTAGCTGTAGCAGGGACGCTGTTGTCAGATGGGACTCGTGTTTATAGAATAGGAGTACTGAGCACTCGTGCCTCTTTTTTTAGGGAAAAATTAGTCGTATGTCTAGTACCACTAGTTGGGTGCGTGCGAACTATAGCTGTCATCACTTTAGGTCAACTTTTCGAACCACGGCTACGCTTCACAGTACATATTTTTCACGCATTTATCCTCCTATATGTACTCCTAGGCTATTTCCACGTGCTCCCATTCGCCGACATGTGGGACATAGAGCATCTGGGTCGTAGTGCATGCACGACTCGGAGCATATGCCGGGCTACTTTACAATTTAGACCTCACGAATTACATGCAAACCCCCCGCAGAAGAATAAATAAATCAATGAATTACTACATGAAACCGGATTATTTTTGTGGAAACCGGAGCACGTTCATTAAATTTTGGACCTAACACGCTTATAAAAAATGACCGGACCTAAACCAGTCTAAGGGCCTCTTTGATTTTTCCCGAAAAAAGGGCCTCTTTGATTTGCAGGATACTGAAAACACAGGAATGGGGAAAGTATGATGGCGATGAACCGAGACGAGGAGAACTCTAACTCAGTTAGAGGTTAGAGTTAGATTCTAACCCTGAACTAACTCTAAACCAAAGAGGTGTATGGATGGAAGGGTTAGATTGACAATAAATACTCTATCTCAATCATTTGACTACTTTGGACCCTATTTTTAGTCAGACTAAAATAAGTCCCTTGGATCCAAGCACCCTCTTGGTGTGGCCGGCTCTTCTGTGGCCTCCTCCCGCTCAAAATTGACATAAACGAACCATCTATACAATCAAGCATGCAAAACATGATAATTTTTACTTTGTCCATACAAATGAGATATCCCAGTTAAACATACGAGTCGTCAATCAAGCTTCACAAAATAAAAAACACTTCATGAAACAAAGAATGAGCTAACTCATCACAGAAGTTGTTCACGATAGGGTGGGAGCCCGGAGCCCCTCACGCACCGAGGGAGGAGGTCACCATCGTCGCTCTGGAGGAAGGCTCTGTAGAGCCCAAGCCCCGGGAACCCCTCCGACGCCGACCCTTGCGAGTTGAGGTCGACACCGGCATGGGTAGCATGGCCGCTTGCCGCCGACTGGGAACTTAATCTTTGGGCCTCTATAAATAATGCAAGCCTGTAACTAAAATACCTAGAAAGGTGAACTGAATCTTTGGGCCTCTAGAAATAATGCAAGCCTGAAACTGAAATACCTAGAAAGGTGAATTGAATCTTTGGGCCTCTGGAAATAATGCAAGTCTGAAACTTAAATACCTAGAACGGTGAACTGAATCTTTGGGCCTCTTGAAATAATGCAAGCCTGAAACTGAAATACCTAGAAAGGTGAACTGAATCTTTGGGCCTCTACAAATAATGCAAGCCTGAAAATGAAATACCTAGAAAGGTGAACTGAATCTTTGGGCCTCTAGAAATAATGCAAGCCTGAAACTCAAATACCTAGAAAGGTGAACTGAATCTTTGGGCCTCTAGAAACAATGCAAGCCTGAAATTGAAATACCAAGAAAGGTGAACTGAATCTTTAGGCCTCTACAAATAATGCAAGCCTGAAATTGAAATACCTAGAAAGGTGACCTGAATCTTTGGGCCTCTAGAAAGATTTATTACCTCCTCAAGCAGCATCAAACAATTCCATGCGTGCACCACAAATCTATAGCAAGTTTGATCAGGATCTACTTTTCCAAATCAGAATTAGCGCTAGAGCAAGAAAGATCAATGATATGGCCGTGAGACAGAGAAGGAACGAACAAACTCACCCCTCTCGCGACCTCCCTGGTAGATGCGCCGTCGCCGCGCACGACAGAGGGAGAAAAACGACTGGTGAAGGGGGAGCGGGGCGACCTTCGAAGGTCGGAGGGAGAGGGCGGCCGGAGTAGGGCGGCGGAGGCCGGAAGGAGAGGGCGGCCGGAGGAGAGAGAGGGCGAGCGGCGCTTGGGCGGGAGGCCCTATGGGGAACAGAAAGGAGTCGTGCGAGAGGGGGGGGGGAGCGATCTGATGCGGGCAGGTGAGATTTTTTTAGGGGAGCAATCTGGTGC
This sequence comes from Aegilops sharonensis, assembly GCA_904067115.1. Classification (NCBI taxonomy): domain Eukaryota; kingdom Viridiplantae; phylum Streptophyta; class Magnoliopsida; order Poales; family Poaceae; genus Aegilops; species Aegilops sharonensis. The sequence goes on along the minus strand of LR880969.1, from coordinate 762,516,395 downwards.
GGGCAGGTGAGATTTTTTTAGTTCTCTTTTAGTGGGCCCAGGATAACTAACCCAATTAGAACCTCTCCACCGTACTAGTTTTTTAGCTGGGTTAGAGCAAACTAGCTCAAACGAACCACTCTTGTTTCGATAATTTGAGGCTATTTCAACCCAAACTAGCTCTAACTCAGGGATCCAAACAAAGAGGAGTGTTACTGTACACGCTACAGTGTGGACCGTAGTACATTGTTTTTTATGGCCATATCACCACATTATTGTTTTCTACTGCTGGTTCACTGGGCTACCGTGGTTCGCACGGCTGGTTCACTGGGCTGCCGTGGTTCGCACTCCTCCGACCTGAGTAGTACTAGTATAGTACTAGTATATACCACATCATTCTTTGCTCCTTCTTACTACTCCGACATGTGGGAGAGCCATCATCCGGGTGGACGTGTCATGCACCAGATTAGAGCGCGGAACGGAAGGGGGGCATCACCCCGGTCGGAGCGCCAGTAATTCATGACTATAGTGAGTGGTCATATCACATGTCTTTCCAGCAGTAACGCGCCATCAAATCGCACAGCCCCACTCGCTCACCCTCCTCGCCTCTCTGTCAAACCGCCTACCCAAAAACTACCGCGCGTACTGCCCGGGAAAAGCCCCGCCCTCAACTTTTAACTACGCAAAAATAGTTCGAGCTTGTTCGTTCTATATAAATACAGTACTTACTGTATGTTTATTCACCCGTGGGGTTGTTCAATGAATGGAGGGGCGGGGAGCACAAGTGAACAATAGTACTGTAGTAGTAGTAAGTAGGAGTCGTAGAGTAGTCACCTTAAATAGAGAGTTTCTTTTATTTAATGCCACGTACACAAATTGAAACGCTTGTTGTGGAGTGAAAAAAGATAATCTCTCCACTATATATTGACGCAGGGGCCTGAGCGCTCGCTTTACTAGGGTTGCTCTCTTGATTCTCTCATCCTCTCCAGATATAAACAAGGCAGCGGTAGCAACATTTTCCCTCTGCTCACCACTGGTCACAGATCCGGCCGGATCCCTTCGGCCAGTGTGTGTAGAGGACTAAAAGGTGCCTCGTTCACGCGGTCATCGCCGCCGAGGGAGGAAACCCACAACTGCCGGAGGGGCCCGATCCTCTTCCCGTGCCGTTCTCTCCGACATAGCGCCGGCTCGAGAGGTCCTCCGACCCTTCTTCCTCCCTGCCGTATTGTCCGCAGATCCGACCTGCCTCCGCCGACATCCCGACGACCCTCAGGTATAAGTTCTTCAAAAGCGGCCTTGCTCTACTGCCCCAGCTCCCCACGTGTCTGCATGTGCATCTTTTTCTAATCCCATCAGCTCTTCCAAAGCCACCTAAATTTTTAGTATTATTAGAGGTAAAGCTACTTCATGCATTCGAATCTAGGGCTTTGTTCAAACAACGAAGAAAGGGGGGAAAGTTGTAGCATGAATCTAGGACTTGATTCAAAGAGGAAATAATATGGTGAAAGTATTAGAGACCGGATACCCAACAGGTCTCTTGGTTGAAAAGGGAAATAATGGGAAAATGCAGTACAAACTGGATAAGGAACAGATCTATTATTGGTTGAAAAAAGGATAGAAAGTGGCGGCTGGTGGACAAGTCAACAGAGTATGTCCAGGATTAGATTTGCTGACATCACATAGTAAAAGGTCTCCAGGATTAGATTTGCTGCCCTCACATAGTAAAAGGTCTCAGGATTAGATTTGCTGCCCTCACATAGTAAAAGGTCTCAGGATTAGATTTGCTGCCCTCACGTAGTAAAAGGCCTCCAGGATTAGATTTGCTGCCCTCACATAGTAAAAGGTCTCCTGGATTAGGTTTGCTGCCCTCACATAGCATGAACAAGCTCGGCATCACCACTTTATGCCTCCTTGTAGGTACATTGTGCTGATGCGTCCACGGTCGCATGTCCTTATACCAACCTTTTGCTGTTTTTTTGCGGGTAAACCAACCTTTTGCTGTAAGGGCGCATGTAAAATGAAGCGATCACACTGTTACCTTAGGGACATGTCTAACCAGTGTTATTGTTAATCTAATGCCTCCAGTGATAAGATGCAATTTAACCGTGTTATAAATGGAACTCCTGCTGTTTTCCCCAGTATGATAAATAAGTTGCTCCTTTACGTTGCTGAGTGTCCTGGTGTCCCCACGGTCCCATGCCCTTAAACCAACTCTTTAGCTGCTGTTGATTTACCGTGTCTGGTAAACAAGCAATGCCACCATTAAAGTAATCACATATCTGAGGAATCTCATTGTTGATCGTAATGCTTCTGGTAACATGAAGCATTGCTGACGTTTTAAAATTTCTACCGTCCTTGCGTGATTGCCATGAACATAATTAAGATGCTTCTTTTCATTTTGTATATGTTTCATATATTCTTATTGACCAGCAACTATTTACTTTCTATCATTTTGTGCAGATCGGAATATTCATTTCACCTTGTTGCTATTGTGACCTTTTGGTGAACTGCACAAAACACTTCTTTTTGGAATGAGTGTCTTGTGCAGTTCAACTGAAATGTCACGTGGGCAACATCTCTCAATTTGTTGGTTCTGAATCTTGCAAGTTGGGAATCAATGAGATGTGTAGGCATCTTTGTTGTACTTACTATTTGGATCTTATTTGTTGGTTCTGAATCTTGCAAGCTGGGAAACAAGGCATGATGATGCAGAGGACAGCAACCATAACAAACAATTCAAACTTGGTAGTATTATCTTTGTGAAAGTGCGACAAATGTGCTAATCGTGTGCGTCCTGAGAATAATAATTCTAATTGTTGTGCATGTTGATCCCGTGGCACTGATGGAACGAGCCAATGCATTGCTTGTTTTAAGTATCAATTTATATTAAAGCTAATTAAATTTAAGTAAAGTGACCACTAACTCCTGTTGTTACAGTACCAATACAGACCCGCTCGTGAACCTACGTGTGGCCGAAGTAGGTTTCTTAATGGAGGCGTTTGAATGCGCCGAGGGTACATCTTCTGTCGGGCGTGCAGCGGACGAGGGAGGGGTAGTAACTATTGTCGCCTGTACACAATCAGCTTACTGTTGAATCCAGTTCCCCAAGAGCTGAAAAACGAACTGCTGCCGCCGCCTACACACTCGTTCACTCGAAAAGACTCCAATGGCGATCCGAGGGGTGAGCCTGCTGGATATGTACTTCAGCAAGGAGTTAGTTCGCCGTTCAGTCCTATGGCTGCACCAAGTTGAATGTGATGTACACCAACGATACGGACTCGGTGAAGCTCTGCCTCGCCTCAGTCCTATGGCTGCACCAGGTTCTGGAGCATTCGCCGTTTCATCGGCAGCGCCGACTGCACCTTCGCTACGGTGGAGAGAAGGAAGAACGCGACGATTCGGCCATCTTGTGCAACAAGCTTGTCGACATCCAGAAGCAATACAAGATCATCAGCAACGGGCCGGAGAAGGACTCTGTGGTTGACCTCGCTGAGACCATCATCGACCCCTGATACGCCAACATGAAAGAAGACGACATGAACACGTGGGAGGTACTTCTGAATCTAGCCTACATAACCCGGCCAAGGACGCATACGCATGCTACGACATGTACAGGAAGATCTTGGACATGAGGGCCTGTCTGCTCCCCGTAACCGACGAGTACATGGACAACCGCAGCGTCATGATCAAGCGTGCCAGGAAGGTCTAGATGTTGTACTTTATCTATTTATAAGCACCTTTATCATCTGAGTGTTTCATGCATTAGCCTATGTGTCGTAATTATCTGTTTTGCCCGAAATATTTCTTTTAAGAACCCATTAACCTGATTGCTTTTTTTAGTGGCTATTTGCTTATGTATGTAAATTAGTTCACTTGTCCGTAAAAAAACTAGTTCACTCGGCTGCCGTGCTTTGAATCTCCTTCCTCCCAACATATTCCTCTCCTCAGGTGGACCCAGCAGGTCTCTGAATTTTCTCCCACTTTCTTTTTCGATGTAAACTGAGTTTTCTCCCAGTACTTTCCCCTAGAACCAACTCAACTGTCCCACGTCTAGCCTAAAAAATAATAACACCCCACGTACTATTAACTCATCAAATTAAAATGATATTTTTATTCCATAAGTTGAAAGTTCTTACAAAATAATAATAATAATTGTTTATATATAACTTTCCAAGTTAACTCCTAGTGATTGCGTACATAAGCTTGCAAAGATTTTACTGACGTGCAATCATGTGTTTATGTTTTTATAACATTTCTCCGTCTAGCCCACCATGATATTTTCACCCAGCCCAACAAGTCCGCGGATTTCGAGAAAAATACAAATGGGATTCAAACGGGCTGCATAGATGCAACATCATTGTTTCACCCAGCCCACCAAATGGACTAAAGAAACAAATGGACTGGCTGACATGTGGGCCAGTAGGTCGAAGCCTAAGAAGGCGTTGGATTTACATCCAACGGCCGACATTCTTCTTCAATCTCTCGTCTTCTTCCCCCAGCGCTGCCGTAACTGTTGGTGAACGTAGTAATTTCAAAAAAATTCTACGATCACGCAAGACCATGGTGATGGCATAGCAACGAGAGGGGAGAGTGTCCGTCCACGTACCCTCGTAGACCGAAAGCGGAAGCGTTATAACAACGCGGTTGATGTAGTCGTACGTCTCCACGATCCGACCGATCCAAGCACCGAACGTACGGCACCTCCGAGTTCTGCACACGTTCAGCTCGATGACAATCCCTGGACTCCGATCCAGCAAAGTGTCGGGGATGAGTTCCGTCAGCACGACGGCGTGGTGACGATGATGATGCTCCACCGACGCAGGGCTTCGCCTAAGCTCCGCGACGATATGACTTCTCCGGCGCAGGGCTTC
>LR880969.1:762450213-762490396 GCA_904067115.1 Aegilops sharonensis | reverse complement strand
CGGCGCAACATATCAGCGCATGATTCAGACATGTCTGGCAAACCAGATCGGCAAAACAGTGGAAGCATATGTAGATGACGTGGTCGTCAAATCCAAGCATGTCGAAACTCTAGTAGACGACTTGAGGCTCACATTCGACAATCTCCGAGAATATGACATTAAGCTCAATCCAGAAAAATGCTTCTTCGGAGTTCCAGTCGAAAAGCTCTTGGGCTTCATTGTGTCCGGTAGAGGAATTGAAGCAAACCCAGCCAAGATCCGACCTCTGTCACAATTGGATATTCCAAAAGACCTCAAACAAATACAAAAATTGACTAGATGCGTATCGGCTCTAAGCCGCTTTATTTCCCGTTTGGGAGAAAAGGCGTTACCCCTTTACCGCCTCCTTCGGCGCACCAAACACTTCGAGTGGACGGATGCCACCACGGCCGTACTCGAAGAAATAAAAGCCATATTGGCAACAAATCCGCTCATGGCCGCGCCCAACATGGGCGAACCAATGCTATTATATATCGTCGCAACACATCAAGTTGTCAGCGCGGTGCTCGTCGTCGAACGAGAAACGAACGGACACAGGTTCCCTCTTCAAAAACCGGTTTACTATGTGTCCACTGTCCTAACTCCATGCAAGTCCCGGTACCCACATTATCAAAAGATAGCATACGCGGTGTTCATGGCATCCCAGAAGCTGCGACACTACTTTCAAGAGTGTTTGATAACAGTAGCCTCCAAAGTACCCCTTAACGACATTATAAGCAACCGCGACGCGACGGGCCGGATTGCTAAATGGGCCATAGAGCTCCTTCCATTCGAGATAACCTATAAGCCACACGAGCTATTAAGTCGCAGGTTTTGGCCGACTTCGTGGCCGAATGGACCGAAGCCGAACTCCCTAAAGAGTACGACGCATACTCCAATTGGATCATGCACTTTGACGGGCGTCTTGGGGGCTGGCGTCGTCCTGACATCCCCAACTGGGGACACGGTCCAATACGTCGTTCAGATAATGTATACGGACTCCAACAATTCAGCCGAATACGAGGCCCTTCTGCACGGCCTCCAGATGGAAGTCTCCATGGGCATTAAACGCCTAGAGGTGCGCCGGGATTCAAACCTCGCGATATCTCAAATAAACGGAGACTTTGATGACAAAGATCCGAAAATGGCAGCGTACCGCAATGCGGTCCTAAAAATGTCAGCATGGTTCGAAGGGCTCGAATTTCATCATATAGCCCGGGATAACAACCACGCGGCGGATGTATTGGCACGCATCGGCGCAAAACGCGATGCCGTCCCGCCCAACATCTTCCTGGAACGGCTGTTCAAGCCATCCATACTATGGGAAGGGGAGTCCGGAAATAACAATCCGGACCCAACCGCACTGCCTGACACCGAACACTCTGACACAATCGGAGGCTCTGCCAACGAGATAACACCCTCCGCCTTCGAAATAATGGCGGTTATCGCCCCGTGGACGGAATCCTAGCCTATCTAACTAGGCAGGAACTCCCCGAAGACCAAAATGAGGCTCGCTGCATAGTACGGCGATCCAAAGCCTATGAAGTCCATGAGGGAGAGCTCTATAAGAAAAGCACAACAGGAGTCCTTCAAAGGTGTATCTCCGAAGAGGAAGGGTGAAACCTCCTGGCTGAAATTCATGCCGGACTGGGTGGGCACCACGTCGCAGCCCGGGCCCTTGTAGGCAAGGACTTTCGTACATGATTTTATTGGCCGACAGCCCGGGCAGATGCGCAGGATTTAGCCCAACGATGCGTCGGTTGCCAGCTTTTTGCTAACCAAAGTCACATGCCACCCACCGCCCTCAAAACTATACCCATCACCTGGCCGTTCGCGGTCTGGGGGCTTGACAAGGTTGGACCCCTTAAGGGAGGAACCCACAAGCAAAAATACCTATTGGTCATGGTGGATAAATTCACCAAATGGATAGAGGCCAAGCCTGTTAAAACGGCCGAATACGGGACGGTGATAAACTTCATATCAGGGGTAGTGCACCGTTACGGCGTCCCCACAGTATCATCACTGATAACGACACCAAATTCACGGCCGATGAGGTCAAATTATGGTGCAAAAACATGGGCATCAAGCTCGATTACGCCTCAGTCTATCACCCTCAAACCAACGGTCAAGTCGAGCGAGCAAACGGTCTAATCATGAGCGGCATTAAACCCAGACTAGTGCGGTCCCTCAAGGAATCTAACACGCACTGGGTTGAGGAGCTCGACTCCGTACTCTGGGGGCTGCGGACCACGTCGAATCGTACTACCGGATTCACACCATTTTTTATGGTGTACGGCGCAGAGGCAGTCTTGCCCAGCGTCGTAATGCATGACTCACCTCGTGTGCGCATGTATGAAGAAAGAGAAGCCGAGCTCGATTGGCAGGACAGTTTGGACGCATTGGGGGAGGAGCGCGTCGTGGACAAAGCTCATTCCGCATTTTATCAACAGCAGGCTCGAAGATATCAAAGCAGGGAAGTACGAGCCAAAGCTTACAACGTTGGCGAACTAGTTCTACGCCTGCCGGACAAGAAAAAGGACAAACTCAAGCCCAAATGGGAAGGTCCCTTCATCATCGACCAGGTCCTGACCGGCGGAGCATACCGTCTGCGAAACGCATCGGATAACCGACTCGAGCCGAACCCATGGAACACAGCCCGTCTACGAAGATTCTACGCCTAAGCGCCGGACTACGAGTTCGTCTCCTTCCTCCGTCCACATTTTCTATTTTTGCTGTCTTTTATTTCTCTCCTTCCTCCTCCTTCTTTTTGAAGCCTTTAGAGGATCGCTTGCGCTTTGTTCGCACATACTTGACGCGATGTCCGCGCCCATTATACCTGGGGGATTCTTTAACAGAAGCTTATTTATACGGGTTTCATGCCCAACACATGTGTCAAACTTCCGCATGTACCCTTTACTCACCATTATATGCATCAATATGACTTAAGTTTTGGCCAAGCTGGGTTGCTTGGCTCCTGTGCTTACCCCTACGTTCCCGATTGTTCGGCTAGGTAGTAAAGGGAGCACCTCTGCGATTGTTACTACCGGGTCAGCCGGATGTGTACCTCAGACTGGGTGAAGCCAAAAGCTAGCGTTCTTAAGGGAATATTCGGTCGGTGAACTGAAAGATGATTTTTAACTATTTATCCATCTGCCCCAAGATGATTTTCTGCTTTCTTAGCAGTTTGGACATGCACTTTAGGGCATGCCTCCCAGGGAAAGGAACCCTTAACGGAACTATTCTCCCTGGAAGATGTTTCTTACTATCCATGTAATATAACATAACTAGTTGGGCACTTGTCTGATACAGCAATAATGACCCCTACGCCTTGTCTCCATGCATGCCCTGGTTATTACATAATCGCGAGGGTATTCGGACACACTCCGGACTATTGGGTCCCGAGGTCGAAGCGAAAAGGTCCGCTATGACAAACGATCTACAATCCGGCTAGAAGACATTTTTCAAGTCATATTCAATTACATAGTCAACTCGACTAATTGTATTCCTCCTCAATGCCATCTAACAGGCTATCTAATTTACAATCTTGCTGAGAATACTTGGCGGCCAATTCTACTTGGCCGTACAGTAAGCTTACAGGGATCTCATTCCCATCAGGCCCCACAGGTCCGACCTCGGCCATGTGGTTTGGGTCAGCCTTCGTGTACCGCGTCTTTACCATGGCCCAGGCCTTCCTGGCGCCTTGACGGTAGGCCAATATCTTCCATAGTCGGAAGCGCCGCCGTGCTCCTTGAAGCCGCTCCGCCAGCTCCCCAATGCCTTCGGGCAGGGAGATAAATGGCCACAAGGCCTGGGCGACGCCTTTCATCACCTGTCGAACTCGTTCGTGTAGCTGACGCAGTTCGGGAAGAAGATCACCCGAAGAACTGGGCATCTCCTCCTCAGGACGACCTGTGAGAAAACCTACATACATGTTTATGTTAGTCGCCTTCCTCGCCGAACTCTTTCAAAGTTTGTTTAAGCACTTACTGAAAATGCCGCGACGAAGCCGTTGATTCTCCTTTACGGAGTCAGACAACTGGGCACGAACATCCTTTAGTTCCTCACCCAGTTGGGTGTTGGCATCTTGGAGGTTATTTTTCTCCTACCGCACCCTCATAAGCACGCTCTCGCCGGCCTTTAGCTGGCGCAGGAGCTGTTGCTTGTCCGGATCCATCCCGACGCTATCTGCAATGTTAATGTCAGGTTTATGCACATGCCGCACTTTGCGAAACTACTTCTACCTTGAAGGGCATATATTACCAGAGGGAGTCTTCATGATTTCCCCGGTCGCAGCCAGTGCGGCCTCAAGTTGGGCCTTGCGCTCTTCAAGCCCCTGGGACAAACAGGTATTCTTTTCGGTAAGAACCTGCATTCCAAATGATCCTTAAATTAGTTATCGTAACTATTTTAAGTCTCGTGGGCTACTGTCATAGATAACTGTCATTCCTTACCCATATGTCTTTCACATACTGCTCCGTGGCTCTGGCTAGGCCATCTTGAGCGGCACGGAGGTGCGCTTCTCCCGAACTAAAAGCGTCGAACGCCTCTTGGGAGAAACATGCGTCACGTAGAATAGTCCGGCGGCGCCTATGATTCATGGCGCTCTCCACCTCCAACTTGGTGGCGGACAGTCTGTCGGCATCCTCTGTTGGAGGAGCATCCGACGCACGCCTCGTGTTTGTACCCCCTTCCGGACACGGCTTTTGAGCCTGGTTGGCGGAGGTCCGATTGGCAACTTCTCCGGACTCAGTCCGACGAGCGCTCTTTTTCCTGAAAAAACCACGAGCATCAGTGTGTCTCCCAGGAACCTCTCCTTAAAACACGATGGCACATCATACCGTTGCGGCGACGTCTCGAGTCGTACCACACTTCTTTTCCGCCTGCTGGGCCGAGCTGCCCCTTGTTGGACGGCCGCGGCAGGCTCGGTTTCCCATTCTGAAGGCACCCCCTGCGAAACACCATCAAATACGTGGTGATTAGAAGTAAAGCACGGGTGGGTCATGGTATCCGGACTTCGGTCACGGTTACCTGGGAGACCGGAAATAATCCGGGGTAGTCGGCCGTAATGGAAACCAAAGCATTGTCGATGCTAAGTTGGTGGAACACCCCGTCGATCAGCTCCACCTTTATATCCGGGTCCTCTTCGGAGGTCGGATCGAGGGACCGTTCCGGATCCTCGGGTTGTGGGGGTGGGCTGTGTATCTTCTCCATGGCCCGGCGCAGTTCCTGCGTAGAAACCATGAAATGAGATATCTAACCACGGGAACATGGATCGGACACGCCACAAAGATATTTTCTTACCCAACGTCGAGGATTATTTGAAGAAAACCCGTTCAGTGGACTGACGCGGAGAAAATCCTCCTCTTCCCCTTTGTACATGGCGGACAAGGTCTTCACCAGTTCGGTGACCGATCCCGGCCCTTTGCGGCCATGGCGGGTGGCATCGTCCTCCCCGTTGAAGTCCCACATGGGGTGGCCCCTATATTGGAGCAGCTGCACTCCCCTCATAATGCAGATTTCCATGACTCCAATCATGGTCAATCCGGCATGAGCTAGTAATCGTATTCTGCTCATCAAGTAAAGGACGTCCCGGTCATTTTCCCTCTGGGGGCTCCGCGGGCGCCAGCTTAGGCGCTTCTTCATAGGAGCGTTGCTAAACTCTGGAAGGCCGATCCGAATAGGATCCGGCAGCGGGACGTCCTCCACATAAAACCATTCTGAGGGCCAGTCCTCAGGCGCCGTCTTTGGGGTTCCGGATAAGTATCCGGTCCCGGCGATGCGCCATAGTTCGGCTCCGCCCACTTGATATATTGATCCCTCATGAGAACGGGGTACTAGGCAGAATAATCTCTTCCACAGCGCAAAATGAGCCTCGATGCCCAAGAACAGTTTGCAAAGGGCCACGAAGCCCGCGATGTGCAAAATGGAGGCAGGCGTAAGGTGGTGCAACTGGAGGCCGTAGAACTCCAAGAGCCCCCGGAGAAACGGATGAATTGGAAATCCGAGTCCTCTCACTAGATAAGAGATAAAGCACACCCGCTCACGTTTAGAGGGATCGGGGACACTCTCCGCTTGCTTTCCGCCCTTGTAGGTGGCAAGTCTGGCTCGAACCGGAACCATGAAGGCCGGGGGAAGAAATCCCTTGGTTTGGAGTATAACTAGCTCGCTATGCGGGACTGAGCATCTCTCCCAATTTCCAGGCTGAGGGCTGGGAGCGCGAGAGGAGGAGCCGCGTCGACTGTCCATGATGGAATGGTTTTTTGTCAAAGGCGCTCCGATGAAGGCTTGCGGAGGGGGGATGGTGTGACTCAGATCTAGATCCTCGCCCCTTTTATAGGCGGCTCATTTGCGCAGCTAGGGGGGTAAGTGTAAAAATACCCTGGCTTTTCGCATTCATTCAAACACGTGGAAGATGGCCATTATTGGGCGTGGAAGCCAAGGAGCGCAGCATTTATCAGAAGTCGGACACTATTCGACAAGTATATGGAATTTGGAGAAGAACCCGCCTCACAATGCCGAAGACAAACTACGCGCCGGACTCATCGTCATTGAAGCCTGGTTCGGGGGCTACTGAGGGAGTCCTGGATTAGGGGGTGTCTGGATAGCCGAACTATCATCGTTGGCCGGACTCCTGGACTATGAAGATACAAGATTGAAGACTTCGTCCCGTGTCCGGATGGGACTTTCCTTGGCGTGGAAGTAAATCTTGGCGATATGGATATGTAGATCTCCTACCATTGTAACCGACTCTGTGTAACCCTAACCCTATTCTGTGTTTATATAAACCGAAGGGTTTTAGTCCGTAGGACGAACAACAATTATACCATAGGCTAGCTTCTAGGGTTTAGCCTCTCTGATCTCGTGGTAGATCTACTCTTGTACTACCCATATCATCAATATTAATCAAGCAGGAGTAGGGTATTACCTCCAATGAGAGGGCCCGAACCTGGGTAAAAACATCGCGTCCCTTGTCTCCTATTTCCATCTGCCTAAACGCACAATTCGGGACCCCCTACCCGAGATCCGTCGGTTTTGACACCGACACCACCCTTTATTCCATAGTCCATAAAAGCTTTACCCAAAACTTGAAAACTTCACAACACAAAACTCAACAGGAAATCTTATAAGCTCCGTTAGTGAAAGAAAACAAAACCACAACATAGGGTACTGCAATGAACTCATTCTTTATTAATTTTGGTGTTAAACCTACTGTATTCCAACTTCCTTATGGTTTATAAACTAATTTATTAGCCATAGATGCATTGAAATAAGCAAACAACACACGAAAAACAGAATCTGTCAAAAACAGAACAGTCTGTAGAAATCTGTAACTAACGCAAACTTCTGGAACTCTAAAATTCCTACCAAAATAGGACGTACAGTAAAATATGTTTGTTGATCAGCAGCAAAAATAATCAATGCAAAATCACGTTTCTGTGATTTATGATTTTTTTTCTCGTGAGCGCAAAGTTTCTGTTTTTCAGCAGAATCAAATCAACTATCATCAAAGTTTATCCTATAGGTTCTACTTGGCACAAACACTAAATAAAAGATGAAAACACATCTATACAGAAAGTAGAAACAAAATTTAACACTAAACAGGAACAAAAACAAAGAATCATAAAGAAAATTGGGTTGCCTCCCAACTAGCGCTATCGTTTAACGCCCCTAGCTAGGCACTGAGATTTCAATGATGCTCACATGATAGACAAGATTTGAAGCATAAAGAGAGCATCATGAAACATGTGACAAACACATCTAAGTCTAACATACTTCCTATGCATAGGCATATTATAATTAAACAAATTTGCAAGGCAAGCAAGAACTAACATATGCAAGGAAGAAGAAAGAGACGATAGCAATCTCAACATAACGAGAGGTAACTTAGTAACATGAAAATTTCTACAACCATAGTTTCCTCTCTCATAGTAATTGCATGTGGGATCATAAGCAAATTCAACAAAATAGCTATCACATAAAATATTTTCAACACGATCCACATGCATGCAAAGTTGACACTCTTCCAAAATAGTGGGATTAACATTAACTAAAGTCATGACCTCTCCAAACCCACTTTTATCAAAAATACTATAAGATTGAACATTCTCCAAATATGTGGGATCTACAGTTGACACTCTTCCAAACCCACTTTTAATAATATTGCAAATACTATTATCAATCTCATATTCATCATGGGGCTTAAATAAATTTTCAAGATCATAAAAAGAATCACCCCAATCATGATCATTGCAACAAGTAGTAGACATAGCAAAACAAGCATCCCCAAGCTTAGGGTTTTGCATATTATTAGCACAATTGGCATCAAGAGAATTTATAGTAAAATCATTGCAATCATGCTTTTTATCAAAGGAACCACCAAGTATGGGTGCAATAGCAACGATCTCATGTTTAACATAAGGAACTATAGCAAATTCGTCTTCATAAATATTGGCATCATGGCCACAAGAATAGCAAGCATCATGTTCATCAAGTGATACTTCAATCAAATCATCGAAATCATCATTATCTATAGATTCATGCATATCATTATTTTCTTCCAAAGCAACGGTCATTCTCTCAATAAATTCTTTGACATAGACATTATGAGCATAGCTTTCATAGCAATATTTAAGTATGTCAAAATTTTCAGATTCATAGAGAGTAATATCATACTTTTCAATCAAAGAAGCAACTTCATAAGCACCCTTAAAAGCAACAAATTCTTCAATTTGTTCTATATCATAGTAACTATAAACACCCTTTGCATAAGAAGATAAGATTTCATTTTTATTAAACTCACATAGGTAGGGAAGGTGTTTTTTAGGGTTCTTAGAGCAACAAGTAAAACCACAAATTTCACAAAGATTCCAAGCATAACACATCAATCTGTTTATTTGATCCCATAAGAGTCTCCCTTTTTCGGACAACCGGTGACGCACAAAATGAGCATGCTCATCTAAAGATTTCCCATCAACTAGGCTAGTTGGGGTTTCAGCATGAGCGCATAAGGATCGAAGATGATCCAAGTAGAACAATTTAAGTGGATCCATATCAATAGATTTTTAGCAAGCAAAGATGAAAGCACATAGAAGTCACATGGAGACACAAGCAAACAAAAAGGCAAGCAAAAGAGAGAAGAGATTGGGAAAGAGAGGGCGAATAAAACGGCAAGGGTGAAGTGGGGGAGAGGAAAACGAGAGAGAGATGGGTTTGTCATGGGTACTTGGTATGTCTTGACTTGAGTGAAGACCTCCCCAGCAACGGCGCAAGAAATCCTTCTTGCTACGGCTTGAGCTGGCGTTGGTTTTCCCCGAAGAGGAGAGGGTGATGCAGCAAGTGTAGCATAAGTATTTCCCACAGTTTTGAGAACCAAGGTATCAATACAGTAGGAGGCTCCTCAAAAGTCCCACGCACCTACACAAACAAACTGAGAACCCGCAACCAACGCAATAAAGGGGTTGTCAATCCCTTCACGACCACTTGCGAAAGTGAGATCCGATAGAGATAGTATGATAAGATAAATATATTTTTGGTATTTTATCATATAGATGCAAAAAGTAAAGATGCAAATAAAAGTAGATTGAAAGCAAATATGATAAGAGATAGACCCGGGGGCATAGGTTTCACTAGAGGCTTCTCTCAAGATAGCATAAGTATTACGGTGGGTGAACAAATTACTGTCGAGCAATTGATAGAAAAGCGCATAGTTATGAGATTATCTAGGCATGATCATGTATATAGGCATCACGTCCATAACAAGTAGACCGACTCCTGCCTGCATCTACTACTGTTACTCCACAAATCGACCGACTCCTGCCTGCATCTAGAGTATTATGTTCATAAGAACAGAGTAACGCATTAAGCAAGATGACATGATGTAGAGGGATAAACTCATGCAATATGATATAAACCCCATCTTGTTATCCTCGATGGCAACAATACAATACGTGTCTTGCAACCCTTTCTGTCACTGGGTAAGAACACTGCAAGCTTGAACCCAAAGCTAAACACTTCTCCCATGGCAAGAAAGATCAATCTAGTAGGCCAAACCAAACTGATAATTCGAAGAGACTTGCAAAGATAACTCAATCATACATAAAAGAATTCAGAGAAGATTCAGTTATTATCCATAGATAAATCTGATCATAAACCCACAATTCATCGGACGACAAACACACCGCAAAAAGAGATTACATCAAATAAATCTCCACAAGAGAGGGGGAGAACATTGTATTGAGATCCAAAAAGAGAGAAGAAGCCATCTAGCTAATAACTATGGACCCGTAGGTCTGTGGTAAACTACTCACGACTCATAGGAGGGGCAAGGATGTTGATGTAGAAGCCCTCCATGGTCGATTCCCCCTCCGGCAGAGTGCCGCGAAGGCTCCAAGATGGGATCTCGCGGATACAGAAGGTTACGGCGGTGTAAATTGTGTTTCGTGGTGCTCCTGGATGTTTTCGGGGTACGTAGGTATATATAAGAGGAAGAAGTACGTCGGTGGCCGCTCGAGGGGCCCACGAGACAGGGGGCGCGCCTTACAGGGGGGGGGGGGGGCGGCCCCCTATCTCGTGGGGTCCTCGGGAGCTTCTTGACTTGGACTCCAAGCTCTGCGGATCTTGTTCGTTCCAAAAATCACGCTCGCAAAGGTTTCATTTCGTTTGGACTCCGTTTGATATTCCTTTTCTTTGAAATACCGAAATAGGTAAAAAAACAACAATATGGGCTGGGCCTCCGGTTAGTAGGTTAGTCCAAAAAATGATATAAATGTATAAAATAAAGCCCATAAACATCCAAAAGAGGTAATATAATAGCATGAAACAATCAAAAATTATAGATACGTTGGAGACGTATCATGTGTTTCTGGGCATAACGGTTCGATCTGAGGGGACCCTATTTAAGGAGGTGCTTCTCCCACCTCCCACTCATATCTTGCCTCTCTCTCTCCTACATTAATGCCCTCAAAGCTTTCTTGCCCGATCTCTTTCACTAGCCACTCAAACTTGTTGATTTGCTAGGGATTGAAGGAGGAGACCTAGATCTACAGTCTCACCAAAGGAAACTTGATTCCCCAATACTTTCTTGTGTGGATTTTGTTACTCTTAGGTGCTTGGGCACCCTTGTTGGAAGAGGTCACTTTGGAGCCACATTCCATTGTGGTGAAGCTCTGGGGTTTCGTTGAGAGCCTCCAATTAAGTTGTGGAGAGAGCCCCAACCTTGTTTGTAAAGGTCTGGTTGCCGCCTTCAAAGGCACCAATAGTGGAATCACGGCATCTCGCATTGTGTGAGGGCGTGAGGAGAATACCGTGGCCCTAGTGGCTTCTTGGGGAGCATTGTTCCTCCACACCTCTCCAACGGAGACGTACTTCCCCTCAAGGGGAAGGAACTTCGGTAACACATCCTCGTCTCCATCGGTTCCACTCTTGGTTATCACTTACCTTTACTTGTGCAATCTATATTGTGTTATATCCTTTGCTTGCTTGTGTGCTTGTTGTTGTTGCATCATATAGGTTGTTCACCTAGTTGCATATCTAGACAATCTACTTTGATGCAAAGTTTAATTTGGTAAAGAAAAGCTAAAAATTGTTAGTTGCCTATTCAACCCCCCCCCCCTCTCTAGTCAACTATATCGATCCTTACTTTCAATGAATAATCTAATCATAAACCCACAATTCACCGGATCCCAACAAACACACCGCACAAAAGTATTACATCATATCAATCTCCGAATAGAATATTGTATTGAAGAGAGAGAGAGAGAGAGAGAGAGAGAGATCTAGCTACTGGTATGGACCCTTAGGTCCTGTGAGGAACTACTCACACACACTACAAAAAAAGACACATCCGTGACATTTTGGGCCGAACGAAATTTTTTCTGTCATACTTATGACACTTCTATGACGAAAATTATGACAAAACCTGGTATCATCATAGATGTGGTGGGCTCCTACTTCGATGACAAAAAACCATGATAGAAAATGGGCTTTTCGTCCTGGGCGGACCGGACACGTGGCCGCATGACATTCTTTGGATCGTCCATGATGGAAAAAACTGTGGTAGAAGCGAGGGCGAGGAAAATTTCAGGGAGTTCCCGGTTACGGTGGGTGGTCGGGGGCCGAGCGATGCACATTTCTCTCATACACGTACGCGCGTCTATACGAGGCTTTGGGCTCTAACTGAACCCGAGCGAGGTGTTGGGCTCTAACTGAACCCGAGCGATTGCACTAGCTTCGTTACTGAACCCGAGTGATTCCTTCGCTACTGCTGCTAATTGAAGCCGATCGAACCCTGCTGCCTCCTTCCCTTGATGAACAGTGAGCGTTGTTGGGGGGGGGGGTTGGATGAACAGTTCCCGGTGGGGGTGAATGAACAGGACCCCGTGGTGTTGCCTTTGGATGAACATGACCCCGGTCGAGCCGGTTGGGGTTGGATGAACAGGACCCCGTGGAGGGCTGGATGAACAGGACGACCCCGTGGAGGGCTGGTTGAACAGTAGCAGGTGGAGGGCTGGATGAACAGTAGCCCGTGGAGGGGTGGTTGAACAGGAACCCGTGGAGAGGGTTGGTTGAACAGTACCCGGTGGAGGAGCGCGTGGTGGAGGCTGGATGAATAGGAGCCCGTGGATGAACAGTCGTAGGTGGAGGCTGGAGGAGAGGTTGACGGTGGATGAACAGTAGCCCATGGAGGCTGGAGGAGGTCGATGGTAGATATGAACAGTATCCCGTGGATTCCCGTTTTGCGGTACGCCACACACCTCCCGATGAACAAGACCCCCGTTTCGACCGTAGCGCTCCAACACAAGTCCGTTTCCTCCGTTTTGCGGTACGCCACACCCCTCCTGATCAACAGGACCCCGTTTCGACCATAGGAGGTCGAACAGAAGTCTGTTTCCTCTGTTTTGCAGTATGCCAGACCCCTCCCGATGAACAGGATCCCGTTTCGAACGTGGCCGGTCGAACGCAAGGCCGTTTCCTCCGTTCTGCGATATGCCAAGCCTCGTTTCCATCGGCTGTTCCGTCCGAGCCCTCCCGATGAACACGAAGACGCTTTCCGTTCCGACCCAGCCGGTTGGCTCCCCATGAACACGACAACAACGCAGTTTCTCCGTTTCGACCCAGCCATGTACACGAGCCCTGGCCATACGTATGCGCGAGTAGGTGTTCGAGACCCCGCCCGTATGTACGTACGTGGTCGTATTTACTTTCTTGCACCCTGGCCGTTGTACGTACGTGTATTGCTACGTGCGCGCCTCTACTACGACACGTGCGCGCCTCTACTACGACACGTGTGCGCCTCTACTACGACCAGTATGTATACGTACATGTTCGCGACCAGAATGACAATGCTACGTACGCTTCGACCAGGTGGGTCCCGACTATCACGCACTTCCTTGCGTGCGAAAATCTAGCTGGTGGGTCCCAGCAGTCAGGGGGCGAATCGTTTTCTTTTTTTTGCCTAGACGCACTTCCTTGCGTGCGAAGATGTAGCTGGTGGGTCCCAGCAGTCAGGGGGAACGTTTTTTTTTCAAAATACGGTGGCCCGTCCGGCGGGTCCCTACTGTCAGGTGGAGTAATAATTATTTTGCGCGTAATAAGGAGGCGCTTCCTTGCGGCTGTCGTGGACCTAGGTGTTAGCCTCTCCACGTACAGTACTCTTTCGATGGAAGTCGGTCGTTGACCACATTAACCATGCCGCGCCGAGAACACCACGGCGGTGGACGATGGCGAGGCCTAGGAAGGGGCAGACGCGGAGCCGGGGAAGACGCGGCAGTTGATGCCCACGTGGAGAGGAGTACGAGGGTTCACTGGTTCGGCTGCGGTGTGAGGTTGCCGTCATCGCAGAATAATAGGGGGTGTGGGTGAGTGGAGGGATGTCCTGGCTAGCAGTGAGGCCTCCACGGGAGGCAGGAGCAGGCGGCACGACAAGCGTTGCTTTGGGCGGCTGGAGCAAGAAGACCAGAGGTTGAAGAAGCACTACGGCCGTTGGATTGAGATCGTACAGTCACTGGAGCTAGAATCGTGCATATTGACTAAGTTTACAAAGCCCTCCATCCCCGTCAACTTAGTAGGCCCACAAGTCAGCCTCCCACTATAGTGGGTCCCAGCTAGCAGTGGGAGTATTCATTTTTTGTGCGTAATAAGGAGGCACTTCCTTGCGTGCAAAGATATAGCTAGTGGGTCCGAGCTGTCAGTGGCGGTAACGTTTTTTTCGTGAAAAACGGAGGCCCTTTCGGTGGGTCGACCCAGATGTCAGGTGGAGGAACCATTATTTTGCGCGTAATAAGGAGGCATTTCCTTGCGTGCGGCCGTGGACCCAGCTGTCAGCCTCTCTACCTACAATCCATTGCAGATGCATGTCGGTCGTTGACCACGATGACCATGCCGCGCCGAGAGAACTAGGGCGGTGGACGACGGCGAGGCCTAGGAAGGTAATGACATGGAGCTAGGGAAGAATCGGCAGTTGTTTCCCACGCGGAGGGGAGCACGACTGTACGAGGGTTTATTGGTTCGTTTGCCATCGCCGGAGAATAATAGCGGGTGTGGGTGAGTAGAGGGATGGCTAGGCCAGCGATGGGACTACGATGGGGCGGTGAGGCCTGTGCGGCAGCACATATGGCCACGGGAGGAGGGAGCAAGCAGTCCCGCCAGCGCTTGTTTGAGCGGCTGGAGCAAGAAGAGCAGAGATTGAAGAAATACGTCGGCCGTTGGATGGACATCCAACAGTCACTGCTTGTGCGTCAACCTTTTTTTTAGGAAAGCCACAAATCTGTGGAAAACAGCATACAACCCATCTGCCATTATTTCTAATAATTTATAGCCCATTTGCTACTTCTTAAGGTTTTTTTTTTAGCCCATATTCTTTTTGTTAGCATTACAACCCATATTGTGGCCACGGTTAAAAAATTATACAAAATTTTGCATATTTCGGTGCGGTCCAAACTAATTTTAATCACGAAATTTTGAGTCACGTTCAAACTGATTTTAAAAATAAATGTATATCAATATAAAATCCAACAAATTGTCCATGCATAAAAATCAATGCAATTTAAAATTTTGAAATGAAAAAAAGAAATTTGAAACTAATTGCCGGTTTGATGTGTTTTAAAAATGTATAGCCCATTTCTCATTACTGATAGGCCATTTTCTCGGCCAGCCGAATCAAGCTCTCCTCGTCTTGAACAATTTGTAGCCCAATAGGCCTGACAAAGCGATTTACTTGACAAATCACAAAAAAACTGGGCTAGCCATTTTCAGAAAGAAAAAAACTACTGGGCTGGTATGTGGTAAACATAAAAGAAAAGGCTGTCTAGACAAGCTAGAGTGCCCCGCACGGCCAAGTTGACTCCCTGCTTCTGTCTCAAAAACAAATTAGATAAATGCCACTCCCATTATGGCGATTCATAGAAATGCCACTGCAATTTCCAAACTTTGAAAAATGCCACTGCAATTTTTCCAAACTTTGAAAAATGCCACTACAATTTGCAAACTTTGAAAAAAGCCACTCCAGACTTCGAAAAATGCCACTGGAAATGGCATGAAATGGCATTTTTCAAAGTTTGGAAATTGCAGTGGCATTTCTCGGAAACACCAGATTTTGAGTGGCATTTATCAAATTAACCCAAAAAAAACTGGGCGTGCTGTTGGGTCCCTTGTGTCAGCCGCTCGTTGTGCAATTCTCTCGTTTATTGACTACGTTGACAACGGCATGGGACCCAGATGTCAGAAATGCATTAGGAGGAGCCATTTTTTATTGGCTTGAAATAAGGAAGCACTTGCTTGAGTACTGCCATGACCTTTGCGGGTACCTGCTGTCATCCTCTCCACGTACAATCATCTACTGATTGTGTACCGTCAACTTGGTAGGCCCACAAGTCAGCCTCTAAACTATGGCGGACAAATACAACCCATTAAAAAATAACAGCCCATTCCATACGTTCAAATGGAAAGTTCAATATTCAGAGCAAAGTAACAGGTCTGATCCACATATAGAGTACTGAACTTCCACGTTGACAACCATCATAGCAAGTTAACTATCTACTCCCACTAATACTCTAGTAGCATACAAGTACTAACTTACTCTTAGCTAACTAGACGATGCCGGCCGCCATCTGCGTACATGCTAAAAACGGGCACCGGCGTCCTCCGCCTCGCCTCGGACTTGCCAGACGTGCGATAGGGCACATTGCTCGCGTGCGTTGGCCCTTTCCATGCCGGCGTGGTCCACAGAACTTCAGCTTCTAAGCGGGAAACCCACTTGATGAGCTGGTAGTAAAAATCAGCACGGCGAACGCGTGCGTGCCTGCCAGCCTCTAGGGATATTTGCCAGGCGCCGGCCTCCACATAGTCGTCCTAGTTGCGGGCGCTCTGCTTGCGACTCAGAGCGTCGGTGTGCTGCTGCTCCATGTCCCACTGGCGGTGCAAATCGGTGATACGCTGCTCCTCCGCCAGGCGGTCGCGCTCCAACAACTCATGCTCCTCCGCCAGGCGGTCGTGCTCCAACAAGTCCTCGATCTCCGCATTGCCATCTAAAGACTGATAGAATGCCTCCTCCCTCCATCTGCCTTCCGGTGAAAAACAGAACACTAGTTCCGGCGGTGACCGCCTCCGGCCTCGCCTATCGCGAACGGGCGGGGGCATGGCGGGTGTGGCGAGAGCGAGGATAAGTGGCGAGCGACGTCGGGCCAGTGGGGGCTTATGAGGATAGGGCGAGTTGGGTCACGGAGCCACCGAAGAAGGCCAGGAAACAGTACTTATAGGTGGAAGGTAGCGCGACTGTCATTGGAATTCAATGCATAAGCAGGCATGGCTTAGCGCGCCAAATTGCCTTGGAAAACTAGAGATACTGAAATTATGACTGTGCCGTCCTGTCCCGTCCGTGCTGGGTCACACGCCAGCATTACGGTCAAACGAGTGCACTCGAATCATCCAGATGAGGTACTCCCTCCTTGTCAATAATGATTCCACGAATTTAAAAGGCTCGCAACAATTAAAGCGCATGTTTTTTCGCATCAGTTAGCTACCTTAATTACGGTCAGCTGCATGCAGGCACTTAGAATCACTCGCAGCCAGTACGCGGAGCAGCATGCAACGAGTCGCAGCCGAGGGCACGCATGCATCCACTTAAATCGCTGGAATTAATTAGGCTTAAACTTTCGCATGCAGTTAATTATTGCCATGCCTTGGTCTTGCTGCTTTGCCTCACGGGACTAATAAACCCGGACGGAGGGAGTACCTTGGTTGGTGATATTTTTGAATTAAGCCCTGCAAACTGGAAAGGAGGTACTAGTACGTGTGTGATCCGCTATTTATTTGTGTAGGATCGAGTAGGTCGTTTCTTGAATTGAGCCCTGTAAACTGGAAAGGAGGTAGTACGTGCGTGAGCTGCTATTTATCCGTGTAAGTAGGCCGGATAGTGTACGTGTAGGATCGAGTAGGTCGGATGGTGTACATGTACCATCGCATTAGCTGATGAATGTTAGCTGGGAGATAAGGCATTTGCGAACGTTTTTGCTAGCAGTTTCTTCAGATTCGCATGGCATTTTCTTCAGAGCAGCTTGTCAGTTTCTTCAGAGGTAGGAATTTTTATTCAAAAAACTACCACTTAGGATCTTGCGTCGCAACTAAAACTGTCAAGAGCGCATTAGTAGGCTAGCTAGTGATCGATCAGTAACTTGTAAACACTGAGCGAACAGAAATAAGGAACTGTTAATGCATCTCAATGATTCACAGATCATATACAAATATGTAGCTCCAAAAGCAAAGATCAGCCACTTCGGATCTTGCGTCGCAACTAAAACCAACTAGTACGATTCCCATACATAAGATCAACATGTTAATGCATCTCAATGGTTCACAGATCGTATACAAATATGTAGCTCCAAAAGCAAAGATCTAGAAAAAATATGTTCTTCCTACTAACATGGATGCTTCTCTGGGCGAACATTCAGTACAGTCTGGAAGACAAATTTGTTTGTGAAGTCTACAATTCCTCTTGCAAACGTAAGTGGTTTCACCAACAACTGGAACCATGAGAATGAACCACACATGATGGAGGAACATCCACTTCAATATGATTTGTTCTTTTCTTGATCACACGGCGAGACTATTTTTGGAATACAAACTTTAACTTAGGCAAAATGATGCCCATTGTATAATCATACCAAAGCAATGAAGCACCTAGTGTTGGCCAATAAATAGTACAGTACTAATTTTCTGCAGTCCATGAAGTGACTATCCAATCTTTCTATGTCTATTTTCAAATGGCACTGCATGCAGTGACTATACTATTCTCTTGTGCAGTTAACCAAAATTGCGGTCACTTGTGTTTGCCAAATATCAACGGGCAGACATCTCTATCTGCACAAATATCAAGAAGCTAGTAAACATATACCCCACCTTGTATTTTTTGTTTAAACATGTCTCTTCCGCTTAGCATCTGTCATGTTTTGCACTGGACAATTTGATATAGTCATGTTTTGCCCTGGACAATTTCATACTGAACTGATTTGCTGGTTCAGAGCAGAAATATAGCGCCTATTCTTCATCAGACCAAGGATATCCATGTTCACAATGATGGAAGAGGTGAAATTGATACAACCGAAATTGAGCATCCAATCATTGAATCCTGTCCTGCACCTCCAATATAGGTCCACCCTGCCAATAAATTCACATGCAAACCACTAGTATTACTATCTAATGACAGTACAAAAAGAGTAGCAAGAGAGTAGCAAACCATGTACTTCCGTAATGAAGAGCTCATAGTGCCACCAATTGGATATAAAGGTTTGGAAGAAAACATGCTCCTAATGTTGAACCATTTGGACTTTTTCTGCAGTTCCACTAAATCGAGCATCCCTGTTTGCATATACATTGAAAGTGTGATTACTATAAAAGTGGGACTAGTTGAAGCATAGACTCACAAATATAAGCTTTCCAATTTCTAATGGGAAAAGGTAGCAAGACTGTTTCTAACAACCTATTTGAAGGAATAAATAAGGCAACAGTTGCTGATGTCAGGAAGGCATATATAGTTCTTTCTGAAAGAATGATCGATTCCTGACCTTTCCTCTTCCTTTAAGCATATTTTGTGCAGTTCAACTAAAATAAAATGCCATCACCGCCTTGACAATTCAGTGACACTGTACAAAAGGAAATGACTTAACATTACATCATGATGTCAGGTATGTAGTCGACGGGCATTAGAGACAAACATACAGACCTCCTCAGATAACATAATGAACATTAATTTTAACAAAGGTGTGACTAGCTTTACCGGGATAATTTGAGTGAACTCTACACCCTCGGTTCCTTAATATAAGACATTTTCGAAGTTCAATTTAAAGTACCTGTCATGGTTCTAAGACTGAAAGTAGAAAGGGGGGTAGGTATGGAGAGGCAAGATCTCAGCTATGGTGAAGGTGTACACACGAGGTTTACGAGTTCAGGCCCTTCTCGGAGGAAGTAACAGCCCTACGTCTCAGTGCCCGGAGGCGGTCGATTGGATTATGTGTGTGTGATATTACAGGGAGTGCGAACCCTTGTCCCAGAGGAGGGGGTGGCTTATATAGAGTGCGCCAGGACCCCAGCCATCCCCCATTACAAGGGGCTTAATGTACATAAAGTAGGGGCGTTATAGGTAACGCCAGCCTTAAGGCTATTGATGACGTTAAAGACTACGGAGGAACGCCTGCCCATTACGATGATGAGTGACTCCGGGTCTTCGGTTGGCTGAGTGATTCCTTCGGCGGTCGAGTGACAATAGGTAGCAGGACTCCCGAGTAACATGAATGTCGAGTGGATTGCACTCGACATCTTTGACTGGGGGTCTCTTGTTGTCTTTTGGACTTCTTATTCTTCTAGGGTAGGGACCTTGGGTAGGACTTGTAGGTCAGGCCTATGACCCTACCCCAGGTATGTATCCTCATCAGTAGCCCCCGAATGGATTAAGGCTCGAGCGGAAAGTCGGTTGAAGTCGAAACTGTTCTGAGCTCTACGCTTTGGTGAGCGTGTCCTGCAAGAGGTTAAACTCACATTGGTACTTCAACGTTGATTCGGTCGTCTTGATCCATTCAGAGAGTTGTCGACTGAATTCTTAGCATCATCTGTCGAGTGCTGCATTAGAACGCAGGATCGTTGGCGTGATTGACTGCCGCGTATCCCGGATTTCACGGGATACGAAATTTCGGGGAAGCGTGCGAGACGGGGAGCGCCGAAGCGGGCGGAGCGGATAAACAGTGCTGCCTCGATTTTTGGGCCGCCTTTTTTGCCACGTACGTTGCGTGTGACTGTTGCGGGATTTGACAGGATCGCCAGGTCCCATGCGTCAGCCACTCGGAAACGACCCTTTATAAGGTGACGGGGCCGAGGCGTCTACACTGTGCACGCCTGTTTCTCTTTCTTCTTCCTCCGCTCCCCACCACACCTGGCTCTTCTCCTCTCGGCGCTTCCACTCCACCGCCATGGTGAAGGACAAGATGGTGGCGCTTGAGTGCCCAAAGAAGTCAACAGCAGCGGCGAAAGGCAAGAAGCAGAACCGTGGGTCGTCATCGTGCGCGGGGCTGCCTCCGGGCTGGATCCAGGGCGATTGGATCCGGTCTTCGATCCGGCAAGAAGATCTGGTTGAGCTGGCAGAGTCCGGGTTAATCGCCAAGGGAGAGGCAAGGCTGTCGGAGGGGGAGATGGAACCGCAGCCTCGACAGGGTGAGTGTGTACTGGTCGCCACTCACGTCGACCGGGGTTTTCCGCTCCCTCCACACCCCTTCTTCCGGGGATTCCTAAATTTCTTTGGTGCTCAACTCCACCATTTTTCTCCCAACACCATCACGTATCTGGCCGCATTCGTATCGATGTGAGAAAACTTTTTGGGGTGTCGACCGCACTAGGGTCTTTTCAAACATATCTTCACCATCCGATCCCAGTCGGTCAAGAAAGCCAGAACAAGTGACGCAAAGACCCATGTCATCCAGATGTGTGGGGGTTTGGGTATTCAGAAGAGGCATAGGAGTGCCTTCCCTGCTATGACTCTCCCTGAATCTGTTAGAGGCTAGCAGTCAACCTGGTTCTACTGCCAGGACGTCGCAGCTCCAGGCCAGTCGACTGGTCTTCCCCACTTCACATTCGACCGTGTCCAGACCCATGCCCCACTGAAAGTGACTGCTACTGAGAACGTGGAGACGAAGATGTTGGTGGAGAAAGTGGTCCAACTTATTAATGAGGGCATCACCGGCCTGGACCTGCTGGAAGTGTTCCTTAGTCGGCGCATCCAGCCTCTTCAGGGTCGTGATCATCCTATGTGGTTGTACTTCGGACCTGAAGACACCGCTCGGGTCCATCCAGAAGAAGTGTCGCCCAAGACCGTGGTCCATCTAGAAGAAGTGTCGCCCATGACCGTGGCTTTGTGGCTGAGAGGCATCACAGGCAATCAGGACAACCCCAGAGGATCCAGGCGAGTCATCCCCTTTGGCGACGATAATCCGCCCGACTAGGTATGCTCTTTTTTCCGACTGCCTCGTGTTTATGTTCTGACTGTACTTGATGTCGACTGATTTTACTCGACTGATTTGTCCTGCAGGTTTTCACTGAGATGCATTCGATGCCCAACGGTGAACAAGCTTTGGAGCAGGACCAGGAGGGAGAGGCCAGCGCGGAGGAGAGTGGCGACTGGGAGTCTTCGGATGAAGAGCAGGAGGAGGAGAGCGAGGAGTCGGACGATGAGGAAGAAGTCGACTTGCTGCCGCGCTCCAAACACCGATCCAAGCAGCACCATGACCCGTCCGGCGGGCGTGGGAAGAACGTGGCTCCGTGTACCGACGCTTAGAAGCGCACCCGTACGTCGACTCCACAGCCGACGGAGAAGGTAGCCAAGCAGCACAAGGTTGTTCCTCCCAAGGCTCGGAAGACTTTGTCGCGGATCAAGATGGACGTCCATGTTGCTTCGGGGTAAGTGTCTCGCTTGTGTTTATGTAGGACGGCTGAAGTTTTTGTTCTGACCAGTCGGATCATGTATCTTTCTAGTCCCACCTCTGCTGCCACTGACATGGACATCGACAAGCCACCAGGAGACGAGGAGGCCACCTCACGAGCTGGTAAGTCCGTTCGACCAGGCTTCATTAAGTTCAGTGGATCACCAATCGGCAGAGTTTATGATATTTCTCTCTTTCTATAGTTCTGCAAGAGGTCGTCGTGCTCCCTCATGATGATGAAGAAGAAGTGCCTCTACAGGAGAGGATGAAGAGGGGTGGGGGCTCAGGTAGGAGGTGGCTTGAAGTTCAAGTCCCTCAGTCGACGCTGGCTCTTGAGGCGGTGGTCGAACATTCCGGAGAACCGGTTCGGACCAACGTCACGTTCGCCAACCCGCTGACGACTGATCATCCATCAGGAACGACTGCTCCGACTCCTGCCGCTCCAGTCACTGCCTCGACTGCCTTGGAGCCATCACTCTTCGTCGTATATCAGACTCCTAACGACTCGCCGAGCGCTGCCAGGGAGGCTCTTCGTCAGGTGAACCTTGTCATGGAGCGGGTGAAGGTGATGCACGAGGCTAGTCAGGTGGCTTACAACACCAGCACTGCTTTGTAGACCAATGTTCAGGTTAGTGAATTCCGACTGAATTTTTGAATACTAATTTGTGTCCGATCACCAACCGGGGTGTGTCTTTATCTAGAGTTTAGGAAATCTCCCTCTCCACTCGACTCGAACTGAGTGTTAGTAATCTATCTGGACCAGTGGGGGCACGCTAAGTGCACCCATTGGGTGTAGTCCCCGAGACCATAGTCAACTGCTTGCAGTCGGTTGAGGTCTTAGAATTTTCTCCTTTTTTCTGACTCACGCCGGGCAGACTCTGCTGAGTGTTGATCTGAACTAGTGGGGGCGCGCTAAGTGCACCCACTGGGTGTAGTCCCCAAGACCACAGTCGGCTTCTTGCAGTCGGTTGAGGTCTTAGAATTTTCTTTTCACTGTTGTTGCCGCTTGTTTCTGTCAACTGACACAACTTTCTTGTTGACTGCAGAGGTCTTGTGATCTTGAAGCTTGACTTTCCGAGCCAAAGAAGAAGCATATTAGTGTTGAACTTGATCTGGAACTCGCAAAGAAGAACCTCAAGAATGCTCAGGAAGAGACGACCATCATGGGAGGTAACCATTGGACTGTCTCGTGTACTTAGTAGCTCGCGTCTTTCACTATTTTTCCTTTCAGCCTCTTTGAACCGAGTGACTTCACACCAGCAGATGTGAGTAGTGAAAACCGTCAACTTCAGGCTCGTCTGAAGAGTGTTGTTTCTTTAGAGAGAATGAAGGAGGCTTTGGAGAAGAAGGACCAGGACCTTGCTGCTGCTCAGAAGGAAGCACGAGACAAGACGATGCTTGCGGAGCAAAAGCTGGCTTCAGTCGGCCAGTTGGAAGAGGAGAAAACGAAGCTGAAGACCGCCATCTCAGAAGCCAATCGAGAAGTAGAGCAACTGAAAAAGGACAAGGAGAACCTGACCACTGAAGTTGGAGGCCTCAGAGCCAAGACGGGCAAATTAGAGTCCTATCTGGGACAACTTGCCGCGAAACTAGTTCTGAAGCTTGAAGGTATAGTCACTCGACTGGTTAATTGTCGTCAATGGGAGTATGTTGTAGTATTGTCGACTCATTATTTTTTGTGATGGAACAGAACTTTGCCAGGACTTCGAAGCTGAAATTGGGCGGGTCGAGACAGGTCTCGACCCCATCAATTGTCCCATGAAGGATGATGTTGCGATGAACTTGCTGCGGTTGGAATCATGCTTGCATGGCGCTGCTGCCTATCTGGCTCAATGGAAGGCTACGATGACCCGAGTGGATGCTGAACTCTGGCCTTAGGCGGAGCTTTCTCAAGACCTTGAGTCGCTGATGACTCGACTCGATCAGATTCCTGGCCGAGTGCAAGAGTGGAAGAAGTCATCTACCCGCTATGGCAATGATGTCGCCATGTCGTTGGTTCGAGTGCACTGCAAGGAGGCTAAAGAAGAGAAGCTGGTGGCCCTCAAGGTTGTGAACACCAAGAAGCACACCTTTCAGTCTTTCATGGACACCTTCCTTGAGGCTGCCACTCGCATTGCGGACAACATTGACCTCGACAGCTTCTGCGATCCAGCCAGTCCATCTCCCGCCGAGTGATCGACAAAAAACATTATGTTTTACCCTTATTTGCCTCAGAATGGCGAGTGGAACTGTAATCGTTAAAACTCCTTCAGGCCTGACGCCCGAGTACTTTGAATTCGCTGGTAGGAACCTTTGGATTTATCTGAACTTAGCTTATCTTTGAATATGTTGTGTTTGTACACCTGATGCAGCTCCCGATGACAAGCCATGAGAGGTATTGATCATCTCGTCGATGAGACACTCGGCAATGGTCTTGACTTCCCTGAAAGTAGCCAGCTGTTGGGTGAGCTTTTGGCAGCATTGATCAGCTCATCAGAGGCATTCAGCAATGGTCTTGACATCCCTAAAAACGATGGCAGTGCACACAATCTCGTCCTTCTTATTAACGGTGCAGCCCCGGGGGGTCGTGGTTGACCCGTACCACTCGCCACTCGGTAGGATTTTTAATACTTAGGCGAGTACCGGACTGCAGCTAAGCCCTTGAGTGGGAGGATTGCTCACCACTCAGTAGGATTTTGAATACTTAGGCGAGCACTGTGGTGCAGCTAAGCCTCCGAGTGGGAGGATTGCTCACCACTCGGTAGGATTTTTAATACTTAGCCGAGTACTAGACTGCAGCTAAGCCCCCGAGTGGGAGGATTGCTCACCACTCGGAAGGATTTTTAACACTTAGGCGAGTACTGGACTGCAACTAAGCCCCCGAGCGGGAGGATTGCTCACCACTCAGTAGGATTTTGAATACTTAGGCAAGCACGGGGCTGCAGCTAAGCCTCCGAGTGGGAGGATTTCTAACCACTCGGTAGGGTTTTTAATACTTAGGCGAGTACTAGACTGCAGCTAAACCCCGAGTGGGAGGATTGCTCACCACTCGGTAGGATTTTTAACACTTAGGCGAGTACTGGACTGCAACTAAGCCCCCGAGCGGGAGGAATGCTCACCACTCGGTAGGATTTTGAATACTTAGGCAAGCACTGGGCTGCAGCTAAGCCTCTGAGTGGGAGGATTTCTAACCACTCGGTAGGATTTTTAATACTTAGGCGAGTACTAGACTACAGCTAAGCCCCCGAGTGGGAGGATTGCTCACCACTTGGTAGGATTTTTAATACTTAGGCGAGTACTGGCTGCAGCTAAGCCCCCGAGTGGGAGGATTGCTCACCACTCGGTAGGATTTTTAATACTTAGGCAAGTACTGGACTGCAGCTAAGCCCCCGAGTGGGAGGATTGCTCACCACTCGGTAGGATTTTTAATACTTAGGCGAGTACTGGACTGCAGTCAAGCAGTGTGCACAATCTCGTCCTTCTTCTTGATGGTAGACCCCGGGGGGAAAGGTCGTGGTCGACCCATACCATTCAGTAGGATTTCTCAAACTTAGGCGAGTACTGGACTGCAGCTAAGCCCCCGAGTGAGAGGCTGGCTCACCACTCGACATGATATTTTAACACTTAGGCGAGCACTGGACTACAGCTAAGCCCCCGAGTGAGAGGCTGGCTCCCCACTCGGCAGGATTTTTTAACACTTAGGCGAGTACTGGACTGCAGCTAAGCCCCCGAGTGAGAGGCTGGCTCACCACTCGGTAGGATTTTTTTAACACTAAGGCGAGTACTGGACTTCAGCTAAGCCCCCGAGCGAGAAGCTGGCTCACCACTCGGTAGGATTTTTCTTTTCAACTTAGGCGAAACGGATTCGCAGCTAAGGCACCCACAGGGGGATTTTAGAACATGTAAAAAATGAACAACAATCATTCGGAAGACTGCAAAATCATGTCTTTGATAATCAAACTAAAGGTATTTCTTATTACATCTCAACAGTCTGAATGCTTAAGAGTAAAAGGGGCGAAGCAGATCCGCATTCCAGGCGCGCGGCTCATCTTTATTGTGCTCGACGTTGAAAAGGCGGTACGCTCCATTGTGGAGCACTTTGGTGATGACGAAGGGGCCCTCCCAAGCAGGAGCGAGCTTGTGCAGTCTCTGCTGGTCCACTCGAAGAACCAAATCTCCTTCCTGAAACGCTCGACCCCTTACGTTTCTGGCATGGAATCGACATAGGTCTGGTTGGTAAATGATCGACCGGATCAAGGCCATCTCCCTTTCTTCTTCTAGGAGATCGACTGCATCTTGCCGAGCCTGTTCTGCTTCTGCTTCCGAGAAGAGCTCGACTCGTGGCGCATTGTGGAGCAGATCACTCGGGAGGACGGCTTCAACTCCATAGACTAAGAAGAATGGAGTTCTTCTAGTCGACCAATTAGGATTTGTTCTTAATCCCCAAAGTACTGATGGAAGTTCGTCAACCCAAGCACCTGCTACATGCTTGAGGTCATGCATCAATCGGGGTTTCAGTCCTTTGAGATGCAATCTGTTTGCTCTTTCAGCCTGTCCATTCGACTAAGGATGGGCGACTGAAGCGTAGTCGACCCTCGTGCCTTGGGAAGCACAAAAGGCCCTGAACTCATCAGAATTGAAGTTCGACCTATTATCCATGATGATGTTGTGCGGAACACCATATCTGAATATTAATTCTCTGATGAAACCCATAGCCGTACTTGCCTCAAGGTTTTTGATGGGCTTGGCTTCGATCCACTTGGTAAATTTGTCGACCGCTACCAGCACATGGGTAAACCCACTCCTGCCGTCCTCAGAGGTCCAACCATGTCCAACCCCCAGACAGCGAAATGCCAGACAAGTGGAATAGTCTTCAGAGCTGATGCAGGCTTGTGGGACATGTTGGAGTAAAACTGACAACCTTCACATTTGTCTACTATTTCTTTCGCCATCTTGTTGGCATCAGGCCAGTAAAATACAGCTCGGTATGCTTTGGCCACGATGGTCCGAGAGGACGCATGGTGGCCATAGGTCCCCGAGTGAATATCATTGAGGATCATTCAACCTTCTTCTGGTGTGATGCATTTCTGGCTAACTCCAGTTACGCTTTCTCTGAACAACTGCCCTCTTATCATTGTAAAGGCTTTGGATCATCGGACGATCTGTCGAGCCTTTTCTTCGTCCTCTGGAAGTTCTTTCCTAAGAATGTATGCAATGTATGGTACTCTCCAGTCGGGAGTGATGACCAAAACCTCCATGATCAAGTCGACCACGGCCGGGACTTCAACTTCAGTCGGATCCGTGACACTCTTAGGCTGTGGGAGCTCTTCCGTGAAGGGATCCTCCTGAACTGAAGGCGAGTGAATATGTTCCAATAACACATTGCTAGGGATGGTCTCTCTCTTGGATCCAATCTTTGCCAGTTCATCTTCAGCTTGATTTTTCAGTCGGGGTATATGGTGAAGCTCCAACCCCTCGAACTTCTTTTCGAGCTTTCTTACCGCATTGTTATAACCAGTCATGGCTGGGCTCCTGACATACCATTCCTTCGTCACTTGATTAACCACCAAATCCGAGTTACCGTAAACCATAAGGCGTCAGACGCCGAGTGAAATGGTCATGCGTAACCCGTATAAAAGTGCTTCATATTCGGCTTTGTTTTTGGAAGAGTCAAAATGAATTTGGAGAACATAGTTAAGCTTGTCCCCGCGGGGGATACCAAGACTACTCCAGCACCGAAACCATTCAGCATCTTGGAACCATCGAAGAACATGGTCCAATGCTCCGAGTGAACTTGAGTCGGCAGTTGCTGCTCGATCCACTCGGCAAGGAAATGCGCGATTGCTTGGGACTTGATAGCTTTCTTTGCCTCAAACTTGATATCCAATGGAAGGAGTTCAATCGCCCATTTCACCACTCGACCAGTTGCATCTCTATTGTTCAGGATTTCAGATAATGGTGCGTCGCTGACGACTGTAATGGAGTGATCAGAGAAATAGTGTGCAACCTTCTTCATGGTCATGTAGATTCCGTAGACAAGTTTCTGATAATGCGGATACCATTGCTTAGATGGAGTCAAAACTTCAGAGAGATAATATATTGGGCGTTGAACTCGGTAAGCTTTTCCTTCCTCTTCCCGCTCGTCCGTGAGTACTATACTGACGACTTGTCCAGTGGCTGCAATATAAAGTAGTAAGGGCTCTTTGCTGATTGGCGCAGCAAGCACCGGCTGCGTGGAAAGCAGGGTTTTGAGCTCTGCAAACGTTGCGTTAGCTTCCTCAGTCCACTCGAACTTGTCAGATTTCTTCATCAATCGGTAAAGAGGTAAGGCCTTTTCACTGAGACGAGAAATGAATCGACTCAACGCGGCCAAACAACCAGTAAGCTTCTGTACGTCGTGCACACGCACGGGGCGTTTCATTCGGAGGATGGTATCAACTTTTTCTGGATTTGCATCGATTCATCGTTCGGAAACAAGGAAACTGAGTAACTTTCCACTTGGAACTACGAATGTGCACTTTAACGGATTAAGCTTGACATCATTCCTTCTTAGGTTGGCAAAGGTTTCTGCGAGGTCAGTTAGCAAGTCGGAACTTTTGCGCGACTTGACCACAATGTCATCCATGTATGCTTCCACATTCCGACTGATCTAAGTGAGCAAGCACTTCTGAATCATCCTCATGAATGTGGCACCGGCATTTTTAAGACCGAATGGCATGGTGACATAGCAAAAGCACCCGAACAGGGTGATGAAAGCCGTTTTTATTTCATTGGGACCATACAGTCGGATCTGATGATACCCGGAATATGCATCCAAAAAAGACAAGTGCTCGCACCCCGTGGTCGAGTCAACAATTTGATCGATGCGGGGGAGAGGGAAATGATCTTTCAGGAAGGCCCGATTGATATGCTTGAAATCGATGCACATACAGAGTGAATCGTCCTTCTTAGGGACCATGACCACATTGGCAAGCCACTCGGAGTGGTAGATCTCTCGGATGAACTCTGCTGCTAGGAGCCGAGCCACTTCCTCGCCCATTGCTTTCTCTTCTGCACGGCGGACCGCCAAAGATGCTCTTTGACGGGTTTTATCTTGGGATCGACGTGCAAACGGTGCTCAGCCAGCCCCCTAGGTACACTTGGCATGTCAGAAGGTTTCCATGCGAAGATGTCCTAGTTCTCATGGAGGGATTGGATGAGCGCTTCTTCCTATTTGCTGTCGAGTGTTGTTGAGATATGAGTTGGTGCAGCATTGGGATCGGTCGGGTGAATATGAATCGGCTTCGTCTCACCGGACGACTGAAATGCAGAATCTGTGGCAGGTCTCTTAGTTCGGAGTAAATCGCTCGGATCTGCATTCTGGTGATATTCTTTGAATTCAACTGCTGCCATTTGCGCATCGGAAATTTTGGAACACTTCGGGAAGCATTCCTCCGCCTTTTGTCGATTGCCAGTAACTGTGATCACGCCTCTGGGACCAGGCATCTTCAACATGAGGTACACGTAACATGGTTGAGCCATAAAATGCGCGTAGGCAGGCCTACCCAGAATGGCATGATAAGCACTTTGGAAATCCACAACCTCAAATATCAACTTTTCTTTACGGTAATTCTTGGAATCACCGAAAACTACGTCAAGGGAAATCTGGTCGAGTGATTCGGCTTTCTTCCCAGGGATAACGCCATGGAAACTCATATTGCTCTTGCTAAGTTTGGACATCGGAATGCCCATCCCCTTCAAGGTTTCAGCATAAAGGATATTCAGGCCGCTTCCACCATCCATTAGTACTTTGGTCAGTCGAGTACCTTCGACCACTGGGTCGACCACCAATGCTTGCCTCCCAGGGGTGGCTATACACGCAAGGTGATCAGACTGGTCGAATGTGATCGCCATTTGGGACCATTTCAGGTATGTAGTCTTCGTTGCCGGGGCGACCATATTCACTTCTCTGTTGATAACTTTCAATCGACTCTTGCTCTCAACATCAGCAAAAGTCATCAGGGTTGAATTGACTTTGGGATAACCATCATCTTATTCCTCATCCTCGTCTCTGTCTGACTCCTTTCCTTTTTCACTCGGTGGATCTCCTCGGAACTGCTGGATCAGGAGCTGACACTGTCGAGTGGTGTGTTTAGGGTAAATCAGATTCCCCTCTTCATTGTTCTTTGTGTGGATGCGACACGATAAATCCAACACATCATTTCCTGCCTGATCCTTCACTTTCTTAGGGGGCCAGGGCCCCTTAGGTTTTCCCTTAAACTTTCCATGAGCCACCGCTGCGATCTCACCGGGTGTGCGGGCTCGGCCTTACGCTTCTGTTTCCGATTGGAATTACCTCCACCGGCCTCCTGGCCGACTGGTTTACTTTTTCCGCTGCGGAGTCGATCCTCTTCTTCTTCGTTAGCATACCGGGTGGCTATTTCCATCATCCGAGTCAGAGTCATATCTCCATTTCGACTGAACTTCAGGACCAACTATCGATATTTGACGCCTTCCTTGAAAGCACACACTGCTTGATGCTCTGATACATTTTCAACGATGTGATGCAAAGTAGTCCACCTCTGAATGAAATCCCTCAAAGTCTCATTCGGTTTCTGCATGCAATGCTGCAACTCTGTCAACCCCGCTGGCCGCTTACAAGTGCCCTCAAAGGTTCTGACTAACACTCGGGCAAGCTCTTCCCAACTATATATACTGTACGGAGCTAACTGAGTCAGCCACGCTCGGGCTGACCCTTCCAACATCAGAGGAAGGTGCTTCATGGCTACTTCGTCGTTTCCACCGCCAAACTGTACAGCCACTTGGTAATCCTCCAGCCAAGTTTCATGCTTGGACTCCCTAGTGAACTTACTGACTCCGGTCGCCAACCTGAAGCTGGGAGGAATCACCGCTGCCCTGATGGCTCTGCTGAAACACTCTGGACCGGAAACATGCACTCTGTTGCCACTCGGACGATCTCTGCCGGGGACTTCTCTTTGTGCTCTGTTCCGGTCGACTAGACCTTGAACAAGGATGGATCTCGCATCGAAGCCTGGCTCTCTTCGGTCGACTGATGCTCTGCGTCCGCCACTATGACGGCATCTATCATCGTTCTGCTGAGGCACATATGACGCACTCCCTGGAGGGGGCATGGGCACTCGACAACGATCGTCGCGGTCGAGCCGATGAACATACTGTCCACGGTCCTCACGCCGTATGGGCGATCTAGGACTGTGGGCCAATTGAACTGTATCCGCTACCACGGATCTGCTGTGAATCCTATTCCACGACTGAGACACTGCGGTGTTTTTCTCTCCTGCCGCCCGGAGCAAGGCCCGGATCTGCATCAAACCCCTGCCGGCCTCTGACTGGGAGGGTTGTATTGACTCTGCTATGTGGGCTGCAGCTGCGAGATTTCGGATCGGAGTGCGGTATACCTTCGGTGGAGGTGGAAAAAGTTGTCGTCGAATGGATTCAGGGACCGCTCCTGAGCACGCTCGTCGAGAGCGTGCTGGAGGTTTTCCAGTCGAGTGTGCTCAGCCAAATTAGCCAAATGCACCACCTCCAAGGCCCGAGCCTCGGGCGTTTCCCCAATGATGGGTGTGTGGAGTGCATCCATTTTGCGGCGACGAAGTTCTTCCCTCTGCTGTGACGAGAGGGGTTCGGGATGGTACTCCTCGTGAATGCGCTATGGATCGCCGCCCGTGTCCTCGCCGTCTTCACGGCGAAAACCAGGTGGACTGTGTAGTCCGTCGACCATCAAAACTTCAGCCGCAGGGTCACTGCTATCGCACTAGGATGCGGTCTCCGCGGAGCCATTCGACAGACCGAACAGGCCGTAGAGAGTTTCGTCGGGCTCGATCACCGCAACTTGATGGGTGGCTGAACGTCAAGCCACCGCGTGTTTCACCCATCGCTGAAGCTGCGACCGACCGATCGCTTGCGGCAGCGAACAACAGGGAGGGAAAGAGCCATCGGAGCCGACTAATACTGAGTCGACGGCTGTCAGAGAAGAACGCACGCGCCAAAGTGCATCACCCCTCGGACAGGGAGTGCCTCGACGTCAAGGGGAGCTTCTTGAAGCCAAGCGGAGTCGTCGGCGACGAAAACGAGCGCGCCGAGACGGATCTCGCGGCCATCAACCAATCCTCTACCGGAAACCATGATGATGGTCGGAAATTTTTTGCAACTTCACCAATAAGTCGCTAAGACACCGGCCCCACGGTGGGCGCCAACTGTCGTGGTTCTAAGACTAACAGTAGAAAGGGGGTAGGTATGGAGAGGCAAGATCTCAGTTATGGTTAAGGTGTACACACGAGGTTTACGAGTTCAGGCCCTTCTTGGAGGAAGTAACAACCCTACGTCTCGGTGCCCGGAGGCGGTCGATTGGATTATGTGTGTGTGATATTACAGGGGGTGCGAACCCTTGTTCCAGAGGAGGGGGGTGGCTCATATAGAGTGCGCCAGGACCCCAGCCATCCCCCATTACAAGGGGCTTAATGTACATAAAGTAGGGGCGTTACAGTAACGCCAGCCTTAATGCTATTGATGACCTTAAAGACTACGGAGGAATACCTGCCCGTTACAATGGTGAGTGACTCCGGGTCTTCGGTTGGCCGAGTGATTCCTTGGGCGGTCATGTGATAATAGGTAGGAGGACTCCCGAATGACATGAATGTCGAGTGGATTGCACTCGACATCTTTGACTGGGGGTCTCTTGTTGTCTTTTGGACTTCTTATTCATCTAGGGTAGGGACCTTGGGTAGGACGTATAGGTCAGTTCTATGACCCTACCCCAGGTCTGTATCCTCATCAGTACCCAAACGTCTAGTAATATACACTTATCCAGTGGCTAGTGCAACAGTAGAGTAGTTATTTTATTACAGGGTATAGTACAATGGTTTTACTGAACAGATTTCAATAAACTCTAGCACTGGAAGATTTCTATAAGAATTAACAATGCAAAATGTAAAGGTAACAAGTTTCAGCATTGGTATACTAGTTGTGCATGAGCATTAAACAAAATAAAAAAGTCTGAAGGTAACTAGCATTATTAACTAATGACAGTATAAAAAATTGCAAACCATGTACCTTCAAGGTAAATATCATTTCGAACTTGAGGGGACCTAAAAATTGATCGAACGAATCAAGAGAACAGCTGGAGGAGGAGGTGCCCACTCTTGACCTTTCCTCTTGACACCGTACAAAAAATTTGACTCATCTCATGAAAGTGAGGTATGTAATCTATAAGAATTAACAGTGCAAAAATCTGAAGGTACTAACAAGATTCATCGTTGGTATACTGGTTGTGCAACAGCATTAGAATGCCTTAGCTGAAAAATCTTTAATACATCCACAATCAACAGCTAACCCTAAAATAAATCCAGTGACATTAAATGGCATAGCTTAAATTTATCGGTGGCATTAGACTGAGTGTGGCATTAGTTAAATGTGGCATCACTTTAGCAATAGCATGGCTTTACTTGACTGCTGGCGTTATACTAACAGCAAAAAAGTGGCAATAAGAGCATGGGAGGCCCATTTCGGATAGTGGGCGCACCAGTACGATGTACCTCCATGGATGCATAGAGTGGTGAGGGAGGTATGGTTGCCCAAAGCAAGAAATATCCAAGCAGCATATGTGGATTATATCCCATTTCTGTTCTCTTTAGCCACCTTTTTCCTATGTGAGGACAACAAACCGATCGACTTGGTCATTATCTATTGCGTTGTCATGCCTTTCTACCCTTCTTCAACCAAGAGACACGAGACTCGTTCCTTAGCTACTGATTTTCCCCTTTTCAACCTAGATGCGGGTTCGATGCCTACTCTCTTGGATAGTACAGTCTCCCTTCCTTTCCTTATTCAACCCAGACATGGATTAGTCTGCATGAAGTAGGGTTTCCTTTAATAGTGCAAATTAAGGTTTTCGTCTGCGCGACCACAGAGCAGAGGATAGAAAATTGGGAAGATGGTGGAGTGGAAAAAGGTCCACATGCAGTGACGTGGCAGATGGGGCAATAGAACAAGGATATTGTTTGAAAAGAGGTAGCATACATGAGGGTCGGCGACAAGTCTCGTGGTCGTCGTCCTCCGCACACACTACTGCAACGAGCTTGGGGACGGAGGCCATCTCGTGTGGGCGCTAGGTCTGAGAGGACGGCCCTGTCGTCAGTGCGTGACCTCGCTCGCCGACGACGAGTGTGTCAACGTTGCACGTCCTTTTCTTCCCTGGCGGATCTATGACCACCGGTGAGGAGGGAGAGAGAGGTCGTCTTTTTTAGATCTGGAGAGAGGGTGATAGTGTGAGAAGCAAGTGGGCATCCCTTAGCAAGAAAGCGCTGAAGCTCCAGCCTATATATCTTTTTTATACTACTAGTACTAGAGGTGGAGTAGTGGTAGAGTAGTTTATATTTTCTCTACATACAGTACCAGTTAGTCGTGCTTCAAATCTGAACGACACGCCATTAAAAAAAGTCGAGAAATAATGCGGCACTTCGGGCCAACGCAGCCAGATCGCATTTTGCACGAGAAATTACACACCATGTTTCGGTTACATGTGGTCCCGTTCCAACATGTCAGTGAGACGATGCGACTCCTTTTCTACTATTTTTGAAC
This sequence comes from Aegilops sharonensis, assembly GCA_904067115.1. Classification (NCBI taxonomy): domain Eukaryota; kingdom Viridiplantae; phylum Streptophyta; class Magnoliopsida; order Poales; family Poaceae; genus Aegilops; species Aegilops sharonensis. Next base: position 762,455,843 of record LR880969.1, on the reverse strand, counting down.
GGAAGAGTAGGTCGGGGCGCCTCTTCGTGTACCGTGATAAATTGGCAACCGTCCACCGACTCTTCGCCTTTCCCTCTCGATTTGGAACTGTTGTCGCACGCTCTTCCTCCCTCCTCCATTTTCCTTCACCCTTCCTTCTGCCATCGTTCGATCGTCTTCTCCATGGAGGGAACAGGCCGGAAACGACCCCATTATTTTTCCCCGATCTGAAAGATGACGTGGTGGAGGCACTCATTGATCGGTGCGACGTCATCACCTCGGCTAGCTTGGCAGGTTCATTCAAAACCATTCTCGACTCAACTAATAACATCATTACAAGGAACCCAAGGGTCCAGGAGCAGTTTGATCTCCCTTATCTTCTTCTCTATAAGCCTGTTCGCATGGGTGCGGACGACGGAGGCCTCGCCTTGTGCTAGTTGATGCCCCTTGATAATGATACGTGTGATGTCAAGATGCCATCGCTTAAGGGTAAGGCCTGGGCTGGCGCAAATGGAGACTGGGTTGTTTATATTGGGTACAACTGCGAGTGGGAACTTGTGAATGTGTACACTCGTCACCGGGTTCCACTTCAAAAAATCTCAGCAGACTGCCTAGAGGTTGAGCACACAGATGATCTATGTACGTTCAAATACGATCATGGTGGCTGTCATCTACGAAAGATAGCAATTTGTCGAGTTCCCAACCGCTCTTGGAATTGCAAGAACTATGAAGTTGTTTCTATCTTCGACAAGCTTGTTGTCGTTGTTACTGATTCCATGGTTCGTCCATGGATATTGCTCAACAATCAGTTTCTATACACGGATAATGAGTACTATGATGCAATTGAATACAAGGATCTTGTTGCTTCCACAACTCATGGCACTGTTTTTGCATGGGATCCTCGTAGTTTTGGTACGTTTGTCTTCCACCGTAATTATAATTGTTTCATCCACATGCATGTAGGTTAGCAAGTTTCCCTTTACTAATTAACCTTCTTCTTGTGTTTCCAAGGTCCTATGAACATTTCACCATCTATACTTGAAATTTTTTATAACCAAGGGGGAGATGATGGTGGTGATGATCACGAGCATGAAGACGAGCAGGACTTATATACTCAGTGGCGCCTGGCAACTAATTCTGATGGATCACCTCTTCTTGTGTGTATACAGTGCACTGATATTGTTACTACTGAGGGAGCACGTGTTGTCTCCCATGGTCGCCCTCTCTGGACCTATTCCAACACCCGTTGCATGGTATTCGGCACGGATACTAGTGTGTTAGCGCCAACACCTTCTCCCTGGTTCAGTATTGATAGTCTTGGAGAAAACTCGCTCTTCCTTGGACCAAACTATCCAATGATGGTTAAAGGCGATCCAGCTGTTGTTGACACAACGTTACTACCATTTATGAGAAGCAACTGAATCTATACCTCGGACATTGCAGTGGTTCCCTACCTTGCTCCTGATATATGTCGCTTCAGCCTGGATGATCAGTCCTGCGTTGCTCTCGATATTGACAATAGCTGGCCCTTCCTAGAGCACCTTTGGTTCATAGCAAGCGTTTCCAACGCCGAGGATTGGTTGAGTTGAAGTTCATTTCATTGCTTGTTATTTGTTGTGTGATGAAAACTTCAGTATTTACTAGAATGTTTTGTTTGAAATAATCTATAATCCAACATGTATCCTCGTTGTCGTTGTGTGTTGATGATTTGTTGTATGTAATGAATGGTACATTTGCAAATGCATGTCAGACTCAATTTATGAATGGTTTTCGAGTCACTTATTGGAGTGTGAGTACCGTAGTAGTATAGCAAGCATCTGGTTAGTATATGAAGTTGCCACATCACATAGAGCCAACCTAATAATGGATTATGCTTGTCCTCCACCGGCGTGCCGCTTCAAATGGCGGACGAAGTGAGAGGTCGCGTCACCTTGTGTCCAGATCTGATATGCCATGTGTACCAGATGAATGACTCAAGTTTGACCACCACGATGCTAGGTGGAGCCGAGAAACACTGTTGGAGAGACCCCCATCATAATTTTCCTACATTGGTCATTTTATTCATAGGATAGAATGCTATAGGATTTTTTTACATGTAATCATGTTTTAATCGGCAATTTAGCATCCACTCCAATTTTTGTTTCACTTCCTTTGTTCCTACAAAGAGAGTACTTGCTCTAAATGATGTGCCGCTGCAAGAGCTGCCTATATTAATTAACCATGCTCTAAAAAGGTGGACCAACTTTGGCTATAGTAGTACTGTACTAGGTTAGTAGGTGAACTTCCGCTTGGCTCTTCTCCTCTTCCGGAAGTCGAACAATAATGATGGTACTACAGTAGTACTTCTAGAAATCTGACACCAAATGAAGTGTTGCATGTCCACCACTTGTAAGCAAAAGTTTCTCCTCGTGCTGTGAGCCACCGCGCACGCGTTGGCGAGGGAGAAGGTAAGCAAGCTTCTCGTCGTTCTGCGAGTTGATGGGACACATCAAACTTATTTATTAGTACTCTCTTCAAAAAGGGCTGACCATGTCCATGGCTACCATCAGGTGCTCTGTCATTGAGTACGTGCGCTATTCACATGCCATCGAGGAGAAAAAATATTGTGTAGTACTAGGTGCCATCGAAGTGCATGACTCACTTACGCACTTCAAATCTCCATTTTCTTGCATGACACGCCACCTTGATGCTAGATGTCCCGTGTGTCATGGAGGCATATAGTATGATTTTTAAAATGGAGGCATATAGATGTCCCGCGTGTCGGCAAAAGGATGAACAAAGCTCATGTCTTAAACGAAAGAGTGGAAGAACATAGATTCCCGACGACCGACAAGGAGCAAAAAACCTCGCGGTGGAGCATCGGCACTCATAATATTTTATATTATTCAGTGATATAAAATCAACCAAATCTCTCCATGTTCCTATACCATTCTATAGTATGAGAATAACTTTGAACGTAAGGCATTGATTCACTCTATCCAATGGTCATAGTTGGAAAATCCAAACAAAACCAATCATTGGATCAACTCTTTTAGCACTCAGATTGTTGTCGCCTGCCCACCTAACCCACCTATGTATCCTCTCACGTGTGATGACCACAGGAGCTATCCACTCAAATTGTATGTTAAAAAAATAAAGGTAGATAACTAATGCGGCACCTCGGGCCATCACAACCAGATCGCATTTTGTACGAGAAATTACACACCATGTTTCGTTGACATGTGGTCCGGTTCCAACATGTTAGTGAGACGGCGACGAGTCCTTTTCTAATATTTTCAAACAGAAGTGTAGGCCGGGGCACCTCTTTGTGTACCGTGGCAAACTGGCAACCGTCCACCGACTCTTCGCCTTTCCCTCTCGATTTGGAACTGCTCTCACGCTCTTCCTCCCTCCTCCATTTTCCTTCACCCTTCCTTCTGCCATTGTTTGATCGTCTTATCCATGGAGGGAACAGGCTGGAAACGACCCCGTTATTCTTGCCCCAATCTGAAAGATGACGTGGTGGAGGAACTCATTGATTAGTGCGATGTCATCACCTCGGCTAGCCTGGCAGGTTCGTTCAGGACCATTCACGACTCAACTAATAACATCATTACAAGGAACCCAAGGGTCCTGGAGCGGTTTGATCTCCCCTATCTTCTTCGTCGTGACTCTGCTGACTGGCGCAGGGACGACGGAGGCCTCGCCTTGTGCAAGTTGATGCCTCTTGATAATGATACCTATGATATTAAGATGCCATCGCCTGAGGGAAAGGCTTGGGCAGGCGCAAATGGAGATTGGGTTGTTTATATTCGGTACAACTGTGAGTGGTAACTTGTGAATGTGTACACTCGTCACCGGGTTCCACTTCAAAAAATCTCAGCAGACTGCCCAAAGGTTGAGCACACCGGTATTCTATGCACGTTCAAATACGATCATGGTGACTGTCTTCTACGGAAGATAGCAATTTGTCGAGTTCCCAGCCGCTCTTGGTATTACAGGAACTATGTAGTTGTTGATATCTTCGACAAGCTTGTTGTCGTCCTTCGTGGTTCGACTGGATGGATATTGCTCAAAAATCAGTTTCTATACACGGATGTGTACTGTGATGCAATTCAATATGAGGGTCTTGTTTTTGCTTCCACCACTCATGGCACTATTTTTGCATGCGACCCTCGTAGTTTCGGTACGTTTGTCTTCCACCGTAATTATAATTATTTCATCCACATGCATGCGGGTTAGCAAGTTTCCTTTTACTAATTAACCTTCTTGTTGTGCTTCCAAGGTCCTGTGAACATTCCACCACCTATACTTGAAAAAATTTATAACCAACGAGGCGATGACGATGGTAATGATCACGAGCATGAGGACGAGGAGGGCCCATATACTCAGTGGCGCCTAGCAACTTATTCCAATGGATCACCCCTTCTGGTCTGTATACACCACACTACTAATGTTACTACTAAGGAAGCAGGTGTTGTCTCCCATGGTCGCACTCCCCGGACCTATTCCAACACCTATTGCATAGGTATTCAAGGTGGATACTAGTGTGCTAGCGCCAAAACCTTCTCCCTGGCATAGTATTGATAGTCTTGGAGAAGACTCACTCTTCCTTGGAAAAAACTATCCAATGATGGTGAGAGGCGATCCAACTGTTGTTGACACAACATTACTACCATTTATGAGAAGCAATTGTATCAATTGGTCTCAAGATTGACAATAGATGGCCCTTCCTAGAGAATCACTTGTGGTTCAAAGCAAGAGTTTCCAACACCGAGGATTGGTTGAGTTGAAGTTCATTTCGTTGCTTGTTATTTGTTGTGTGACGAAAACTTTAGTATTTATAATGTATCCTCGTTGTCGTTGTGGGTAGATGACCTGTTGTATGTAATAAAATGATATGCCTGTGATTAACTGATACGTCTCCAACGTATCTAGAGTTTATGAAGTACTCATGCTATTATATTATCTGTTTTGGATGTTTAATGAGCTTTATTATACACTTTTATATTATTTTTGGGACTAACCTATTAACCAGAGGCCCAGTCCAAGTTGTTGTTTTTTTGCCTATTTTAGTGTTTCGCAGAAATGGAATATCAAACGGAGTCCAAACGGAATGAAACCTTCGCGAGAGTTATTTTTGGAACAAACGCAATCCAGGAGACTTGGAGTAGACGTCAGGGAAGCAACGAGGTGGCCACGAGGGTCCAAGGCGCACCCGACCCCCTGGACGCGCCCCCACCCTCGTGGGCCCCTCGTGGCTCCCCTGGCCGACTTCTTTCGCCTATATATACTCATATACTCCAAAAACATCCAGGAGCACAATAGATCGGGAGTTTCGCCGCCGCAAGCCTCTGTAGCCACCAAAAACCAATTGGGACCCTGTTTTGGCACCCTGCCGGAGCGGTGAACCCTCATCGGTGGCCATCTTCATCATCACGGTGATCTCCATGATGAGGAGGGAGTAGTTCACCTTCAGGGCTGAGGGTATGTGCCAGTAGCTATGTGTTTGATCTCTCTCTCTCTCTCTCTCTCTCTCTCTCTCTCTCTCTCTCTCTCTCTCTCTCTCTTGTTCTTGATTTGGCACTGTCAGGACCCCGATTCCAAGTCACACCGATCTAGCCGGTAACACCTCATATCACTTTGCGGCCTCACGCACGGTATTCCCACGG
>LR880969.1:762428795-762449939 GCA_904067115.1 Aegilops sharonensis | reverse complement strand
TCTCTCTCTCTCTCTTATTCTTGATTTGGCACGATCTTGATGTATCGCGAGCTTTGCTATTATAGTTCGATCTTATGATGTTTCTCCCCCTCTACTCTCTTGTAATGAATTGAGTTTTCCCTTTGAAGTTATCTTATCGGATTGAGTCTTTAAGGATTTGGGAACACTTGATGTATGTATTGCATGTGCTTATCTGTGGTGACAATGGTATATTCACGTGATCTACTTGATGTACATTTTGGTGATCAACTTGCGGGTTCAGTAACCTTGTGAACTTATGCATAGGGGTTGGCACACGTTTTCGTCTTGACTCTCCGGTAGAAACTTTGGGGCGCTCTTTGAAGTTCTTTGTGTTGGTTGAATAGAAGAATCTGAGATTGTGTGATGCATATCGTATAATCATATCCACGGATACTTGAGGTGACATTGGAGTATCTAGGTGACATTAGGGTTTTGATTGATTTGTGTCTTAAGGTGTTATTCTAGTATGAACTTTATGATAGATCGAATGGAAAGATTAGCTTCGTGTTATTTTACTACGGACTCTTGAATAGATCGATCAGAAAGGATAACTTTGAGGTGGTTTCGTACCCTACAATAATCTCTTTGTTTGTTCTCCGCTATTAGTGACTTTGGAGTGACTCTTTGTTGCATTTTGAGGGATAGTTATATGATCCAGTTATGTTATTATTGTTGAGAGAACTTGTACTAGTGAAAGTATGAACCTTAAGCCTTGTTTCCTAGCATTGCAATACCGTTTACGCTCACTTTTATTACTTGTTACCTTGCTGTTTTTGTATTTTTAGATTATAGATACTCATATCTACCATCCATATTGCACTTGTGTTACCATCTCTTCGCCGAACTAGTGCACCTATACAATTTACCATTGTATTGGGTATGTTGGGGACACAAGAGACTCTTTGTTTTTGGTTGCAGGGTTTTTTGAGAGAGACCACCTTCATCCTACATCTCCCATAGATTGATAAACCTTAGGTCATCCACTTGAGGGAAATTTGCTACTGTCCTACAAACCTCTGCACTTGGAGGCCCAACAACGTCTACAAGAAGAAGGTTGTGTAGTAGACATCATAAACTTACTAAATTTATGAGTGCAATATGAGTGGGTGCTGCGACGAGGCAAAAAAATATTTTCTGAATACATAATTATACGTGCATTGCAATAGGTTATCGGATGAGGCCAATCAATAATAGTAAACTATTTGTACTAGCTTCACATGCTTCGTGCGTCGGGCGGGTCTTTTACTATAGCTGCGAATCCCATCATCCTAGGTCCTCGGATGAGTCCACTAGAAATTGCATTCTGATGTTTGGGTTCAAACTTTCAGAACTGTTGCATTATCTCTATATCTACATATACGTAATACAACAAGTTTTAAACTTGAGACCAGCCACCCACCCTCACAAAGAACGCTTTTTAACCTAGCACAGACTCCAGGAAATTTGGGCACAGTGTGAGGTGGGCCATATGTTAATGTGTTTGCTGTACGTAACCAGCACCTCGAATCCTCGATACTACTACTATATAGTAGTAGGGTGGCATGGGCCAGAACAAGCATTCATGTCCAGGAGTACGGCACACGCCACCAGCACGACTTCCATCTGACACCATATTACTTGGAGTCTGTGCTACAGCTATCTCTTCAACCTCATCATTTCTCTAACTCAGCAATCGCACGGCGGGCGACGTGGGGGTTTGCCGATAGTCGGTTTCCTCAACTCTGGTCCCACTTGTAAGGCCAAATCCAACGCATGACCCCAAACGGACCTCTGTTTTTCCCGGATTCTGTCTGTTTCAGTAGGGCAATGGGGTCGTGTCCGGGTCATTTCTCGAATGCGGTGGCCGTGTGCCCAACGCACGGACGCATCCCGGCCGCGTACATTTTTCTTTGCAAACACATATATTTTTTCATCGTTGATTTTTGGTACATGGAAATACATCACCAAAATTTGACTAGAAAAGCAAGACCAAAGAAAACAAGAACCACGAGAATACATTTTAGAAGATATCCAACTTCCATAACTGCTCCTATAAGTTGGATTAGTGCCTTCTCAATGCATTCATTGTTGATATGTGGAGGCTCGATCTTGTGTGCTTCTTTCTTCTTCGAGTGTAAAGAAGTAGACGTTGCTTCCTCGCATCTTGTCTCATGTCTAGCCTCTATTCTATCAACAAGTGCACTAGTCTCATCTCTAGCCTCTATGCTAGCTAAAAGTGCTAGAACATCTACTAACTTGCGCTCTATCAATATATCGATGTACTCTTCTTCCCAATACCAAAACTTGCATCCATTCTACACAACAAAGTTTTAAGTTAGCACAACTAGTATAATCCGAGAGCACAACCGAAGATTTGGTTGAGTTCTTCCTCCTTTTGCCGACATGTGGGGCATCCAGCATCCAGGTTGCGTCATGCAAGAAAATAGAGTGGTAGTTGAAGCCATGTGATGTGCATCTTGGGTTAAACTGTAAATAGAATCTTACTACTCTTGAGTAACTCCAAAAGCAGCCACCGAGGTGAAAGATGTGCAGGTTCAGTGGGTCCTCTTGCGTCTTCACTGACATGTGGGACCGCATATGAGCAAACAGATGATGGGCTCCGCGCGTCTGCTGGCTGGCTGAGAAGAGAGATAGAGGAGGGCTTAGCACGGACTCCAGGAAATTTGTTCTACGTAACCAGCACCTCGATATAGGCTTGATATGGTGGGGTGGCATGGGCCATAACTAGCCTTCACGTCTAGCAGTACGGCACACACCACCCACACGAGTCCCATCTGACACAAATTTTCTTGGAGTCCAAGTTACATCCATCGCTTCTCCCTCATGTTTTCTCAGCCATCGCGCGGTGGGCGGGCTGGGGGTTTGCCGATAGTCCGTTTGCTCAGCTAATGTCCCACTTGTAAGTGAAAATGCAACACCGCACGCATTCCCCCATGAGCGGCGTGCCGGACCAACCTTGTGGGGGTGCAATGCGAGCATGGCAGGTTTTTCCTTTTGAACTTGTAACTTGTAAAATTTGGTTCTGCTCCATGGCGCAACCGATAGATAGAAATAATGATTTTCCCTAGAGTAATGAGAAGTTTGGTTCTGGCGCGGTTCATGCATGGAGTACGTACGAAAATTATGAAGTTGATGGGAAAGGTAAGATAATTACTAGCAGTACCAACTACTACATGGATTTGACAGAAAGATAAAAATACATACGGATCCATCAACGATATCCTCACGCCCTAGTGCGTCGGGTCACCAACCGACGTGTGAGGAGCAGTGACGTTGGCGGTGAGCTCAAAGTGCTTCTGAACAATGCCATCCAAGGTTGCCCTGCGGTCCAAGAAGGCCAGCGTCCTATCGTCCTCCTGTTGCATGTAGTAGTCCTTGTGGATGCTGTGCCAGGCGCTACGCGGTGAGCGTGACCTCGAGGTGGACATTCTCCGGTGCGACGGTAGGCAGTCGCAGGACCACCAGTGCGTCGAAGAGGTTGTCACCATAGTGGTCGTTGAGGGTGCCAGGTATCGCAGAGCCTGGGCGCGTCGGATGGAGGGTATGTCAAGGTCATCTGCGAGCTTCTTGAAGATGGTGAACTTGTCGAGGAAGCCGACGAGGACCTCGTTGAACAAGGGATGAAGCTGTCATCCAAGCGGCCCCTCACCCTGGCGGCCTCAAGCACTACCTGGAGATGTTCCTCGATGCCGTGCCGCAAGCTGGCGTCATGGACCATCTGGCACAACTGGCTGATGCTCGCGCTCATCGCCTCCATGGGTCTAGCTTAGCTTCTAGTCAACTGATCTTGCAATTGGAGTGATCACTCTTGCCCTTGGTTAGTGTGCGTAGGTGCGTAGGATTTCGGGGAGCCTTTATATGAGAAGTGCAGACTACGTTGAATTCACGTGTGTGTTGGCCATCTACTCCTCGACCCTCTATGGCACCTACCTTTGGTTGTATGATAGGTGGGCCAACCACCTGTTGGGCCCACATGTCATGCACCCAAAGGCAGGTGCAGTAAGTCAATGAAGCTGCGTCCCCCTCCGTGCCGGTGCAGTATAGTCATCTCACAGGACCTCTAGTTGGGGCCAAACGAGAGAAGTTTGGTGTTTACTAGTTTATTGGTCCCCTTTGCATTTTGCGCCAAGTTTTGACCTTTGATTTAACTAATAAAATGTTAATGCATGTAACCAAAAAAGTTGTGTAAGTCACCTTACGAAAACCAAATAATCTCAAAACACTTAAGCACGGTACATGAACTCCCTCTCGTTTCTTATTTATTGACATATCAACCAATGAGAGATGTGGGCCGTGCATGCCTTTGATGGCTTGAGACTACCAAACATGACATGCAGTGGCTAGTTCATTGCATGTAATCCTATTAATTAGCTAAAAGACATTAAGTTCTCTCGCCGATAGGAATAAAACAATACACCATGTATTTATTTACAGAGGGAGTAGTACTTTTTTGTGACATGCATTACTAGATATTGCTAGTCAAATACTAAAATCCAGATGGATGTGGTAGTACTACTAAATCCAGACGGTGGTGCTAGTACTAGTAGTAGTACTACAAATGTAGTAGCATTGTACTACCCGTTGGTCAAATTATTACGTGCTGCTCCTCATAGTGAAGTGACAAGACCCTGCGCCGGAGATGACACCTGAGTATAGGCACTGTGTTCGGCATACCATAGTCAGCCTCACCGTCTGTAGTCACTATCATCATGGCTCTAGAGATAGCCTGCTTATAACTAGCCGTGTTTGACATAATTTCCCGTGCGTAGATGCACGTGCATTGCACGGAACACCAAGATTTGTGGGTGGACGACGCCGGCAGCCGCCATCGCGCCAGATTTTTCCATGGCCTTCTAGATGTGGTGGGGAGGAGATAAGGCTGATTGTGAGAGACAAGGAGTTGTTTGTAAATAGGGAACAAGTGTGGGCATCTTTTTGCAAAACTGGAGAAGTTTGGTTTGTATGCGTCAGATCTAGATCCAACGGCTATTGGTGAAAGATGGCAGGCACAACATCATCACCAACTCAGGACCTGTTTGATTCACAGGATTTTGAAAACACGGGAATAGGACACAACAATATTACAAGTTTCAAACTGGTATTACAAATGTTAGGAGTAATGTTGCACCTACGAAGAGGGAATTACTAGGAAGTTTACGTAAGAACTTTCATTACTTTAGGTGGATGTAGCATTATCGTACAAACTAAAATCGACCGCCCAAACATGTCATTAATGGGCAAATAAGTTTTCGAGTCTCTGGCCACTTGATGTTTCAAAAACAAATTCAGCTTCTGCGGAGACTTTGTCATTTAGGCTTAGACGCTTGCGGGTGACCAGCACGACATTCATTGTTACACCGAAGAACGCCAAACCTCGTTACCTTGAGCACACTTGCCTCGAGAACAAAGAACCTGGACAATTTAATCTCATATGTGCTGCCTCGGTAGTCGATGAAATCAATTTCTGTAAGATGGAGATCAAGGCATTTGATGAGATTGTTATAGTGCAGCACATTTTTCACTTTCGGGTCTTCTTTTATCCGCAAAAGAAGAGAAAATATTAGAGCAGTTGGCTGTATAAGATTGCCGTGTCATCAAGAGGTACCAATATCATTCGCTCATACGATAGGGTTGGCTGGCTAGTGATTATTTTTTACTCTCTCTCTCTCTCTCTCTCTCTCTCTCTCTCTCTCTCTCTCTCTTTCTCTTTCCTCTCATTTACCTAGGAGCACATGAAGAGCTTGGGCATTTGTTGCCTTCCACTATGTGGCCGGTGCCATATTTCTCAAAACTATGCCACATAATAAGCATCGATGTCAAATCAAAAGATTTTGGCACCTCTCTCACGATGTGAGACAGTTGGCACCGCTGTGCACACAGACCCACATGTATAAATAAATCAATCAAACCAACTACACCAGCCTCTCACTCTCCCAAACAAGTGTTTTATTATTGCCTCCATCCTCTCTCTCCCTCTCCCACGCAAGTGTTTTTTCATTGTCTGAGGTAATTTGGCACCGGAGCAAAGTAGGTGATCCAGATTGGGGCACCAAGTGAGCAATGGAGGGGCATCGATGCCAAATGCATCACAAGTGAATTCGCCATGTGTTTTGCCCTACATGGTGGAGGGCCGTTATAGCCCACTTTTGTACTACCTCATATTTAGTATAAAATTTTGACCATAGATTTACCTAAGCAAATGCCAATGCATGTCAATAAAAATTATACCATTTGAAATTATGTTCAAATACGAATCCAACGATATAGTTCTTAGAGACATGCATTAACATTTTCACAGTTAAATCTATCGTCAAATTTTGATAATACAAAATAGGAAGAGTAAACCAGGACGGAGGTAGTACTTGCTCTTAGGGTAACCATAGAGTTACTAGTCAAAGTTACTTTCCACTATGACTAGCCTAGGCTACTATAGTAGTACAACAAAAAATGATGCAGGTGATCACGTGAGAAAAATACTAAAAACATTTCTTTCGGTGCAGTGCGTAGATGCAGTTTTGAACACTACACTTGCCATTGTAATTTGGGAAAATTATGAAAAAAAAATGAGCTACTTTGTGATTACCGTTTACTAATAGGAAAGAAGCTTCACCTCGATGAGTAGCTTCTCCATGCATGGAAAGCATGAAAGGAATCCAACAACTTGATCAAGATTGGGGCCGATAGATTTTATTGCCCAGATCTACAATGTGCGCATAGACTGGGTCAAGCTTGTGGGAATCATTTTCTGGAAGACGGTCGTAAATACATCAAGAAGAAATTTAAAAATGTGAGTTTCAAGTAGATGGAGAAGAATATGAGTGCTATACCTGAACGATTAGGGATCCAATAAAGAGTTTAGAGAATTTGGCAGACGAGTACACCAACGCTATCAATTTCAGTGCGTCAATGACCCTAATTTTTGTTGGACCTTCTAGATCCGATACAAGCAATCTCTCAAGGAAAAGGCGCATTCTCAATGACCATAACGTGGAACAACTGGAGTGGTCTCTTCCCAATTGATGTCTTGTTGCGGGGCCAGCAAGACACGTAAATCCATCGGAGATTCGTCGAGACAATGCGGAGGCTAATGAACCCGTGGATCTTCTCAAGACGAAGGTACTCGAGCGCAGTACAACTGCGGAGCAGGTGCTCCATAGCCTTCTTCGAGATGACAATGTCGAAGAGGTCGAGCTGCTTGAGTTGAGGGAGAAGAAGGACGGGCACGACATTAATCTGGGGAAGATAGCAGGAGCTGAAGCTGGCGCGGCGTAGCGTTGGCGTGAGGCGGAGCGCAGACGGCGGCAAAGAGCGACATCGTCCAGCTTCAAAGTTGAGCTCCTCGAGCTGATCTAGGGCGGGGGATAAGAACCACTCGTCGAACTTGGGTTGAACCTTGCAGTTGGTACTAAACATGAGGATGTCAAGGTGTTTGGCTGGCCCAGGGTGCGATGAAAGGATCTTGGAGACTAAGGACATGCGTATGCAATCCCCGTTGCATAGGCAGCTGTCGACGATGATGTGGAGGGGGACGCGGCGCCAGAGGAGGCGCCACCGCCGGGAGAGCAGGGCGGTCCGCACGACAGATTTTGTGGGGAGGAGGCCGATGATGACAAGCAACCTGTCGGTGGGGAGGCTGCTAATGAAGTCCACGCTCGCCGGGTGCGGTTTTGGCTCGACCCGCCTCCGCTTGTTGGTTGCCTCACCGTCCATCTCAACCGGCGGCGACGCCGGTGTACACGTGTGCTGGTGTGTGTTGGGTGTGCGCGAGTGCGTCCTTCTGTGCATGCCGCCGTGTAGTGGTGAATTCTGCGTGAGTGCGTCCTTCTTGCGGAAGAAGTGTGTCCTCAATGCGCCCTCAATTTACTAGCGTGTGGGGTGCTACCCAGAGTGGTTTCAACTTTGTTTACTTCACTGCGTGTCAGATGGGCCTCTAGTTTACTTATTTTCACCCACTGCCACATGGGCCAGCACACGAAGATACAGAACACGAGCTGACAAGGCAGCATGTGGACTAGTTGACTAGACAACTAAACAATATACGGAGTTATAAGCTGACATAGTGAGCGTATAATCCGTCGATATAGAGAGTTCGAGTGAGAGGGGAGGCCTGCGAGAGATAGCAGAGAGAGAGAAAGAGCTACTCCCTCCATTCGATAATGTAGTTCCAACATTTTTTTAGAAGTCAAACTTTTGAAACTTTGACCAAGTTTATAAAGAAATTACTTATATCTACAATACCAAAGATAAATGATAGTATGAAGTAAGTACATGTTGTGATGAATCTAATGACCGTTCTAGATGTAAATGTTTTTCTCCACATATACCTGGTCAAACTTTTCTGAGGTTTGACTTTTCAAAACTTCCATATGCTTATGGACGTGAGAGAGTCCCTAACTAGAGAGAGAGAGAGTGAAATAGAAAGAGTGAGTGAAAAAAGTGTGTGTGCGTGTGTGAAAGTGACATGGACAACACACGATAAAAGTAGAGAAAAAGCATGTGTGTCTTATGCAAACATATCACACATGCATCTTCAACAACAGAAGCAAGGTGAGGAGATAGTGTGTGGTTGTTTGCAACCGAGAGAGAAAGACCCCTAGTACGTGGCCAAGAGGGGTGTGAAAAACAAGGGAGAGAGGTTGAGAGAGACGTAAGGAGAAAATGCGGACATGGGGAGGAGAGAGTGTATGTTTGTCATAGAGAGATCCCCTGGGGATCGTGATGGGACTACATGGGTGGGAGATTGAGTGACAAGGTGTGTGCGCGATAGAAGATACCCCGAGAGATATCGAGATAGACGTATGGATGGAAGGAGACAATACGTGTGTTCCTGATGGCTAGTGAGAGATAATCATACATAGGGGGGGAGCTCTTGCGCCTATGATGGAGTGAGGGATTATGGTACTTAGGGGGGGGTGTCACATAGAGAGAGAACAAGGGCAGAGAGTGTTAGATGGGTCTATATGTATAGCGCGAGCGAGACATGTGTATGAGTGAACCAGGGAGATATAAAGTTTGAGAGAGATGTAGTGCATGTAAATTTTTTAGAAGTCAAACTTTGGAAACTTTGATCAGGTTTAGGCAAATGTTATTTATATATACAATACCAAAGATACATCATACCAAACTATATCCCATGGTGAATCTAATGGGATGCTTTCTCCACGTACATGGTCAAACTTTGTGATGTTTGACTTTCCAATAAATCTATATGCTATGGACCAAAGAGAGTGCCTAAGTCGAGAGAGATCAAGTGCGTGTGAAGGAGAATGAGTAAGTGTGCAAAAAGAGTATGTGTGTGAAAGAGAAAGTGACAACAAACGATAAATTAGAGAGAGTGTGTGTTTTTTCGTTTCTTATGCAAACATATCACGCATGCATCTCCGAGATAGAAAAGCGAGGCGAGGAGATACACGAAGATATCTAGCTAGTGCCTGATTGTTTACAACGGAGAGAGACACCCCTATAGCACATGTCCAAGGTCTGGCCAACAAGGAACAAAGGTCGAGAGGGACACATGGAGAACATGGATGCATGGAGAGGGAGAGAGGGTGTGTTTGCGATAGAGAGATCCCCTCAAGATTGTGAGTGGGCTATATGGGTGGGAGATTGAGGGAGGTGCGTGCGCGATAGAAAGATGCCCCGAGACAAATCGAGATAGACCATGCACATGTTTGTGATGGAGACCAAGATTAGCTAGTCATATACATATAGGGGGGACTGCGTGTGCCTACAATTGAGTGAGAGACCATCATACTTGGCTAGCTAGGCCCAACTATGCTTATGGGTGTCATCCGTGCTATGGACCGAAGAGAGTGCCTAAGTCAAGAGAGATCAAGTGCGTGTGAAGGAGAATGAGTAAGTGTGCAAAAAGAGTATGTGTGTGAAAGAGAAAGTGACAACAAATGATAAATTAGAGAGAGTGTGTGTTTTTTCGTTTCTTATGCAAACATATCACGCATGCATCTCCAAGATAGAAAAGCGAGGCGAGGAGATACATGAAGATATCTAGCTAGTGCGTGATTGTTTGCAACGGAGAGAGACACCCCTATAGCACATGTCCAAGGTCTGGCCAACAAGGAACAAAGGTCGAAAGGGACACGTGGAGAACATAGATGCATGGGGAGGGAGAGAGGGTGTGTTTGCGATAGAGAGATCCCCTCAAGATTGTGTGTGGGCTATATGGGTGGGAGATCGTTAGGTAATGTTCATGGGTGTCATCCGTGATGAGGTTGCAAATTGTGACATTGTAGATCATTAGGTTATGTTCATTTATTTGCACTGGCATCAATCTTTGATTGCCTAGTGGATGTAATTTCCTATACTATATGCTGGATGTGCAACGTTTTTCCCTGTATGTTGTACCTTTGCTTGATCGGTTTTGGTCCTGTGCATAATTGCTCGTCGTAATGGGCTCAAATTATCTAATTTGGCCTAAAGACATGTATGAACTTTAGTGAACCCATTATGTTAAAATGGGCTGTTACCAGGATGAAAGTTAATGGTCGGCCATCTTACCTCCCGGCATTGTTGAGGAAATCGTTAACTGGTAGCTGCTCGGTTGGCTGGTGAGTAGGGGATTAATCGGCTAATCGGCAAGTTAATCGGCCATTTAATCAACTAATCGGACGATTTATCGGTTTATAGGCTACTCGGTGACCCTACGAGTAGGGATTAATCGGCAAGTTAACTGGTTAATCGGATGAATTCTTGAACAGGGCCTCCCGGGTAGTTAACAGGCTGACATCGAAGCGGGCAACAGGTGGGCCCATTTGATTTCACGGGCCGTTAACAGGCCATTACTAAGTTCGGGCTACATATGGCCCAACTATACTGTGGGCCTTTAGCAGGCCGAAAGAGACAACATGCTTGTACCGGATCATGAAGAGCATGGGCCGCTAAAAGGCCGAAAGTCTGGTCATATTGTAAATGGCCCAACTGTGTTGTGGGCCTTTAGCAGGCCGAAAGAGAAACCGGACTCGTATTGGACCATGAAGGGCATGGGCCGTGAAAAGGCCAAAACTCATGTCCGACTACAAATGGCCCAACCCATTTATGGGTCGTTAACAGGCTGAAAGGCACACAGGGTCGGTAATTGGCCCAACACTTAAATGGGTCGCTAAAAGGCCAAAACTCAGGTCCGACTACAAATGGCCCAATTGATTTATGGGTTGTCAACAGGCTGAAAGACACACCGGGCCAGAAATTGGCCCAACACTTAAATGGGTCGTTAAAAGGCCAAAACTCAGGTCCGACTATAAATGGCCCAACTGATTTATGGGCCATCGACAGGCTGAAAGACACACCGGGCCGGAAACAGCCCAACATTTAAATGGGTCGCTAAAAGGCCGAAAGATGTACATCCTGAAAATTGGCCCATCCCTTGAATGGGTCATTAACAGGACAAAATCTCATCGGGCCGATATTGAGCCCAAATATATAGCAGGTTGTTAACGGGCTCGAACTGACTATGGGATGCAATGGTGTCAAATCTTTAACGGGTCGTTGACGGTCCGAATTGGCACATCTCGTATGGGTCGTGGGCTTAAATGGACCTGACACAAGTAGGCCTTATATGGGGAGGCCTGCTAATTTTTACTGGGCCGGCCTTTTTCACTGGAATGGGCAACTATTGGGCCATGCCACGTGTTAACCTATCATAGGCGTCTCTTGTCCAATAGTGGATGACATATGTCCCAATGGTGAGGCAACACATGTTTCCTCCGGCCAATGATGATTTTACATGTGGAAAATCCCCATTGGTCCGGGCTGTTAACGGGTTAGCAGATCCAAAACCGGACCCGATAGCTTAACGGCGTTTCGTTACGATGGATGCCACGTGTCGGTCAACCTTGACGAAAGCACTTCTGTGACGCGCGATTTGTCGTCATGGAAGTGGACACTTCCGTGATGATAATATTGGTAATGTCATGGAACACTTCTACGAGAGCAAAGCTATGACTATCTTGATTCTGTAATAAAATCGTCATGGATGTACACGCAAGAAAAAACGTGACCTACTGTGACAAACACGTATCATCACGGAACTGTATTTTTTTGTAGTGCTTGTGTCTGCACACAAAAAGTTTCTAGTCATGAAATATCATATGATCCCTTTGAGCCTAGGTGGCGAACCGAGGAAAAATCACACGGGTAATCTAGGATTTCCCTAATGGGCAAGCACTGGGTTCCCTACGTGCCCCAACCAATCCGATGTGTATCATGAAATTTTATAGCATTCTAATCATATTTTCTACATGTTTCTTACCCATCTCTCTTTTAGAAAATAAAGTGAATACTTCCTCCATTGGGATTTTATTCGAGGAATAAATCTTGCGGGAATTCTCTGTGCTCCAATGCTGATGTAAGTACCTGTTGTATATCTATATTTTTACATCAGCATGTATTTTGTTAATCAGCGTGAATCCAACCTTTATCTGATCTAAAACTAGTTGTAGCAAAATGTTAAAGGCCCCAATGTTGATTTTTGTAAAGAAAGCTGCCTGGTAGTTCTGCATACTGAGCTGCATGATTGTACTATCTCATATCATGCACATTACTGAATTGTAGTGTTGCTATTGTTGCTCATGCATTCATTGTGTCAATATTGCTTTCGTATTACCTTACCTGGCTGATGATAGTTGTGCCATATTGTGTTAATTTGGTGTAGGCTAGTTGCCCAAACGTTTGTTGTGTCTATGTTGCTTTCCTATTATCTGACTTGGCCAATGATAGCAATGCTAGTGTGTTAATTTGGTGCAGCCTGCTGAAGATAAGAAGACAAAATTTGGAAACAGCAAGGCAACCCCATTGTTTCTTTCCAATAAATTTAGGCCAGGTAATATGGCAATAACTCATGATTAATCTGTTTGGTTCCCCTCCTAATTTTTATTATGATGCAGTGGTCGAGACACTCTCCACTATCAATAATACAAGCCTGCCAAAATCGCCATCTGAATCTGTTCAGTATCCTATGTCTCAAATGCAGCGGAAAAAATGTATGTTTGTGAACCAATTAATGGCTGAAGCAATGATGGAAATGGTGGAGGAATCAGAGGTGCGTATTCGTGCGCAACAACAACTGATCAATGTTTTCAGAGACAGTGTAGCAAAGTAGCAAGAAATTGCCCACATGCTTATGGGTGTCATCCGTGCTGAGGTTGCAGATTGTGACATTGTAGATTGTTGGGTTATGTTCATTTATTTGCACTGGCATCAATCTTTGATTGCCCAGTGGATGTAATTTCCTGTAATATATGATGGATGTGCAAAGTTTTTCCTTGTATGCCGTACCTTTGCTTGATCGGTTTTGGTCATGTGCATTATTGCTCGTCGTAATGGGCTCAAATTATCTAATTTGGCCTAAAGACATGTACGGACTTTAGTGGGCCCATTAAGTTAATGGGCCGTTACCAGGCTGAAAGTTAATGGTCGGCCCTCTTACCTCCCGGGTCGTTAACAGGCCGACATCGGAGCGGGCAACAGGTGGGCCCATTTGATTTCACGGGACGTTAACAGGCCGTTACTAAGTTCGGGCTACATATGGCCCAACTATACTGTGGGCCTTTAGCAGGCCGAAAGAGACAGTGGGCTTGTACTGGACCATGAAGAGCATGGGCCGCTAAGAGGCCGAAAGTCAGGTCATATTGTAAATGGCCCAACTGTGTTGTGGGCCTTTAGCAGGACGAAAGAGAAACCGGGCTGGTATTGGACCATGAAGGGCATGGGCTGTTAAAAGGCCAAAACGTAGGTCCAACTACAAATGGCCCCAACTCATTTATGGGCCGTTAACATGCTAAAAGGCACACATGGCCGGTAATTGGCCCAACACTTAAATGGGTCACTAAAAGGCCAGAACTCAGGTCCGACTACAAATGGCCCAACTGATTTATGGGCCGTCAACAGGCTGAAAGACACACCGGGCCGGAAATTGGCCCAACACTTAAATGGGTCGCTAAAATGCCAAAACTCAGGTCCGACTACAAAGTGCCCAACTGATTTATGGATCGTCGACATGCTGAAAGACACACCAGGTCAAAAATTAGCCCAACACTTAAATGGGTCGCTAAAAGGCCGAAAGATGCACATCCTGAAAATTGGCCCATCGCTTGAATGGGTCGTTAACAGGCCAAAATCTCATCGGGCCAATATTGAGCCCAAATATATAGCAGGCTATTAACAGGCTCGAACCGACGATGGGATGCAATGGTGTCAAATCTTTAACGGGCCGTTAACGGGCTGAATTGGCACATCGCGTATGGGTCGTGGGCTTAAATGGACCTGACGCAAGTAGGCCTTATATGGGCCGGCCTGCTCATTTTACTAGGCCAGCCTTTGTCACCGGAATGGGCCACTGTTGGGCCATGCCACGTGTCGACCTATCATAGGCGCCTCCTGTCCAATGAGTGGATGACATTTGTCCCAACGGTGAGGCAACACGTGTTTTCTCCAGCCAATCATGATTTTACACGTGGAAAATCCCCATTGGTCCGGGCTGTTAATG
This sequence comes from Aegilops sharonensis, assembly GCA_904067115.1. NCBI lineage: Eukaryota > Viridiplantae > Streptophyta > Magnoliopsida > Poales > Poaceae > Aegilops > Aegilops sharonensis. The sequence continues at coordinate 762,435,418 of LR880969.1, read as the reverse complement.
CGTTATCAGATCCAAAACCAGACATGATAGCTTAACGGTGTTCCGTTATGGTGGATGCCACGTGTCGGTCACCCTTGACGAAAGCACTTCTATGACGCGTGATTTATCGTCATGGAAGTGGACACTTCCATGATGATAATTTTGGTAATGTCATGGAATACTTCTATGACAGCACACGTATGACTATCTTGATTCCGTCACAAAATCGTCATGTACATGCATGACAAAAAATGTGACCTACTGTGACAAACACATATCATCACGGAAGTGTATTTTCTTGTAGTGACATCATAAGGCAAATGGTGGAGAAAAGAAAATAAGCAAATTGATAAATGTGAGGGAAGGAGCCTGGACTTGGCAGATGCAGCCTCCCCGATAATGGCGCCAGAAAATATTATGCTACTTATGGTAAGTGTTGGGATTCCCCAAAAAGGAACGGCGAAGCAGTGTAGTAGCAAAAAGTATTTCCCTCAGCTAAGAACCAAGGTTTGTCGAACCAATAGGCGACGCCACTCAGACACGATAAACGGTACATGCACACAGACATAAACAAATGTTTCCACCCGATGACAACAAGTGGGTTTTCAATCCCCTCATTATCGCCAATTGTAAGGCTTAAATCTGGTAGTGATAGATAGATAAAATAAAAAGGAAATAAATAAAAAATGCATCAAGGTATTTTTAGTGTTTTAGTAAATATAAAGTGAATAGACCCGGGGGCAATAATTTCACTAGAGGCATCTCTCTCATGAGTGTGGTATGATGAGTAAACAAATTACTATTGGGCAATTGATAGAATAACACATAGTTATGATTATTCTTCATGGCATGATCAATACATACGCATTACGCCCACGACAAGTACACCATTAAAATTTACTGACGTCTACTACTATTACTCCACCGCTCGACCACTATCCAGCATGCATCTTATGTTGTGGTGTTAACTTCATAATAAACAGAATAATGCCTGGAGCATGATGACATAATGTAGAAAAAGTAATACCAATTAATATGTTTGAACCCCGTCATTTTACCCTTAGTAGCAACAATACAGATGCGTGCCTTGCAACTCCTCATGTCATAGTGTAAGGACACCAAAAGATTAAACTTACTGCCAAGCACCTCTCCCACTAAAGATAAATCAATCTAGTTGGCCAAAGAAGATGGATAGATCGGAGAGAAATACAAGTCCATAAAATCACACATAATAAATCTCAGAATAGAAACAATTACTATCAATGAATAATCTGATCATAAACTCACAATTCATTGGATCCCAACAAACACACCGTGAGAATTACATCAAATAGATCCCTGAGGAGATCATTGTATTGAAGATCAAAAAGAGAAAGAGAGACATCTAACTACTGCTATGGACCCATATAGGAACTACTCACACATTATCATCGAGGCAGCAAGGTCGACGAAAGATTGCCTCCCCAATGATTTGCCCCTCTGGCAGAGTACTAACGAAGGCCTCCAGATGGGATCGCGGAAGAATAGAGGCTTGTGAAGGCGATCACAATTGCTTCGGGTCTCGCTCTGGTGGTTTATGGATTTTAGGGAATTTATAGCATTGGAATTAGGTCAAACGGGCCCACAAGGGTGTCACAAGCTCACTCGATGCCCGACCCCTGAGCTTGTGGCTCTCTCGAACATCGTCTGGTGCACCCCCCGAAGCTTCTAGGGTCTCTTTTGTTCCTCAAAAAATCACCGTACAGTTTCATCTTCTTTGGACTTCGTTTGATATGGTTTTTCTATGAAACAAAGACATAGGCAATTAAAAGAAACTGACATTGGACACTAGGTTAATAGGCTAGTTCACAAAAATGATGTAAAATGGCATATAAAGCATGCAAGATTGGTAACATAGTAGCATGAAACAATAAAAAGTTATAGATACGTGCGGGACGTATAACCCGCTAGAGTTGCTCCTACTACCAGTGGAGGGTATGAGCCGTCCCTAATGCCATGTTTTTAGTGGCCGGAGGTCAATGGCAGGCGGCCTTGAGAGCCCCGCTCGCCACCGTCGCGCTTTTGGCGCCCACGCTGACAAGAATTCCTGCAGTAGTGCACCGACGTCTCTGAAAGCTTTTCGGACAGATCCATGCGGTGGCGGCGGCGAAAAAGAGCGGGAATTAGGGTGGAGAGTGGTGGGATGCTAGAGAAGAGGGAGAGAAAGGGGATTTTATTGCGGAAACAGTATGGCCAGCTCCAAATGTGTGGGCTCCACCTTAGTTTTGGATGGGCTGGTGATGACCCACAAGTACAGGGGATAATCGTAGTCCTTTTGATAAGTAAGAGTGTCGAACCCAACGAGGAGCAGAATAAAATGACAAGCGGTATTCATCAAAGTAATTTCTGCAAGCACTGAAATTGTCGGTAACAGGTAGTTTGATAGCAAGATAATTTGTAACAAATAACAAGTAGTGTCGTGGAATTGTCACGGCAGATGTCCTCATGAAAGGACTTAGTCGCGGGGCCATCGAACGGGTTAACTTAGAGGGGTTAAAGCGGACGCAAAGACACAAGGGTTATACTAGTTCGGCCCCTTCGATGAAGGTAAAAGCTTACGTCTAGTTTGTAATGGGATTGATGTGATCTCGGCGACTAGGGAGCAATAGCTTCGCCTAAGCCTCGAATTGTAGTTGTCTGTCCCTAAACCGCCCCCGGGTCGTCCCCTTATATACACGGGTTGACGTCCGGCCGGTCTACAGAGTCCCGAGGCCGGCTCATACACGTGTCCGGCTCGGTCTCTCTTTTCTCTTATCTTACAACACAAGTTACATGGTTATGGCGGTTTCACCATTATGGGCCCTAATTCGCCCCTGGGCTCCGGGCCTCTAAGCTCTATGGCGAATCGCCACCTTCTGAGTCTTCGTGGGCTCCAATTATGGCTGAGGGTGAACCGGCCCCTCCAGGGCAGTTTATATTCAGTAGTTACATCCCCAACATTAGGCCCCAGATTGACTTGAACCTGTTCATGTTAATATTCAACATCTTAGAAAAACTCTGAATATCTTCCTTCATATTTCGTAAACCGCCATCTGTTTGAACCGCCGTGACGTCATCCTTCGACCCCAGCAACAGAGCATCTTGACGTCATCTTCATTAAAGAAGCCCAAACAATAAGATTCCCTTCATTTAATACTATCTCGGAAATCGAGGCGACCACTGCGCCATCTGCCGCTTTCAACTCCTCGATTTTTGCGCCTGTCAATTACTCTGTCTCATTATAAATAGACCGGAAGGCCCTTTCTCTTCTTCCCCCTTCCGCGCTTCTTCTTCCTCGCGACGCCCCAGCTCTAAAGCTCCGCCGTCGCCTCCGACCTCCGAACGCCGCACCAACACAAGGCCGCTGCATCAACCTGGTTGTACCAGAGACTGTCGGCGCTCCTCCGCTGTCCTGTGCATCGGGTAAGGCTCCTCCTCATACCCTAGATCTGCATCTTAAGGCTCATGTTCATATTGTCGTTCATAGGTGTTCATCCCTAGCCTCTTCATGCCTGCTCTGCCATGGCTTTTTAATCCAACCGTAGCATACATCCTGTGCAGTAGCTGCTCCGCCTTCAGTTTAGCACTTTGCAAATCTTTCTTTTTGTTCAGACCCTCTTGATAGAACGCACGAACTTCCCTGCTCTTTATAAAGCTTGTATGGATCGCAAAAAAATTTCCTTATTGAATCTTCGGTAGATCCAAATTAATTCCGTTCATGTGTGAAACCTGTTTCTGTCAACACTTAGCAGATTTTCCAGTTCTGTCCCTTCCTCCTAAGGGCGGTTTAATTTTTTGATAGCTAATCCACCATACTCCATTAGTCCTCAGTTAAACCGGAAATTGGAACTGAAGGCCAAACTGCCGGTTTAGCATTGTATAATATGCCTGAACCATTAACGGTGAACCGGTCTTTACTTTTCGTTTCGCAGTTTTTTCTTCCGGAATGGCCAAACAATTCTCTGCTTGCAATTGGGTTCGGTCCAAGATCACTGAGACGCAACTTAATGGATATGTCACCACCGCCGCTTTAGCCTCCAAAAATGTCCTTCATTGGCGTGTTCCGGATGCCGAATGCCCTCCTGAACCTCAAGAAGGAGAAGTAATTGTATTTATGCAACACTTAGACCGGGGACTCAGCCCGCCCGGATCAAAATTCTTCCGGGATGTCCTCGCAAGTTTCCAACTCCATCCACAAGATATTGGTCCGAACTCTGTGTCCAATATATGCAATTTCCAAGTTTTCTGCGATGTCTATCTTCAAGAAGAACCATATGTGGAGTTATTCCGGGATTTCTTTCATTTGAACCGTCGTACGGAGTTTTCGGATGGTCCTAACACAGAGCTGGGTGGCGTTTCAATCCAGAAAAGGAAGGAAGTAGACTTTCCTCATGCAAAACACCATAGCCATCCAAAAGATTGGAACCAAACATGGTTCTATTGCCGGAATACTGCTCCTAACAGCGAAAACCCCTTGCCGGGTTACCGCCCTCACCGGCTTAGCAACCATCACACATTGCCTTTACGCTTGACCGCCGCAGAACGGAAGAATTTTGCGCCTCAAATTATCAAACTCCGGGCTCTGATGGCCAATGGCTTAACTAGTATTGACCTTGTTCGATGTTGGGTTTCTTGGGGAATCTTGCCATTAAGCCGCCGCCCCGGATTGATGCATGAATACACTGGTAGTGTCAAAGACCCTCAACGACGTCACGAGCTACCAATAACTAAGCTTGAAGTTACTGAGACAGTGAAGAGGATGCTCGATGAACCGATCTCCGTCTGCAGCCAAACCGGGTTGGCCCCGTTCTGTGTTTCCTACAAACCGCCTGCGGTAAGGCTCCGCTCATTGCTCTACTGATTTTAATGCTTTATTGATATAAATTAATCCTTGTTACTTCTCAGGCTAACAGCTCCTTCTGGAAACGAAACAAACCGGCCCGGGTTCCTTGTGTAAAGTCCAAGGCCACCAAGAAAGCTAGTAAGAGGAAAACCGCCGAGTCTTCTGAACCGCCAGAAGATGAAGATTCAGAAGCTGAGGTAAAGCTTGATTTACTTTGTCCCTTTTTATCATTCATCCTATTAACAGTTACAATTCCCAGGATGATGCTGAGGCCAGCCATGCCGATCCTGTTGAGGTAATCCTTCTTTCTTCCGAATCTGATCTTGTACCGGTTAAAAGAATTCGCCGCACAGTCCGGAAAGTGAAAAAATCTCACTCCCGTGCTCATTTGAATCCAAATCTATCTTTGAAGACACAGCAAACTGAAGAGCGCCGTACGACACGGCACAGCGGTCAACAAATTACGTCGTCCGGTTTACCTGATGCCCCAACCCGGAAGCGTCGTCCAGAGGTGATTTGTTCTCCTGAAAAGCGTTATCCTTTGAAAGGTTTCTTCCGATGTCCTCTCAATCCGTCTGATCCGAATTATCAGGCCTCCTCCAACTCATCTGGCGGTTCATCAACCACTCAACTGCCTCCTCTTAAAGTTGCTGCTTGGTAAGCATATTACTTTTCTTTTTCGCATTTGTCGGTTTATCATACTCTAACTCTGAATGTTGCAGCACCAAGGCTCGCTTAAGTAAGAAGGCGAAGATCCTTGACCCTACTGTGGATGTTGATCCGGAGAAGACTCCAGAGCACCATGGCGAAATGACCGAAGTTGCTAAAAACAGCTCTGCCGGGTTTAACCAAGACGACAATGCTAATCCGCCAGAGGTTGAACCGGATGTCTGTAACATCCCAAATTTTCAATTTGGAATGTTATACATTAGGTCATCATGCATATCATATTTCCTCGCATTTTTCCGATCCTAGAAATTTCACGCAACTCAAGGACCCTCGGAGAGAGTTGGAAGTTTCACAATTTTCATATTTGGGATTTCTCAAATTTGAAAATAGGATCATTTGGATTTATTTAAATTATCTTCATAAAGTTTTCCTATAAAAATAATTTGAGAGGGAATAATATGACTTTCCCAAACAATTAGGAAAAATGAAGATATTATAAATAAACCAAATTTGGTTTTGAAAGATTTATTTTGCTTAGGCAAAAACGAGCATTTTAAAAATTTTATGCATGTTTGCTGTTTTTAAAGTTCATTTTGTTCGACTCATTTTTAGGAGTCGGGGAAAATTTGTTTTATTTAATTTGGAGTTCATTTGGTATTTTTTATTTCATTTGGTTTAATTTTATTAAAAAAAAATCTGCGCCCCCCCCCTGGACCGAGGCCCAGCCGGCCCAAGCCAGCCAGGCCCCAGGCCCAGCCCCCGGCCCACCTCCCGCCTCCTCCCTCGCGCGCGGCCGCCGCCCGAGCGGAGAGCCCCGCCGCCGCACGCCCCGCCGCCCCGAGTCCCGCCCGGACCCGGCTCCCCTTGCCCCCTCCCCAAGCCGACCGCCCCCCTCCCCTTTATAACCCCCCCGGACCCCCTCTCTCTCACCCCAACCCGCCGAGCCCCGCCGGAGCCCGACGCCACCCGCGCCCGACGCCGACCCCGCCGCCGTCGCCGTGGACCCCGCCCCCTCGACGCCGAACCCCGCCGAGCCCCGCCGGACCCCGCCGGACCTCGCCGGCGATCGCCGGAGGTAGCCGCCCCGCCCGCCGCCCGATTCGGTCTTCTCCCC
>LR880969.1:762402718-762415101 GCA_904067115.1 Aegilops sharonensis | reverse complement strand
GCTCTTATGTGTTACATTGCCAGCATATTCCATGTGCTGACCCGTTTTCGGGCTGCAACTTTTCACGTTGCAGACTTTTCAGACGACGAGTAAGGTGTTAGGTCGTGGTTCTATACTCAGTGATGCCGTTGGAGTTGATGGACTCGCTTATCTTCCAAGCCTTCCGCTGTTATTATTAGATGGCCTTAAGCCATATTATTGTATTCAGTTCCCTTGTGGACAACGATGTAATAAGTGTGTGATTGCTACTCTGCTATAAATCCTTCGAAGTACTGTGTGGTGTCAGCATTACTGATCCAGGGATGACACTGAGCACAGAGACTTGATCCATTCGGGTCGGGTCGCTACAATGTCCAAGTGGAAACCTCACATCCTGCTCCACTGAGTCCTGCAGCGAAACAGGTTGCAGTTGCTGATCTGCCGAGCCCGGGTATGAAAGCACCAAGCCCAGGAAAGAATGCCAATCCGGCCAGTCCGGCCAAATATGATGATGTCGTAGTGACGGGCACCGGCTATACCGCCCCTGGCAATCTGGTTGCTCTATCAAAACACAGCGCCAAGGAAGAGTCTACTGCCATGAGCAAAGAGAAGGGAAAAACTGATCTATCAGCTTATGACAATTTCTCTGCCCAAGAACTTCACTCCGGCTTCCTGAACCGACTTTACACAAGTCGTGACCTCGAAGCCAGTCTGGTGAATCTTATGAAGGAACGCTATGAGGTAAGGAGTTATGTCTCTTTTGTACTTGTGTTGTGCAGTAGCCCTCAAGGGCCGGTTCAACTGATCATAGTTAAACCGGGACTTAATATAAAACTCATACGTCTCAAACTTCAGTGTTGTAGCCCCCAAGGGCCGGTTCAACTGAGCATAGTTAAACCAGGACTATAAGTTGTATCACCGTAACAAAACATGTTTGAGCAATTAGCCATTAGCCCCCAAGTGCCAAGTTGAATACCTATATTGAGCTTGGGACTTCATGATGAAACAACTAACGTGATCCTTTTTTTATCAGAGTGAGATATGCCAACAAACTAGACAGCTCAATGACCTTCGTGCCAATCTGCAGAACCAACAAGCAGAAGCCTCCAAGGCCAAGGATGAGTTGAAAACCGCCTTGACCACTATGGAGCAGCTCAAGGAGTGGTTTAAATCTGAGCAGGCCAACTGGGAGACGGAGAAGGCCGGGTTGATAAAACGGGCTGAAGATGCTGAAGCAGCTCTTAAACCGGTGACAGAAGAGCTCACCGGACTAAGGCGCCAAATTAATGTCATGACCTCTGCGATCTTTGGTAAGAGATGTTTCACCAAGATTTGTGATTATTATTCCGTTTTGACATTTCTGCCGGTTTAACCTGGACTTATTTAAACCGGTATAGGGAAGTGTATTGCTCATCTGGGCTCGGACATGCGGAAGAAGCTCAAGGCCGCATATACGCTGATTGAGCAACTGTATACCGGCACCCAACGAGTCATATGTGCGACATCGTATGATAACGCAGCTCCGTCTTTGATCAAAGATACGCTGGACCGGTTATCCATGATCCCGGCACAACTTGAAGAGTTGAAATGATCCGCGGCCCGGGCTGGCACTTTATTGGCTTTAACTCGCGCCAAAGCATGGATAGCGGACCTTGATCCGGCTGACATAGCCAAGGGCTTCCCCAGCGCTCAAGAAAATGGCGAAGCTTTTGATAACAATGCCCTCAAGCGGATAACAAAGGAGATGCCTCCTCTGGCGAGTCCACTGGCAGCAGAAGCCAACCTGGCGGTTTACCGTTCTTTCTATCATGCAAACAACAGGCGGGTGGAAGTTGTCATTCCGGAAGTGCAGAACCTTGTTCCCCCAATCCATAAGCACACTTATGCCCCTGACGTTGATCCGGCTGAGCTTATAAGTGAAGAGGCTGTCTTTCAGGCTTTAAACCAGATTGACTGGTCTACCAATGACTTCCGGCCATTGGGTGATGAGGAGGAAGAAGCTAAACCGACGCCAGACGACCCATCTTCTTCTCGTCAACCCGGCAAGGAAGCTTAATCTGTCAAGCCAGGTTGATGCATCATAAGCTGCTAGTCATGACACCATTCGAAATATTGGGCCTCTGAAGGCCTTGTAATAGAATAGCCATCACTTTTGTTTTGAATATGCCTTTATGCCTTCAACCTGCAACCTTCGCGCAGAGGTGCTGATACTTTTCATTGAATAATCGAAACCTTCAATTTATATTTCCTGCAATCACAAATTAAACTGCCACGGCGGCTGCCAGCGTCGGGCATGAAGTTGGCTTAGCCAACCTTGAAACGGGGGTTGTATAAACCGTTACCGTCAAAGGAGAACAGCTCATGTGTTTATAATGTCGGTTTACCATGTAAACCATGCCGGGTCATGTTAAGCCCCCTGTTATTCCATAATGGGATGTTTACAGGAAAAGACAAACTGGAAAAGTTATCTCCGGATTAAAATAAACTGAATGTCGTCAATTGACTGGTTGAACCGGTTTGAAGAATGTTATCGGTTTAAAAACACAACAAAAAATCAAATAACAGTTATGAAAAAAATATGGAAGCAAAGGCAATGATAAGACCGTTTGCAAAAAGAGGCTTTACTGAGCCGATCAGATGGTGTTACCATGGTCGGACACGACCAAGCCCCCAATAAGGTGTAGCTATGGTTCAAGTCAGCCAGGTCCCCAACTGAAACCGTGGCATTATGCCGATCAAGTGGCATGGCAATGGTTCGGGTTCGACCAAGCCCCCAAGTGACTCTATGGCCTTAGGCCGATCAAGAGGCGTGACTGGTTCAGACTTGACCATGTCGCCAAGTGATATGGTGGCTTTCGCCTATCAAAAGGTGTTGCACTGGTTCGGACACGACCAAAAGCCCCCGAGTGATATCACAAAGCTGTTTTGAAAAGCAAGCTCAAGGGGCAAACCGGAGGCCGTTTTGAAACAACAACTCCATGTAACCACACAAGATGTAACAGAACGGATACCCCGCTTTAGCCGAGGCTCCGGTTTATTGCTTTTATTCATAATATATACATTGTCATAATATGTACATAAGGAGAGGCGATGGCTAAGGTATAATAAGGCCGAAGATGAGCTATGTTCCACGGCCTGTTGGTCTCCTCTTCTGACGTGCGTGAGTCTTTATGCTCTCGAACATCGATCAGATAGTATGACCCGTTGTGCAGATTCTTGCTGACCACAAAAGGCCCTTCCCAAGGTGGGGATAGCTTGTGCATATTTGTCTGGTCTTGAATGAGCCGAAGCACCAAGTCTCCTTCTTGAAAGGTTCTGGTTCTGACCCGCCGACTGTGATGCCGACGAAGATCCTGCTGGTAAATCGCCGAGCGAGCAGCCGCCCTATCTCGTTCTTCATCCAGCCGATCCAAAGCGTCCTGCCATGCTGTCCCGTTATCTGCCTCAACATAGGCTGCCACACGAGGTGAGTCATGACGGATATCGCTGGGGAGGACCGCCTCCGCTCCATAGACCATAAAGAACGGTGTGTATCCAGTGGATCTGTTAGGGGTAGTATTTATACTCCATAACACAGACGGTAGCTCTTCTACCCAACAACCCGGCGTCCTCTGCAAAGGGACCATAAGCCGGGGCTTGATACCTCTCAAGATCTCCTGATTAGCTCGTTCTGCTTGACCATTGGACTGTGGGTGAGCTACTGAAGAAACGTCAAGCCGGATGTGCTCACGTTCACAAAACCCCTTCATGGCACCTTTGGACAAATTGGTACCATTATCTGTGATGATACTGTGTGAAAAACCAAACCAGAAGATCACCCTTTTCATGAACTGAACCGCCGTGGCCGCATCACATTTGCTGACAGGTTCTGCCTCTACCCACTTTGTAAATTTGTCGACTGCCACCAACAGGTGTGTTTTCTTGTCCTTGGACCTCTTAAAAGGTCCAACCATGTCCAGCCCCCAAGTCGCAAACGGCCAAGTAATTGGAATCATCCTCAATTCTTGGGCCGGTATATGAGCACGTCTAGAAAACTTGTAGCAACCATCACATCGCCTGACCAGATCTTCTGCATCAGCATCGGCAGTCAACCAATAAAAACCGTGGCGGAACGCCTTAGCTACCAAGGATTTTGAACCGGCATGGTGACCACAATCTCCTTCGTGGATCTCACGCAATATTTCACAGCCTTCCTCAGGGGACACACAGTGTTGAAACGCCCCTGACACACTGCAATGATGCAACTCGCCATTAACAATGGTCATAGACTTAGACCGCCGAACTATCTGTCGAGCCAACGTCTCATCTTCTGGTAACTCGCCCCGGCTCATGTACGCCAAATAAGGGAGCGTCCAATCCGGAATGACATGCAGGGCTGCCACCAACTGAGCCTCCGGATCAGGAATAGCCAAATCTGCTTCATCGAGGAGCTTGACTGACGGGTTGTGCAGTACATCAAGGAAGACATTGGGCGGGACCGGTTTGCGTTGAGAGCCCAACCGGCTTAAAGCGTCTGCCGCTTCGTTCTTCCGACGATCCACATGGTCCACCTGATAGCCTTTGAAATGACCTGCAACAACATCCACCTCCCGATGATATGTAGCCATGATAGCCCAATCCTTTTGTAACAAAGGACAGACCAAACCAATCTCTTAAAGTAAGTAAAGCGTTCTTGAGGACACACAGGAATTCCATCTAGTCACTTTCATCATGTTGGTTTGGTTCGCGTTCGCTACTTTGATAATTTGATTTGTGGGTGGGCCGGTGCTTGGGTGTTGTTATTACTTGAACAAGCCTCCCACTTATGATTAACCTCTCTCACAAGAATCCACAACTACAAAAGAGTAATTAAGATAGAATCAAACCATATCATTAAACATACGGATCCATATCAGCCCCTTACGTAATATTGCATAAACTAGGGTTTAGGTTTCTGTCACTCTAGCAACCCATCATCTAATAACTGCTCCACAATGCATTCCCTTAGGCCGAAGATGGTGAAGTGTCATGTAGTCAATGTTCACATGACACCACTAAGGGAATCACAACATACATATCATCAAAATATTGAAAGAATATCAAATTCACATGAGTACTTATGACAAGACTTCTCCCATGTCCTCAAGAACAAAAGTGACTACTCACAAAACATATTCATGCTCAAGATCATAGGGGTATTAAATATCATGATAGATCAGAACATATAATCTTCCACCAAATAACCGGTTAGCATCAACTACAATATGTAATCAACACTACGAGTCACCCACAGGTACCAATCTGAGATTTTGATACAAAGATTGAACACAAGAGATGAACTAGGGTTTTGAGATGAGATGGTGATATTGAAGATGTTGATGAAGATTGGCCCTCCCACCATGAGAGGGTTGTTTTTTATGACGATGGCTTCGATTTCTCCCTCCCGGAGGGAAGTATCCCTGGTGGAATCGCTCTGCCTGAGAGAAAAAGTGCTCCTGTCCAAGTTCCGCCTCAAGCCGGCGGCGCTCCATCCGAAATTCCTCCCTTCGTTTTTTTTCTAGGCCAAAAGACCTTATCACTACTATAGGATGATGCTAACGCGACACTATGCCTAGAGACCCTTCGACGAAACTGTGTGCGATACAATAATCGCAAACGGTGCTACGAAAAAACTATCAAAAAAGGTGTGAAACGTTTGTGATGGCGGAGACATCAAACACAGTTCAGATTTTAGTTACGTGTGCGATGGTGGGCATACGGTTGATCCAGTAGAATTGTTTGCGATGATGAAGAAGAATAGAAACGGGCAGCCATATCAATGTGTGTGCGATATACGGCATACAGTTCCCTCCAAGGAACTGTGTGCTATTAGGGTATGCAATAGAAATGGTCAGCCAGATCAAGGTGTGTGTGATATACGGCATATGGTTCACTCGGACAAACTGTTTTCGATTAGGCAAGGGAGCAGAAATGGTTCATATTAACAAGATGTGCGTGATATGCGGCATTTGCAATCAACCAAAAGAACACAAACGATTCGTGTAAACCAGATGTGTGTGATACGCAGCAAACAGCCCACTTGGATAATATTCCTGGCATAGAACCTAAACATGCACCCAAGGACACATGTATAATATTTCTAGCCATTTTGGTGAACTGGAGCATGTATTTGTAGTTCAGATTTGAATTATGGACATTAAATGCCTAGGAAACTCAATTAGTGTATAAAAATGCCAAACGAAGTATAAATTTCAGCATGGATATCATGTCATTCCATGTTGCCCGTAGAAGAAAACACAAGGCAAAAAGAGGGAGCGACTACGTTTCGCCACAAGGGGAACACGTTTCCCTATCGGAACCATCAGGCTTCCTTGAGAGAAGCTCTGGTTTGTAAGAGGTTTGTAATAAAGCTTGGCCCATATTGGCAATGTTTTTGCCACAACATATATGTGCCATGACGTGACACCATGCCACCTTTGGTGACTTTCTGGTGAGTTTTGGATTTATGGCGATTTAAAAAATGAGATACCAAATGTTTGAGGAAGAGTTAGGACGCCAGTACAGTTGTAATTCGTTCCCATTCCTGGCATGGGACCTAATTAAACATGCACCCAAGGACACATGCGTGTACAATTTTTGTTGCCATTTTGGTGAACTTGAGCATGTATTTGTAGTTCAGATTTGAATTATGGACATTAAATGCCTAGGAAACTCAATTAGTGTATAAAAAGGCCAAACGAACCCTGAATAAGTTTAAATTTTAGCATGGATATCATGTCGTTCCATGTTGCCCGTAGAAGAAAATACAAGGTGAAAAGAAGCAGTGATTACATTTCGACAACAAGGGGAACACGTTTCCCTATCAGAACCACGAGGCTTCTTGTTAAGAGAAGCTCCGGTTTGTAAGAGGTTCGTAATAAATCTTGGCCCAAATTGGACAATGTTCTTACCACGACATATATGTGCCATGACGTGACACCATGCCTACTTTCATGACTTTCTGGTGAGTTTTGGATTTACGGGGATTTAAAAACAAAGATGTCGAATGTTTGAGGACAAGCCAGGATGCTGGTACGGTTGTAATTCGTTCCCATTCCTGGCATGGGACCTAAGCATGCACCCAAGGACACGTGCATGTATAATTTTTCTAGCCATTTTGGTGAATTGGAGCATGTATTTGAGGTTCAGATTTGAGTTATGTACATTAAATGCCTATGAAACTCAATTAGTGTATAAAAAGGCCAAACGAACCCTGAATAAGTTTAAATTTCAGCATGGATATCATGTCGTTCCATGTTGCCCGTAGAAGAAAATACAAGGCGAAAAGAGGCAGTGATTATGTTTCGACAACAAGGGGAACTTGTTTCCCTATCGAAAGCATGAATCTTCTTATTGAGAGAAGCTCCAGTTTGTATGAGGTATGTAATAAAGCTTGGCCCAAATTGGACAATGTTTTTACCACGACATATATCTGCCATGACGTGACACCATGCCTACTTTCATGACTTTCTGGTGATTTTTGGATTTACGGGGACTTAAAAACCGAGATTCCAAATGTTTGAGGATGAGCTAGGACACTGGTATGGTTGTAATTCGTTCCCATTCCTGGCATGGGACCTAAACATGCACCCAAGGACACATGCATGTATAATTTTTCTAGCCATTTTGGTGAACAGGGAGCATGTATTTGAGGTTCAGATTTGAATTATGGACATTAAATGCCTATGAAACTCAATTAATGTATAAAAAGGCCAAACGAACCCTGAATAAGTTTAAATTTTAGCATGGATATCCTGTCGTTCCATGTTGCCCGTAGAAGAAAATACAAGGGGAAAAGAGGCAGTGATTACATTTCACCACAAGGGGAACACGTTTCCCTATCGGAACCATGAGGCTTCTTTGAGAGAAGCTCCGGTTTGTAAGATTTTTGTAATAAAGCTTGGCCCAAATTGGACAATGTTTTTACCACGACAAGTATGCGCCATGACATGACACCATGCCAACTTTCATGACTTTCTAGTGAGTTTAGGATTTACGGGGATTTAAAAACCGAGATTCTAAATGTTTGAGGACGAGCCAAGACGCCGGTACGGTTGTAATTCATTCTCATTCCTGGCATGGGACCTAAACATGCACCCAAGGATGCATGTATAATTTTTCTAGCCGTTTTGGTGAACTGGAGCATGTATTTGAAGTTCAGATTTGAATTATGGACACTAAATACTTAAGAAACTCAATTAGTGTATAAAAATGTCATAAGGTTGCCTTGTGCCTACCAAAACATGGTCGATGCCCCCCTCCCCCCTGCTGCGTGGGCGATCTAAGTTGTGCGTTCTGTTTGGCCAGAACCCAAACCCCATGGATCGTATGTCTGCACCATTGGATGCTCCCAGATCGAACACCAACCCTCAGACCTTTCGACAGCACATGCAGTACATGGGTAAGCACTGTGCACATGCATCGTGCTAGCTCGCGCTTCCTTCTCTTGTACGTTTTCTAAACAGGCTACCGTTTCCTTCCACTCCTCTCATCGGTTTCCCGCCTCTTCTCCCATCGGTTTCCCGCTACCAGTGTCAGTGCACATTGAAGGCTAGGCGGTGACACACCAGCCATGTAAATATCGTATATATTTTCTAAAAGAACAAATGTGCATGATAGGAGGGAGTAGGTCTCATAGGGTGACCAGCGTGAAACGCCTTAAAGGCAAGGAGGCAATTCCTATTAGCAAGGTGTTGTTTCCCATCCGCTAGCCTAGTCGAATAGAACGCAGAAGTTAAGCATGCTCGGTCTGGAGTAGTCCAAGGATGGGTGACCCAGTGGGAAGTTGCATATTATATAAACCTTGGGATCATCCTTGTTTTGCTAATTTGTAGATTATGTTTTATAGGTTTTTTTTTGCTGTAAAATCACCACGACTGCGCAAGCGCGAGCAAAATGGTGCAGGTACTGGCTTAACCTGTGCGATGCAAGTGCGCTGTAAAATCACCACGACTGCGCAAGCGCGAGCAAAAATGGTGCAGGTACTGGCTTAACCGTGTGCGATGCAAGTGTGCTGTAAAATCACCACGACTGCGCAAGCGCGAGCAAATGGTGGAGATACTGGCTTAACTATGTGCGATGCAAGTGCGCTGTAAAATCACCATGACTGCGCAAGCTAAAGGCGCGTAAGTTTATTTAGAAATTAGGACGAACCGTGTGCGATAGACCAGCTAGCTAGATATATAAAAACAAACTACCCACCTTGAGCGTTGCAAAAATCAGCGGTTCTGCCACTTTTCCTTATTATCATACACGCATATTCTTATTGGATCGTGCATGATCTTGGGCACTCCCGCCCCGCATCAATTTCTTTACCCAAATTTTAGTACCTGCCGTACTTCAACCATCGCCCACACTCCTCAAGCACTGACCTTATAGTAAAATTACAGTAGCCGAGGCATTTGAACCGTCGCCCTCCCTCGTCCACCACCATCTCCACCCATCATTACTAAAATTTTCAGTAGTTGTGGTGTATCCTCAAACACCACCCCCCCCCCCACCAAAGTCCCTCCACCCGCCCCCCTCCCCCTCGAACCCTAGCTCGCGGCCGCCGCCACCAACGACTGACGGTCTGCCCGTTCATCCTAGCTTAGATAATAAAGTTCAAGTTACCCAGTGATTCCCATACCATCGCCCCATTCCCCTGAGTTTTTAGATGAGGCATGCAGTGTCCCTCCCCGCCAGATCCACATCCCCTGCTCCAGAATATCACAACCAAAGCTCGACCACGTATCGTGGGGAGCCCGACGAGCATTCGGCCAAGAAGTGGTTTATCATGGCCAACCCCTCTTGTGGTCCATCCCCAACCCCTCTTGTTCAACTGATGTCGATCTCTTCGACGGCCCTGCCGCTGATCTCCTCCGCCAAGCGGTCAAGGATTTGCGATCCTTATACGCCATCGAGCCCATTTTGTCATTTCTAAAGGACAAGTTCTAGGGCGGCGGCTTGCAATCTTAGATTGCCAAGTCAGGTCTCATCGACCACGACCATGAGGAGGGCACCCACAGTGGTTCTTCCAAGGTGAAACAACCCATCTGTGACATCAGAGAGCGCACCATGGGTGTGTGCTCTTCCAACTGGAAGGATCTCATCCATGAAATGTGAGGCAACATCCTATCAACAAATCTTACCTTTTCTAGCTTGCCAACCCGTACCCTTTGGTGTTGTAGCATTTGTCGTGCGGTGCTATAACTGTGCCGTGTTTAGTTATTTTAGTTATGCAAAAATGTATTGTTCAATAGGGCTATGTGATGTTTAAGTATGAATTGTCCACTTCAGTTTCACGAATGGCTATAATTGGTTGTTTATAGTGAGTAGATGCCTTGTTTATCTGTGTTTGGTTGTTAGGTTGGTTGCAGTGAGCATTTTTTCTAGTTATCGAGCTGATGCCTTGTTTATATGTATTTGGTTCTTATTTTGGTTGAAATGAGCATTTGTCCAGTTATCAAGGAGATGCCTTGTTTATTTGTATTTGGTTGTTAGGTTGCTTTTTTAACATTTGTCCTGTTTTCAAGCAGATGCCTTGTTTATCTGTATTTGCTTGTTAGGTTGGTTGCAGTGAGCATTTGTCCAGTTTTCAAGCATATGCCTTGTTTATCTGTATTTGCTTGTTAGGTTGGTTGCAATGAGACTTTGTCCAGTTTTCAATGGCTATATTTGGTTGTTATACTGATCATTTATGCCTTGTTTATTTCAGTCATTCACAATGTGTTATTCATTATGTGCAAGTCGGAATTGTGCCGCTCAACTGCACCAATACTAGTTTGTACGGCTATATTTGGTTCCAGTTATGCATGGTGTAGTTAACACATGCCCTTTATTTCAGTTTTACACATTTATCCAGTGATGTTTAAGCATTACCTACATTCTATTCATTTTCAACAATACCAGTTTGAATTACAATATTTGATGGTTGGTAAGCCTGTTGTCGGTAACATTGCCTTCCATTTTATATATGCTTTAACAGCATGCTGAACCCAACACATTCAAGCTATCATTTGGATATGATGTTGTTTACCTTCGCTATATTTATTTGATGTTAAGGTTGACGTACTCATCATGCCTTTGCACTACTTATGCAGGACAACAACGGGAGTGGCCACCATTTTCTGCCGAGGTTAGCTTCATCCCTCGTCTTGTACTCCCTCGTCGTTCCATAATGTAGTGCATATAGATCTAGGCATGGACACTTGTTAGCTTCTAATATTGACTTGTTGCTTGTAGGTACATATGCCCTTGGCAAGCAATGAGATAATCATGAACAAGCGAAACTGATAAGGATTATTATCAAAAAGATACAAATGGTGGCAAGCAAACTATTTGTTTATGCTCTATCCAACACAACATTGAGTTGTAGGATGGTAAGACAAACTCTGCAGCCTTCTCTTTTTACTGCCCATAATGAGTTGTTAGACAACAATGTCTGAATCTTTTTCATTCGCAGTGGTTCCCAAAGCAGTTCACTCAAGATTACCTTGCAAAGTACATGATTGGTGGACATGCAATGAAGGTTAAAGTATTTCATCCAGACTACAATGAGCATCGAGAAGTCGTAATGAAGACAGTGAAGGATGGACGGGAATCCATCACAAGGGGTTGGCCTACACTCGTGTGCGCATTACGCATGGAGGAGGGCACAATATGGGCATTCTGGTTCAGCTTCTCCAGCAACAAGAATGTCTTTCGCCTCTCTCTTTACAGTCTTTAGTACAACAGTGGTTCATCATACTTGGTGCTTCTATAGTTCTTTAGTATATGTACTTGTGCATCGAATTATGCATTTGTGGTTGAACCTATATTTGTAATAAACATGGTTGGATATGAAATAAGTGACTGCCTACTTTAAAATTCAAAACATGTGATTTTTAAATTGGGGATTAATTAGGGATTACACTGCACATGGTTTGTAAAAGCGAAACGTCTACGATAGACGTGGAGATCAGATACGTTTCTAGGATCCGCTACGTGTGCAATCAATCTCCACCGCACACACGATCAGCCAAGAAAAAACTTGTGCGATTAACAACAGGATCACACACAATTATTTCTTATTAAATGTTTGCGATAGTCACCTTATCACACACGCTTCTAAACTATGGACTATTTGTGATGTTGTGCGCATCGCAAACGTTTCGTACTTCTTGGATTAACTGTGTGGGATGTACATACGAACGAAAACGTTTAGTGGGGGTTGACTATGTTGGATGTACCTACGACCGAACACGATTTCGCCTGTATAATTGTATTTTTTAGCACTACTGTACATATAACCGTATTTGAGCACTCGTCGGTCGCAGACGCCTCATTTTGCCGAGTGTCTGTGCCAGGAGGGCATATCCCTGACGGTTTCTGGGTCGTGTGGGAAGGACCCCCCCCCCCCCTATCGC
>LR880969.1:762381965-762402493 GCA_904067115.1 Aegilops sharonensis | reverse complement strand
TTTCTTATTAAATGTTTGCGATAGTCACCTTATCACACACGCTTCTAAACTATGGACTATTTGTGATGTTGTGCGCATCGCAAACGTTTCGTACTTCTTGGATTAACTGTGTGGGATGTACATACGAACGAAAACGTTTAGTGGGGGTTGACTATGTTGGATGTACCTACGACCGAACACGATTTCGCCTGTATAATTGTATTTTTTAGCACTACTGTACATATAACCGTATTTGAGCACTCGTCGGTCGCAGACGCCTCATTTTGCCGAGTGTCTGTGCCAGGAGGGCATATCCCTGACGGTTTCTGGGTCGTGTGGGAAGGACCCCCCCCCCCCCTATCGCAGTCACTCACTTGGCGACGGTTCTGAACGCCGTCACGGAAAGGGGTTAAAAACCATTTGCATAGCACCGACGCGTACCAGTGTATGTACCAGAACATGGGCACCGGAGGTGGGCCAAGAAGCCCACTACCCACCAGGGCATGCCTTGGGGGTAGGTGCGCCCTGGTGCCTAATGGGCACATGGTGGCCTTCTCTGGTATTTGTTTTCTCTAGTAATTTTTATAAGTTCCAAAATAAATCTCCGTAAAATTTCAGCTCATTTGGAGATGTGCGCAATATGTATCTCTGACTATTTTTTTCAGGTCCAGAATTTCAGCTGCCGGTATTCTCCCTCTTTGTGTAAACCTTGCATATTATGATAGAAAAGGCATTAGAATTACTCCACAAAGTGGTATAATGCATAAAAACACTATAAATAATAGTAGGAAAACATGATGCAAAATGGACGTATCAGTTGTGGTGTCGGAATCCTATGTGGTTGGTGCCTGGACTCCCGTAAAGCCCCCTGGTTTGCAAGAAAATGGAAGTCTGGACCCCTCCGCAGACTGATGCTGGACGCGGTGGATGGCTTGCCGGATCTGTACAGCTCGGTCCGGACGGATACGGGAGTTTTGAGGATCTGTGTTGAAGATGCCCTTGGAGAAACTATAGCAGATGATGTATATTTATGTCCCATAAAATTGTTCTATGGTTCGCCCTAAAACAAATTTGAGGGGAGTTATGCCCCGCCGCAGAATAGAACACGCAAAAGCGTAGTGAAACTTGGATAAAGCATAGTTCCTGCTACAACACACCGGAGTTCATCATACATAACTAAAACATATATCTAGCGGCGATGGCAGCGAATGGCTTGACGCTGAGGTAGGACTCCTCCGCCGACCTCAGGGAGCATTGGCATAGGCCTGCTCTTCCTTGGTGATGGTGAGACGCTAGTTGGCGCCTTCTTCTCCGGCTGCCACCACACGTTGGGCGGTGAGGACCTCCTCCTCCGGCCCATGGAACCTCTTGATGTGTGGCCAAAGAGCATCACTGAGCTCAAAGAAGTGAACCCATGCGCCCTAGCCGTCGTTATGGGGGCGGACGATGGTTGGAGTATCGTAGCAGGGGTGCTTGCGCGGCGATTAGCCGCCTGTTCCCCCACACCCACATGCTCCTCCCATCATGGATTGGCGAGAAATAGACGTGACCGCGAGGAATCGCTCGTAGGAGAGAGCAAATAAAATTATGGAGGGACAAGGATTGTGGCGGAGGGGGCGGACGATATGGTGCAAGCGAACCCTAAAACGTGATTCGTCCCGTAGATATAGCGATGGAGGGGGCAATATCGCTTGTAAAAGATTTACGGTGTAACCTACATATACCATTTCTTTTCGGGCTAAAACTACCGGATTTATGTGGGTCAGTGAGATTTTGTGGCATCTGCTAGAGCTTCTCTAAGGACTCTCTTTCTCACACTGTATGAGGCTAGAACCTTCTAAGTGGCTACTACAAATCAGCCGACTGATTTCTTCTAGAAATAGTTGGCTCATTGGTCGCGTTCAACCATTGGATACGATAACACACTAGACGGAAATTTGGCCCTCCTTCCCTCACAACCAAAAATAGCAGAGAAATCCCGTCGAATCTCACTCCCACCACAGGTACACGAAAAAGGTTCACTCCAAGGGCGGTGAGTTCCAGAGAGGGATTCGGCAGTCTCCCCTGCTACAACGCAACTCCAAGGCCGCCGATGTGTTGGGACCCCGACTCATAAGTCATGATCACCAATTGCACGTGTACAGTGATCCCTGAGATCAATGCTCACTGAACACACAGAAGCTGAATAACAAGAGTCTTACATCCATACATACCATCTTACTTAAATTATGACCGTTATGGTCAAGTATTGAGTATAACATTGCAGCGGAAAGCTTCATCGATAACTTGGACCCATGCCATCTGCCTTAACCCTACAGGCATTCTGACTGGGAAGCATCCTAGCTCGCACGACCATCACCAAGTAAATAGCCAGGGACAAGCCAGTGAGTACGTTTGAATGTACTCGCAAGCAACCCAAGAGTGATAACAAAATAATTATTTAAGGCTCTACTGCTGAATTGGCATTTTTGCGGAAAGCTAGTTTTTCCCATGCAAGTATTATCAACATTTATAAATTACATGAGTGCGTCTGCAACAAATATCAGGAGGTTACAGACATCAACATCGAGAAAGAGTTATGAACAACTCATGCTCAAGCTCATCGTGACTTCCTCACGAGTCACATCATCAATATCACCAATTGTGTTTTTTGTCAGAAACATATGGACATAGTCTAAGCAGCAGCACCCAACTGTCCTTGACCACGGACACGGCTATTAGAATAGTTTGACACTCTACAGAGGTTGCACACTTCACCCACAAGATCCGAGGAACTTCCCTGTCATCCACGACCCGTGGTACCTCAAGTACCCGGGGTAAGCACCCGATCACTACCTTTCCCTAGCCGTGACTAACAAGGACTCCACTCGATTGGTAGTAGCCCCCATGCCCAATACTGTCACAACATAAATTCTTTTTGTGGAGCCACGCTCCCATATTCATCACATATAACAACCACGGGGTACCAACGGTGTGTCCGGTGCCCTGTAAAAATAGTCATGGCCGCCCTACCTAGCACGACCCCGTCCCGAGAGTGACCACAAATCACTCCTGTCACTAGTAATGCGGGCATCCTGTTAGCACGAACTAGGTAATCAATAATGCCCTTTCCCATATAAGGGTAGAGTGGTTGCGCATGTAGGGCTGGGACGGTCAACAAATCTTAAATCTAATACGTCTCTGTAAACAACACTTTCATCAAGCCTCAGTACACCACCTCTCCACCAAGTAGTGACCTAATTCATCATCATCTCCCAGGGGCATTAGTGGCACCCACTGGGGCTATTTGCAAGTATGTCAAACCACACTTGTCTCTATTCATGCATAACCCTGACCCATTTTGCATAGCGAACTACTATATCATGGTTCCACAACCCACCAACACAACTCTGCACAAGGATAGAGTCTTGAATAATGCAAGTGTCAACGGGATATGCAACGAAGGCAGCCTAGCAAGGTTGCATGCATTCAACAATGACGGAAACAAATGCTATTATGATTAAAAAGGGTTCATCATGGTCAAAGGGTTGGTTGCCTGGTTAATTAGAGTCTTGAAATCTTCTGGTCCTTCTCCAAGTACTCTGTCTACTTCGCCAACTAACATCGGAAACAATCACGATAAGCAACACAACAAGGCAAAAATAAAAGTGCTCCAAAATGTGAATTGGAATTTTCTATGATACCTCTGGTCATATGAAAAATGACCAAAGTGGTTTCATTGGAATTGGATTAGTGGATATTTCTGAACATTTCAATATGATGGAATCAAGGGATTTGTGGATTTGCAAGAAGTGTACAGAAATATTATTTTGAAAAATGATAAAAGGCACCCATTGAATAAACAATGATTTTCGAAGCATCTAGGAGTTGGTTTCATTGGATTTCGAGTTTAAATGATTTTCCTATGAATGTGCAAAGTTGACAAATATGAAGAAATGGCTCATTATTTTGTGCGGCATAGAAAGTATTAAGAAAAATGTTCAGAAACTAAGTTATGAACTTATAATCATCTAGGAATTTGAATCATGGCATTTGGATCAAATTTGAGCCCTTTCTAATTTTCTAAAGTTTGTGACAAAAATGGAAATATGGGATTTGTTAATTATTTGTGAAAGAAATATTTCTGGAAAAATGTGCAAATAGCACCATGTGATAGGGCATGAATTTAGAAACTACTAGAAATTTGAATCATCAAGTTTGAAGTTAATTTGAATTATTTATGGATTTTACAAATTCTACAGAAAAGAAAAAGGGAAATGTTTTTACCCAAACGGGTTGGATCTGGGCGGCAACAGCGTGCACTGGGCGAGACTTAGCAGGGCGGCGCACTGGGCCTGGCCCAGCTGCTCGGCTGCGCACATGTTGTCGACGGAGGAGGCGTACTCGGGGTAATACGCCTTCCCCGAGCGAAGGCGGCATCAAGCGGAGCCCGTCTCCACTTAAACGGGGCGGGGCCCGCCCACTGGGTCGCTGACGCGCGGGGCCCAGCAGCAGGTCGACTACAACCGCCCGCGCGCACTCTGGCCACGGGGAGAAGCAGCTCCCGACGGCGATTGCCGGGGCTATAGAGCGTCTCCGGCGACGCTCCGCCCACCGGTGTTCTCAGGAGGACGAGCCGCATCCATCGGTGTATGGCTCACTTGCCTAGGACGGTCATAGCAGCGACGGCCTGGACGACCACGGAAGAGGTTGTCGGCCATATTTGGCTTCGAGCGCACGGCGCTCCTAAGGATGAACGGCGGCGAGGTAAGGGCTTGTGGTGGTCACATGAGGGTGCGGGGCTGTCCAGGGGGAAGAGAGAGGGGCTGAGGCCTGTGAATTTAAGCAGCAGCTAGCGGCTCGGCTCCGGCCTAGGAGGAGGATGGAGGGCACGAGAGAGAGAGAGAGAGAGAGGGTTGGTCCGGGGGGTGCACGGGAGGGAGACAGCGCCAAAGGAGTAGAGAGCAGGATCGGGGGTGGCCTTAAATAGAAGGGGGGCGAGGTGCACCGTGGGACCGTGCACTGGCAAGGCCGTAGCCATCGCTGGAGGCCACGGAGGCTCACTTGAGCGTGTCTGGCGTCCTTGTGGGTGTGGTCTACAGCCAGGAAAAGAAGAGAGAGCGGGGGAGGGCCAGAGGTGCCGTGCGTGTGAGGCCACTCATTAGAGCTCTTGGGCGGCCGGCGCGCGTGCGAGCAGAGGTAGTAGGAGGGATAAGGAGGAGGGGGCAGGGGTTTAGCATGTCACAGATGCCGAGGCACCTCGTCAGGCACACCGGGGAGGCCCGAGGTAGCTGGAGGTGCTTGGTAGGGGGAGGCTACAGTGTGGGAGCGCACTGTAGCGTGCTCCAGAGCGCCCAAATGGTCGGCATCCGCGGCTTTCGCGCACACCCGCGCGTCCACTTGTGTCTGGCGGGTGCAGGAGGTGTGGGCAAAGGCAGTGGGGAGCCTTGGATGCCCTAAAAACCCGAGGGGAGAGAGAGGGGCTGAGAGAGAGAGAGAGAGAGAGAGAGAGAGAGAGAGACAAAGCTGCTGTCCAGAGAAGAAAAGGTGATCCCTACCCTCCTTCATCATTGCCTCTCAGGCAGGGAAGCATACCATGGGTAGAGGGGGACTAGGAGGGGTTGTGGTAAAAATTAGAACTCATGGAGATTAGTGGAAGTGGTTAAAGTGGTGTTTTTAGAAAAATGGCAGAAGGTGTTTGTTGTTGATTTGGGCAAGAAGATGAACTCCTCTTGTCGTAACGCTTGAAAGGGTCAAATGGCATGAGAAAATAAGAGGTTCCACCAATATTGAGTCCATTTGGGCAAAGTTTCCAATGCAACTTTTGTAAACCCTAGAAATCAACAGAAATGGACTTGCCAAGATTTAGTCATGCAAATATATTCTCCTTGATGCACCACTTGGTGTAGTGTCATCATTTGAGGTTCTGTACATGTCCACAAAAGTTGAGATCAAAAGGAGAAAGTTGCCAACGTAGAGTTGTTCAAATTTGAAAAAGGGCGAAAATGGTTTTGAGAGGGTTTTATGGGGTTATACTGTTCTCCATGACATGAGACTTCGCAAGATCATCAAACATGTCATAGGTGACATACTAGAGTTTTCTTGGAATTTTTAAAGAACATTTCCTTTGTAATTATTTCAAAAGCTTGAAATATCCAGGAAGGGTTTTTGTGGGATTTGACCAATTTTTTGAACATGACCATCTCTTGAAAACCTTATATGTGGACAATATATGTCCACTGAGTTTCCATAAATTTTCACAAATATTTTTAAAGCATTAAAATAATTTTAACCTATTAAACACCATTTCTGGCCTAAAGAAAAAGCATTTAAATAAAATAGCAGAATAACTTTTAAAATTATATTTTTGGGGTTTATGGGAGTCCTATACCTAATAGGAGTCAAACATACTCTTTGAAAGACTTTTCACACCCAAAATCAAGTACTTGCAGTGCAAACCTCAATTCAGGGGGTTTTGGAAAACTAAATTTAGAAAATACTTTTTGGCCAAATTATTTTTGTAAAAAATTCTATAATGTACTTTACAAATGGCATGATCATTGGATCAAGAGTTTGGAGCAAGGATATGAAGTATATGAGTTGGAGGATTTATTTGATTTTTGGAGCACTTGCAAACAACAGACAAAAATCAATCAAGCAGAGTCCAAAGCACTCAAAAGTTTTTTGTCAAACCACATTTTATCATGGTTGTTTGCTTAAGTGTAGTGGCATGAAAATCAGGATGTGACAGACCTACCCCCCTTACAAGAATCTCGTCCCCGAGATTCCCAAACTAGGCGTGGAAAGGAGTACGGAAACTTGGATCTGAGGTAGTCTTCACGTCCCCATACTGCCTCTGCTTCTGAGTAGTGCTCCATTGAACCTTGAAGTACTTGATGGTCACTACAAAAAAAAGACACATTCGTGACATTTTGGGCCGAATGAAAAAAATTTCTGTCATACATATGACACTTCTATGACGATAATTATGATAAAACTCGGTATCATCATAGATGTGGTGGGCTCCTACTTCTATGACAAAAAATCATGACAAAAAATGGGCTTTTCGTCCTGGGCGGGCTGGAGACGCAGCTGCATGACATTCTTTGGGCCTTCCATGACGGAAAAAACCATGGTAGAAGCGAGGGGGAGGAAAATTTTGGGGAGTTGCCTGTTACGGTGGGAGGTCGGGGCCGAGCGATTCACGTTTCTCTCGTACACGTACGCGCGTGTGTGCGAGGCGTTGGCTCTAACTGAACCCGAGCGAGGCGTTGGGCTCTAACAGAACCCGAGCGATTGCACTGTAGGCTACGCATTACTGAACCCGAGCGATCGATCGATGGCTGTTAACTGAACCCGATGGAGCGATTCCTTCACTACTGCTGCTAACTGAAGCCGATCAATTGGATGAACAGTGAGCGTTGCGGGGGGTTTGGATGAACAGTGAGCGGTGGCGTTGCCTCTGGATGAACAGGACCCCGTGGTGTGGAGGGTTGGATGAACAGTAGACGGTGGAGGGGTGGCCGTGGAGGGGTGGTTGAACAGGACGCCGTGGTGTGGAGGGCTGGATGAACAGTAGATGGTGGAGAGCTGGATGAACAGTAGACGGTGGAGGGGTGGTTGAATAGTAGCCGGTGGAGTAGCGCATGGTGGAGGCTGGATGAACAGGAGCCCGTTGAGGCTGGAGGAGGTCGACGGTAGCCCGTGGAGGCTGGAGGAGGTCGACGGTGGAGATGAACAGTATCCCGTGGAGTCCCGTTTTGCGGTACGCCACACCCCTCCCAATGAACATGACCCCCGTTTCGACCGTAGCGCTCCAACACAAGTCCGTTTCGTCCGTTTTGCGGTACGCCACACCCCTCCCGATGAACAGGACCCCGTTTCGACCGTAGCGCTCCAACACAAGTCCATTTCGTCCGTTTTGCGGTACGCCACACCCCTCCCAATCAACAGGACCCCCGTTTCGACCGTAGGACGTCCGTTTCCTCCGTTTTGCGGTATGCCACACCGCTCCCGATCAACATGACCCCGTTCCGAACGTAGGAGGTCCGTTTCCCCCGTTGTGCAGTACGTCAGGCCTCATTTCCATCGCCTGTTCCATCCAAGCCCTCCCGATGAACACGACCACGCATTCCGTTCCGACCCAGCTGGTTCTCCCCATGAACACGACGACGACACTATTCTCCGTTCAGAACCAGCCATGTACACGAGCCCTCACCGTACGTATGCGCGTGTAGGCGTGCGAGACCCCGCCCGTATGTACACATACGTGGCCGTATTTTCATTCTTGCACCCTGGCCGTTGTACGTACGTGTACATGCTACGTGCGCGCCTCTACTACGACACGTGCGCGCCTCTACTACGACACGTGTGTGCCTCTACATCGACCAGTATGTACGTACACTTTCGCGACCAGAATGACAATGCTACGTATGCTTCGACCAGGTGGGTCCCGACTGTCAGGCACTTCCTTGCCTGCGAAGATGTAGCTGGTGGGTCCCAGCAGTCAGGGGGGTGAATCGTTTTGGGTTTTTTTTGCCCGGACGCACTTCCTTGTGTACGAAGGTGTAGCTGGTTGGTCCCATCAGTCAGGAGGGAAACGTTTTTTTCACGAAATACGGTGGCCCGTCCGGTGGGTCCCTGCTGTTAGTTGGAGGAATCATTATTTTCCGCGTAATAAGGAGGCACTTCCTTGCTGCGGCCGTGGACCCAGCTGTCAGCCTCTCGACGTACAGTCCACGTCCGATGGAAGTCGTTCCTTGACCACGTTGACCACGCCGCGCCGAGAGCACCAGGGCGGTGGACGACGGCGAGGCCTAGGAAGGGGACGACGCGGAGCCAGTGAAGACGCGGCAGTGAATGCCCACGCGGAGAGGAGTATGAGTATTCACTCGTTCGGCTGCGGTGTGAGGCTGCCGTCGCCGCAGGGCCTGGCCTAAGGTGGGAATAGTAGGGGGCGGTGAGGCTTCCGTGGCAGCATAGCCGTCCACGGGAGGCAGGAGCAGGCGGCACGATCGGCGCTGCTTTGGGCGGCTGGACCAAGAAGACCAGAGGTTGGAAAAGCACTACGGCCATTGGATGGACATCGTACGGTCACTGAAGCTAGAATCGTTTATATTGACTAAGATGACAAAGCCCTTGGTACTCTCCAACTTAGTAGGCCCACAGGTCAGCATTCGAAACAGTGCGCCCAGAAGTCAGGGGGTGGAATCATTTTTTGGGCGGCCAAAGCTAAGAATATCTGAGATTGAAGAAGAAGCATGACATCCGTTGGATGGAAATCCAACGGCCACTGCTGCTAGAACCATGTGTTGACTATAATAAGTTGACAAAGCCTTGCATACGCGTCAACTTATTGTTTTTAGGGGACGCGTCACTTAGTAGGCCCACAAGTGTGTGGCAGAGAACTTATAGCCCATTTGCGTTTTGTAAGAATGTACAGCCCATTTTTGAATTCTAATGGAATTTACAACAGCCCATTTACAGTTTGTTAAAAGTACAGCCCATTTTCTAGCTAGGACAACGATTAATAATTTCAACCAACCATTGAAGACAGAATTCAATAAAATTTCCCGCATTTTGATGGGATCCGAAATATTTTTATCCCGAATTTCTAGTCGGATTAAATATAAATTTGTATTACGTAAAAATCCAACAAGACATTGCACGCGCAACAATGAAAATTTACGATTTTCAAATCCATAAATAATATTTTATAAACTAATTTCGTGTTTGGTGCATTTTTTTATAGTTACTGCCCAATTTTTATAATTACATCCCATTTATTATTTTTAAAGCCCATTTTCCTGTTAAGCCTAATGCATCCCTCCTAGGAAACATTTGCAACCCAGCGGGGCGGAGAATAACAAATTGACCATGAGTGGGTATTCCTCAAAAGGACGTATAGTTGGGCTAGCCATTTTCATCTTGAAAAAAGTAGTATCTGGGCTAGATATCTGGCCCGGGCTAGACGGGCCACAGCCCGCCCAGTTAATACCCTGCTCTCCTCTGAACAACAACGAAATCATCGCCAAGAAAAACTTTGCAGTGCTCACGCCTCAAAAACACAAATACTGCTCGAGCTGCTTGGTCCCAGTTGTCGGCCGCACCTTGTGCGATTCTCTCGTTTATATTGACTACATAGGTTGACAATGGTGTGGGACCGTGATGTCAGGAAACCAGGAGAAAGCAAAAAAAATATAGTTGTACATAATGAGGAGGCACTTGCGTACGTACGGCTATGGCCCTAGTGGGTCCCTAGTGTCATCCAGTCAAAATAAAGTCATCTCCTGAATCCTCATGTTCGTTGACCATGTTAACTATGCTCAGCGCCACGGCGAGCGCAACAACTCTAAGAACAACGGAGAGGGCCTCGCGGGCCCTACGGAGGTCTGATACAGCGCCCGCTGCTCATTCAGGAAGCCAGGATCATCGGACACCTATCAGAACCTTCGTGAAACTGAGACGGCATGAAACGGTAAGGCCGCGCTTGGGAGCTCTGGTTTATTTCAATCTTGTAATAACATACAAGTGTAATTTACTCGTCATCGGAAGGCCCGAGGTCTCTAAGTAAAACAGGCGGGTTACGCGTGTAATTTGAGAGACCAGTGTATATTTTACGAGCACTGCTATATGGACGACATTACCAGACGATACATGCACGACGTGCGTATCATGCCATCCATGGGCAAGGCTGAAACAGCAACTAACGGCTGGATTAGCAATTGTCCGAGTGTCGTTCGGCGTTTTTTTCGTGTGTGAAGTACTTCCGATATTTTACTAGTCGAAATCGACCAACGAAGCGCCTTCGCCCGAGACCATCTGCTTTAATTTACAAGCGTCAGTTTTACAAGCGGTTTTGGTTGGAAAACGACGATCCAATCACGGCCTAATATCATGAGTTGGTCGGAAGATCATATGGTTTCACGTCTAACCTACCCGAGATGTCGTATAGGCTATGAATGAAACATCAGATGATGAACTTCTTATGCACGGAAACAACAGAAGAGGATGATCTTCTTAACAAGCAAATCGCTGGCATTAGATCGACATGCAAAACAATACGAAGCATTATTCTCAAGAGGCACGGTGAACAGCTTGTGATGCTGCATGCCACAACATTCCAGGCTCAACTTTGCAATCAAACACAAGGTCTGGCATTACATAGACAATATTCAGAACAAACTCTTAACACAGGAATATCTCAGCAGAGTAACTATTTACTTCTAAACTGAACACAGGAATAGGAAAAAACACTCGACGCTGCTCACAGCAAGGGCGTCCCACTCAAAAATATCAAATGCATGTCTTCTGGCTAACATCAATGAGCAAATTTTGACAATGTTTTCCAATTCCAATATGTTAAACTAACGTATTCTTGCTAACATCAATGATTAAACTTTGACAAGCTTTTCCCATTCAAAATATGTAATGCCTATGATCGTGTCCTGTCGTAGCTTCTTGTACTTGTTTGGGCACTTTTTGCCCAGGGCACTCCACGTGTTGTTAAATTGCCAATGGTCTCTACAGACTAGTCATGTCACCGGTGTCTAATAATACTTTGTATAGCTTCTCGGTCATTCCTTCTGTAATGTACCGCAACCAGTGACTGCTTCTTTCTGCAAAGTAGAACGACCAACTGGACCCAGTAACGCAGCAGTTTGCCTTGGACACGTTGGCTCCTTTTGTGCAGTTCAACTAAAATCGAAGTCGGAATAAAATCGAGCTTTAATTTCGATATCCCTGTAAGCAACGATAGGTATAAGGGAAACAATTACTGAGAAATAACGGTTGATGACTTGTCTTAATGGCAAACAAAGCAGGAGAGTAGCAATTCTCCATCAGTGTGATTCATTCATATTGACTGAGACATTATCTTAACAATGCCTTGTTTCAACATGTATAAAGAACGACAAAGCAGAAAAGTACCATTCCTAAAACAATGCAACTGATTCATT
The DNA here is from genome assembly GCA_904067115.1 of Aegilops sharonensis. NCBI lineage: Eukaryota > Viridiplantae > Streptophyta > Magnoliopsida > Poales > Poaceae > Aegilops > Aegilops sharonensis. The sequence continues at coordinate 762,390,578 of LR880969.1, read as the reverse complement.
TTTAAAGAGACATTATCTTAACAATACCTTGGTTAAACATGTAGGAATAGCTACAAAGCAGGATAGTACCATTCCTAACAAGTGTTGCAGTTTTGAACTAAGATTCAGTAGTTAATTAATTCTGAGAGTGGCATTGCTTAATTTTACCAGCGGCATTAGATTAATGAAAAGCATAAACAGTTCCAGGGGAGAGTGGGTGCAACAACAATATGTGCTTCCATCTACTTATAAAGGGGGTGATGCAGAGTTTGTTGTAACAAAGCAACAAGCATCATGTCTGGGTTGGTCCCATTTTTGTTCACTACTTAATGGAAAAAGACAGCAATACAATAGCTTCAATTCAACATTTATTTAAAACAGTACCAATACAGGTAGCACAACATCTCAAAGCACACTGCACAATCATGTGGATGAAGGCATGTACTAACCTTTCATGAGAACACCAGGATAAAATACGAATCAGCTAAAACGAATAGGAAGTCCAATCTCCTTTTGTGCAGTTGCACTAAAATCAAGCAAAGTGTTTCGCGTAGCGAAGCAAAATGTCGCAATAGCAACAAGTTGAATAGATATCATGTGGTTGAGACCAAGATTTGAAACAACTCGACAGGAACACTGGAAACAAATCTCGGATCTCCTTTTGTGCAGTTCCACCAAAGTTAAGCAAATTCACCGGTGTGACATTCAATTTGAACTGCACAAAACACTCTTAAAACATAAGTGTTTCGAGTAGCGAAGCAAAATGTCGCAATAGCAACAAGTTGAATCGATACCCCTGTTTTAACAGAGGGAAAAAAGGAAACAATTACATGCCGATAAAGGAGGATGAAATAAACGGTGATAGAAAGAAGCATCTAACTTATCTTGGATGGAAAACAAAGTAGGATAGTAGCATTTCGAAAACGGTTGCATTGATTCATATTAACAGAGACACTCTCTTGAAACAACATTCGTTAAAAATGTAATTTACTTTTAACAATGGCATTACTTCAATTTTCTGGCGGCATTCTTAGATTAGCAACAACAAAATAGCCGTATGGGACATGCTAGCACCATGTGTGTCCACACGTATAAATGGGTGATGCAGAGTATGTAGCCAAGAAGCATATCTGTGTTGGTCCCATATTTGTTCTCTTTGAACCTTTTTCCTATGTGAAGGCAGCAAATCTAGTCGTGCACAAACTACCCGACCCCCCCCCCCGCCCCCCCCCCCCCCCGCCCCCCCCCCCCCCCGCCCCCCCCCCCCCCCGCCCCCCCCCCCCCCCGCCCCCCCCCCCCCCCGCCCCCCCCCCCCCCCGCCCCCCCCCCCCCCCGCCCCCCCCCCCCCCCGCCCCCCCCCCCCCCCGCCCCCCCCCCCCCCCGCCCCCCCCCCCCCCCGCCCCCCCCCCCCCCCGCCCCCCCCCCCCCCCGCCCCCCCCCCCCCCCGCCCCCCCCCCCCCCCGCCCCCCCCCCCCCCCGCCCCCCCCCCCCCCCGCCCCCCCCCCCCCCCGCCCCCCCCCCCCCCCGCCCCCCCCCCCCCCCGCCCCCCCCCCCCCCCGCCCCCCCCCCCCCCCGCCCCCCCCCCCCCCCGCCCCCCCCCCCCCCCGCCCCCCCCCCCCCCCGCCCCCCCCCCCCCCCGCCCCCCCCCCCCCCCAGTTTCTTTCCCTTTTCAACAAAGAGATCGGTTCCTTACAGATGTGTGTACTGGGTTACCCCCTTTTTCCCTTTTCGACCAACAAAGCGGCTGGATAGCCAGTCTATACTACTTTTCTTCCCTCCTTTCCTCATTGAACCACGTCCTAGATTCATGCTCCACCCCACCGCACCTTTCTTTCCTCTTTGAACCAAGACCTAGATTCGACTACAGATCAAAAAAGATCCACATGCAGCTAGAGCAACGACGGTTTCAGAGAAACTTATACCTTAGGGTCGTCGGGATGTGGCAAGGCGTGCGGCGGGAGGCCGGATCTGCCCACACTACGTACGGCAGCGAGGAAGAAGGGGTCAGTGGCCCTCCCGCACAGGCGCTGGGTGAAAGAGAACAGCGCAGCCAGCAGTGGATTTCCTCCCTCGCCGAAGGCGATAGAGTTAACGCTGCACCTCCTCCCCTTCCCGGTGCAACGGGATACGGACGCCTCCTTCACCAGCTGTGAGGGGGGAGAGAGAGACAAGAGGCCAATGCAGTCTTGTTTAGATCTGGTGAAGAGAGGGTGAGAGACTGTGAATATAGCAAACCCTAGCAAATGAATGCTGAGCCTCCAGCGTGTAACATATATGTATTGCGGCGAACGTCTGGAGAGTGCAAACCCTAGCAAACAAGCGCTGAGGCTCCCTGTCGGTGTCAAAACCGGCGGATCTCGGGTAGGGGGTCCCGAACTGTGCGTCTAGGCGGATGGTAATAGGAGACAAGGGACACGATGTTTTTACCCAGGTTCGGGCCCTCTCGATGGAGGTAATACCCTACTCCTGCTTGATTAATATTGATGATATGGGTAGTACAAGAGTAGATCTACCACGAGATCATAGAGGCTAAACCCTAGAAGCTAGCCTATGGTATGATTGTTGTTCATTGTATATATCTATCGACTAGCCTGGCCTCGGTTTATATAATGCACCAGAGGCCTAGGATAACAAGAGTCCTAGCCGAATACGCCGGTGGGGGAGGAGTCCTTGTCTTGATCGCCAAGTCTTGTGGAATCTTCCTTGTATGCGGCAACTGTCCGGACTGGCCCATGAGTATACGGCCATGGGGATCCTCGGCCCAATCCAATCTGATCGGGAGACGACGTGGTGAGTACCCCCTAGTCCAGGACACTATCACTCCCGCTTATATATATATATACTAATGTAGTACGGACTGAGCTTCGGTGCCTTCACTCCATCTGCTTTTGGCTGTATGACAGGTGAGCCAGCCACATTTTGGGCCCACCTGTCATAAACCCAAAGGCAGGTGCACTAAGTCAATGAAGTTGCGTCCATATAGTACTCTCGTGTGTATACAATTAATATATAGTGGAGTGGTTTTCTTATTCTCTCCATAACAATCGCTTTAAATTGTGTAAGTACGAAACGAACCTTTTTATTTAATGTATAGTGAAGAAAACTAGTACTACTTCCGATGAGCTAACGATCCACGCCCACGCGTCCTGGTCGCACTTCATGTCCTTCACGTGTGGTACACTACCCTCCCTTAAGTGAACAACCACACATGCGCCAAATTAACGGAAACGTGTGAGAGTGTGTACAAATAAAGAATTTTAATTTCAATTATCGGAAAGGTTTGAGAGTATTACAAAGTTTGACTTCAGTCAAATCTAATATGCAGAGTAAATAAAAATGGAGGGCTACTACGTCCATCCGGGTTTTTAGTCCACACCATTTTTTAAATCAAAGTTAATAGATGGACAAATAAAATTACAGGGGAGCTGGAGACAAAGTTGTGAGAAGGCTTAGAAATCAATACAAAACTTATGCTCTTAGTACCAACGTCGATCCTTCTTCGAGGAAACATTTGGTTCATAGCCAATTGTGTGATAAAATTGCACCAACGTGAAAGACGACTGCGTCACCAACGCAACCAAGGTGAACTGACGAAGGATATCATCTTTGTGCGTAACAAGCAAAGAGCACTGACGGAAGACAGCTTGTTTTTCATTCAAAATCGATCAGCTTCACCAGCCGACGCAACCATGAGGCTCAACCATGAGCATCGATAGGTCATCGTGGTGATGCATCATCCATTTGGCATCAAGTTTGGGTGAGGCGCCTATGAAGTTCGACAAATCCTCAATGTGGTATGTTTCTTCTCAGTAATCAAGCTCGAGGAAGGACGAACCACGTGGCAGAGGACAGTGAGGAGGAACAACAATGGCCATCCAGTTTTGTGCAGTTCCACTAAAATTGAGGAAGACATGCCCGGTATGGAGACACGCATCGCTGTTTCCAAAAATATAAAAAAGGGTTAATGAAAAGTGCACCAACAAACAGAAGCATCATAATTATATCTTGATGGGAACTAAACCAGGATACCCGAGAAAAAGGGCATTTCTTCATTTAACCAGTGATAGTACTACCACCATATGGACAATAACCGCACAACCACCATGTACTTTTTGTCGAAACAACATGTATACCTCCACCAAGGCATAAATCAGGACAACTTTTCGAGTGGCATTTCCTCTATAATAGTACTAGTAGGTGATGTTGGACCAGCCGACGAACCCTAGCTACTATGCATGGGGAGCTGGGGAGTAGTCGCATAGAAGAAAACCCGCACACAATGACCTGGGGAGCTGGACCAGTACAAGAAGTTATACCTCAGGTGGGCGAGATGTCGTTTAGGCGGGCGGGCGGGATCTGCCCACACGACGGCAGCGAACAAGGGCGCAGAGGACCTTCGTCCGCGCCAGCGCCGGCTCCGAGAGGACGGTGTGCATCGGCTCCCTCCGTCGTCGACGGCGACAACGTCAACGCTGCACCTCCTCACCTCCCGCAGCGGACGGGATTCGGCCGGATCTGTTACCACCGGTGAGGACGGGATTCGGCCGGATCTGTTACCTCCTCCTCTCCTTTTCTTTCTTGTTTTGATATGGAGTGGGTGAGAGAGCGACACGCGAGAAACTCTATCAAACAAGAGGCTATAATGGAGTAAAAAAATCTCTCCATAGCAGTGGTTTTAAATAGAATACGCGCGTTCCCGGAAAAAAGAAACGAAAACTGACGGACAATTTTTTGAGGGTCTGTCTAGGACAGATCTAGATGTCTAAGTTGATGTCCACTCTGTTTGTGGTCTATTTTTTTGTCCTAGTTTTTTTTGTTTCTTGTTGCTACATTATATACTTGTGGGAGCTTAGATGTGATATCCTTAAGTAACATCTAGATGTGAATTAGACAAACCGATTTTCTAACGTACCAAGAAACAAAACTCGATCAAAAACACGCCCCCGCTTCCAGGTCGCAAGAGTCGTCGCGCACAGACACATAGACATAGACATGCATATCCATGTTTACGTAAAATTCCATTTCCATCTCCATCTCCAATCATATTTGTCCAATTGGTACATTATTTAGGTTTTCAATTATATACGGAGCAATATTAACATACAACATCTCTTGTTTGCGCACGTCCAGACCGTTGCCACGGCCGGTCCTAACCAACCCGAACCCTCTTCATCACCCGCGCGTGCTTCCCACCCGAAACGGTCAGTGCCGCATTCATGCCCGGCCAGAGCGGACGCGACTTCTCACTGGCGCCAGCATTGAAGCGGCGCGCCGGCCGAGACAGCGTCGCTCGTGCCGCTTCCGGGTGCACGCGGCTGCTCCGCATTCAAAGGTCGCAATAGCCGGCTAGAACATGCATGTAAAAAGTTCTTGGGAGTCCGTGCTACAGCTAGCTGTCCTCCCCCAACTCGTCAATCTATTCCAGTAGTGCTAGTAGTACTCCATGGTGTGATCCATCGACAAGCAGGCGGGAAAGTTATCATATACTCGGTTTGCGGTGAGTGGCATGCCGAGCGACCGTGTGGGGTCAAGCCATGGAGGAGGGTGAGACATGAACACGACAAACGTGATTTAAACGTTGGTTTTGCTCGATGGTGCGATCCAACAAAACGAAACGTTGGTTTCTCTCCGTTTCCATTTTTTCTTCAGAAAAACGGAAACTTTCCACTCCATTTTCATTCCTATTTCAAGTTTGCCCCGTTACAACATTCCATCAAATAAAAGGAAAACTAACACGCATGCTGATGCATCTCAATGATTCACAGATCATAGCCAATATTTACTTCACAACTAAAGAAAAAAGTTGTGAGAGCGTGTACGAAAGAAAAACTACTTATGGGGTCACTACGACTTAAACCCTAAACCCTAAACATGATTTAATTCCCTGGCCAGGTAGAACCTGACGAAGGAAAGACGGCTGGCACCCTCGGATCATACGATGCTTTTGTGCAGTTCCACTAAAATCGACCTGAGCATCCCTGATGGCAAAGATATTGAAGAAGTGTGATTAGAATAATAGTACTGGCACTAGTTCATGAGACATAAACTCATCACAAGTAGAAGCCGTTAGAAGTAGAGAAAGATCGACATGGAGATGGAGCTACGGCAGTGGAGCAAGCCGGCTCCAAAAGGAAGATGGACTACCTAGGACGTCGGGTTGTACCTAGAAGGGCGGTTGGGACACGGCATCGGCCCATACCGCGGTGACCCCCGATTGGGACGCACCGACTATGGGTTTTCTCCCTCGCCGATGTCGACCGCGTCTACACAGAACATTGTTCCCTTCCCCCAGCTGCGGGATCAGACCCGTCGTTCTATGCTTGTGAAGAGAGCAACCTTAGCAAGCAGGCTTGTACCTTAGGCTCCTGCTAGTGTATATATAGTGGTTTTCTTTTTCTCTCCATATCAACCATTTTATATTGCGTACGTGCCATTCAAGAGTGAAATGACGGTTGCTTCTTCCGACTAACTTACTGTGTGATTTGACTGCTCCTTAGGGGCCCCTACATGTACTCCCCCTATGTGTATGCAACAGTCACACGTACACATGGACGCAAAAACGTGCGTGATGCCCTAATGCATGCATGTCCGAGCACACGACGGAACACACACGGTCACGCTAAGTGCTCAACCTACACGTGCATGCACACACATACTCAGTCAGGGTGAGCTAGTGACCGTATAAACACCAAAAAATATATATATTGAGCGCAATAAGCGTATTATGAAGTCCATTGACCGTATTTTTACAAATATAAAGTGACAGACCGTGTATTTATCTTGTTTGAAATTAATCCATATTAACCGGAGAGGAGGCAGTATGGACTAGCATTACTTGTGCGCGGTGGCTCGCGGGACAAGGAGAAACTTTTGACTAATGCAAGCTCTCCCTCGCTCAGGCGGTGGACGTGCAACAGTTAATTCGGTGTCAGATTGCCAGAAGCATACAGTATACTACTAGTGCTACTATTGTTCGACTTCCCGAATAGGCGAACAGCCAAGCGCAAAGTTTACTAGTACTAGTACTACTAATATAGTCTATAAAGATACGTACTAGTACTCCCTCCGGTCCTCTTTTGTTTGCATCTAAGGTGAAGCCAGGATACCAAGGAGCGATTGTTTCGTTTGAAATTGGACAGTTCTATCCCTTATGTGCTACCGAGAGAGGCTGGGGTTAGTTTTTCTAGGCATGCATACCATTGGTTGAGCCTGCCCCACACCGGAATTCTCGCACTGCATGCATCTCTCTCTCTTTCAAGTCTGCATGTGTCTCACTCTTCCATGCCTGCATGTGTGTCACTCTATCTGCATGCGCACGCCTTGGGAAGGGGCTATTGATACGGGAGAGAGAGTTGGGAGTTACTGCGGCTCCACACGCAGTCAAAGCGGAACAGATGGGAGGGGTACCAGTGGAAAGAGCGGGGTAAAGAAGCTAAGGCGTAGATCTTTGAGCGAAAAACTGAATTTTCTTAGGCGCAAACCAAAAAGGACCGGATGGAGTACTAGGAATCGGATGGAGGAGCGTCTGCACTCTTATTATAATTTTAAAATGTGATAAAGCAATCTTCAACACATTTGGTTCTCTTTGAGGGTTCTCGCATGTGATAATGGAAGTTGATTGCATGGAACACTCGCCACAATTCTCGCTTAATTTTGGCTCATATCCTGTTACAAATAGTAGCGCTCGGTAATGTTTCCTCTTTTTTTGTTATTCAGCATGTAAACAGGTCAGCAAACCATGCGGTGCATCTTCGTGCGAACCTGTAGCGACCCGACCTCAGACGGTCAAGCCTCTGTGTTGCTGTGCCATCCCTGGATCAGTATGCTGGCACACACAGTACATCAATGTATATATCAAAGTGCAATCACATGTATAATTAACGTAAAACTGATATATACCTCATAATACTCAGCGGAAACAATCAAACGGGTGTGGAGTCCCATCAAAGCCATCGGCAGGTTGAGTGTAGACCGTAACCCTGTATCGTAACTCTTACTCGTCGAAGAAAATCCTGCAACATGATACGTTGCAGCCGTGTAGGTCAGTACATTGAATGTACCGGCAAGATCACAACATGAATAAACAGATGGTAAAACTATACTATATGCAATTTGGCTTTGTGGCTCTGCATCTGAGTTTTGTTTGCGTAAAAGCTGATTTTATTTTCCCTACATCAAAGGAATAAATGAAGTCTGTACTATGGAGTTTTCTATCATGACATGGTTCCGCCAACCGATGTCTCATAGCCCAAAATCATCATATGTTGCCCACAATTAAGTTATCAATCCAGTGTTGAGAGTTCCGAGATAGATCCAAGTCCAGATGCTCAAATTGTCCGTAACCGGGGACACGGCTAATCGATTAGGTTTAAACCCTCTGCAGAGGTTTGTACACTTTACCCGCAAGATTCAATCCCTCTTTTTACGTTCTCGCACTTCAGGGTGTTTGAGAACAAGACGACCGAAACATGGTCTTCCGAAGAGTTCCTCTGACCACTGTCCGGTGCTCATCCAATCCTACCGTAGTTCTACATCTGCTAGCACCGTCCCAGCCAGAGTCACAACTAAGGTCAACCAAGCCAGAGCCCATAGTGACTTGCGGTTGCACAGGTAAGCTTCCGGGCATGAAGTATT
>LR880969.1:762332233-762356408 GCA_904067115.1 Aegilops sharonensis | reverse complement strand
GCTCCTCAGAGATGGATTCAGAGAGAGATGACCAGTCATATTCCCCCACCAAGGTGTATGCTCTAACTTGGCACAGTTCTACTGCTCATATCATGCATACGGTGTCTTGCATGGCATAGTTTAGACATCATATACACAATATTCAACACCATGTTCTTAGTTCAGACATCATATCGAATGCCCTCTGTTTAGCATTATGTGAATTAAATGATGCGATCCTGATTACTTAGATAACATGTAGGTGAATTATGTCATGCGATCCTCTTTAGTTATTCATCATATCTTTGAATTATGTTATGATGTGCTATCCAGTTTAGATAGACATCATATATGTGAAATTATGTCATGCTATCCGTTTTAGTTAAACAATATACATGTCAACTATGTTTCATGTTTATTGCACACTATCTATTGCATCTGTCCCTCATACAATGTCTATACATTCAACTATGTTTCTTGTTTATCAGCCATTTGAATTGGAGCGGGTGATGCCAGTATCTAGCGGAATAAAAACACGGTCTTCAAATAAAACAGTGCTACCTCTTGGTGGAGCTAGCACCCCGGTTGTACATGCACAAGAACCAGCCCTACCACACATAACCCGAACTCTCGCAGATTGTACCCCTACTGCGATGGACAGAGAACCAGCTTCACCCAATCTAGCCCCAACCCCAGCCGATAGTAACCCAGTTCCTGTTGACACAGCACCATCTCCACCACAGAGCTCCCAAACAAGAGCAGTTAGTAAGGCAGCTCCAGTGCCCAAAGGGCAAGTACTATCACGGCGAATCCCAACTCCGCCAGTTAGTACGCCTATTCCTGTGGAGAAAGCACAACCAGCCAGTCGTAGTTTAGCATCTATCGCATTTGATGTTGTTAAATTGTATGTGTGTATCTTCCCATCTTGGAAATATTATACTGAAGATGAAGGAAAATGCCAGTTGCAGGTGTTTGTCCATGAGTTATGTGTAAGTAATGTTATTCATGGCAATTACTTTGCTTCGTCCCATACATCCTACCTCCATGATGGTTATAATACAGCAAATTTTCCCATTTTTCTCTATAGAGAAGGACCGATTTGGAAACTCAGGATGAGTTAGCCTGTGTTAATACCTCTGCTATCTTCAAGAATACTTGGTGGCAGTATCGGAATTACCTGAAGAAAACGTACTTCACCGGCAAAGAAACTCATCAAATTCCCTTACGTTCTCCTGAGACACATTTACTGGATGATGACTGGGAACGCCTTGTTCTGTACTGGTCCCGAACCAAGAATGTGATAAGGTCTATGAGCTCATTTTATATTTTTAAGTATTATATTCTTGCGTCTTACTGTACTCTGTTCATGTAGAACAAGTTCCTAAACCTGAAGAACAATTGTTCTAATTTAAGACTCCATTGCTATCATAGTTCAAAAGAGCGCTAGGCGTTAATTGTGCGTTTTTCCACCGCCTTGCACTTTACTGACCAAAGTGCATGCTTATGCGCAGTTATGCATAGATTAAGCGTAGTTGTGCGCAATGCGTTTTGCCAACACCTAGAGCCTAGGCGCGCTTAAGCGCTCGCTTAGGCGCGCCTTTTTTAACTATGATTGCTTTGCTCTTGTATCACTATATTTATTGATACAAACTTATTTTTAAATTGAAGGATCCAATCGAAACTCCAATGGCACAGCAGGTATGTTCACGCATGTTTCTTTAACAGGTTTTCTCTTATCAATAGCTCTTTTGATTTCAATTTCAATTGTGTATATAGTTGACTTTCATATCATGCACATTACTAGCATCACAACAGAGCCAATAGTGTTGTTGTACATGTAGACCCGTGGTACCCATCTGAAATCTTGTTGTGCCGTGTAGTTTCCCACGCTTTGTATTTTTTCACTGCTGCTTTGTCTTGAACTGATATGATTTGAACCGTGTCTCTATTTTGATTTGGCAAGACAATGCAGTGACCATAGGACATAGATATATGTTTGTTTGATGCTTTTATTATGTACTAGTACTTGGCAATAGAAGAATTGGTAGTTTAATCCTATCCACCTTACTAATGAACTGGTTCACCAAAATGAGTTTCATATACTAGTACATGCTAACTTGTTATGTGTCTGCTTGTTTCTTCTTTTAGAATGCTGACAGAATATTGGGGAAGAGTGCCTTATTAAGCAATAGTAAAGGAAGTAATGCAGATAAGGTTCAGGATAGTGACACATCCTTGTTGGTCTCCAACAAAGCTGATAAAACAGCTAAGGAAGACTATCTTGAAGATAGCGAGACAACCCCAAAGTCCTGTCTTGGTTTAGTGTTCGAGTTACTGGCCATTACCGCTTGCACAAGCTATTCAAACTCACTGTCTGAATCAGTTCGGTTTCTTGAGTCTCAACTACAAGCTGAAAGACATCGATCAGCTGTGCTGCGACAAGAAGTGGAAGGACTGCGGAAGTCCCTGGAGCATTCAGATGCATACTTTCTGGTGCAACAGCAAGCGTTGGAGGATTTTAGCACCAAACAGGGCAAAGCTAATCAGCTTGCTAAGCTTATTGCCGGCATGGTGGATACCCAGGATAACATTTCTTGAGCTCTTTTGAAGTTGTTTCAGTTATGCTCTTGTTTTATTGCCGCGTTTATTTGCACTCGTGGCCAATTTTGACGGCCAGTGTATGTAATATGCTGCTTTGTTCCCTATATTTGCACTGGTGGCGAATTTGATGCCCAGTGGATGTAATATGTGTAATAGCAGTAATAGGCTAGCCTTAATTGCTTGCTTATTTATTTCCTTATTGTCTTGTTTAGGTGTTTGCTTGTAGTCACTGTAGTTCTTTTTCTGTGTTTTTCTAGTGGCCACAATAGCCTATTTTTGGTAACTAGGCCAAAATAATCATGGCAACACACGGACTGTTGTAACCATGGGCCTCCTGTAGGCCGTATGATCCATGGGCCTTCGTTCGGCCGTAGGACCATTGGCCTTCTATACGGGCCGTAGGATCCATCGGCCTTCTATACGGGCCTTAGGGATCAATGGGCCTTCTACAGGCCGTAGGGTCCATGGGCCTTCTATGGGCCGTACGATCCATGGGCCTTCTACGGGCCGTACTATCCATGGGCCTCATAAGGGCCGTAGGATCCATGGGCCTTCTATGGGGCGTATCATCATTTCGCCAATCATGGGCCGTACTATTCATGGACCATAACGGGCCGTTAATAGGCCGTATTTGATAACTCTATGAAAACAGCCCAACGGGTTTTTTTGACATGAAAACGGCCCAACGTATTAACGGTCCACAAATGGGCCGACTGTAACGACGGGATAAATTTGGCCCACAAGCAGAAAATGATAGTAGCGGGCCGCATGTAGCCGAATGCTGCAAGTGAGCCCAAGAATCAATGGGCCCTGAGAAGGCCGAAAGATAACTTGGGTTGGAAATGGCCCAATGGAATAACGGGCTGTTAATGGGTATAAAGTGATACACTATTCATTACGGGCCACTTTCACCATGGGCCGTTAATGGGCCAAGAGTTACAAAGGTCCTCATATGGGCCAAAAGAAGTCATGGGCCACACATGGCCCGGAAGTTAAAACGGGTTGAATCATATTGGACGGCCCAGATGACGCTACTGGGCCTAATTCGGATAGGGTGTAAAGGGCCCTGGGTTAGCGGGCTGTAAATGGGCTATATGCAAACAGGCCGTTAACAGGCTTTCCGTGGGCCGGCCCACCACCTTTTGACCAAGTCAAACGGGTCGGCCTTTTCACAGGAATGGGCCTCTGTTGGGCCGTGCCACGTGTCGCCATATCATAGGTGCCTTCGGTCCAATGAGCCGATAACATCTGTCCCAATGGTGAGCCGACACGTGTTTCCTCCAGCCAATGATGATTTTACACGTGGAAAATCCCCATTGGTCGGGGCTGTTAACGGGTTATCCGATCCAAAACCCGACCCGATAGCTTAACGGCGTTCCGTTACGGTGGATGACACGTGTCGGTCACCCTTGACGAAAGCATTTCTGCGACGCGCGATTTATCGTCATGGAAGTGGACACTTCCGTGATGATAATTTTGGTAATGTCATGGAACACTTCTATGACAGCACAGGTATGACTATCTTGATTCTGTCATAAATTTGTCATGGATGTACATGCATGACAAAAAACGTGACCTACTGTGACAAACATGTATCATCACGGAAGTGTATTTTTTTGTAGTGGGTGTGGCTTTATGTATAGTGTTCTGCTTGATCCAGGTTGCTAACGGGTAGCTCACGGTAAGTCAGATTGGCCTGGAGGTTCATGGCTCGGTGATCGATGTCCTTATAGGGATCGTGCTTGTTAGGAAGTTGGAAACACTTCCAGAGTTGTGACGCATGGAAGACGTTGTGCACAGTGGGTGACTCAGGTGGTAACTCTAGCTGGTAGCCGTCTATTCCTTGTCTTGCAGTGATCTTGGAGAGGCTGATAAATCTTGGTGTGAGCTTCCCCTTGACATGGAAATGCTTGGTTCCTTTGAGAGCAATGGCTTGCAGATACACCTGGTCTCCGATGCGAAAGTTTACTTCTTGGCGATGGTGGTTGGTATAGTTCTTCCTCCTTGACATGGCGGTCTTCAGATGTTTCCTAACCAGCTGAACAACTCTTCTTCCGTCTTCGGGTAGACAGGTATGTCCTCAAATAAAGATGACAACTAACTTTCCCAAGTACTCCACGAAGTAGATGGGGTACGTAAAGTGGGCTGAGGCATTGGTGGTGGTCACGGTTGAGTATTGGCAAAGGTCTTCCCGACCTAGAGCCATGTCCCAGGGTCATGATCCGACCATGTCGTGGCTTGGTAGGCCTTAAGGGTTTCAAGGATTCTAGTGTGCGAGTGAATGTTTATTTTCCTATCCTTGAGCACAGTTTCTGAGATGCCAATAGTTCTATCCAGTGCTCTAAACAAATCACTTTATACCACCGAAAGCATCACCTTGTATAGATAAACTCCAATCATCACTCATGTTATTCATGTCCTCCTGACTCCCGAGAGGAGGTAACAAAAATCACACACGTCAACCATCCCCAAACCCACATATATGCAAAAATCCATGGGTAGAACATCAGGCTGCTAAGCTTGAATTAAACATCGCAATCCAAGTGCTCAGCTTATTCTCCCAAGGTCCAAGATAGCGCATCTCTATCCTAAGGAAACACGTCGTATGCCACTCCAAGATCTTGTTTCCTTCCTATGAATCAACTCCAACATCTCATTGACTTCCATCAATTGCTACATAATCCATTAATTCTACAAATCCAATGTCTATGGTGTTCCACCCGATCTTCTAATGTCCCTATAACCCCCAAATACTTGAAAGGGCTATCCTTACTATAGTCAGTCCACCAATTCCCATTTCGTGATCGGATAAACTCCTATGCCAAGCTTATACAGGTCCCTAAATCAACTCTGACAATTAATCCAATCTCCTAGTTTATCGTCCACCGAGAAACATGATGTCATGATCGAGATCATCAGTCTAAATCCAATTTACTCCAAACCATGTAGACTTACTCAGCATCTAAACTCCACTAGGATCACCTATTTAAATCCAATTTACTCAGGGGCAATGAGAGTTATGCTACTCTATTAACTGATCCCACCAAGTTCATATGTCAACATATGAAAGCCTCATAATCCACCAAAGAGTCTCAGATAATTCCTCAAGGTTACTAGTATAGCCTCAACAAGTCATGTGTCCTCTATTCCTATATCCTCAAATTGGTCTTCCCTATGGCAATCATCAGTTCTGGTGCTATCTTAGGATGATAATGTGCTCGTTCACTATGTCCACTAGTTCCATAATGAACCCATTGTTGTGCAAGGTTACGGAGGCTTAACTGGTTCTCTTGCAATTCTGTTGGTTAAGCACATGGTTAAGGATTCGAGCTAGGGTATCTCGTGGAGTCTCGAAGGGTCTAGGGATGGGTTTCCAGTCTGGAGGATTAAACATAACTCTACGGGGTTGCAGTTGGTCGAGGAGGTGTAGCAAAAGTCCTCAGTGCTAGTTGGTTCCAAGGTAGAACCCTTGGTGTATCTTGTCCTGCCGGCCTTCAATTGGGGAGAGAGTTGAGAGAAAAGTAGCATAGAGGAGGGGGATGCCTAAAGGGGGTTCTATAGTGCAAGTGCAAACAACAAGTGCCGAAAGGGCCAAACATAAGCATTAAGATAAGGAAGGTGATATAGTCACGTACTTGTTTCCTAGGGCAAAAAGGGCGACTGATATCAAAACACAAACAAATAAAAACAAGCAACACACAATCATGGTTCTATTCAAACCATCATACGGACTCGATTGCGCATAGGGGGTACACGACTCATCCTACCCTAGGGGTTCTCGGACTCAATAATCGTGCTTGCTTCATGCCTCGTGCAGTCTTCTGGGGTTTTCCTCAGGTGTCGCTTCGTCTCTATTAGTTGTTCGATGGAACGATCTGGGTTGAGCCTGAAGAGTCTTCAACAACTTCTCGCATGTTGAAGTGATGGGGGTGAAGGTATCTCCTCGTAGCTGGCATTGACTTGGTCTTCTCTTGTCTTCTTAATCAGGGTGATCCCTTTTGCCTTCTAAGGCATCGAGGGTTTCAGGTAGGCAATCATTTATGTAATGACACTAACAAGGCATAGTAGAGGTACAATCTGTCAGACACACTATTGCCAGTATCATCACCGAGAGTGGGGGATGCCGAGAACCATTTTTCCTGCTCACTATAGTGAGGTGGACCAAATGGCGCGGTTCTCATCCACCGGTGATTGCCGACACAACAATGATAAGGACAGGGTTGCTCTACTAGCGATGTATATCATGATCTTGCATATCCTATGCCCTGGTCATCATAGGCCAAGGTTGCATAATCCTGGGGCAATTTCAAAGGTGTCACCGTCCTCTGGGTCTTCATCTCCTCATTCCTCGAGGGCGTATCTTCTGTTGGCATCGTCTTGTTGTGGTGTTGCCAAACTTGTGTTCCGAAGATGTGGGTGAACGGCTGGCAAGGCGTATTCCTTCTAGATTATCCACGAGGATTACAAGGAATCCCGTGGTCAAGGGCATAAGGATTCTAGCGACCATTTAAAAATTTTAAGGGGAAGAGATCAATAAGAAAAGTATATCTTAGTTTTCAAAAAACTGAGAAGGGGAAGAGAAGTATAGATAGTTTTTGCAACTTAGTAATAGTTTTGAAAATAGTCCTACCCTAACTAAAGACCATTCTAACTAAGGCTTCCTACAGTCAGGATGGCTCTGATACCAACTCTGTGGGGACCCCGACTCAAAAGTCGTGATCACTGATTGCACGTGTACAGTGATCATCGAACACACAGAAGCTGAATAACAAGAGTCTTACATCCATACATACCGTGTTACATAAATTATGGCCGTTATGGTCAAGTCTTGAGTATAACATCGCAGCAGAAATCTTCATCGATAACTTGGACCCATACCATCTGCCTTAACCCTACAGGCATTCTGACTGGGAAGCGTCCTAGCTCGCACGATCATCACCAAGAACTCTTCTTCGTATACCTGCTCTTTCAAGCCTGGCCAAGTAAATAGCCAGGGAAAAGCCAGTGAGTATGTTTGAATGTACTCAAAAACAACCCAAGAGTGATAAAAAAGTAATTATGTAAGGCTCTACTGCTGAATTGGAATTTTTGCAGAAAGCTAGTTTTTCTCATGCAAGTATTATCAACATTTATAAAGGACATGAGTGCGTCTGCAACAACTATCAGGAGGTTACAGACATCAACATCGAGAAAGAGTTATGAACAAATCATGCTCAAGCTCATCGTGAATTCCTCGAGGGTCACGTCATCAATATCACCAACTGTGTTGTTTGTCAGAAACATATGGACATAGTCTAAGCAGCACCACCCAACTGCCCTTGACCGCGGACACGGCTATTCGAATAGTTTGACACTCTGCAGAGGTTGAACACTTCACCCACAAGATCCGAGGAACGTCCGTGTCATCCACGACCCGCGGTACCTCAAGTACCCGGGGTAAGCACCCGATCACTACCTTTCCCTAGCTGTGACTAACAAGAAGTCCACTCGATTGGTAGTAGCCCCCGTGCCCAACATTGTCACAACAAAAATTCTTTTTGTGGAGCCATGCTCCCATATTCATCACATATCACAAGCATGGGGTATCAATGGTGTGTCTGGTGCCCTGTAAAAACAGTCATGGCCGCCCTATCTGGCACGAACCCATCCCGAGAGTGACCACAAATCAAGCCCGTCACTAGTAATGCGGGCATCCGTGTTATTACGAACTAGGTAATCAGTAATGCCCTTTCCCATATAAGGGTAGAGTGGTTGCGCATGTAGGGTTGGGACGGTCAACAAATCTTAAATCTGATCCGTCTTTGTGAACAACACTTTCATCAAGCCTCAGTACACCACCTCTCCACCAAGTAGTGACCTAGTTCACCATCATCTCCCAGGAGCATTAGTGGCACCCACTGGGGCTATTTGCAAGTATGTCAAAACACACTTGTTTCTATTCATGCATAACCCTGACCCATTTTTCATAGCCAACTACTATATCACGTTTCCACAACCCACCAACACAACTCTGAACAAGGATAGAGTCATGAATAATGCAAGTGTCAACGGGGTATGCAACGAAGGCAGCCTAGCAAGGTTGCCATGCATTCAACAATAATGGAAAGAAATGCTATTATGATTAAAAAGGGTTCATCATGGTCTGCTTGCCTGGTTCATCAGAGTCTTGAAATCTTCTGGTCCTTCTCCAAGTACTCCGTCTACTTCGCCAACTAACGTCGGAAACAATCACGATAAGCAACACAACAAGGCAAAAATAAAAGTGCTCCAAAATGTGAATTGGACTCTTCTAGGATACCTCTGGTCATATGAAAATGACCAAAGTGGTTTCATTGGAATTGGATTAGTGGATATTTCTGAACATTTCAATATGATGGAATCAAGGGATTTGTCGATTTGCAAGAAGTGTATAGAAATATTATTTTGAAAAATGAGAAAAGGCACCCATTGAACAAAGAATGATTTTAGGAGCATCTAGGAGTTGGTTTCAATGGATTTGGAATTCAAATGATTTTCCTATGAATGTACAAAGTTGACTGAGGGAGTTCCGGACTAGGGGGTGTCCGGATAGCCGAACTATCATCATCGGCCGGACTCCAAGACTATGAAGATACAAGATTGAAGACTTCGTCCCGTGTCCAGATGGGACTTTCCTTGGCGTGGAAGGCAAGCTTGGCGATACGGATATGTCGATCTCCTACCTTTGTAACCGACTCTGTGTAACCCTAACCCTATCCGGTGTCTATATAAACCGGAGGGTTTTAGTCCGTCGGACGAACAACAATCATACCATAGGCTAGATTCTAGGGTTTAGCCTCTTTGATATCGTGGTAGATCCACTCTTGTAACACACATCATCAATATTAATCTAGCAGGACGTAGGGTTTTACCTCCATCAAGAGGGCCCGAACCTGGGTAAAACATCGTGTCCCTTGTCTCCTCTTACCATCCGCCTAGACGCACAGTTCGGGACCCCCTACCCGAGATCCGCCGGTTTTGACACCGACATTGGTGCTTTCATTGAGAGTTCCTCTATGTCGTCACCGATAGGCTCGATGGCTCCTTTGATCATCAACAACGACGCGGTCCAGGGTGAGACTTTTCTCCCCGGACAGATCTTCGTGTTCGGTGGCTTTGCACTGCGGGCCAATTCGCTTGGCCATCTGGAGCAGATCGAAAGCTACGCCCCTGGCCGTCAAGTCAGATTTGGAAGTCTAAACTATACGGCCGATATCTGCGAAGACTTGATCTTCGACGGATTCGAGCCGCAGCCAAGCGCGCCGCACTGTCTCGATGGGCATGATCTAGCTCTGCAGCCGAACAGTGCCCTGGAGGCCGCACCAGAATCCACTCCGACCCTTAATCCGGAGCCGGATTCCCCGATCGAGGATGAGTGGTTGGACACCGCCTCGGGGGCTTTTATCTCTACCGCGATCGGGCCGAACTCCATCCCTGTCCTTTGCGAAGACCTCGACTCCAGGGTGCCGGACTCCCCTCCGGAATCCGGACCCTCCGCGCCCTTGCCAATCGAATTCGATTGGGCGCCCGTTATGGAGTTCACGGCCGCGGACATCTTTCAGCACTCGCCCTTTGGCGACATCCTGAATTCATTAAAGTCTCTCTCTTTATCCGGAGAGCCCTGGCCAGACTGCGGTCAGGATGGTTGGGATGCGGACGACGAAGAAATTCAAAGCCCACCCACCACCCACTTCATAGCCACTGTCGAAAGCTTACACGATGTGCTCGATTTTGACTCCGAAGACATCGACGGTATGGACGACGATGTAGGAGACAACAATGAACCAGCACCTATAGGACGCTGGACAATCTCATCCCATGATGTATACATGGTGGATACACCTAAAGGAAATGAAGACGAGGAACAACGGGACGCTACTAAGGATAAATCCCTCGAAAAGCAGTCAAAACGGCAACGTAAACGCCGAACAAAGTCCCACCTCAACAAAGACCCAGCCATAGAGCAGGGCGAACCGGCGGACAACAAACAAGCTATCGAGCAATCGTCCGAACAAGACAACTTGGATAAACAATCTGTCCCCGGCGAAGACAACAGTCCGGACGACCTCACGCCGGACAAACCATTGGAGCAAGATGACCTCCAGAAAAGGCTCGTTGCCACTGCGCGTAGCCTGAAAAAGCAGAAGCGGAAGCTCAAAACAGCGGAAGATGCAATCAGGATTAGATGGAGCAAAGTATTCAGCACCGCAGACAAGTACGGCGACAGTCGCCGAACAAAGAGCTACCCGAAAAGAAAGCTACTGCCCGAATTCGACGAGGAGGCCTTAGAGCCCCCACAATTAAAAAGTAAGAAGGCCACCCGGTCGGATGGACGACCCCATGGCAAAAAGCGAGCGGTGAATGGCGCCGCATACAAGCCAATACGCGATCCGCATGAGGATTCACATCAAGAGGATGGCCCAGTCAGGTCCATCTATGGGCCAAGAAAGCAGGCTCGTCAAAGCAATGCAATACGCCAAAATTTCGAAGATCACGGCACACCCAAATATAGGGGCGCCGCACACCCCCCCTGTTTCACCGATGAGGTGCTGGATCATGAATTTCCAGCGGGATTCAAACCCGTAAACATAGAGGCATACGATGGAACAATAGACCCTGGAGTCTGGATCGAGGATTACATCCTCCATATACACATGGCTAGAGGAGACGATCTCCATGCCATAAAATACTTACCCCTTAAACTCAAAGGGCCAGCTCGGCATTGGCTTAAAAGCCTCCCCGAAAGTACCATTGGAAGCTGGGGAGAGCTCGAGGATGCATTTCGGGCAAATTTTCAGGGGACTTATGTCCGCCCTCCGGATGCAGACGATCTAAGTCACATAACTCAACAGCCCGGAGAGTCAGCCCGGAAATTCTGGAACAGGTTCCTTACTAAAAATAACCAAATAGTCAATTGTCCGGACGCCGAAGCCTTAGCAGCTTTCAAACACAATGTCCGAGACGAGTGGCTCGCCAGACACCTCGGCCAAGAAAAGCCAAGAACAATGGCCGCATTAACAAGCCTCATGACCCGCTTTTGCGCGGGAGAGGACAGCTGGCTGGCTAGATGCAGCACCAGCAACCCGAGTACATCCGAAATCAGGGATGGAAATGGGAAATCACGACGCAGAACAGATCAGCGCCGGAATAAAGAAAATGGCACAAATAGTACGGCGGTCAACGTCGGATTTAAAAGCTCTCGGCCGAACAACAAAACACTACCCCTAAAGGATAACAGTGACGAGCTGTCCAACCTAAACAAGATTCTGGATAGACTGTTTCAAATACATGGTACCTCCGGGAAGCCTGCAAACCATACCCACAGAGATTATTGGGTCTTCAAACAGTCCGGCAGACTGAACGCCGAACACAAGGGGCTCGACACGCCAAGTAAAGATGATGATGAGCACCACAAGCAGAGCCCCGGAAAACAAAAAAAATTCCCACAAAAGGTTAAAACAGTAAACTCACTTCACGTTATCAAAGGGAAAAACAGAGCGGCGCCCACTAAAAGGCGCGCCGCACATTGGTTGTCAAAACCAATCACCTTCGACCATCAGGACTATTCCGAAAATATCCGGAACGCAGGATGGACTGCCCTGATATTGGATCCTATAATCGACGGATTCCAATTTACACATGTCCTCATGGACGGCGGCGGTGACATAAACCTGATATATCAGGACACAATCCGCAGGATGGGGATAAACCCAACCAAAATTCGCCGTAGCAACACCTCCTTTAAAGGAGTACTGCCCGGCCCATACGCCCTCTGCATGGGCTCCATACTGTTAGAAGTTGTGTTTGGTTCATCCGACAACTTCCGTCGCGAAAGGCTACTCTTCCATGTCGCCCCGTTTAAAAGTAGCCATCAAGCACTAGTGGGACGCGAAGCTTTCGCCCGCTTTAACGCAATACCGCATTATGCATCTCTAACACTTAAAATGACCGGTCCACGCGGCATCATCTCGTTAAAAGGAAGTATTAAGTATTACTCGAGCACGGAAGAAGGGGAGACGGCATCGACAGCTCCACAGCTATCCGGCTCCACTAGGCAAAGAACCTGTAATTGGTCATTCAAACCCCGGACACGGCTAGACGAGTCCGGCGCCTACTAGCGGCACACCCCCATACGAGGGGCTACATGCATGTGCAACAAGAGACAATAGAGCTCAATTTTATTCTTCGAACCGTACTCTGTTCATTTAATATTAAGTACATCTTCCGCACGATCCTTTTTCTTTCAAACTAAGTTCCTCTCTTTTACAGATGAACAACGTGCTACACCCGTCCAGGATACGACACAATGGAGACACAGGCGCAGACGTGCAGCAGGGACCCGTTGCAAGGATTCTTTTCAGATTAAGACCCTGCGTAAACCTTTTTTCACTGTCTCTTGTTGATTTACATTCCCCCAGTTCCTTAATATAACTGAGGAGGAGGCTGGTGCTTTGGCATTGGCCGCACCAGAATTTTTGCGCGTACCTGGACACAAGGGGCTTAGGGCATTATTTTGCCCATTTTCATAAAGACCGAATACCTTAGGGAGTATTCGGCGTCTCGAGTTAGGCCTTATATGCATCAGCTCCGAATCATGTCTTTGGTCAAATGTTGGGTTGCCCGGCTCCTGTGTTTTGCTGCCTTACATTCTGTTTTCACGGCTAACGCGGCACCAGGAGAACTACTGCGATTGTGCCCCGGTTCGGCCGGGCGAGCACCTCAGTAGAGAAAGCCGAAAACTGACTGTCATGATATAGCGAGAGACTGGTCAACCACTCGATGACTCACAGGAATGTTTAGAATTCCTCCGCATTAATGATGGACTGGTTTTCGGTCAGGCACATACGCACCCCAAACTCGGGAGAGTGCGGCGCCTCCAGGGGCTATATAGTAGCCCCACCCTTTAACTCCTATGGCTAAGTGAAAATGATAAAGCATTATAGTCCGGTTGCCTGGTTTGCTACGCTATCACCTCCTTACCAGGACCAAGACGTTGGATTAAGTGTGAAAAAGCGCTTTTTTGCAAACACCCCCGCACTATGTGCGTGGGGGCTAAAGCCAAGGACTGCCATCTTTCAGGTTATATACACATATACATAAACGGCCGCACAGGGAGTAGTTTAATACTTGAACGCACAAGTATAAAAGGCACTTATATTACATTGAAACATTGTTTTCACAAATCATACATGTCATTCAAACATAATATCCTTCGTGCACTGCGTCTCTATTACACGAGCGCCCGGCAGGACTTCTTTGAAGTAGTGCTCGGCAGGTACTCGGCCTCGGTCCGAATCCTGGGATGCAACTTCAGTGGCCTTCATCTCTGCCCAGTATGTCTTGACACGGGCAAGAGCCATCCGCGCTCCCTCAATACATGCCGATCGCTTCATCGCGTCGATACGCGGCACCGCTCCAAGAAACTGCTGCACTAAACCAAAATAGCTCTTCGGCTGGGGTCCGTCCGGCCACAAGTGAGTCAATACATGCTTCATGGCAAACTCGGGCAGTCGATTCAGCTCGGCCCATTCGGCCAACCGATCGGTCAGTGACAGAGGACGCTCCGGACTATGGAATTGCGACCAATATAGCTCTTCCCTTCTATGCCCCTTCTGGCCCCAGAAGTGCTCAACCGCGTCCACAGCGCTCGCCGCCAAGTCCAGATAAGCATCCTCTGAACTCCACAATTTATCCAACTGAGCATACTTTGGATCTGTATATTTCCTCCGCGGCAGAAACGGTTTTCCAGCTGCAATTGCCCCGGCCTGACTCAGCTCTTCCTTGGCAGCTCTCAAAGCCTATTGGGCCTTCTTGGATTCAGCGGCGGCCTTCTTTAGGTCCTCTTGTTCCACTTGACGTTCCTTTTCAAGAACCGCGTAGCGATCGGCAGTATTCCTTAACTTTTTGGCCATCTCGGCCATCTCCTCTTTGCTTCGGCAGTGAGTAGCCCGTTCAGCTTCTAGCTCTTCGGCCGCCTTTAAGGCGGCCGCATTACTAATTCTGGCTTGCTCTTTCGCTCGGGCGAGTTCTGCCCACAGCTCTTCCACGGCAGCGGCACCATCTGCATTAAGCATATGATTAGTAAAACATGGGCGTCAAGCTCCCTTACCAGGTGTCCGCATAGAAGTCGCATACCTTGTGACTCGTCAAACCGTTTATTGACCAGCGTGATGTCCGCATCTGCCTCATCAAGCTGCCGCTTTAGTTCGGCATATTCATCAGTCCGGCTGGCCTCCGGACACCCGCCACCTGTTTAGGAGCGGCGATATGTTAAAACTGAGAATTTGATCCTCGGCACGTCATCAATTTTGACAACATACCGAGTCTCAGGGGCTATACATGGCGCATTTTATATGCACAACTGTCAAAAGGTACATTATTTTTTGCGTACCTCAAACCCCGTCAGTAAGCTTCTGACGGCTTTGTGCAATCCGCTCTCTGCGGATGCAATTCTTTCGATCACCGTACCCATTAGAGCACGGTGATCTTTTGAGATAGCCGCTCGCCCGAGCAGATCCTTCAGCTCCTCCTACCGCACACCACTTGGCGTCGGACCTTCCGGCCCCGCTGGACTTGGGGGAACCCTCTGCGACGACACCTCCGGGTCATCCGCTTCACATGAGGGTGCGACAGGTGGAGGCGTTTCGCTCTCCATCATCTCCGTAAGAAGATCCCCCGAAGACGAGCTCTGCTGAGAAGGGCTGAGGTCCGAACTACAAGGTACAATTTCGGTTATCTTCATAAATAAATACAGGGATGCTCCTTACTTACAAGACCCCTTCTTTCTACTTACGGCTTGCTGGAGGGCTGATCCCCTTGGGGAAATAATGCGGCTGGGTTTCTTCCCAGCGTCGGACTCTCTGCCGAAGATTCCCTTCCTTTCCTTGAGGCCTTGACCTCCGGATCTTCTGAAGCGGTCCTCTTCTCTCCTCGGAAGGTGGGACTCTTAATCCATCCTTCCTTGATAGCCTCCTTCACAGAGGCAGTTGCTCCCCCGCTCCTCCCTTCGCGTTCTTCAAAAGGCGCGACCTTCAACATCTTGGTCAACATGGGATCCGGCGTGGTCTCTGGGAGGGGAGCCGGACACCTTATTAACTTTGCCTTGGCTATCCACTCCTGTTCAAGAAACGGCTCCTTTAAAGGGCTATATATATAAATGAATGAATAGCTTGTCCAGTTATAGGACTACTTACTTGAGTATCTGGGCGATTGCAGCTTAGTCCTGCGTCCTCGGTCAAGTCCGGACACTTCTCTTGTGATCCGAAGAACAGTTTATACATCTCCACGGGCGTCATGCCCATAAAATTTTGGAGAGCTCGTGGTCCCTCCGGGTTGAATTCTCAAAGGCGGAGGGGGCGATGTTTGCAGGGCTGAAGGCGCCGGATCACCATAACCTGCGCCACTGCAACCAGATTGATCCCTCTTTCCTGGAGATCTCGAATGCGGCCCTGCAGCAGGGAACGTCCTTGGACGGCCCCCAGTTGAGCCCCTTGTTGACCCATGATGCCAGCCGCTGTGGTGGGCCTGAGCAGAAGGCAGGGAGCGCCGCCCATTTGGTGCCCCTGGGAGCGGTGATATAAAACCACTCCTGTTGCCACAAACCAAGCTCCTCTTGAAAAGAGCCCTCGGGCCACGGAGCATCAGCACATTTGCTTATGACCGCCCCTCCGCACTCCGCTTGCTGCCCCTTGATCATCTTTGGCTCCACCTTCAAGATTTTGAGCCATAATCCAAAGTGGGGGGTAATATGGAGGAAGGCCTCACATACAACAATGAATGACGAGATATGGAGGATGGACTCCGGATTCAAGTCATGGAAATCAAGCCCGTAATAAAACATGAGCCCCCGCACAAAAGGATCCGTCGGGAAGCCTAAACCCCGAAGGAAGTGGGACACGAACACCACGTTCTCACCAGGCTCAGGAGTGGGAATGACCTGCCCTGAAGCAGGCAGCCTATGCAAGATCTCGCCAGTTAGATACCTGGCGTCTCGCAGCTTTAGCACGTCTTCTTCTGTGACGGAGGAAGACATCCATCGGCCATGCTGGTCGGAGCCGGACATCGTCGAAAGTCCGAAGCGCCTGAATCTGAAGCTTTGGGTGTTGGAGAGGGCCTTGGTCTCGTTATAAAGAGGTTGAATACCAAGAGCCCACCCCATGGTCGACTAGGACTCGCCTTTGATAGAGAAGGCAGGCCAACGGGCACGGTTGGGTTACCCACGTCCGTATTGATGAGAATCCCGGAATAAGAGGGCACGATCTACGCTTTGATAAGACGTGCCAAGGAAACCGCCTCACTAAACACGCTGAGGTGGAACAACAAAAAACGATTCATATAAAGGCCTGGCCGTGGTGTGATGTCACGCCGCGGAATACGTCAGCAGATCTGTGCAAGAATTATTCTCTCTACGGTGTTATGTGGAACTCGTTTTGCAGAGCCGGACACTATCCTGGTGTTCACAATCTTCTATAAATTATTTGGAGGAAGAACCCGCCTTGCAATGCCGAAGACAATATGCGCGCCGGACTCGTTGTCATTGAAGCCTGGTTCAGGTGCTACTGAGGGAGTTCCGGACTAGGGGGTGTCCGGATAGCCGAACTATCATCATCGGCCGGACTCCAAGACTATGAAGATACAAGATTGAAGACTTCGTCTCGTGTCCGGATGGGACTTTCCTTGGCGTGGAAGGCAAGCTTGGCGATACGGATATGTAGATCTCCTACCTTTGTAACCGACTCTGTGTAACCCTAACCCTATCCGGTGTCTATATAAACCGGAGGGTTTTAGTCCGTAGGACGAACAACAATCATACCATAGGCTAGCTTCTAGGGTTTAGCCTCTTTGATCTCGTGGTAGATCCACTCTTGTAACACACATCATCAATATTAATCTAGCAGGACGTAGGGTTTTACCTCCATCAAGAGGGCCCGAACCTGGGTAAAACATCGTGTCCCTTGTCTCCTGTTACCATCCGCCTAGACGCACAGTTCAGGACCCCCTACCCGAGATCCGCCGGTTTTGACACCGACATTGACAAATATGAAGAAATGGCTCAATATTTTGTGTGGCACGGAAAGTATTAAGACAAATGTTCATAAACTAAGTTATGAACTTATAAGCATCTAGGAATTTGAATCATGACATTTGGGTCAAATTTGAGCCCTTTGTGATTTTCTAAAGTTTGTGATAGAAATGGAAAAATGGGATTTGTTAATTATTTGTGAAAGAAATATTTCTGGAAAAATGTGCAAATAGCACCATGTGATAGGGCATGAATTTAGAAACTGCTAGAAATTTGAATTATCAAGTTTGAAGTTAATTTGAATTATTTATGGATTTTACAAATTGTACAGAAAATAAAGAGGGAAATGTTTTTACCCAAACGGGCTGGATCTGGGCGGCAACAACGTGCACTGGGCAAGACTTAGCGGGGCAGCGCACTCGACCTGGCCCAGCTGCTCAGCTGCACGCATGTTGTCGACGCAGGAGGCGTACTCGGGGTAATACGCCTTCCCCGAGCGAAGGCGGCATCGAGCGGAGCCCGTCTCCACTTAAACGGGGCGGGGCCCGCCCACTGGGTCGCTGAGGCACGGGGCCCAGCGGCAGGTCACCTTCAACCTCCCGCGCACGCTCTGGCCGCGGGGAGAAGCGGCTCCCGATGGCGATAGCCGAGGCTATAGAGCGTCTCCGGCGACGCTCCGCCCACCGGTGTTCTCAGGAGGACGAGCCGCATCCATCGGTGTATGGCTCACTTGCCTAGGAGAGTCGTAGCAGCGACGGCCTGGACGACCACGGAAGAGGCCGTCGGCCATCTTTGGCTTCGAGCACACGGCGCTCCTGCGGATGAACAGCGGCGAGGTATGGGCTTGTGGTGGTGACATGAGGGTGCGGGGTTGTCCACGGGGAAGAGAGAGGGGTCGAGGCCTGCGAATTTAAGCAGTGGTCGGCGGCTCGGCTCCGGCCTAGGAGGAGGATGGACGGCACGAGAGAGAGAGAGAGGGTTTGTCCGGGGGGTGCACGGGAGGGAGAGAGAGCCAAAGGAGTAGAGAGGAGGATCGGGGGTGGCCTTAAATAGAAGGGGCCGAGGTGCACCGTAGGGTCGTGCGCCGGCGAGGCCATAGGCATCGCTGGAGGCCACGGAGGCTCACTTGAGTGTGTCTGGAATCCTTGTGGGTGTGGTCTATGGCCAGTCATAGGAAGAGAGAGCAAGGGAGGGCCAGAGGTGTCGCGCGTGTGAGGCCGCTCATTGGAGCTCTCGGGCGGCCGGCGCGCATGCGAGCAGAGGCAGCAGGAGGGAGAAGGAGGAGGGGACAGGGGTTTAGCGTGTCGCAAACGCCGAGGCACCTCGTCGGGCGTGCTGGGGAGGCCCGAGGTAGCCGGAGGTGCTTGGCAGGGGGCGGCTACAGTGCGGGAGCGCACTATAGCGCGCTCCAGAGTGCCCAAATGGTCGGCATCCACGGCTTTTGCGCGCACCGGCGCGTCCACTAGTGTCTGGAAGGTGCAGGAGGTGTGGGCAAAGGCAGTGGGGAGCCTTAGATGCCCTAAAAAGCTGAGGGGGAGAGAGGGGCTCAGAGAGAGATAAAGCTGTTGTCCAGAGAAGAAAAGTGGATCCCTGCCCTCCTTCATCATTGCCTCTCGGGCAGGGAAGCATACCAGAGGTAGAGGGGGACTAGGAGGGGTTTTGGTAAAAAGTAGACCTCATGGAGAATAGTGGAAGTGGTTAAAGTGGTGTTTTTAGAAAAATGGCAGAAGGTGTTTGTTGTTGATTTGGGCAAGATATGAACTCCTCTTGTCATAAGGCTTGATAGGGTCAAATGGCTTGAGAAAATAAGAGGTTGCACAAATATTGAGTCCATTTGGGAAAAGTTGCCAATGCAACTTTTGTAAACCCTAGAAATCAACAGAAATGGACTTGCCAAGATTTAGTCATGCAAATCTATTCTCCTTGATGCACCACTTGGTGTAGTGTCATCATTTGAGGTTCTGGACATGTCCACAAAAGTTGAGATCAAAAGGAGAAAGTTGCCAA
Source organism: Aegilops sharonensis (assembly GCA_904067115.1). Lineage (NCBI taxonomy): Eukaryota > Viridiplantae > Streptophyta > Magnoliopsida > Poales > Poaceae > Aegilops > Aegilops sharonensis. The sequence continues at coordinate 762,336,781 of LR880969.1, read as the reverse complement.
TGTAGAGTTGTTCAAATTTGAAAAAGGCTAGAAATGGTTTTGAGAGGGTTTTACGGGGTTATACTCTTCTCCATGACAGGAGACTTGGCATGATCATCAAACATGTCATAGGTGACATACTAGATTTTTCTTGAAATTTGTAGAGAACATTTCCTTTGTAATTATTTCAAAAGCTTGAAATATCCAGGAAGGGTTTCTTAGGGATTTGACCAATATTTTGAACATGACCATGTGTTGAAACCCATATATATGGACAATATATGTCCACTGAGTTTCCCTAAATTTTCACAAATATTTTTAAAGCATTAAAATAATTTTAACCTATTAAAGACCATTTCCGACCTAAAGAAAAAGCCTTTAAATAAAATAGCAGAATAACTTCTAAAATTATATTTTTGTGGTTTATGGGAGTCCTATACCTAATAGGAGTCAAACATACTCTTTGAAAGACTTTTCACACCCCAAATCAAGTACTTGCAGTGCAAACCTCAATTCAGGGGTTTTTGGAAAACTAAATTTACAAAATACTTTTTGGCCAAATTATTTTTGTAATAAAATCCTATGATGTACTTTACACAAGGCATTATCATTGTATTAAGAGTTTGGATCAAGGAGATGAAGTATAGGAGTTGGAGGATTTATTTGATTTTTGGAGCACTTGCAAACAGCACACAAAAATCAATCAATCAGAGTCCAAAGCACTCAAAACTTTTTTGTCAAACCACATTTTATTATGGTTGTTAGCTTAAGTGTAGTGGCACAAAAATCAGGGTGTGCCACGATGACCGCTGCATCGCATCACCAAGGGCCACTGCGTGCTGCTCTGTGGCAACATCTAGAGCTACCAATGATGTAGTGCAACCCCGGGCGGCGCTCCATTGCAACTCCGTCGGCGCAGAAAAAACTCCAATGCAACACCGACGTGAGCAACCAAACCTCCTCCATGTGTGTTGCACTACATCACCAGCGACGAGCGGTGCCCTACTGCACTTCGACCTCCTTGCTGCGCTGCAACACTAACGGCGAGCAGCCCAACCTCCCATGTGTGTTGCATTGTAGCACTGGTGATGATGAGCGTCGCGTCACAATGCTGGCAGCACCGGTGAGTCATCGGGTTGCAGCACCGGACGCTGGTAGGACCATTGACTCGTCGGGTCACAGCACCGGTAGCATCCGAGTCAACGACGAGGTTGCATTGTAGCACTAGCTCTCGTCAACAAAATCACCGCATCATGGTGTTGGGAAACGCAGCATGCAATTTCAAAAAAAATCCTACGCTCACGCAAGATCTATCTAGGAGATGCATAGCAACAACAGGGGGAGAGTGTGTCCACGTACCCTCGTAGACCGAAAGCGGACGCGTTTGCTTAATGCGGTTGATGTAGTCGAACGTCTTCTCGTTCCGACCGTTCGAGTACCAAACATACGGCACCTCCGAGTTCTGCACACATTCAGCGTGATGACGTCCCTCGAGCTCTTGATCCAGCATTGGGCCAAGGAAATAGATGAGTTCCGTCAGCACGACAGCATGGTGACAGTGATGGTGATGTAATCCGTGTAGGGCTTCGTCCAAGCACCGCGAGAATATGACCGGAGGCGTAAATTGTGGAGGGGGCGCTGCACACGGCTTGGAACAATTGATGTGTGTTCTAGCCCCCCCCCCCCCCCCCCCGCCTCCAGACGGGGGAGGGGGGGGGGGGGGGGCCCCCCCCCCCCCCCCCCCACTATAAGGGGGGGGGGGGGGGGGGCTCGAGGTGCCCCCCCATACGGGGAGGCCCACCTCTGGGGGCCGGGGGGGGGGGGCCCCCCCCCCCCCCCCCCCACTATAAGGGGGGGGGGGGGGGGGGCTCGAGGTGCCCCCCCATACGGGGAGGCCCACCTCTGGGGGCCGGGGGGGGGGGGCCCCCCCCCCCCCCCCCCCACTATAAGGGGGGGGGGGGGGGGGGCTCGAGGTGCCCCCCCATACGGGGAGGCCCACCTCTGGGGGCCGGGGGGGGGGGGCCCCCCCCCCCCCCCCCCCACTATAAGGGGGGGGGGGGGGGGGGCTCGAGGTGCCCCCCCATACGGGGAGGCCCACCTCTGGGGGCCGGGGGGGGGGGGCCCCCCCCCCCCCCCCCCCACTATAAGGGGGGGGGGGGGGGGGGCTCGAGGTGCCCCCCCATACGGGGAGGCCCACCTCTGGGGGCCGGGGGGGGGGGGCCCCCCCCCCCCCCCCCCCGCGTATAGAAAGGAGGGAGGGAGAGGACGCCGGCCCTAGATCCCCCCCCAACTAGAAGAAGTCCTCCTTGGGGACCTAGTAGGATTCGCCCCCCCCCCCCCCTTCCTTTTGCCGGAGGGGGAAACGGGGAAGGAGAGGGAGAAGGAGAAGGAAAAGGGGGCGCCGCCCCCTCCCCTAGTCCAATTCGGACTTCTCCCTTGTGGGGGGCACTCCAGCCCCTTGTGGTCTTGTTTGCCTCCCTCCTATGGCCCATATGGGCCATATCTTTCCCCGGGGGGTTCCGGTAACCCCTCCGGTACTTCGGTATGTACTCGATTCATTCTGAAACACTTCAGGTGTCCAAATACCACCTTCCAATATATCAATCTTTACCTCTCGACCATTTCGAGACTCCTCGTTATGTCCGTGATCTCATCCGGGACTCTGAACAACCTTCGGTCACCAAAACACATAACTCATATAATACATATCGTCATCGTGCATTAAGCATGCGAACCCTACGGGTTCGAGAACTATGTAGACATGACCAAGACACCTCTCCGGTCAATAACCAATAGCGGAACCTGGATGCTCATATTGGTTCCGACATGTTCTACAAAGATCTTTATTGGTCGAACCACTATGTCAACATACATTATTCCCTTTGTCATCGGTATGTTACTTTCCCGAGATTCGATCGTCGGTATCTTCATACCTAGTTCAATCTCATTACCGTCAAGTCTCTTTACTCCTTCCGTTAGCATCATCCCGCAACTAACTCATTAGTCACATTGCTTGCAAGGCTTCATATGATGTGCATTACCGAGAGGGCCCAGAGATACCTCTTCGATACTCGGAGTGACAAATCCTAATATCGATCTATGCCAACCCAACAAACACCTTCGGAGATACTTGTAGAGCATCTTTATAATCACCCAGTTATGTTGTGACGTTTGCTAGCACACAAGGCATTCCTACGATGTCCGGGAGTTGCATAATCTCATAGTCGAAGGAATATGTATTTGACATGAAGAAAGCAGTAGCAATAAAAAACTGAACGATCATTATGCTAAGCTAATGGATGGGTCTTGTCCATCACATCATTCTCCTAATGATGTGATCCTGTTCATCAAATGACAACACATGTCCATGGCTAGGAAACTTAACCATCTTTGATTGACGAGCTAGTCAAGTAGAGGCATACTAGGGACTCAGTGTTTTGTATATGTATTCACACATGTATCAAGTTTCCGGTTAATAAAATTCTAGCATGAATAATAAACATTTATCATGAATAAGGAAATATAAAATAACAACTTTATTATTGCCTCTAGGGCATATTTCCTTAAGTCTCCCACTTGCACTAGAGTCAATAATCTAGATTACATTGTAATGAATCTAACACCCATGGAGTCTTGGTGTTGATCATGTTTTGCTCGTGGAAGAGGCTTAGTCAACAGGTCTGCCACATTCAGATCCGTATGTATCTTGCAAATCTCTATGTCTCCCTCCTTGACCAAATCTCAGATGGAGTTGAAGCGTCTCTTGATGTGTTTGGTCTTTTTGTGAAATCTGGATTCCTTCGCCAAGGCAATTGCTCTAGTATTGTCACAAAAGATTTTCATTGGACCTGATGCACTAGGTATTACACCTAGATTGGATATGAACTCCTTCATCTAGACTCCATCATTTGCTGCTTCGCGGCTATGTACTCCGCTTCACACGTAGATCTCGCCACGGAGCTCTGCTTGGAACTGCACCAACTGACAGCTCCACCATTCAATAAAAATACATATCTAGTTTGTGACTTAGAGTCATCCGGATCAGTGTCAAAGCTAGCGTCGACATAACCACTTACGACAAGCTCTTTGTCACCTCCATAAATGAGAAACATATCCCTAGTACTTTTCAGGTACTTCAGGATGTTCTTGACCGTTGTCCAGTGATCCACTCCTGGATTACTTTGGTACCTCCCTGCTAAACTTATAGCAAGGCACACATCAGGTCTGGTACACAGCATAGCATACATGATAGAACCTATGGCTGAGGCATAGGGAATGACTTTCATTTTCTCTCTATCTTCTACAGTGGTCGGGTATTGAGTCTAACTCAACTTCACACCTTGTAACACAGGCAAGAACCCTTTCTTTGACTGATCCATTTTGAACTTCTTCAAAACTTTATCAAGGTATGTGCTTTGAGAAAGTCCTATCAAGTGTCTTGATCTATCTCTATAGATCTTGATGCCCAATATATAAGCAGCTTCACCTAGGTCTTTCATTGAAAAACTTTTATTAAAGTATCCTTTTATGCTATCCAGAAATTCTACATCATTTCCAATCAACAATATG
>LR880969.1:762294208-762306047 GCA_904067115.1 Aegilops sharonensis | reverse complement strand
GTAACTATTCGTAGGTGTAGGATTATTGCGTCAGAGACACCGATGGAAGCGAGGTTCAAGTTGAGTAAATCAAGCAAGAGTCCTCTGGTTGATAAGACAGACTACTACAGTGTAGTTGGAAGCCTTCGATATTTGGTGAATACAAGACCATACATAGCTTATGCGGTAGCAATTGTGAGTCAGCTACATGGAAACACCAACTGAGAAATATATGGTTGCAGTGAAGCAAATCTTGAGGTGTGTCCATGGTATAATTAATTTTGGATGTCATTATGTGAGAAAGGGCTTGGAAAATTCTAGTCTTGTGGGCTATAGCAATAGTGACATGGCTGCAGAAGTTGATGACAAGAAGAGCACTGCTGGCACTATATTTTTCTTAGTCCAAATTTGGTAACTTGAGGATCTCAGAAGCAAAAGACGATAGCATTACCATCATCTGAAGGCTGAAGCGGAGTACATTGCTGCTACTACGGCAGCTTGTCAAGGCATCAGGCTTGCATGCCTGCCTGATGAATTGAAAATGCAATCAGATGACAAGGTTACCCTCAAGGTGGGCAACAAATCAGCAACTGCATTATGCAAGAATTCGGTTTATCGCGACAGAAGCAGACCACGTCGACACAAGGTACCAGTTCATACATGAGTGCGTGCGTGGAAGATGGTAAAATAAAGATGGAGTACGTCACAACTAAAGATGATCGGTTAGCGGATATTCTCACTAAACCCCTCGGCAGACTCAAGTTCCTGAAAATAAGAGAGCGAAGCGGCATACAAAATGTCAAAGATAGGCAACACGATTAGGGGGTGCAATGTTGCAAATAATCATGTTGCCTGGCAAGTGTATCTAGCAGTGAACTGATTGCTGGAAGAAGAAATATCTAACATGCATGTCGGCAGTGCACAAATATCTGGCGAGAAGAAATATCCTGATATAGGAAGTCGGCAAGGCTGGTACCTTACCAGTTATAGTATTAGCTTCTAGCAATATGTGTGCTGGCTGTTCACGTGCAGCTCAATGCCACCTTTAATGTAATCTCCTATATAAGGATCGGAGTCCTCCTCGTGCAGCTGCTCCGGTCCTCTTGGTTTGATCTTGGGACAGCTAACTACATTTAGCTAACACTAACAAGGAGCCGAGCCCCAGCTCTATCTATCCCGCAGCAGCAAGAGCAATGCCGGCCACCATGCCGCTAACCTTGTCCCCGCCCCGCCTCCTCCTCCTCCACCGCCAAGCCAAGGTCCAGCAGTCGCGCTCCACGGCCCGCCTCGCGCGGCTCCGCTGCGCTGCCGACGAGGTCGCGGCCACGACCGCCGAGCAGCAGCAGCAGGGGGAGGAGGAGGAGCTGGTGCTCCTCGCCTCGTACCGCACCGCCTTCAACGAGGTCATCATGGTCATCGACTCGCCCTCCAACCGCTACCTCGTCCTCGACCCCACCCGTACGTATCACCGGTTGCTCGCGGATTTGGATCGTGTTGGTTTCTGAATCAGTGAGTTCGAGCTCCGTGTTTGGTTGTCTCGTGCAGGCAACGTCCACAGCATTCTCCCCAAGAAGAGCGCCTGGACCAATTCCTACTGGGTACTACTCCCTAATCTAAACAGAATTTAGATGAGCCCACATTTAGATTATTACTGCTCTACATCCGTCATATGAGTACGTAAGACGGTAGAGCTGTTGTTTTAACATGGTCGTCTCTCTTACCTCAGGGGAGTAGTAGGGGGCATAGAAGATCTGAACGGTTGAGATAATTAACATGTGTAAATATATTTGCCTTAGGGCATGTACAGCGGCGTCCATTCAGTTGTTTGTAAGACCCGCCACGTTGGATATTTTTCTACGTGGAGGAGAGAGAGGGAGGAGAGAGAAGGAGGTTGTATGCAATTCGGCAGATGGTCGATAACCCAAAAAAAGCGCTACTTATCGATAGCCTATTCCCGTTGTATGTTCAGACGTCTGTAGCGAGTAATTCCCTTCACCTAACCGCCGTGTTTTTTTATCGTCAATATTTCCTTTTTTTGGGTGCTACAGATAGGCAAAGAGACGGCCTATTGTACAGGTTGTTTTTAAGGCTATCTGCAACTGATGTAGATGCCCTTAGCTGGTCATCTCTTACCTCGGGCCACATAAGGAAATGCCCCCATTTCCGAAAAAGAAATCGAAAACGCCAACATGGTCCAGGCCAGATAAGGAAACCTAGCTAACGTGTTTTCTTTGTTATTTTCGTTTTTACCCATGTATGTTTTTCACACGAATTTGAAATATTGAGCGATGTTTGTAGATGGAGTTTGAATTGTCTGGTTCACTATTAATCGAACGGTTTAACCAGTTTTTACTAGTTTGGTGATGGGGACGGTTGTTATGCTTAAAAACCACCAAGGCTAGTTTTAGCTTTTCTCCTTTGATGATGTATGGTCCGTCCGGTTTCTATAATATATATCACGTACATTAATGTTTCCTAACTGAATCAAGCCAAAGAATGTCAATTTAAGAGACATTTATGTTCAAACTTTTGGCTGCTTTTGTTTTTTGTTTCAAAATTTCAAAGTGTCCAACCCTACTCGGAAGGGAAAATTTTGAGATTGATGAGGTCAACCTGGTTCTCACGACTTTGTTTCCCCAGTCACGACATGTTGAACGATATAGGTTGTGTAGCCATATCCATCTCCATAAACCCTCAATAGCCGCCACCGCTCCACTACCCCCTTGTCCTCCATCTTCTGCTTCCGATGAAAAGTGGACCCATATATGTGTTGCGGCATTAAAGTTAGGTCCCTTAGGGTTAGAGTTTCGTTCCCCAGCGATGGCATTATGGTGGCGATGATGGTGTCGTCTAAATCAAGAATAAGGTTTCCCTGGCTCTTGGTTCACCTTCTTGGTGACGATCACGTTGGCACCATATATGAGGTCGGTGGATCGTGTGGCCATTGCTCTCCTAGAGTGCTGGATCTTGCGGTGCCTTCATGTTAAGTTCTAGTCCACCTCGTTGTTTCTTTACCAACGTATTTCTAGTTCATATCTTTACCAACATCTTTCTAGTTCATATTAATTTCAATTATTTTTATCTATTTGTACTAATCATCATGAATTTCTAAGATGTAGAGGTAAATATAAGTTGAAAATTAGAGCCAATGTTTGTATTTAAAAAAGTTAGGGCCTTTTTAATATTTTTAAAACAACTCATCAATGCATTTTATGCAGTCTCAAAACAGATGAAATACCATGTTCGGACCATCCTAAATCATTTTGACCAGCGCTGCGCATGTTGCATCCACATGATCCGGAAACCTGGATTAATCTTGATTGAAATTTTAATTTTCAAAAGAAATTAGTTGTGATCACATCAGATAAAATAGTGGAAAATTGTAAAATATATGAAAATAGCAAAAACGCAATACATTTTGAACTCGCAACCTAACCAAAGGCTCAATACTGGAAGAGCATGGCATTTTAAATACTTTTCCTGGCAGTTTTAGTTGTTTAGGGGGTGGCAGTTTTTTCGAAACAGCATGGCATTTTCTGGGAAGATGGCAGTTCTGAGTCTTCATTCTAGAAAATGTCATGTTGCGCTAACCGGTATGGATAAAGTGATAAGCATATTATTGAGCATCTAGTAGGCTGTAGGCATTAGGAATTTATGCTCGATGCTTCCAGTGGGTCTGTTGCTCTGTTAGAGTTATAAATGTACTCCAATTTTAGTAAGAGAGTGTTGGATATGGTCGGCGAGTGAGTAGCCCACATGTGGTTGATTTGTATCGGTTTTTGCCCGATTTTCCGTTAATTAACTGGCAATTCTTTTCTGCTTAATTAATCGATGAGGCAAATCTTTTACCTCCGTTTTGAAAAAAAAAATAGTTTTCGGTATGACAACAGAAAAGTTATTTTTACCACACAGGATTTGTTACATAGAACCATCGCACGGAAAATATGTTTTATCGCGCAGAAAAAGTTTTAATCTCAGCTTCCAACAATGCTCATTGCTGGCATCATCATTCATCGCCAGTTGGCCATGCAATGCAAGGGCTTAATTTTTTAATGAAGGCATCATATATACTTTCTTCGTCTCAAAATAAGTATTTTAACCTTAACACAACTTTAAACTAGAGTTAGCATAAAGTTGAGACATTTATTTCGGGACGGAGAGAGTATTATTCTTTCACCTCTTGTATTTATTACATGTACCATTTTTCTTTCCGCCAAAGCGGCTACTGAATGTAAATTCTTATAACCCGTTTTGCTTTTGCTATCATTCAGGATGAGTGCGTCAGCCTACCTACCGTCGTTCCGCGAGGTCCTGTTGCACTTCTAGGTTTGGTAAATCCATTCTCTGACATTTCTTAGCCATGCTCCTGTTCTATACACATCATTGTTTCTGCGAAGCAAAGTGATTTTGTGAGCTCGGGCTCACATGATCTTGGATGAACAGTAAAATCCGAAAAATAGTAAAAAAAAAACTGTCGTTTTATGCTACTTTAGTGTTCAACCAGTTGCAACGAGTTTGTATAAATTATTGTACATTACAATTCCTAGAAAGAGCATTAGGTGATCTACTTAGACAAGCAACCGTCATAGCGGTCCTTAGTTAAATAATTAGCTATTCACACCTCTTGCAGATGTGATTCATTTCTTCTCTACATGCTTCTTTCAGGGTGCTGGGACAGCAGCACATATGATGCTAGAAGTTTGGCCTTGGATACAACTTATCGGATGGGAGATTGATCCGACGGTGAAAGCTGCTATCACTTTCCTTTCATTTGTTTACTGATCACATGACTGAATGTCTAGAGAATTTTACCAATTTCAGTTATACGGTAGTCTTGGAAACTGCTCGGAAGAGCATTAATTTCTTGTAATGTTTTTTGGGGTTTTTTTTTGGGTAATGTTGGTTATGCTATTTCAAGATTAACATCCATTACCATTATTCTGTGATTGGTTATGCAATTACAACTATTCATGTTTTTCAGCCTTGCTGTGTTTTATGCTTTTCCTGATCATACAGCCATCTATTTATATTTTCATAACTGAAAAGTGAAAACCCTAAATCACTTTATCGTTTCATGACAGGTAATTGAATTGTCGAGGGATTATTTTGGTATGTCCACTTTAGAGAAAACCACGGAACTAGGCGGTTCACTTTCAGTGCATATTGGCGATGCACTTTCCCCATCGGCTACAGTCGAAGGAGGATTTGCTGGTGAACATTTTATCTGATGCAAACATAATGCATGTTTTACTGCCTTCTTGGAATTTAATTATGGCAAGCTCTCTAGTGATCAGTTTTCAATGATTATCTGTGGTAAATTTAGACTCAGTGTGATAGAGTTGGTGATAGAATACCTATAATTGGCTTTTCAGAGGCTCTAAAGTTTTTAGTTTGGGGAACTGACTTGCTCCTGCCTGACGGTACCTAGCTCATGTCTGCAGGTATTGTTGTCGATTTATTTGCGGATGGAAAAGTCTTACCTCAGCTACAGGAAGTAAATATCTCCCTTGTTATTCCTTTTTAGTTCATTTGTTATTATTATTGTATGTATTTCTACTATGGCTAGCATTTAGAGTTTATAGTTTTTCAGTATTATATATGTCTCCCGCTGCTTGCACAACACAACAGAACCATATTGTGGTATGGTCACCATAGCTCCACCACAAATATATTCATGGTGGTTACAAATTTGAACTGTTAGTACGTTGTATAAATGAATGCTCATACTCAGTTCGGACTGGCATGTAATTTACTGGCATTGAGAAACTGACATAAAAAAACTTATATATTCCAGAACAAATGCAAATGCATAAAAATGAAATGATCTCTATAACAGAATTAGAGGAACTGTGGTACATAAAGATTTTGCATATTTCTACAAACAGCACACCCGAGATTTGTAAATTGATGAATGGTACTTTTACGGAGTATTTACTTCATTTCGACGAACTTCCGCTGTGTTGGCGCCGCCTCCTCGCCGCAGCGCCCTTCTTCTTCCTCAGTGTTGCCTCTCACAACTCTCTCAATCAAGGTTCCTCTCTCAAGAACGCACACACAATGGAAGAAAGCCACACGCACACACAATTCACCAGGATACAACTAGCTTTGCCTTTGCTCCTGGTGAGAACACATGTACTACATTTTACCACAACCTTCTCGGCCGCTCTTTCTCATTCATCTCATCACCATAAATACCAGTACAGAAATACCCAGACGTAGCCAAGGCAACAACCTGCCCATGGTGAGAGGACGTGGGCATAGCCCAGTGGTTGGGGGCGCATGATTGTAAACCTAACGACCAGAGTTCGATCTCTGTCAGAGACGAATTTCTGGAATTCTCATGAGGGATGCTTCTTCTATATCAATAAACCGTGGGTGCTAGTGCCCATGGAGTTTCATTTTTTTTTAACAACCTGCCCGGTTCTCATGCCATGCACCACACGACTTCATCCACTAACCAACTAACTCACCCACTAACAAACTCCATGCGGCCACTGTCCTGCACGCACGCACACGATACACAAACGGCCATCAACTGCACCGCAACTCACGTATGCATGCACGGCCGCCTATCTAGCTCACACGACCTGGTCATGGACTTGCGCTAGGCACGCATGCACCCACGAGCACACCTAACGTGGTTTACTCTAACACGCTGGCTCTAACGTGATGTCAACATTGTTGCAGGTTGACACTTGGTTAGAGATTGCGAAGAAGCTGATGCCCGATGGTCGAGTCATGGTCAACTGCGGTGCGGGAGATACCGCCATATCTCTTGCTGCCGACGCGGATGTTTCCTCCTGGGTTCAGAATCCCACAATCAAGGCACTATGCTCTGCATTTCCAGGGCAAGTAAGAATATATTTTTTTTACCAGACTACTGAGCCTGTGCATTTTCGACTGCTGGTGCTAAATGATCTCATGCTGATGATACGACCCTACTATGTCGCAGCTAAGCTGGAAGAGGCTTTCGGAGAAGGAGAGCGTAAACTACGTCGCGTTGACGGGTCCCCTTCCGGACCTGGAGGAGTGGTCAGCCTCGGTTCCTAGCGAGTTGAGCCTGAGGGTGAAACAATGGGTGCCTTGCGAGCTCGTGTGAGGATCGATGGACATGCTCTTCTGGTTGCGCCTTGCTTGCTTCGACAACTTTGCCTGTCTCCTCCCCCCAAGGTCCTTTTCTGGTGAGTAGAAGCTTCGGCCAGCAGGTGCCACACCATTGAGCACACCTGATTATTCGACACGCTAATTCACTATAAACTCAAGACCTCTTGGGTCTGAAACCATGTAGAACTGCACATACCAGCCAGTCCATCAAAAGCTCAAGCTGATTGGGAAAGGTTGGCTATGCATTTAGGAGTATATGTCAACACTCATTCACAGTCAGCACTCACGTGTCCAAGGAAGGAATGGCAGTGGGGAAGGAAGGAAGGTGGTTGATCTATCTGGCCCCAATCTCTGTTCCTAGATTAAAGACGAGCAGAGCCATGACCTGCACGTTGAATGGAGCTGGTGTGTCTAATCCTGAAATCGAGCGAGGGGAACTCCGGAAGCGCACCGCGCTACGATTATTTTATTTTTTTTGAGCCGTCACGCTACGATTAATTTGTGTCATGTCCTGTTGACCTGCTTTTTTTTTGCTGTTGATTACCATTCATCATTTAATTCCATATCTTCGTTAGTATCATTCGCTGACGGCTACACGTTACTTGTTGTTACGGTCCCACTAGATAACTTGGCACAATCACGGTCGAATTACAGAGGAATTGGAGGAATATGTCTAGGGTTCGTGGGTTACAGGGAGAAAGGGGATCGGGAGTGAGAGCCGCCGTCGCCAGTGTCTTCTCTCTGCCTACCTGTCTCCTGGTGCTCGCTCGCTTAAGTAGTCAGGTTGCCCATTCTGGGCCGTAGTAGCGTCTGTTGGGCTTGCGGACCCTAGCAGGCTTCTCTTGGGCTGGGTCGCTGGTGTTGGTTGGTGCAGTAGACTGGGCCGTAACATTCCCCCCTTCTTAAGAATCAGCTTGTCCCCAAGCTGGCGCCTTTGGATAGTGGTGCTGTAGTTTGTCTCGGTCTTCCCACGTGGCGAGTGATGCTGGTTGGTCGGTCCAACGGATGAGTACCTGCGGGACTTGCTTCTTGCCCCGGTGAAGAAGATGAGTGCCCAGCAGTTCCACCGGTTCCGGACTGCCTGTTGCTTCAGTTGGCAACTCGTCCAGCGCCTGTTCTGATGGTGGTAGTGCTCGACGTAGTTGGGACACGTGGAACACTGGATGAATGCTGCACGAGGCGGGTAGTTGCAGCTTGTAGGCGACCTGGCCGACCCGTTGCACCACCTGAAAAGGACCAAAATACTTGAAAGAGAGTTTTTGGTTAGCTCGCGTGGCCACCGATCGCTGGATGTAGGGTTGGATCTTCAGAAACACCAGTCGTTCACCGCGAAAACGCGCACTGATCTTTTCTTGTCTGCTGAGTCTTTCATTTGTTGGCGCGCTCGAAGCAAGTGTTGGCGAAGCAAGGCTTCCATCTGCGCTCGGTCTTGCAGCCAATCCTCCAAGTCCGGTGCAGCGCAGGAGAGGGGATCGGTGATACCAAAGTGCCTTGGCGTGTGCCCATACAGAGCTTCGAAAGGGGACGTCCCCAGAGCAGAATGAGGTGAGGTGTTGTACCAGAATTCAGCTAAAGCTAGCCATTGATACCATTTTGTTGGGCATGCATGGACAAAACACCTCAAGTAAGTTTCCAAGCACTGGTTGACTCGCTCGGACTGCCCATCTGTCTGCGGGTGACGAGCCGTGCTCATGCGAAGTTCCGTGTGCGTCAGCTTGAACAGCTCCTTCCACATGATACTTGTGAAAATGGGGATCCCGGTCAGAAACAATGGCAGTTGGCAATCCGTGAAGCTTGTATATGTTGTTGACGAAAACCTGAGCCACTTGGAAGGCGGTGAAGGGATGCGACTGAAGGAAATATGCCCTAGAGGCAATAATAAAGTTATTATTTATTTCCTCATATCATGATAAATGTTTATTATTCATGCTAGAATTGTATTACCCGGAAACATGATACATGTGTGAATACATAGACAAACATAATGTCACTAGTGTGCCTCTACTTAACTAGCTCATTAATCAAAGATGATTATGTTTCCTAACCATAGACATGTGTTGTCATTTGATTAACGGGATCACATCATTAGGAGAATGATGTGATTGACTTGACCCATTCCGTTAGCCTAGCACTTGATCGTTTAGTATGTTGCTATTGTTTTCTTCATGACTTATACAAAGTTCCTACAACTATGAGATTATGCAACTCCCGTTTACAGGAGGAACACTTTGTGTGCTACCAAACGTCACAACGTAACTGGGTGATTATAAAGGAGATCTACAGGTGTCTCCGAAGGTACATGTTGAGTTGGCGTATTTCGAGATTAGGATTTGTCACTCCGATTGTCGGAGAGGTATCTCTGGGCCCTCTCAGTAATGCACATCACTATAAGCCTTGCAAGCAATGTAGCTAATGAGTTAGTTACGGAATGATGCACTACGTAACGAGTAAAGAGACTTGCCGGTAACGAGATTGAACTAGGTATTGGATACCGACGATCGAATCTCGGACAAGTAACATACCGATGACAAAGGGAACAACGTATGTTGTTATGCGGTTTGACCGATAAAGATCTTCGTAGAATATGTAGGAGCCAATATGAGCATCCACGTTCCTCTATTGGTTATTGACCGGAAACAGTTCTAGGTCATGTCTACATAGTTCTCGAACCCGTAGGGTCCGCGCGCTTAATGTTACGATGACAGTTTTATTATGAGTTTATAAGTTTTGATGTACTGAAGGTTGTTCGGAGTCCAGGATGTGATCACGGACATGATGAGGAGTCTCAAAATGGTCGAGACATAAAGATTGATATATTGGACGACTATATTCGAACACCGGAAGTGTTCCGGGTGATTTCGGAGAAAACCGGAGTGCCGGAGGGGTTACCGAAACCCCCCGGGGAAGTATTGGGCCTTAGTGGGCCTGAGGGGAGAGAGAGGGCAGCAGCCCAGGAGGTGGCGCGCCCCCTCCCATGGGGAGTCCGAATTGGACTAGGGGAGGGGGGCGCGGCCCCTCTTTCCCTCTCCCTCTCCCTCTCTTTCCTTCCCCCTTCCTCCTTCCTAGTTGGACTAGGAAAGGGGAGTCCTACTCCCACTAGGAGGAGGACTCCCCCCTCCTTGGCGCGCCCCTAGGCCGGCCGGCCTCCCCCCCTTGCTCCTTTATATACAGGGGCAGGGGGCACCTCTAGACACACAAGTTGATCTTCGTGATCGTTCCTTAGCCGTGTGCGATGCCCCCCTCCACCATAATCCACCTCGGTCATATCGTTGCGGTGCTTAGGCGAAGCCCTGCGTCGGTAGAACATCATCACCGTCACCACGCCGTCGTGCTGACGGAACTCATCCCCGACACACTGCTGGATCGGAGTCCGGGGATCGTCATCGAGCTGAACGTGTGCTGAACTCGGAGGTGCCGTACATTCGGTACTTGGATCGGTCGGATCGTGAAGACGTACGACTACATCAACCGCGTTGTCATAACGCTTCCGCTTTCGGTCTATGAGGGTACGTGGACAACACTCTTCCCTCTCGTTGCTATGCATCACCATGATCTTGCGTGTGCGTAGGAATTTTTTTGAAATTACTACGTTCCCCAACAGTGGCATCCGAGCCTGGTTTTATGCGTAGATGTTATATGCACGAGTAGAACACAAGTGAGTTGTGGGCGATACAAGTCATACTGCTTACCAGCATGTCATACTTTGGTTCGGCGGTATTGTTGGATGAAGCGGCCCGGTCCGACATTACGCGTACGCTTACGCGAGACTGGTTCTACCGACATGCTTTGCACACAGGTGGCTGGCGGGTGTCTGTTTCTCCAACTTTAGTTGAACCGAGTGTGGCTACGCCCGGTCCTTGCGAAGGTTAAAACAACACTAACTTGACGAACTATCGTTGTGGTTTTGATGCGTAGGTAAGAACGGTTCTTGCTAAGCCCGTAGCAGCCACGTAAAACTTGCAACAACAAAGTAGAGGACGTCTAACTTGTTTTTGCAGGGCATGTTGTGATGTGATATGGTCAAGAGGTGATGCTATATTTTATTGTATGAGATGATCATGTTTTGTAACCGAGTTATCGGCAACTGGCAGGAGCCATATGGTTGTCGCTTTATTGTATGCAATGCAATCGCCCTGTAATGCTTTACTTTATCACTAAGCGGTAGCGATAGTCGTAGAAGCATAAGTTTGGCGAGACGACAACGATGCTACGACGGATATCAAGGTGTCGCGCCGGTGACGATGGTGATCATGACGGTGCTTCGGAGATGGAGATCACAAGCACAAGATGATGATGGTCATATCATATCACTTATATTGATTGCATGTGATCTTTATCCTTTATGCATCTTATCTTGCTTTGATTGACGGTAGCATTTTAAGATGATCTCTCACTAATTATCAAGAAGTGTTCTCCCTGAGTATGCACCGTTGCGAAAGTTCTTCGTGCTGAGACACCACGTGATGATCGGGTGTGATAGGCTCTACGTTCAAATACAACAGGTGCAAAACAGTTGCACACGCGGAATACTCAGGTTAAACTTGACGAACCTAGCATATACAGATATGGCCTCGGAACACGGAGACCGAAAGGTCGAGCGTGAATCATATAGTAGATATGATCAACATAGTGATGTTCACCATTGAAACTACTCCATCTCACGTGATGATCAGACATGGTTTAGTTGATTTGGATCACGTGATCACTTAGATGACTAGAGAGATGTTTGTCTAAGTGGGAGTTCTTAAGTAATATG
>LR880969.1:762234075-762245907 GCA_904067115.1 Aegilops sharonensis | reverse complement strand
CATATCACATCACATAGCATACCCTGCAAAAACAAGTTAGACGTCCTCTAATTGTTGTTTGCATGTTTTACGTGGCTGCTATGGGTTTCTAGCAAGAACGTTTCTTACCTACGCAAAACCACAACGTGATATGCCAATTGCTATTTACCCTTCATAAGGACCCTTTTCATCGAATCCGTTCCGACTAAAGTGGGAGAGACTGGCACCCGCTAGCCACCTTATGCACCAAGTGCATGTCAGTCGGTGGAACCTGTCTCACATAAGAGTACGTGTAAGGTCGGTCCGGGCCGCTTCATCCCACAATACCGTCGAAACAAGATTGGACTAGTAACGGTAAGCATATTGAACAAAATCAACGCCCACAACTACTTTGTGTTCTACTTGTGCAAAGAATCTACGCAATAGACCTAGCTCATGATGCCACTGTTGGGGAACGTAGGAGAAATTCAAAATTTTCCTACGTGTCACCAAGATCTATCTATGGAGAAACCAGCAACGAGGGGAAGGAGAGTGCATCTACATACCCTTGTAGATCGCTAAGCGGAAGCGTTCAAGAGAACGGGGTTGAAGGAGTCGTACTCGTCGTGATCCAAATCATCGGAGATCCTAGTGCCGAACGGACGGCACCTCCGCGTTCAACACACGTACAGCCCGGTGACGTCTCCCATGCCTTGATCCAGCAAGGAGAGAGGGAGAGGTTGAGGAAGACTCCATCCAGCAGCAGCACAACGGCGTGGTGGTGGTGGAGGAGTGTGGCAATCCTGCAGGGCTTCGCCAAGCACCGCGGGAGAGGAGAAGGGAGAGAGGCAGGGCTGCGCCATGAAGAGGTGAAAACTCATATGTTGGGCAGCCCCTAGACCTCAAGTATATATAGGGGAAGGGGAGGGGGCTGCGCCCCCTCTAGGGTTCCCTCCCAGGGGGCGGCGGCCAGCCCAGATCCCATCTGGTGGGGCGGCCAAGGGGGGAAGAGGGGAAACTTGCCCCCCAAGCTAGGTGGGGCGCCCCCTCCCCAAACCCTAGGCGCCTTGGGCCCTTGTGGGGGGTGCGCACCAGCCCACCTGGGGCTGGTCCCCTCCCACACTTGGCCCATGCTGCCCTCCGGGGATGGTGGCCCCACTTGGTGGACCCCCGGGACCCTCCCGGTGGTCCCGGTACGTTACCGATAAAACTCGAAACTTTTCCGGTGACCAAAACAGGACTTCCCGTATATAAATCTTTACCTCCGGACCATTCTGGAACTCCTCGTGACGTCCGGGATCTCATCCGGGACTCCGAAAAACATTCGGTAACCACATACAAACTTCCTTTATAACCCTAGCATCATCGAACCTTAAGTGTGTAGACCCTACGGGTTCGGGAACCATGCAGACATGACCGAGACGTTCTCCAGTCAACAACCAACAGCGGGATCTGGATACCCATGTTCGCTCCCACATATTCCACGATGATCTCATCGGATGAACCATGATGTCAAGGACTCAATCGATCCCGTATATAATTCCCTTTGTCTAGCGGTATTGTACTTCCCCGAGATTCGATCGTCGGTATCCCGATACCTTGTTCAATCTCGTTTCCGGCAAGTCTCTTTACTCGTTCCGTAACACATCATCCCGTGATCAACCCCTTGGTCACATTGTGCACATTATGATGATGTCCTACCGAGTGGGCCCAGAGATACCTCTCTGTTTACACGGAGTGACAAATCCCAGTCTCGATTCGTGCCAACCCAACAGACACTTTCGGAGATACCTGTAGTGCACCTTTATAGTCACCCAGTTACGTTGTGACGTTTGGTACACCCAAAGCATTCCTACGGTATCCGGGAGTTGCACAATCTCATGGTCTAAGGAAATGATACTTGACATTAGAAAAGCTTTAGCATACGAACTACGATCTTTGTGCTAGGCTTAGGATTGGGTCTTGTCCATCACATCATTCTCCTAATGATGTGATCCCATTATCAATGACATCCAATGTCCATGGTCAGGAAACCGTAACCATCTATTGATCAACGAGCTAGTCATCTAGAGGCTTACTAGGGACTTGGTGTTGTCTATGTACCAACACATGTATCTGAGTTTCCTTTCAATACAATTATAGCATGGATAATAAACGATTATCATGAACAAGGAAATATAATAATAACTAATTTATCATTGCCTCTAGGGCATATTTCCAACAGTTAAACCATGCGCGCCACCCCCGAGCGTTGTATCAGCTCAGTGAGTTCGTCGCTCGAAAGCTGGTGACACTGACTGACATCAGCCCGTGCGCCTTGGAGATGGACTGTGGCGCCCTGGTAGTCGAAGTTCATCGTCTTCTCGAGCCAATGCACCTTCATAGGGCTATGTTGCGCAAGCCAGTCGATGCCAAGGATGACGTCGTAGCAACCCAACGGAAGCACCTTAAGGTTGGTGTCGAAGGTGACCCCGTGGGTTTGCCATGGGCACGCCGGTAGCTCTTGGTCGCAACGCATAACGCCACCGTTCGCCACCCGCACTGCCAACTGGTGCTTTGCTTTGACCACCTTGCAGCTGAGCGGCGAGGGATTCACAGATGAAGCTGTGGGAAGAGCCCGAGTTGACGAGCATCAACACCTCTCGACCTTGGACCCAGCTGTGGAGGCGCATTGTGGTGGAGGATTCCCCTCCGTCGAGCGCCTCCTTGGACAGGACGCAGCAATCTGCCCCTTGTTCGCTTGCCGCCTGCCTTGATTCAGATCACTGGAGTCACTTGGCTCACTTTGCATCATGGCCAACAATTATTCCACCACGTGCAGCTACACGGTCGGTCCACAGCGGTGGTCGCGCCCCCAGCGCTCGCCACAGGTGAAACAGAGTCCCCGAGCGCGCCGGTATGCGCGGAGAGCTGCAATATTGTCCTTCGCTGGTTGCGGGTGCGCCGCCTCCTGTGCGCGACGGTCTGTGCTGCGCCCCTCCACGGGCACCGCGGGCTTGGCCAGCGCAGGTGATGGTGGCGGTGGAAGAGGCAGGGTTGTGCCTGGCACCCCTCGGGACGTAGCCGGTGTCGAGTACCGGCGATCATCCCTTCTGTCCTCTTTGCGCATTGCCTCCAGCACCTCCTCCTGTAAACAAGCAAGATCGACGGCAGTATCGAGAGTCTTGGGTCGATGTAAAATAACAGCAGCTCGTATATCTCTTTGCAACCCATCAATAAAATGCGTAATGAAATAAGACGGCTCCCATGATGCATGATGGGCTACTAGATTGTGCATAAACTGGGTGAACTTCTCTGCATATTCAGCCATGGAACCACTCTGTTGCAGGCGATTGAATTTTCGCAACAGAGACTGGAATTCCTCTCTCCCAAACTGTGCACACACTGCCTCTGCAAATGCACCCCAATCTGTATAGATTAGGTGTGCCTTGGTGGACTGCAACCAAGACAGTGCCCCATCGATGAAATACAGCACGGCACAACTCACCCAAGTGTCAGGACTAAGTGTACAGACCCTGAAATACGCCTCACACTTCATACGCCATGCTCGTGGACCATCACCATCGAACAGAGGAAAATCAAAACGTGGGGGAGGTGGAAATCGGCTGAATCCGAACTGACGCTCTCCCATAAACGAACTTTCGGCAGCAAAAGGGTGGGAATCGGCCATGCCCGTGACCGGAGGTGCCCGCGGGGTCCGTTCCCCCGGCGACAGCCCCCGGTGATCTTGAGTCCTGCTGTGGCCAACGGGCCCGTGGTCGTCGCCACTGCGAGGCAAGAGGCGCTCGCTGGGCTGAGGGAGGCGCGCGTCCGCGATCGAGGGAGACTTGAGCGGCGGTGCTGCTATCGACGGAAGGAGTGGGGGCAGATCCGAGAGACGAGTCGGATTCGCCAGCTCCGTAGTCGCCGCTGGTGCCGGATCACGCACCTGCGCGGTTTCCGGCCGCACCTCCTTGAGCAGCTGTCGCAATTCGCCCACCTCCGAGCGCAGGTCCTCAACCGAGCGCTCGACGGCCGGTCGCCACCCCTAGAGCTCAAGGACGATGGGGTGGATCTTGCCGATCTGGGACGATATGCCGCTGATCGCCGCCGTCAGATCGGCCAGAGCCTTGTTGGTCTCCTCCATGGCGGTGGTCTTGCCGCGACGGGTTTGGATGATCGAAGGAAATCGACCGGCCAGGGTGCAGGTGGTGGGGAGGAAAGGCTGCTGATACCAAATGTTACGATCCCACTAGATAACTTGGCACAATCATGGTCGAATTACAGAGGAATTGGAGGAATATGTCTAGGGTTCGTGGGTTACAGGGAGAAAGGGGATCGAGAGTGAGAGCCGCCGCCGCCAGTGTCTTCTCTCTGCCTACCTGTCTCCTGGTGCTCGCTCGCTTAAATAGTAAGGTCGCCCATTCTGGACCGTAGTAGCGCCTGTTGGGCTTGCAGACCCTAGGAGGCTTCTCTTGGGCTGGGTCGCTGGTATTGGTTGGTGCAGTAGACTGGGGAGTAACACTTGTGTACACGATTGATCGTTGCCGCGCGCGGTTGAGCTGAATGTGATGTTGTGGTTCAGGAGAAATGCGTACGATTTGTTTTTCTGCGTCGCAAAAGGCAGGCTGCTTTGCAAGATGCACCAACCACACTAGTTATGGGAGAATGTATCCTGTGCACCGATCCAATTTGTGCACCCAATGCACCAGTTGATTCAGGACCCTTAGATTAAAAAGTAATGGATCAGATTTTGGCTAAAAGTTGTACTATTCCTTTTTGCAGAGACAACCTTGCAGTTTGTACAAACTAACCCGCACTCCACAACACACACTCCCATAAAAACTCTGTACGTATCTTTTTGCCCAAACACAAAATGGTTCATATATTTTGAACGGGATGTTCGATTTAAGATCCATTTCAAATGTAATTTTGTCTCGACGAGATCTTTGAAATAAGATCAATGTCGAACATGTTTCAAAATTTTATTATTTTTTGCTTCTTTGAAGCTTGACTAGGAATTTGATGTACTAGAAAGTTGTGTATTGTAGGACACACGTGTGTGAAAGATGCAGATATTCCTCACGGACAAATTATAAAACGTGTAAATGTTCAGTCAAGTTTTGAGTTAAATTTCAAAGTAAAAAATTTTAATTTTCAAAAATATACTCAATATTGATTTTGATTCAAAGATCTCATCAAGTAAAAAAGGTAGTCGAAATGGTTTTGAAATCAGACATTTAGTTTAAAATATATGACGCCTTTTTTGTTTGAAGCAAAAAAGTAAACTATTTTTATTGGAGCGTGTGTTGTGGAGTGTGGGTTAATTTGTACAAACTGCAAGGTTGTCTGTGCATAAAAAGGTATAGTCCAACTTTTGACCAAAATCGGGTCCATTACTTTTTCATCTAAAGGTCCTGGATCTGCCGGTGCATTGGGTGCACGGATTGGATCGGTGCACAGGATACATTCTCCTAGTTATGGAGATGTATTCGTTCATCTAAATTATTACTCCTACTACGGTTTCTTAATTCTTTAACCAACTAATAATAATAATAATAATAATAATAATAATAATAATAATAATAATAATAATAATAATAGCAGAATTCTTGAACCAAATAAAATGACAAAATTGAGGAGGTACTACTCAATGATAATAATGAAACAAGTGGGCCCTAATTTTTGTTGTTGAAAAAGGGGCCATCCGTGTCGTTAACTAAGCCTGGAAAGACAAGCCCAACCCGTGAAGCTTTTCCTCCACAATGGCGTTGAAGCGAGAGCAACTAGTTGACGACCGCTCCTTTGGGAGCCTCCCAACGATCACTAGGGGTGGGCTGCGGGCGTGCCACTTGGCGCCCTCTCAGTCGGCGCCACGTGTCGCGCTCTAGGCGCTTTCTCTGGGTTTTTTTTTTGCACGCATTTTCAGCTTTTAAACAGTTTTTTTAGGTTTTTTGGCTTTTTGGTCTTTCATCGGTCTTTTTAAGCTTTTGGAGAAAAAAAATTGAAAAAAATTCACGCAAAAACGCGTTTTATTTTGCTTCCGCGAGAGACATGTTTTTGCTTTCGCGAAGGGCACGGCCTCTCAAAACGAAAAACGGGAAAAAATGTGTTTTCTGCTTTTTTTTTTTTGTGAGAGGCATGGTTTTCCTTCCGCGAGCCTCTTGGAGACTGGGTCAACTAGAGGGACGACGCAGTCGTGCGGGTTGAGGGGTGGTCCTCGCCGCCAGGCGGGTAGGCGGCCCGCGGCATGGTAGTACGTGGTGCCGCGCTTGGGCCGGGGTGCGGCGTGAACCGCCGCTGGAAGAGGGCCAGGCCTCCGTGCACGGTGGAGATGATGTCCGCATACTCTTCCGTCGGGGAGACGACGTGGTCGCCGCCGCCACCGACGGCGTCCTCGAAGGGGACCGGGCCGACGAGGCAAGGGGATGCGCTCGGCCATGGTTCTATCGGCAATGCTAGTTAGCTAGCCACCCGGTCGATCTCCAAAGAGTTAACGATACTAATCAACGAGATAATAATGGCGCTGGATGCAATCCAGAGTTGACATCAGTCCACCTGAATGAAATGAGATCATTAAACAAGGAGAGTGCCGTGCTCCAGCCCTGGCTGGATTGCTGCCATTTCAAAATGAACGATGACCCCTAGATACGCATGTGCCAACGTGCTGTGTCTGCAGAATTTTCAGTTTCTTGGGCTCAAAGTTGATCCTAGCCGTATGCAACAATTTGGTAGTACCAGCGTACAAGATGGACAAGGTGAGCCCATGCCATTGCCAGCCCCAGCCATTCATTCACTCACAAACCACAGCCACGCAATCCAATGCGGATCCCAAACCTCCATTCAGATGAATGGGTGGGTACTCCTTTCATGGTTTACGGCAATCAGAAAGGAAAATAGAAAAGATGAGTAGCGACAGACCGACCCGTGTCGGTGGACAACCGAGACCACGGTCGACTCTCGCAGTCAGGGCAGTCCATCCCAACATCCTGCAAGATTTCATACTCACATGTAATTAAAAAAAACCACATTTCATACTCACATCCAGGGAACATAAATGTTATTACAGAGGATCGATAACCAACCGTACCTGGATAACGCCTCGATCATGTCGTGCTCAGGCCAGAGATGCGCCATCCGTACTGTGAGCTCAACATCAGCCTTGCCAGGTTAACTTATTAGTCTTGCTCTGTTGCCATCAAAATAGATGATTGTCTAGTTAGACCTGCCTCAACCTCTAACTGACAGTAAATTATCAATGTAGGTCGTCGGAAATACAAGAGGCAACTAACACGGTACAAACACTTTGTAAGCACACAAGGCTTTCCACCCATTTTCCCCTTCAATTGCTTATTAATTTTTGCGCCTCTAAGGTGAGCACGTGATAGTGGAAAACTAGCCTTCGTAAGGCACACAGTAAGACATGACCTGACATATAGCTTGTTAAGCTTAAATCGGATAACAAAAAGACGAGAGACCGTTGGCGCAACATACTACTGTACCTAGGAAATATCTAAAGTCCCTTTAGTCGACATAGCTCCACCTGAGTCCATATATGCAAAGCAGTATATCTGGAGCTAGATCAAACACAAGCTCACATGTCCATCTCGACTTTGGGTAAAGGAAATGTGATGCGTTCTGGCTTTGCTTACATTCTTTCTTTTACGACAGAGATTCTTGTTCCTGGTGATATGGACCTAAAAGGGCTATTTCACCAGCAACTCTTAAATGTTCTTCGAGTAAAGTTAAGGGGAATTTGCCAAAAAGGACATATTCCAATATCTTTATAATAAAAGATATACAGGCTACTTCAGCAGACGCCCTGTTTTACTAATAATGAAATAAATGCAACTACACCAAGCCAAGGAAGGCACGAGTTTTTGCTAAGTCTAATAGTAACAGTAGTTCCAGCAGAGAAGTTTCACATCGAAAGTAATACTATCTTATGCAGACATACAATAGCTAAAGTATATTTTAAGACAAGGAAAACAGAAGAAAAGCAAACGATACTGTGCGAATGCAGGAAGACAGGAGAAAAATGACAGTTGGTACCTTGATTTTTCCCTGGGCTCAGTTATGATAAGAACCGATTTTGCTTCACTTAGCCATGCCAGGCCTGGCAACTCACTGTCAACAAAGATCAACTGAGGTTGAAGAACCTTGCTTAGTTCCTCAGTTTCCACAACCACAATGACACCTCAGGATTGAACCATGCTTGATTGCTCACTCTCCACAAGTGTGCATCATCCATGAGGCTCACCAAGTAACTGGTTCTGCCCTCGATTGCTGCCAGACTCTTTTCTTTTGGAAACAGGAGGGGTTGTACACCGCAGCTGCGGGGCATTGTAGACCGCGGCTGTGAGGTCCAGAAAAGGCAGTCTGTACATAATAAGCTGTGAATCTAATGTACATGTTTTTGCCCAGAAAAAAGGTTGTAGGTGAGCATTACCTGGACAGTCCGCATACCTGAAAACAAACAGCTGATATTCTGCAAAGAACTTTCTTCTTCATATGTCCAAATATTAATGCCATTCAGGATTTGGTTAACAGTACTCCCTCTGATCCATATTAATTATCACGGCTTTAGCACAAAGTTGTACTAAAGCTGCGACAATCAATATGGATCGGAGGGAGTAAAAGAATTTTTTTAAAAAACTCCGGAAAAGGGAAAAGCTTCGCTGACAATAAGGACAAAACAATACTGTAATACACTGTTCAGCCACAAATATCAGTACTGCTGGTAACAACCTGGAATAGGATGTTGGTGGAGTACCGATCCAAACCATCCATAATGGTAACCAAGTAAGTGGTATGTTGAGCAACCAGATAAAATAGCAAAACCTTCATCCTCATACAGCTAGAGATAAAACAACATATTGTAGAAGTATCAGCACTTCCAAGTTTTTGTGACATACAAAATGACTATGTCTCTAACTCACATTATGAGCATCACTGTTTAAGTTTTGAGATGACAAGACAGATGCCCAGATGCCATACAAGATAATTTAGGAATGGCTAGCCCCAGACCAACAACTGTATACAAAGGTGATAGTCAAAAGTAGTAGAGGCTAGGAAACTATAGAAACTAGCAGATGTCAACAAATATTTGATTCAAAATGGCAGGTCAACAAAGGCATAACCGAGTCAGCATCACTATTTTAATCAGCATTTAGAAGTTCCCTCTGCCTCCTTCACAGTTTCTGTGATTCCCTGAAGAAGTTCTTTAGAGATAGCAGCTGGATCTACCTCATAGCTATCTTTGGGGACATTTGGAGCTTCTTCCCCTGACATCCTGTAAAAGGGAACCTGGTGTGAAAACCGAAACATCTCTTCTCTTGGAATCCTCTTGATGACATCCTGGTCCTGATGATGCTGGAAAACTGTTCGAAATCCAGTAACCTTAATCAAGGGAATGACAGAAATTCCAATATCTTCATCATAATCATCCAGTACCTCAACCAGATCATAAACATGAAGCACATTATCAGGAGTATCTCCGCTCCAATCAGGGGACCAATTTCGGTACAAAGCCCAGATATCGCCTTTCCGCGGATAAATTTTGACCACCCCACGTGGACCTTTCTCCCATTTAATCTGGTGAGAGAACATGTTGATTATATCAATGGTTTCATATTTACCAATCCTGAAATCACCGCATGTCTTTATGAAGCCGGAAGAAGCCCAATTCAGTGGTCCAAACTCACTATTTGTCCTCGATGCGAGATAACTTATTTTGACCTTAAATGGAGTCAAGGAGATAACTTTCTGAATATATGCATAATAACGAGGCATACCATCTTCATCATCATATGAAGCCCAAATTTGATCACTCTGAAAAGATTCCTCGGTACGATCCTTGTCAAAATCATGGAAATCAGGATCAGGGACAGTATAGGAGAAAGTGTTGTCATCTTCATTTTCAGCATCTGCGCTGTTAGCAGAACCATTCTCCTCTGGATCAGCACAGGCATCCTTGTTTGCAGTAGAATCATCTGATGCAAGACTTTCATTACCCTCAACATGTTTGTTAACCACATGTTTCTCGCTAGCTTTTCCATTAACTGTAACTTGGACTGGTTTACTTCTTATCTCCTTTACCTTCTCTCTCAAATCGCTCTTCATCTTGTCAATCAAAATGCTCCTAATATCCTTCTTAGAGAAAGTCCTAGTTACGCTGATCCGAGTAGAAGGCCTGGGTCTCCAATTGGGTATCACGCCATTAGCACCTTGAAACTCAAAGGCTCCACTGTTGGTTGAAAATGGTATAGTTCCACCTGGCGTTCCAACATAATTGGCCCATGCACCTGAGAGAATGGAGGAAGAACCAACTCCAGCATCTTTACCCACAGTTTTCATCTTCTTCCCAGATGCAACATCACCCATTCCATGGTTAACATTCTCGGACACATTTGCTTTCCTTTTTAGAGGATTGTGCTTCCTCTGAAGAGCTTCTTCCCTTCTTGCTGCAGCTTGTGCCTCCTCCCTCTCTCTCTTGACTTTCTCATACGTCTGATGAACCATATTAGCAGCTTGAGCACCAGCAGCAGATGATGCAGTAGCACTAGCTGGACCAGCTGTCCTTGAGAACAGACCCCACTGAAACTTTCTGCCAGTGCTTGCATCTTCAGTTGCACCCCGGATGTTTGAATCACGTACTGCCTGAACAACCTCAGGTGGTGGCATTGGCACCTCTTTTGCTATGAATGGCTCGCGGCAGCTAGGGCAAAGCAGATTGCGATTTAAATACTCTCTGAGGTATTCAAAATTCATCTTGCATTTGTTGCATGATGTCCAAAATGTAGGTTGTGCTGCTGGAGGTGGAGCTGGAGCAGCAGCCTGATGGCGAGGAAGCGGGCGCTGTGGGGGTGGGGGTGGAGGCGGGCGCTGTGGGGGTGGGGGTGGAGGCGGGCGCTGTGGGGGTGGGGGCGGGGGCGGGCGCTGGCGCACTGCAGATGTTGCTGATCCTGTCTTTTCCTTGTTTGCACTTGCCTTGGAAGCGGGTGCTTTGGCTGCGAAATGTTCAAAGCCATTGGCTGCACTTGTCTTATTTGATTGAGATGTCTTCTGTTGCATTGCAATCAATTTCCTTTTTTGGTCAAACAGCACTCTCTTGGTTTTGTCGGACAGCACGGTCCATGCCTCTTGAACCATCTGGAAAGCACCCTCAGCACCAACTGACTTGTTCTTGTCGGGATGGAGCTGAAGCACCAACTTCCTGTACTGCTTCTTCAGAGTTTCATCATCTGCCGACATGTCCACGGAAAGGATAGAGTACCAGTCCTTCCCACCAGCAATCTTCACCTCCGAAGTAAGGTAAACATCCAAGGTGGTGATCAGCTGCACAATACCTTCGAGATCCGGAAAGAGAGCCTTGGCCTTGAGGGCGAATTTCTTGGCCCCCTGCAGGTCCCTGGATTGGAACTTCCTCTCTGCAATTTCCTTCGCCCTAAGGGCCTCATCCTTGTTGCACTCCATTCCGTCACAGTTCAGAAAAGTACAAACAGCAGCCACGCTCTCGCTATGGATTCGAGAGAGACAACAGAGCGCCACAACACCTCCACCAATCAGCGCTGAGAGTGTGACCAAACAAGTACCTTCCAAGCCCTGCCCAAAAGAGATCAAATGTTACCAAAAATCATAGTATATACAACTAATTGCAGCATCAAGATTTTTGACAAATACAGTCCTCTCCAGCATGACAATAATTATAACTACACAAAACCCAAACACAGCCCTATAGAGTGCATGAACGTCACAGAGATACGAAGGATCAACTGAAGATACATAATTTTGGTACAATTCCAACCATCAAGGTGCATAACTGGAATTATAACTACATCCAACTCAAACAGTGGCCAAGTGCCCAATGGGTGACAGCAATGGATCTAGAATTCT
>LR880969.1:762215472-762233907 GCA_904067115.1 Aegilops sharonensis | reverse complement strand
CCCCAAATAACCAGGAGAATCGCTGGATGAATGGATGAAAACAGCGAACTTATTCGCTTGTATTCAGTTTACACTGGTATTTCAGCAGGCAGTTGTAATTTAGTTCAAAAGAAAGCATCAAGTACGACAATTTTCCAGTATATTCCAACAATTGTATAAACAGTTCATGAACGGGAAATCAAACTAGCACTGCGGAGCACCGAATCTGCACCTAGTCACACCGAGAGAGGAAGGAATCTGCAGACGCTGAAGAGGTCCGCCGCTCTGGATGGGTATGGCGCTGGCGGCGGGGAAGCACGGAAAGGGTAGAAGACCGCGCCGGCGGCGGAGAAGCGAGATGAGGAGGCGCCCGCGACAGATACCGGACGCGGGGGAGAAGCGAAGGGGATATATGGGTGGCAGCGGCGGGGAAGCAGAGGGCGGAGAGGCGGCGGCGGTGTCGACGGCGGCCTCGCCACGACCCGGCGGCGGCGGGGGAGCAAGCACGGGACGAGCCCGTGTTTATGCCCGGAAAAAAATGGGGACGAGGAACAGTGTTTTGTTTTTTAGATTTGATTTTGACTGGATTTCGACGATTTGCCTTCGTTTACTTTGCAATGTATATATATTGCCCCTTTTCTTGTCAATTGTTCCTCTCGATTCAGCATGAAAAGACGAAAATGCCCTTGCCCTAGGGTTTCTCGCCGATTCCATATGTAAAGACCAAAATGCCCTTGTCCCCTTTTTTGTTCTAGCCTTTCTTGGTCGAATTCAGATGCAAGGACCAAAATGCCCTTTGCCCTCAGCTTTGCCCTAGCTTTCTTGGGGGACGTATGCAAAGACTGAAACGCCCTTGCCCCTTCACACCCCACCAATGGCATAACACCGTCAGCCTTAGCTTGTTATATAGGTGGGCTTTAGGCCCATAAAACAATTTCAGAAAAAAAAAACTCTAAAGGCCCATGTAGGTGTCACGACTAGGTGGTGAAAAATTTAATACTACCCCAGAAGTGGAGAAGTCTTAGACCTTCTTAAGGCCTTGTTCGGTTGAGGTGGATTTGAAGGGGATTGAGAGGTAAAAAATCCCGAGAGGTCTAGCTCGGGGGGGGGGGGGGGGCCCCCCCCCGCGGGGGGGGGCCCCCCCCCGCGGGGGGGGGCCCCCCCCCGCGGGGGGGGGCCCCCCCCCGCGGGG
Organism: Aegilops sharonensis; assembly: GCA_904067115.1. NCBI lineage: Eukaryota > Viridiplantae > Streptophyta > Magnoliopsida > Poales > Poaceae > Aegilops > Aegilops sharonensis. Next base: position 762,232,736 of record LR880969.1, on the reverse strand, counting down.
GGGGGCCCCCCCCCGCGGGGGGGGGCCCCCCCCCGCGGGGGGGGGCCCCCCCCCGCGGGGGGGGGCCCCCCCCCGCGGGGGGGGGCCCCCCCCCGCGGGGGGGGGCCCCCCCCCGCGGGGGGGGGCCCCCCCCCGCGGGGGGGGGCCCCCCCCCGCGGGGGGGGGCCCCCCCCCGCGGGGGGGGGCCCCCCCCCGCGGGGGGGGGCCCCCCCCCGCGGGGGGGGGCCCCCCCCCCCCCCCCCTCTTGAGAGAAGGTTTAAACTGAACAAGGCCTACAAGGGATTTTCTTCCACATGTTATTGGAGCATGAGAATAAAAGTGGTTCATGCCTGCTCCTCCTTCGCCACCCGTCTCGCCTCGCTTGCATCATGTCTCATGAATGAGCCGAGCTCAGACCTATGTCATGTGTGCGGTTATTTTTTGCCGGTTAGGAACGAAAATTTAATTAGTACTCCATCTGTCCCATAATGTAAGACTTTTTTTAACACTACACTAGAATCAAAAAGTGTCTTACATTATGAGACGGGGAGAGTAATTACTTATGATTATTAACGAACACGCTACGAATCTGAGACGTCGGATCGTGAATTGTTGTCGACTCGAGCATGGTCGAGCCCACGTCTCCTTACCAAGACCCTAATGTATTGGCAACCCTGGCAGTCACCTAGATTAGATCGCATTTGCCTCCTCGCACACAACCCACCGGCGTTCCAGTCGCTATTGCTACTTCCGGTGATCCCATTCCGCCCGCCACGTGCACGGCTATACGGAAGAGCAGGCCTCCAGACCTTGTCCTTTGCGATCCTGCACTAGGAGAAGGGGATTAGGTTTTGGGGAGCGTCTCATACGCGGCTGCTCGCCATCGTTCGTCTTCGTCCGCTACTTCGGTTACGTCATTGTCCTCTTCGGCATCATCATGAGTCGGACCGAGTCCGAGAAGAAGGCCGCCGAGGTACTGTCACCATGGCGGCTATGACTTGGCCGATAGGAGGGTATGATATGTTCATCTCCCTCATGTTTATTTCTGTGTTGGACGTACTAATTATTAACGTAGATGTATCTGCTATATACGCAGCACATGCTTACATGATAAGATATCAATATGAGTTTAACATTGTCAATGACATGTTCATAATTTATTCATGAATAAATCAATCCAAAAATCAATAACTTATCCATCATAGCCATCACCATGTCTCAATGTCAATTTGACACGTTTCCCCTTTTGATGCCTTTCCATCGGGAGTTATGCTCGATGCTCTAATCCTTTTATTGATTGGAACATTTCCTAAAAGATTTGATGTTATATTTGAGACTGGATGTTATTTTTAAATAGCTATTTGGTTTATAAACATATAGCCTTCTTGGCCTTTGTTTTCAGTTGGAAGATTTCTCATAGCCGAGCCTTAGGTACTTTTATCTGAAAAAATAGATAATTGTTTGTATACTACAGAAATGTATAAATATTTTAATATGTTAGTATGTGATTTACCTATCAGTATTAATATGATTGTGTAAAAATATTGACAAATAATTATTTGGTAAGTGCTTATTGGCTTACCAAAGAAAATATATTTTATATGAAAAGTCAATAAATGATGGGGCAGCTGTGGGGGTTTTCAAGGAAACAGCGGGGAAAACCTAGGAGTGATGAAATAAGGGCTCGACGAAGGAGGAATGGACCGACTCGCAACCATACGTCTTTTTTAAATAGCAAGAGATGTGAAGGTTTGTGCGAAATCAGTGTATTGTGCTACTGTTTCATATTACACAAAGGTTTATATATTTCTTGGACATTGTTTCTACACCTCGAGCCCATTTATGTGCGAAATTACCTCTACCCAGATTCATAACTAGATGAGCTCGAGCTCATCTAAACACCAATTGGTAAGACTCATCCTTATTAGTTAATGGTTACATGAGCAAAGGGGACAACACAAGGCGTTTCTCACCTGGAAAACGAGGAAATCTCCAATGCAAATCAAGTTACACTAAAAACTAACGGAACCATGTTTTTTTTGATTGCTCATTGTTTTTGAGATAGCTCTTTAAAATGTTTTAGAAAGAAGTTGTCCGATAAACATGTGAAGTTAGAAGTTCAAAGTCGTGTGCATTTGGGAGCAAAGAGAAAAAAATATATATAATGTGCATGAATAGTCGTGTTATATAGGGCCAGACCAAAAGCTGATAGCTCACGAGATTAAGGAGCGCTCGATAGCTCGGCTCGCTAAGCTCGTAACTCGATTCTTAATAAACATAGTAATCACTGATTTCGGCTTGTTAAGCTTAACGAATGAGCTAACGAGTTTCACGAACAGCTCGTTAATACAACACACACCGCATTTTTACCTTACGTGACGACATTTTATAGCACCTCTGACCATCTGTTCAATCAAATCGACACAACCTAGCCCATATGAGGCAGCAAACTAGTGCACATTTTTCTGTAGTCACCATCTTACTTTAGAAAACACACCAACACAATCTTACTTTAGAAAACACACCAACACACTCATCTGGTAGGCCGTAACATAATCTTGTCTGTTAACGAGTGCTCATGAGATCTCGCGAGTTTAACGAGTTTCAAACGAACAGAGACGAGCAAAGTTTTTCTGCTCAAATGTGTCGAGCACCTAGCTAATCCACCCATAGCGTTGTACGGTTTGTCACTAATCATCCTTGAATCGAGATCTTCCATACATCTTTGATGACTTCGATCCCGAAGTTTGATTTTTTACATGCTTGTAGAACATCACCTCGCCAAATTTACTCCTTATTTTAGAAATTTTAGATTATTTGTAATATAGTTTTGGGAAACGCTTGTGTTCACCCGGCGGATCTACCCGCTTGGGTCAACCGCCTCCGTGCCCGTCAAATTTTCATTGATTAGACGGTCGGGAGACAACCTCCGCCACTTCACTTTTCCTGCAACTTGACCCATGTTTCAGAAGCGTTTCTGCACTCGGCCCTTGTTGCAAACCGCGGCTTCGCCGGGCTTTTTTGAAGGAGACACTGCAAGGCTGCTCGGGTGGTGTAGGTCGCCGTTGGATTTCGTGGGAGGCACCGCCGCACCATGGGTGGGTGTTGCAGGGTGGGTCGTTAGAGTTTCTGTAACAGGTCGGTGGTCGGTGACCGCAGTGCTCCGGCATGCTCGTCGGTGTGCTCGTCATCGGAGAGGAGGATGGCGGCGAGGTGACCTGGTCAGAGGTCCGGCGCTCGTCGGCAGCGGCGCAATGGCAAGGACGGGCGGCGTTGCTCCTCCTCACCATTGTACGATGGGAGATCATGGCGTATGATGGTTGATTTTTTTTCTTACAACATCCTCCCTGTTGCAAGATAGATTTCTACAACACCAGTGATGTTGCATAATTTTCTCTCATACAACGCCATATAAAAGGTAAAGACAGAAAAATGTAACATTAGCTCTGTTGCAAAAAGATTCTGCACCAATACCTACGTTGCAAAAGTTCTGTAACATGAACTTTGTTGCAAATGTCCGAGTGCAACATCATCCTTGTTGCAAAGCTGGTCTGACGACCATCCCGCGTTAAATCTACTGGCTCGCTAGGCGGCAGGTCTTTCTTCTTTCGAACACGGTACACGCAGACGATCATACATACGCACATACACTCATCCTTATGAAAACACGCCGCACACCCTATCCCTATGAGCACCTTCAAAAGATGGAGCCGACACATTATCTTGAGATTGGTGAAATCGTCACACAGGCCTTGGTAGTCAATGGGAACTCTCACCGAACGCACATTGACGAAAGGCCTGAAATAAATTCAGAAAATGCGAGCACCAGTATAAATGTAGAACTTGAACGCTAATGGGACGAGGATATCATTGTCCTTCTATATAACCATTCAACCGCAATCACAGTTTGGTTTGCGAGACGGCTGATCTTTAAAAAAAAATTCGCCGCCCAACGCGCAGCGCTCCCCTGTAGTTTTTGACCTGGCTTTTGTCGGTTTTTTATATAACCTGGTTTTCACCGGATCTTTTGAAGAAGAAAACGAAGGCGTTTGTTAGCAGCAAAAAGGTGCTGGCGCAGATTTGGTACACCAAAACAGGCAGCGACGGATGCAACGGAACGGCAGTGAGATCTGCAGGCAAAATTGAATTGAATCCGGCGGTTGCCACGCTCGCCTCGTGAACCGGTGGGCCCACCTCTCTCCCCCCTCCCTCTCTGACAGGTCGCGCGTCGCGCAGCAATCCGTTCCCCCAAACCGAAGCAAAAGCCCCCGCCGGAGCGCCTCCCCGGAGCACCCCTCCCTCCCCCCGATCCGAGCGGCGCTCCGGCGCCCGCGGGCCCACGATGGCCCACTCGCCGGCCGGCGGTATGCCGCTGGTGGTGTCGCTCAACTGCCTCGACGACCCGTCGCCGGAGCGGGAGCTGCTGGCGGGCGTGGCCGTGGTGGAGCACGTCTCCCTCTCCGCCGTCGGCTCGGGCCGCGTCGAGTCCGCGGCCGCCGTCCTGCTCCCGTCCCTCGCCTACCTGCCGCGCGCCGCGCAGCGCCGCCTCCGCCCCTGGCAGCTCCTGCTCTGCCTCGGCTCCCCCGACCGCGCCGCCGACGCCGCCGCCGCCGCCGACCTCGGCCTCCGCCTCGTCCACGTCGACGCCAACCGCGCCGAGGAGGTCGCCGACACCGTCATGGCGCTCTTCCTCGGCCTGCTCCGCCGCACCCACCTGCTCTCGCGCCACGTCTCCTCCTCCCCCGCCGCCGTCGCCGCCGGATGCCTCGGCTCCGTCCAGCCGCTCTGCCGCGGGATGCGCCGCTGCCGGGGCCTCGTGCTCGGCATCGTCGGCCGCTCCGCCGCCGCGCGCTGCCTCGCCACCCGCAGCCTCGCGTTCCGGATGAGCGTCCTCTACTTCGACCCCCGCTATCTGGTAAGCGCCCGATCTGCAGCTTCCTGCGCTTCTGGAATTGCTTTCTGATGATGCGCAGTTAGGCTTTCACTAACTGTTCATAGATATTTTGAAGAAGACATGCATAGATATTTTGGTTTTTCTAACTCGGGTATCATGCCTTTTGAAGGCTGAAGGGAAAATGCGGCGGCCTTCCATTGTATTTCCTGCTGCTGCTAGGAGAATGGATACTCTCAATGATCTATTGGCAGCAAGTGATCTTGTTTCACTGCATTGTACATTAACAAATGACACAATGCACATACTTAATGGTGACTGCCTGCAGCACATTAAGCCTGGTATGGTTTTCCTTGCTTCCTTTCTTTCTGTTCTGCTTGTTGTATTATATCACTTTCAGTACTCTGAAATCCAAAATAGCGTCATCAATGCATATCTTGTTCTTTTTCTTTTCTTTTAAATTGCGCAGGAGCATTCATCGTCAACACTGGTAGTTGCCAGCTTATTGATGACTGTGCGCTCAAACAGCTCTTGCTTGATGGTACCATAGCCGGTTGTGCATTGGATGGTGTTGAAGGCCCACAATGGATGGAAGCATGGGTATGGAAATTTAAACTTATGATATGGATGTTGTCCATAAATGGCCACTTAGGATGGAATAATTATATCTAAGATCAAACTGCGTCATCATTTTGAATGCTATATTATTCCTGATGTGTCTCCAATGAAAAAATATCTCTGGAACAAAATGGAAGAGAAAATATTTTATTTATTTTAAGATTGCTTCATTTAGATGTTCCATTTTGTTAACATTAAGATGTGTAGCAGTGAAAATACATGACTAGCTGCAAGACCTTTTTTGTCCAAACGGACAGACCATTAGTATGAAGTAAGGACAAGCAATTGGTGCCCCTTTCCACAGCTACTACCACTATATTACTTGTTTCTCAGAAAATTGATGGTTAGTCTGTATTTGTTACAGGTGCGGGAGATGCCGAATGTTCTAATTCTTCCTCGAAGTGCAGACTATAGTGAAGAAGTGTGGATGGAAATAAGAGAGAAAGCGATCACAATACTACAGTCCTTTTTCTTTGATGGCGTTGTTCCAAGTAGTTCAATTTCTGATGAAGATGAGGAAATTAGTGAAGCTGGAAATGAAGACGATCAAGATAGAGGAACAAAAAATAACCATTCAGAAGTTTTTGATGGTGAACATCAGACGGATGAAAGCCATTTAACTCTCAACTATGAAAAGAAAAGAGCCACATCCCAGCATAAAGAATCTCAAGCTCCTGGGCAATCATCACAGAATAGTGGCTCACGAACAGAAGGCAGGCGTAGTCGCTCTGGAAAGAAAGGGAAAAAACGACCTGCTCACCGCAGATCTCAGAAAACAGATGACCTGTCTGCTGTAGAGAGTGACAGTAATTATTCCTTCCGCAGAGATGATGATAATGCAACGAGTGGTATGGACCAGGTGGTAAGTTCAAGTTCACGGTTTGCTTCCCCTGAGGACTCAAAGTACAAGCAGAAATCTCCTGCTGAATCCCCAATGGAAATAACTTCGGAGAAGAAGTTACCTGTCATGCTTGGTAGAAAATGCCCTGATACACTAAAAGATGGTTATGTTGTAGCTTTGAGAGCAAAAGATAATTCAGGGTTCCATGTTGCAAGACAAAGACTTGCTGGTGGTGGTGGTTGGATCCTTGATGTTGTGTCAAATGCTACGAACAGGGACCCTGCTGCTCAGTTCCTTGTCACTTTCAAAAACAAGGTATGACTTTAGCTGTTCCTCTATCCTTTTGGTTGTTGGTTGTTCAGTGTTATTAATTTCATAGTTTATTCAAGGGCGATGCATATTCGGTACTAAAACGGTTAAACAAATTGACATTTCAGGATCTGATGGGATTGCGATCCTTTGTTGCTGGTGGCAAACTGTTGCAGGTGATGTACACAATCTGTTCTGTTCTGTTTGACTTTAAAAAGTGCCTTCATCTGAACTTAACAACAAAAGGCAGCATTCACGTGTTGTATGCTCATAATTTTGGATTTGATACTTTGTCGCTATTACTTGTTTCACCTCAAGTTTTGTGGGTAGGAATATTCTACTTGCACATTACCCTGTTGAAATTTCTTAGTAAAGGTCCCTGATTGCTCTTAATTAACGTGCAACACATTGCTACCAGTGCATTTCCCTGTTTTTTTTTCCTTGAAGTATACGCGTCCCATACTCCCAATCTTGATTCCATTGGAACTAGTCAAAATGGCTAGGAAATAGAAATTTTCTTCCGATCTGTTCCTGATTTGGTTGACAACGCTTGACATGCAACTGTCTTTCAACATGTTAACAGATCAATAGGAAGATGGAGTTTGTGTTTGCTAGCCATAGTTTCGATGTCTGGGAGGGCTGGGTGCTGGAAGTGGAAGGCTCCTTGCTGGAGGGTTGCAAGCTTATCAACTGCCGAAATTCCTCGGTACGTGCACTTGCCATGGACTGATTCTCGATGTCGCTTTGAGAACAATGCTGCTATATTTCAAAATACTTGTCTAGTTGTCTGTAACAGCCCTGTTTCTGTTGGTTGGGATTTCTGTAGGCTATATTGGACGTGTCCATTGAGGTACTCGCAGCTGCGAGCGAAGAAGACGGAGTCACCCGGTGGCTAGATTAGCCCTGCTATGCCGGGCTGTGCTGAGATGGAAGAAAGAAAGAAATGAACTGACTCCTTGCTGTTTGGTTTGGTTTTGCGTGGTTTGCTATCAATTTCGATCTAGTTTTGGTGTGTCTAGTATAGAAGGGACCCTGTAGGCATTTTGTGTGTATCTGTTATGTAACTATATCTAGTCTAGATCTGATCCTTTCCACTGTAAGGGCATCTCTAATCGAACCCTAAAAACGCTCAACTCCTCAAAAGATTTCGTTTTCGAGGAGGAAACCTCAAAAGTTTCCTCTCTTGTTGGCTGCACTTCTCCTTTTATTTTTTGAATATTGGCAGGAGAACTGCCAAATTCATTGATCAGAAAAAGGTGGTACAAGACTCCGCAGAAAGGAAAGGCTAGAGGTGTGGCGGCGCCCGGCGGCTAGGGTTAGCGTTCGGGTCGCTTGTGGTGAGCGACACGGAGCTGGGGTTGGGGTTTTGAACAGGGCGGCTACACTTCTCCTTGCAAGAATCATTGGCCTCCCCCTGCCGGCCGCCGCTACCTTAGCCATCGGACGGCCTGCTCGCCCCTCGGTTATGCTTGTGCATCTGTGCACCACATCGACCTCCGGGTGAGATTACGTTGAAGTTTTTCTTTGGTTTCCACTCACCTGTGGTGAAATCCCATCGTATTTGAGGAGTGAAAGATTTGCTAGGAATTCTGGATCGTTGTTCACGTCTCAACCCCCGGCTTGGATTATATATCCATTTGGTCCGCTCTCAACCATTCCAAACGCTTCCTAGCGAGGCAGAAATCACTGTTTTGACCTAAGGACGAAATCAATTCATCACAAACTAAACTGTTCTGGAAAAAAATTTACCCAACTGACCTTTTTGTATGACGTCCGACAGTTAGGCACCACACTACACTGTGCAGCGCCTAACACACAGGCGCTACACATCTGGACAGCGCACCCCGGAGCCAGGCCTGGCCCCACCCCTGATGGTGCAGCGCCTAGGCGAAAGGCGCTACACTATCATGTGCAGCGCCTAGACGAAAGGCGCTACACATGCACTTACTAACCGCCTCGGGGCAACAGAGAGTAAAGCTGAAAATTGCTAAATCAGTGTGCAGCGCATGAGAGCTAGGCGCTGCAAGATTGATCCACCACGTGTGGCCTGACCGACTGAGCTATAAACGCATAGGGCGTGGCATGACATGACATGCACGGTCAAAATTTAAGTTACTAGTACCTACACTTGCCCTGCCTTGCTCGCAGTAGGTAGATATGCCATGCGATGAATCTATCCCTACTACTGCTACCGATAAGTTCTGTTGCGCATTTACTGTTTACGTACGTACTGCCCTGTAGTGGTTAGTAGCGACAGCTCTGCGCTTCCGTTTTACTGTTACCACTATGGGTCGGCCGACACTATTCTTGATTAACTACACTGGCTAGATGCTAGTTGTACTCCACTGCTCAATGCTTGATCATTACTGAAGGAGAGACAAAATCTGGCGAAACTAAACGGAAATATACTACTCTCTCCCACGCGCGCTCACTCTTGTTGATCTTTGGCTACATATTCCTTTTATTTAATGGATCCATGTACATATGCTCGTTCTGATCATACCCCGGGCTCTTTTTTTTTTCTTTCTAAGAAGATCATTTGATCTGATTGCATAGTGGCCGACACACAATAGGGATGGAGAAGATCCGCGGTGACCGTCCAAGGGTCCGTTTTGCTTGCTTTTAACCGCAGGAGCATGGGTGTACAAATACGTGACCACCAGCCAACCCCTGCCCGTGAGTCAGCCAACCTGCAGATCGACCACAGCAGGTAGTAACTCAAATTCTGACCGTGCATGTCATGGCATGTCAGGTCACGCCGCGCCCTATGCGTTTAAGCTCGCCGGTCAGGCCACGCGTGGTGGATCAATCGTGCAGCACCCAGAAGTCAGGCGCTACACTGCATAGTGCAGCGCCTAGCTCTTAGGTGCTGCACATTAACTTAGCAATTTTTAGTCTTGCTCTTTGTTGCCCCCGAGGCGGTTAGTAAGTGCATGTGTAGGGCCTTTCGTCTAGGCGTTGCACATGATAGTGTAGCGCCTTTCGCCTAAGCGCTGCACCATCAGGGGTGGGGCCAGGCCTGGCTCCGGGGTGCCACACTGTCCAGATGTGTAGCGCTTGTGTGTTAGGCGCTGCATAGTGTAGTGTGGCGCCTAGCTGTCGGACGCCACATAAAAAGGTCAGTTGAGTGATTTTTTTTCCAGAACAGTTCTGTTTATGAATTGATTTCGTCCTTAGATCAAAACAGTGATTTCTGACGTGGTTATCTGAAGTGAATTATTTCTTTTGTAGTAGATGCCGGACCCGCCGTTTAGTGCGCAGCATGTAGCAGCTACGGGATAATGACTAAGTTTTGGACGCAGCTTCGGTGCCTTAAAGGCACCTGCCTTTGAGTCACTGACATATGGACCAGGGATCTGTTGGGTCCACATATCATAGACACAAAGGTAGGTGCCTTAAGACACCGAAGCATCGTCCCTAAGTTTTCCTTCGTTTTCTCGTCATTCCCGGCCACTCCCCGAGCTACCCTACTCCCCGTCATTTCAAGCCATGGCGGTCGGTTGCCGATTTTGACGGATCGTTGCGCCCCGGGCCACGCCATTGAGCCACAGGGAGAACGAAGAGGAGAAAACCCGGATGGATTTCACCAACTTTCTCGACGCCTTCCTCGCACGCATATGCCGCGTTCACTGAGAAGGGGTAAAGTTTGGGGGTTCGGTTAGCTCCGACCATTAGTTTTTTCAACTGAAACTGCTGTGCAGCCGATACTGCACAGATGACATACAGCCGAACGACATATTCAATGGTGCACCGATGCTGCTACCGTGCGACGTATGGTGTGATCTCCAGCATCGTCCACAAATCGGCTATTAGCGTCGTGTGTATAGCAGAGCCGTTTTTCAGCTCCGCGCATTTGATGAGTTATGATACCAGGAAGTGTTTAAAAAGTCATTACCTCCTTTCATAGTCCGTACACTCGAACAAGGAAGTTGGCCGATGGCTACTAGAATGGCTTGGACAAGTAGGCGATGAGGAAAGAGAGATGCTGCTGCAAGGTGTATATGGTCTTTGGTTGGCAAGAAATGAAACGAGAGATGGCAAAAGGATGCAGAATGCGATTGAAGTAGCGTCCTCGGTTTCTCTCGCTTCATGCATGGACGAATGGATTGAGATTGTCAACAAGAAGGCAAGAACAAAGGTGAAGGTGGGGATGGATCTTAGGCCCTGTTTGGTTCATAGGTCCTAGGACTTTTTCTAGTCCCAACTAAAAAGTCCCTAATCTCTAAAAAGTTCCTCCCTGTTTGTTTTCAGAGACTAAAAAGTTCCTAGTCCCTCCGTGAGGTTATTAAATGACCATGTTACCCTTAATTTACAGAAAAATAACAACCAAACAACACTATGAGGAGGCGGAGCAATGGATACAGGGAGGGGCATTGTTGGAAAAGTCCCAAAAAGTCCTCAAAAAGACTCTCCTTAAGAGTCTTCTTCATTTAGTCATAAAAAGCAACTTTTAGTCCCTAATAGTCCTTTCTGTTTGGTTAAAAAGTCTATAAAAGAGACTTTTTTTAGTCCCTACACCAAAAAGTCCCTGGAAACAAACAACCCCTGAGCCAACACTGATGGAGAAGTGGCAAAAGATAAGACAATGGAAGGAGGCGGGGTGGTCTTTCACGACCATAATGGTGCCTTTCGGGGTGCTGCAGCTCTTTTCTTCCCTGGTGTTGATAAACCGGATATAACAGAAAAGGCTTTGTCAAAAAGCTCTTGAATTTGGGCGCGAGCTGGGAGTCTAGAAGATCCACGTTCGGGACTGATTGCAGGGAAGCGGTAAGCATGATTAATACTTTCCCCGTTCCAAATTACTCGTCGTATTTTAGTTTGAACTAAAATCATGACGAGTAATTTGGAATGGAGGAAGTAGTAGCAAGAATAATCTATCTGTGGCTGGACCGATTGTGGAGGATATCAAGAGTCTTATGCAAGACTGGCAAAAAGTGACCTGGAAGAGGCTCAGCTAATAGAGCTGCCCACATAGGAGTACTAGCTAAGCGTGCTGTAGTTTCTGAAGCTTGTGAGGAGTGGCAAACTATGCCACCTGATTGTATTATTCATGTAATAGCGGATGAGATCATCCCAACCTTTATATTTAAGTAGTGCACTGTTTCACCCCTAAAAAAAAAAAAAAATAAGTGGCGTGGTTTTAGTTCAGGCCGAGCGGGTGGCAGATACTCCCTCCGTTCCGATTTACCCATCGTGGTTTTAGTTCAATCGGAACGGAGGGAGTACGAGTTTGGTTATTAGAAACGCCCAAAGTTCGGAACGGAGGGCGACGGCGTTGGCATCGTCGCTTCCTTCTTTGGGGCGTCGCCTTAAAGAGCTTTGGATCCCATTTGCACTTTCTTTGGGCTGGACGCTCGCGGCATTGCGGTCGACGGCTGTCTGTCCGGCAATGTGGATGTTGCGTGACTTCTAGTGTGGCAACGATGGCGGCTTCGAGCGAAGTTGGGCGGCTGCTGAGCTTTGGTAGTCAGTCTCATCCGGCGTGTTCGAGGGGTTGCCGGGCCTCATTTGTCTTCTTGAAGTCGGAGCTGCAGAGGAGGTGCTTCCGCGGTGACGATGACACGAGACGGGTGGTCGGCTCCGGTGCCGGCTCGACGCAGGCCCTGCGCTTTCCCCCTACAATGCTCGTCGACAGAGTCGGAGCTGCCTGGTCGTCGGCGTGTGCGGTGGACTGTTTGGCATCGACCGACGCAGGCCTCGACGCTTGGTAGTGGATTTCTTTTCGACGGCGTGTATGCGTTCTTGTATGGGTTACCAGGTTGTCCTGTGTGCCTTGTTTTTTGCGGACATGTTGTGATGGTTTTCGCCCGGTTTTTCGTTAATTAACTGGGCACCTCTCTTCGACCTTTTTTAATGGATCGGGCCTTAAGGGACCGCGTTTCAAAAAAAAATGAGTAAAGTCTGAAAAAAACCTCAAACTCGTAGAGCCGGTCGGAATTGAACCTTGAACTTCTAATCCCTGAAATTGACACCCTGTACTTAGCTATCCCAGTCAATTTGAACCCTGATTCGACCTAGACTGTTTGTCGCACCGGGAAAAGGTTAATCCCGGCCGGGATTATAGCTTCTATCACTGACTATGCGACCCTACTTGTCATATTCATCTTCTCCCTTCGATCTCTCTCCTCTCCCGCGCGATGCAGACCCCGTTGTGGCGAATGTCCACAGCCGAGACGAGTCAGCTAGGAAGGCTGAACGTTGTTGTCGCCATCGTCTAACATGGTTCGGATTGGGATTTGAAAGCTGTCACTGGTACGGCAGCAACATGTAGGGTCGACGAAGCCGGTGACGAACGGCCCCAAGGTGAGTCAGAACTCACGCCATCCGTGATCCGTGGGGGTCTGTGGCAAGGTTGTGGAAGCTGGAGCCCTGCACCCGAGCGCGGCCAAAGAGGCACCGTCAAACCGGCAGAGCACGAGGATAGAATATTCGCGAGGAGATCCTCCATTACTGTCGCTGGAACGCCCCACCTTCACAACCTCTAGAATCGGAACAATTGTGTTCTTCTCAAGATGAGCACACGTCGCCACAAACTCGCACTGGTGCAATTCTTTCCAAGCATTCCAGCACATGCAATCCTTGCAGCCATGGATATCGCAACATCACAGTGCGGACTGCGGAGTCAGACGAAGCGCGATAGATCCCGTCCCAGCTCCGTGATCCCAGCTCCATGGAGCATGAGATGATTTTTACTGAAATCCGGGGTTGTATGCTTTGCTTGCGCACATAATGTGTTTGATTAAGTACCGATGGACGATGGTTGAAGCAGGGTCTCACACATCTCTTTGTATCGGCGATGCGCATGGGGCGCCAAGTAGAACGACGGGCACAACCGGATGATGCTGATTAGCAACGGCAACAGTGGAGGCACGCATTAGAATCTCCGGAGCTGGAAATGACGAGGTCGTGCATATTTGTAGTGTTATTGAAGGGCACCTGATGTATTCGACATGGATATCCACTAGTAGAAAAAGGGGCTATCGTCCATGCCTGTTTAGCCCATTAGTCCCGGTTCAATCCAGAACCGGGACTAATGTAAGCATTTATCCCGGTTCGTGCGGCTAAGGCATTAGTCCCGGTTCATCTGTGCCCTTTAGTCCCGGTTCGTGCCTCAAACCGGGACTAAAGGTATCAACAATTTGCTTGTGTAGGTGGGGACCTGGTATTTTCGGAGTCCTTATGCGAGGAATTACAAAAGAAATTTTTTCAACAAAAATGTGAATTAGGAAGGATTGGTCGACGAAATATGAATCGGAGACTTAATCTTGATATACCTCAGAACAATACATTCTTGTTACCACGAGATGTATTGGCCGCTACGGATCATTTGATTGGAATGAAATTTGGAACGGGTGGCATCGCACCCTTTAGTCCCGGTTTGAGGCACGAACCGGGACTAATGGGGTTGAGACCTTTAGTTTCCAATAGAACCCGGAAGTTAAGCGTGCTCAGGCTGGGGGAGTGGGAGGATGGGTGACCGTTCGGGAAGTTAGGTGATTTGGAATGATGAGGGTGATTAGAGAAGAGGATAAATTGAGCAGTGATGAGGGGTGCTGATTAGAGATTAGGGGTTAAAATAATTCAGAAATTTGAAAATAAAAAATTATTAAAAAAAATTCAAAAAAAAAATTCATAAAATTTCCATTAGTCCCGGTTGGTGTTACCAACCGGGACCAACCGGGACTAAAGGTGGAGCCCCACGTGGCCGCGGCCTTTAGTCCCGGTTCTGGATTGAACCGGGACTAAAGGGGGGAGGCATTAGTACCGACCCTTTAGTCCCGGTTCACCAACCGGGACAACAGGCCCTTTTTCTACTAGTAATCCATGTAACAAGCATGCTAATCTTCTTCTCTGTCTAAGCCACTTCCTTTTTCTACTAGTGGTCCCTGTAACAAGCATGCTAATCTTCTTCTCTGTCTAAGCCACTTCTAGTTGGTAACACAGACCACGGCAACAAGCCATTAATATTGTCCAGGTGCATGTTATTGGGTCTGCACCTGAGAGAGGGAGGAAGAAGATAGAGATGACATGTGGGCCACATAGTCAGTGAAAGAAGTCACTGATTCCGGCCAGGGTCGACCTTTTCCCAGCGCAACAAACAGTCTAGGCTCGATTTAGGGTTGAAATTGACCGGGATGTCTAAGTACAGGGTGTCAATTTCAGGGATTAGGAGTTCGAGGTTTGATTTCGACCGGCTCTACGAGTTCAAGGTTTTTTTCAGACTTTACTCAAAAAAAATCGTGTTTTCTTCACAGCTTTTCGTTCCACGTGGAAACCGCGCGCAAGTAAAATGGCGTTGTGTGATCGCCGCGACTGACTGACTGTCACGTGATGCACAGTCGAGTATTCTCCTCGGCGTCTGCACGCCAATCACGCGCACGTCACACGTGAAAGGATCGGATCGACGCGAACTCCGAGTTCGTTTCTCCACGTCTACCGGCTGTCGCCATCGCGTGCGGCGGCTCTGTCTCGTTGCCGGGACACCTTGACACGCGACCCAACCGGTGCGGTGGCTCACCAACCGCACCGCACGAATATTCGTTCGTACCGGTATAGTTTTGGTTGCACCGTACAGTACATTCGTACGCACGCCACCAACCTCGCTGCTCTCTCGAGCGTGTCAGGGGCCAAGATGATGGAGGAGTGGCACAAGAAAATTAAAGCGAGGACAGCAGCGTCCGGTGGAGAGCGGCGTCGTCGTCGATGTCGATGTCGATCGATGGCCGATCTGCGACGCCGTCCGTGCACGCAGACGCAGGTGCAGCTAGCGGTGCTCGCCCGGTGTCGCGAGTAGGAGCAGGAGTGCCTGGCTGCGTGGCCGGTTTTGTTTAGTTGAGTGAGTCCAGTCCTCGCCGCAGCCGGCGTTGGACTTGTAGTATATGGGTTGGACCCGGCCGCTCGCTCGCGGATCACCGTCAAGCGTCAAGACACGAAGGTGTGATGCACGGGCACATGTGTGTGTGTCACGTCGGGAAATGGAATGAAATGAGTCAATTACACTGGTGGTGCTAGAACTTGGCGCAAATGGTCACTTTGATGCTAGAAATTGCGGTGTACATCGAAGTGGTGCAAGAACTTGACTCGGGCGTGCAAATACAGTGCATATTCCATTTTGTATACATAATCTGTGCTGACTAGGCGCGTGGGATCTGCTGTCAGCCGGTGAACAAGGAAGACTGTTTTTTTAACCCCCTCAAAAAAACATTATTGACAAGAAAGATCATATGTACGTGGCATTTTTCTTCTCTGTGCCTAGTGGGCCTGCATGTAAATAAATAAATAATATTACAATTGAAAAATATTTTAGGCAGGTTTCAAACGAGAGCAGCGACGTAGCGGACGAGCTCGCCTGCTCCCGCTACGCGCATGAATCAAACAAGGACGTGTGGTGCTGGGCACTAAATGCGAGCGTAGAGGGTATCTATACGCTCAAGCCGCCGTTTGATATGACGATGCTCTCACGGCACAGCGTGCAGAGGTTCCCTTGGTACAGGACACCACTGACGGTTTAAACCGATCTCTGCACCACTATGATTAAAACGGTGGGTCAGTTGCCATAGCTTTAGCTCCTTGGTAATTTCTCAGCCTCTTGACTTTTAGCTTCTTGGTTCATTATAGTCAGGGACGGAGCTAGAATTAGTGAAGGCTTTTCATATTTCATTGGGGTTAACTGACCCCAATGCCTATGAGACAGTTACGTCCAGCCGGAAAAAAAAAGGAGCTACGTCCCTGATTAGTCAGCTAACACAAGTTTGATAGTACAGAGGCCAAGCATGCATGTGCAACCAGCAAGGTAAGATTTGGCTACGCTGCAAAAGAGGGTGCCATGTAAAATATAGTACGAATATTATTTATGGCCAGTGGAAAGGCAAGCATTGTATTGCATGTAGTTTCACCGCATCGAATGCCGAAGGGTTGTGGAAAATGGAATATCTAAAAACAAGCTTGGTGAGAAGGTATTACCTGAAAAATGTGACTAATGGTAGGTTCAAAAAAAAAGAACAAACACCAACTCTCACACTCTGAATTGAGTAAATTTTGCATGCTGCACTCTAAAAAGAATCAAGCAAAAATTAAGTATATGTAAGCCCCACTCTATTCTTAGGCTAGTCATAGTGAGAGTCCACACGCATGCTTGCATAGGAAATTCGTAGGGGCTTGTAAGTGCGGGGGCGCTCACCTGCCAAACCCTGCCGCCCATTTGATTTGCCTCGCGATTAGCGAAGTAGATGAATCCCGCACGAGTGCACAGTAAAAAAGAAAATCTCTCAAAAAAACTTTAAGTTTCAATGATGAAACTTGCCTTTTTTGCATCAAAAAATTCTCAATTTCAGCAAGTTTCAGAGATATATAATTTTAAGCAATTTTTTTTGTCGGTCGTAGACACAAAATAATTAATTTTTACCGGTCGCTTGTACTAAGGTTCATACATTGAAACTTAACATATTTTTCAGAACTCGTCCAAATATATTCAAAATAAATCTTATTTAAGAATTGGTCGCGAGAAACACAAATATGAAAACAAAACTTGATTTATTTTTTTGTTTAGAAGATATAAAACTTTTTGGTATATGTTGCGAGCACTCAAATTCAACCGCATACTCCGTCAACATTTTGGTATATGTT
>LR880969.1:762136786-762158734 GCA_904067115.1 Aegilops sharonensis | reverse complement strand
CGGATGGTAACAGGAGACAAGGGACACGATGTTTTTACCCAGGTTCGGGCCCTCTCGATGGAGGTAATACCCTACTCCTGCTTGATTAATATTGATGATATGGGTAGTACAAGAGTAGATCTACCACGAGATCAAGGAGGCTAAACCCTAGAAGCTAGCCTATGGTATGATTGTTGTTCGTCCTACGGACTAAAACCCTCCGGTTTATATAGACACCGGATAGGTTAGGGTTACACAGAGTCAGTTACAATGGTAGGAGATCTACATATCCGTATCGCCAAGCTTGCCTTCCACGCCAAGGAAAGTCCCATCCGGACACGGGACGGAGTCTTCAATCTTATATCTTCATAGTCTTGGAGTCCGGCCGTGACGATAGTCCGGCTATCCGGACACCCCCTAGTCCGGGACTCCCTCAGTAGCCCCCGAACCAGGCTTCAATGACGATGAGTCCGGCGCGTTGATTGTCTTCGGCATTGCGAGGCGGGTTCTTCTCCAAACTCCATATACTTGTCGAATAGTGTCCGGCTTCTGATAAATGCTGCGCTCCTCGGCTTCTGCGCCCAATAATGGCCATCTTCCACGTATTTGAATGAATGCGAAAAGCCAGGGTATTTTTACAATATTCCCCCTAGCCGCGCAAAGGAGCCGCTTATAAAAGGGGCAAGGATCTAGATCTGAGTCACACCATCCCCCCTTTGCGAGCTTTCATCGGAGCGCCTCTGACCAAAGCCCATTCCATCATGGACAGTCGACGCGGCTCCTCCTCTCACGCTCCCAGCCCCCAGCCAGGAAATTGGGAGAGATGCTCAGTTCCGCATAGCGAGCTAGTTATACTCCAAGCCAAGGGATTTCTTCCTCCGGCCTTCATGGTTCCGGTTCGAGCCGGACTTACCACCTACAAGGGCGGAAAGCAAGCGGAGAGCGTCCCCGATCCCTCTAAAGGAGAGCGGGTGTGCTTCATCTCTTATCTAGTAAGAGGACTCGGATTTCCAATCCATCAGTTTCTCCGGGGGCTCTTGGAGTTCTACGGCCTCCAACTGCACCATCTTACTCCTGCCTCCATCTTGCACATCGCGGGCTTCGTGGCCCTTTGCAAACTGTTCCTGGGCGTCGAGGCTCATTTCGGGCTGTGGAAGAGAATATTCTGCCTAGTTCCCCGTTCTCATGAGGGGTCAATATATCAAGTGGGCGGAGCCGAGCTATGGCGCATCGCCGGGACCGGATACCTGTCCGGAACCCCAAAGAAGGCGTCCGAAGACTGGCCTTCGGAATGGTTTTACATGGAGGACGTCCCGCTGCCGGATCCTGTTCGGATCGGCCTTCCGGAGTTCAACAATGCTCCTCTGAAGAAGCGCCTAAGCTGGCGCCCTCGGAGCCCCCGGAGAGAAGATGACCGGGATGTCCGTTATTTGATGAGCCGAATAAGGTTACTGGCTCATGCCGGACTGACCATGACAGGAGTCATGGCAATCTGCATTATGAGGGGAGTGCAGCCGCTCCAATACAGGGGCCACCCCATGTGGGACTTCAACGGGGAGGACGATGCCACCCGCCATGGCCGCAAAGGACCAGGATCGGTCGCCGAACTGGAGAAGATCTTGTCTGCCATGTACAAAGGAGAGGAGGAGGATTTCCTCCGTGTCAACCCACTGAAGGATTTTTCTTCGAATAACCCTCGAAGCTGGGTAAGCAAACATCCTTGTGACCTGTCCGATCCATATTCCCGTAGTTAAATATCTCATTTCATGGTTTTTGAGCAGGAACTGCGCCGGACTGTGGAGAAGATACACAGCCCGCCCCCACAACCCGAGGATCCGGAACGATCCCTCGATCCGACCTCCGAAGAGGATCCGGATATAACGGTGGAGTTGATTGACGGGGTGTTCTACCAACTTAGCATCGACAATGCTTTGGTAGCCATTACAGCTGATTACCCCGGAATACTTCCAGCCCCACAGGTAACTGAGACCAAGATCCCAAAACCCTGATAATGACCCATCCGTGCTTATTTTTGAACACCGTACACCAATGGTGTTTCGCAGGGGGTACCTTCGAGGCGGGGAGCCGAGCCTGCGGCGGCTGGCCAACAAGGGGCAGCGCGGCCCGCAGGCTAAAAAGAAGTGCGGTCCGGATCGAAACTCCGCCGCAATGGTATGGCATGTCACCATATTCCCAAGATTGGTTCCTGGAAGGCGTACTAACGCTGATGCTCTTTTCAGGAAAAAGAGCGCTCGTCGGACTGAGTCCGGAGAGGCCGCCGATCGAATCTTCACCGGACAAGCTTCAAAGCCGGGTCCGGAGGCTGAGGCGAGCACGAGACGTGCGTCGAATGCTCCTCCGACAGAGGATGCCGACAGGTTGTCCGCCACCAACTCTGAGGTGGAGAGCGCCTTGAATCATAGGCGCCGCCGGACAGTTTTTCGTGATGCATGTTTCTCCCCAGAGGCCTTGAATGCCTTTGATTCGGGAGATGCGCATCTCCGTGCCGCTCAAGATGGTCTAGCCAGAGCCACGGAGCAGTATGTGAAGGACATACGGGTAAGGAAATTTGACAGTTATATATGCCAGTAGCCCCCGAGACTTAAAATAGTTAGAATAACTGATTTAAGGATCATTTGTTATGCAGGATCTTACAGAAAATAATACCCGACTGTCCCAGGAGCTGGAGGAGTGCAGGGCCCAACTTGAGGCCGCACAAGCCTCTACGGGGCAGCCATAGAGACCCCCTCTAGTAATATACGCTTCAGAAGATAAATAATTTATGAAGTGCAGCGGGTGTGTAAATCTGACAAAAACATTGCAGATGGCGCCGGACTAGATCCGAACAAGCAACAGCTCTTACGCCGGTTAAAGGCCGGCGAGAGCGTGCTTACGAGGGTGCGGCAGGAGAAGAATAACCTCCAAGACGCCAACACCAAGCTGGGTGAGGAACTAAATGACGTTCGTGCCCAGTTAGCTGACTCCGTAAAGGAGAATCGGCGGCTTCGTCGCGGCATTTTCAGTAAATGCTTGAGCAAACTTTGAAAAGAGTTCGGTGAGGAAGGCCACTAACATAAACATGTTTGTAGGTTTGCTGACAGGTCGTCCTAAGGAGGAGATGCCCAGTTCTTCGGGTGATCTTCTTCCCGAATTGCGTCAGCTGCACGAACGAGTCCGACAGGTGATGAAAGGCATCGACCAAGCCTTGTGGCCATCTATCTCCCTGCCCGAAGGCGTTGGGGAGCTGGCGGAGCGGCTTCAAGGAGCACGGCGGCGCTTCCGGCTATGGAAGATATCGGCCTGCCGTCAAGGCGCGAGGGAGGCCTGGGCCATGGTGAAGACGCGGTACACAAAGGCTGACCCAAACCACATGGCCGAAGTCGGACCTGTGGGGCCGGATGGGATGGAGATCCCTGTAAGCTTAGTGTACGACCAAGTATAATTGGCCGCCAAGTATTCCCAGCAAGACTGTAAATTAGATAGCCTATTAGATGGCATTGAGGAGGAATACAATGAGTCGAGTTGACTATGTAAAAATATGACATGAAAGAATGTCTTCTAGCCGGATTGTAGATCGTTTGTCATAGCGGACCTTTTTGCTTCGACCTCCGGACCCAATAGTCTGGAGTGTGTCCGAATACCTTCATGGTTATATAAGAACCGTGGTATGCATGGAGACCAGGCGTAGGGGTCATTGTTGCTGTATCAGACAAGTGCCCAATTAGTTATGTTATATTACATGGGTAGTAAGAAATATCTTCCAGGGAGAATAGTTCCGTTAAGGGTTCCTTTCGCTGAGATGCATGCCCTAAAGTGCATGTCAAAGCTGCTATAAAAGCAGAAAATCATCTGGGGGCAGATATGTAAATAGTTAAAAATCATCTTTCAGTTCACCGACCGAATATTCCCTTAAGAACGCTAGCTTTCGGTTTCACCCAGTCTGAGGTACACATCCGGCTGACCCGGCAGTAACAATCGCAGAGGTGCTCACCTCCTAGCCGAACAATCGGGAACGTAGGGGTAAGCACAGGAGCCAGGCAACCCAGCTTGGCCAAAACTTAAGTCATATCGATGCATATAATGGTGAATGAAAGGTACATGCGGAAGTTTAACGCATGTGTTGGGCATGAAAGCCCGTATAAATAAGCTTCTGTTAAAGAAGCCCCCAGGTATAATGAGCGCGGACAACGCGTCAAGTGTGTGCGAAAAAAGCGCAAACGAGCCTCTAGAGGCTACAAGAGGAAGAAGGGGGAAGGAGAGAAATAGAAGACAGCAAAAAGCAAAAAATAAAGAATGCGGATGGAGGAAGGAGACGAACTTGAAGTCCGGCACTTAGGCGTAGAATCTTCGTAGACGGGTTGCGTTCCATGGGTTCGGCTCGAGTCGGTTATCCGATGCGTTTCGCAGACGGTATGCTCCACCGGTCAGGACCTGGTCGATGATGAAGGGACCTTCCCATTTGGGCTTGAGTTTGTCCTTTTTCTTGTCCGGCATGCGTAGAACTAGTTCGCCAACGTTATAAGCTTTGGCCCGTACTTCCCTGCTTTGATATCTTCGAGCCTGCTGTTGATAGAATGCAGAACGAGCATTTGCCACGTCGCGCTCCTCCTCCAATGCGTCCAAACTGTCCTGCCGATCAAGCTCGGCTTCTCTTTCTTCGTACATGCGCACTCGAGGTGAGTCATGTATTATGTCGCAGGGCAAGACTGCCTCTGCACCGTACACCATGAAGAATGGTGTGAATCCGGTAGTACGATTCGGCGTGGTCCGCAGCCCCCAGAGTACGGAGTCGAGCTCCTCAACCCAGTGCAGGTTAGATTCCTTGAGGGACCGCACTAGTCTGGGTTTAATGCCGCTCATTATTAGACCATTTGCCCGTTCGACTTGGCCGTTGGTTTGAGGGTGATAGACTGAGGCGTAATCGAGCTTGATCCCCATGTTTTTGCACCATGATTTGACCTCATCGGCCGTGAAGTTGGTGCCATTATCAGTGATGATACTGTGGGGGACACCGTAACGGTGCACTACCCCTGATATGAAGTCTATCACTGGTCCGGATTCGGCCATTTTAACAGGTTTGGCCTCTATCCATTTGGTGAATTTATCCACCATGACCAATAGGTATTTTTGCTTGTGGGTTCCTCCCTTGAGGGGTCCAACCATGTCAAGCCCCCAGACCGCGAACGGCCAGGTGATGGGTATAGTTTTAAGGGCGGTGGGTGGCATGTGGCTTTGGTTAGCAAAAAGCTGTCAACTGACGCATCGTTGGACTAAGTCCTGCGCATCTGCCCGGGCCGTCGGCCAATAAAATCCTGTACGGAAGGCCTTGCCTACAAGGGCCCGGGCTGCAGCGTGGTGCCCACCCAGTCCGACATGAATTTCAGCCAGGAGGTTTCGCCCTTCCTCTTCGGAGATGCATCTTTGAAGGACTCCGGTAGTGCTTTTCTTATAAAGCTCTCCCTCATGGACTTTATAGGCTTTAGAGCGCCGTACTATGCAGCGAGCCTCATTTTGGTCTTCGGTGAGTTCCTGCCTAGTTAGGTAGGCTAGGAATGGTTCCGTCCACGGGGCGATAACCGCCATTATTTCGTGAGCAGAGGGTGTTATCTCGGGGGCGGAGCCTCCGGTTGTGTCAGAGTGTTCGGCGTCAGGCGGTGCGGTTGGGTCCGGATTGTTATTGCCGGACTCCCCTTCCCATAGTACGGATGGCTTGAACAGCCGTTCCAAAAAGATATTGGGTGGGACGGCATCGCGTTTTGCACCGATGCGCGCCAATATATCCGCCGCCTGGTTGTTATCCCGGGCTATATGATGAAATTCGAGCCCTTCGACCGTGCTGACATTTTTAGGACCGCATTGCGGTATGCTGCCATTTTCGGATCTTTGGCGTCAAAGTCTCCGTTTATTTGGGATATTGCGAGGTTTGAATCCCCGCGCACCTCTAGGCGTTTAATGCCCATGGAGACTGCCATCCGGAGGCCGTGCAAGAGGGCCTCGTATTCGGCTGCGTTGTTGGAGTCCGTATACATTATCTGAAGGACGTATTGGACTGTGTCCCCGGTTGGGGACATCAGGACGACGCCAGCCCCCAGGCCCGCCAACATTTTGGAGCCGTCAAAGTGCATGATCCAATTGGAGTATGCGCCGTACCCTTTAGGGAGTTCGGCTTCAGTCCATTCGGCCACGAAGTCGGCCAAAACCTGCGACTTAATAGCTCGTCGTGGCTTATAAGTTATGTCGAATGGGAGGAGCTCTATGGCCCATTTAGCAATCCAGCCCGTCGCGTCGCGGTTTTTTATAATGTCATTAAGAGGTACTTCGGAGGTTACCGTTATCGAACACTCTTGAAAGTAGTGTCGCAGCTTCCGGGATGCCATGAACACCGCGTATGCTATCTTTTGATAGTGTGGGTACCGGGACTTGCATGGGGTTAGGACAGTGGACACATAATAAACCGGTTTTTGAATAGGGAACCGGTGTCCGTCCGTTTCTCGTTCGACAACGAGCACCACGCTGACAACTTGATGTGTTGCGGCGATGTATAATAGCATTGGTTCGCCCACGTTGGGCGCTGCCAGGACCGGATTTGTTGCCAAAATGGCCTTTATTTCTTCGAGTCCGGCCGTGGCAGCATTCGTCCACTCGAAGTGTTCGGTGCGGCGGAGGAGGCGGTAAAGAGGTAATGCCTTTTCCCCTAAACGGGAGATAAAGCGGCTTAGAGCCGCTACGCATCCCGTCAATTTTTGTATTTGTTTGAGGTCTTTTGGAATATCCAATTGTGACAGATCTCGAATCTTGGCTGGGTTTGCTTCAATTCCTCTACCGGACACAATGAAGCCCAGGAGCTTTCCGGCTGGAACGCCGAAGACGCATTTTTCTGGATTGAGCTTGATGTCATATTTTCGAAGATTGTCGAATGTGAGCCTCAAGTCGTCTACTAGAGTTTCGACGTGCTTGCTTTTGACGACCACATCATCTACATATGCTTCCACTGTTTTGCCGATCTGGTTTGCCAGACATGTTTGAATCATGCGCTGATATGTTGCGCCGGCGTTTTTGAGCCCAAAGGGCATTGTGTTGAAGTAGAACGGGCCGTATGGAGTGATGAATGCTGTTGCAGCTTGGTCCGGCTCCGCCATCTTGATTTGGTGGTAGCCGGAGTACGTGTCGAGGAAGCACAATGAGTCGTGTCCTGCTGTAGCGTCAATGATTTGATCAATTCGAGGGAGCGGGAAGGGATCCTTTGGGCAAGCCTTATTAAGGTCTTTGAAATCAACACATAGGCGCCTGGATTTATCCTTCTTTCGTACCATCACCAGGTTTGCTAGCCAGTCCGGATGTTTTATATCTCTGATGAATCCGGCCTCCAAAAGTTTGGCTAGCTCCTCTCCCATGGCCTATCTCTTGGGTTCAGAAAAGCGCCGAAGAGCCTGTTTGACCGGCTTGAATCCTTTTAGGATGTTTAGGCTGTGCTCAGCCAGCTGACGTGGGATTCCTGGCATGTCTGAAGGGTGCCAGGCAAAGATGTCCCAGTTTTCTTGTAGAAATTCTCGTAGTGCGGCGTCTACATCACGGTTTAATTGTGCCCCGATGGAGGCCGTCTTTCCAGGGTCCGTTGGGTGGACTTGGAATTTGACTATTTCGTCCGCTGGTTTAAAAGAGGTGGACTTGGATCTTTTATCAAGTATCACATCGTCCCTGTTCACCGTGGAGTGCATCGCGGTGAGTTCCTCGGCCGCTAGGGCGTCGGATAGTGCCTCGAGGGCTAGTGCGGCCGTCTTATTTTCGGCGCGGAGTGCTATGTTCGGATCACTAGCGAGAGTGATGATTCCGTTGGGACCGGGCATTTTAAGCTTCATGTACCCATAATGGGGTATAGCTTGAAAAATTGTGAATGCCTCTCGTCCTAATAAAGCATGGTATCCGCTGTTGAACGGGGCCACTTGAAATGTGACCTCCTCGGACCTTTAATTGTCCGGCGAGCCGAACACTACGTCCAGCGTGATTTTTCCTGTGCAGCATGCTTCCCGGCTGGGGATTATTCCTCTAAACGTTGTGCTGCTTCGCTCAATGCGGTTCCAGTCTATTTCCATTTTTCGTAGGGTTTCCTCATAGATGAGGTTTAGTCCGCTGCCGCCATCCATGAGTACCTTAGTAAGGCGAAAGCCGTCTACTATCGGGCTGAGGACCAATGCGGCTTGTGCCCGGGCAGTTCATAATTTAGGTTCGTCACTGGCATTGAAGGTAATAGCTGTGTCACTCAATGGATTTATTGTTGCTACTTGGTAGACTTCCGCAAGGTTGCGGAGTTGTCGTTTTCGCATGTTATTTGATGCGAAAGTCTCGAAGAATGTTAACACCGTACTGGTGTTGCTGGGCTGGGGTTCTGAAGCTAGAAGCTCTTCGCCACTTTTGTCCACCTGCCGTAGTATCCAACATGCTCGCAGGCAATGAGTTGGAGTGGCGCCCTCTGTGCTATGAATTTTGCAGGGTCCATTTAGCCAACCCTCCAGTACGGTTCCGTACCCTTTAGGGGGTTTTGGTTTTTTGGTATTCAACCTAGGTGCTTGATAATGATGCACCCTTTTGTTCCGGACTAGGGATGTATTCGGGGCCGGATTATCCCAAAATTTACTTTCGGTTTTCCAGGCGCTCTCCATCGCACAGTACTTTTGTACGATGGTCACCAAGTCAGAAAAGCATGTGATTTCGCGACGACTTATGGCGTTTAGGATTCCCTTGTCCGTGCAATTATTGCAGAAGATTGGTATTGCGTCCTCCTCTCGGCAGTCCTTTATCCTGTTCATAACCAGGAGGAATATGGCCCAGTAATGATGTACTATTTCGGCGGGCTCTTGCCGAATTTGAGAGAGATCGCTAATGTTTGGGTGGGCGGGTGGCACTAAATCCGGAACCCCGTCCAATTTAGGACTCAAGGGTCTGGAAGTTTCCGAACTCGGAAGCTTGGATTTTTGAGTGCTATCCAGTGAGTCCTACCCACCGCCTGACTTTAAGTTCAGGGCTTGATCGACATCCGTCCCTCCGCAGGAATCCGGCATGGAGGGATCAGGAATCCGGACGTAGCTAGTCCTTAAGATAGGAGAAGAGTCGCCGCGTTGCTCCTCTATCACAGCAACATGATGAGTAGGCTGGGGAGAGTTGATCTCTCTCAGATCGGTTTTAGGCCCGATCAGGTCGTAATCTGTGGCGACTCCCAGGGCGGCGATGCGATCCAAGAGCTCGTTTACGGAGGAGAGCTCGATCGGATCTAACTGTTCGGCGAGTTCCGACCTGACATGGAGATTGGTTTTGATGACTCGAGAGGTCATCGTCGGCGCGACGGCCGAACTAGCGGTCATGAGAAAAACGCCTAGCCGAAGAGTCTGACCAGTGACCAAGGCTTCTTTGGCGATGGTATCGTCTTTAAAGACGAGATGAGGCATCCTACCTGATGGCGACGGCACAGAGGAACTCTCAATGAAAGCACCAATGTCGGTGTCAAAACCGGCGGATCTCGGGTAGGGGGTCCCGAACTGTGCGTCTAGGCGGATGGTAACAGGAGACAAGGGACATGATGTTTTTACCCAGGTTCGGGCCCTCTCGATGGAGGTAATACCCTACTCCTGCTTGATTAATATTGATGATATGGGTAGTACAAGAGTAGATCTACCACGAGATCAAGGAGGCTAAACCCTAGAAGCTGGCCTATGGTATGATTGTTGTTCGTCCTACGGACTAAAACCCTCCGGTTTATATAGACACCAGATAGGTTAGGGTTACACAGAGTCGGTTACAATGGTAGGAGATCTACATATCCGTATCGCCAAGCTTGCCTTCCACGCCAAGGAAAGTCCCATCCGGACACGGGACGAAGTCTTCAATCTTGTATCTTCATAGTCTTGGAGTCCGGCCGTGATGATAGTCCGGCTATCTGGACACCCCCTAGTCCGGGACTCCCTCAGGAAGGTTTTACTGAGTGGAGCAGATCCAATCCACCAGTCTTCCCAAAAGCGTACTTTATCCCCTTTTCCAACCATAAACTTACACAAAGAGGCAAAATGGTCTCTATGTTTCAATATCTCACTCCAGAACTGGGAGTCTCCCTGTTTGGCAAGTACACTGCCCAGGTTTTTATTCTTAACATATTTCTTCCAAATAATATCTTGCCACAACCCCTCAGTTGTGTACAACTTCCACCACCATTTACACAACAAAGCTTTGTTCATATGTGCGAGGTTTTGAATTCCTAACCCCCCCATATCTTTCGGCCTGCACACCTCAGACCACTTAACTAAGTGATATTTCTTTTTTTGGTCATTATCTTGCCATAATAGTCTGGCTCTAAAAAAAACCATGCGTTTTTCCACCCCTATGGGAAGCCCATAAAAGGACATCATAAAATAGGGTATGCCCGTCAAAGACGACTGGATCAATGTAACCCTCCCTGCAGTAGCAAGCAATCTGCCTTGCCAGGTTTCACATTTCCTCTCCATTTTGTTCTCAGGAGGCTTCCAAAGTTTATTGCATATTCTTTGTTTATCTACAGGCAGTCCTAGATATTTCATAGGCAAGGCACCTACTGGACATGTATTTTTTTTGTATATTCCTCCTTTTTATCTATGGCTTCCCAAAATAAGAAAAGCTCACTTTTGTGAAAGTTAATCTTCAACCCCGACATTTGCTCAAAAAGGCACAATATATATTTCAGGTTGTGTGCACTCTCTATATCATCTTGTAATAGGAAGATAGTATCATCTGCATATTGTAACATATTGATCCCATTTGAAATATATTCATTTAAAACCCCTTTCACCAGACCATTTTTTCTAGCATTATCTAACATAATTGCTAGGGCATCAGCAGCCAGATCAAAGTTAAGAGGGGACAGGGAATCCCCCTGTCTCAAACCTTTGTGAGTAGGAAAGCATTTTCCTAAATTCTCATTAACTTTGACACAAACTTTNGCTTCCAAAGTTTATTGCATATTCTTTGTTTATCTACAGGCAGTCCTAGATATTTCATAGGCAAGGCACCTACTGGACATGTATTTTTTTTGTATATTCCTCCTTTTTATCTATGGCTTCCCAAAATAAGAAAAGCTCACTTTTGTGAAAGTTAATCTTCAACCCCGACATTTGCTCAAAAAGGCACAATATATATTTCAGGTTGTGTGCACTCTCTATATCATCTTGTAATAGGAAGATAGTATCATCTGCATATTGTAACATATTGATCCCATTTGAAATATATTCATTTAAAACCCCTTTCACCAGACCATTTTTTCTAGCATTATCTAACATAATTGCTAGGGCATCAGCAGCCAGATCAAAGTTAAGAGGGGACAGGGAATCCCCCTGTCTCAAACCTTTGTGAGTAGGAAAGCATTTTCCTAAATTCTCATTAACTTTGACACAAACTTTCCCCCCTCTAATAGTTTCCATTACCCAGTCTACCTATTTATTTGGGAATCCTTTCAATCTCAACATTTGGAATAGGAAGGACCATTTTATTTTGTCATATGCCTTTTCAAAATCAATTTTCAATAACAAAGCGCTTTGTATTTTCCTTTTAATGATGTTCAAAGCTTCATGAAGGATTAGGACCCCTTCCATGATATATCTGCCTTTAACAAAAGCAGTCTGAACAGGAGAAATAACATCAGCAACTACTAGATTTAGCGTGTGCATTAACACTTTTGTAATGATTTTAAAGCAAACATTCAGCAAGCAAATTGGTCTGAATTTTTGTATTTTATTGGCATCCTTTCCTTTTGGGACTAGAGTTATAATCCCATAGTTTAATCTACTTATATCAATTTTCCTACTGGCAAAGGCATCCAACAAAGCTTTGAGGTCATGTTTCACCAAATCCCAGTAGTGTTGATAAAACTCAGCTATAAACCCATCTGGTCCTGGTGATTTATTGTGTGCCATTTTAAAGACAACCTTCTTAATTTCCTCTAGAGAGAAATCTTCAATCAGAATTTCTTTATATCTCTCCTGAATCTTAGCTGGGTTATCAATATTTAGAGAGACAGAGGAGTTATCAGGTGGACCAAACAGGGTTTTGTAGAAAGTAGTAATATAATCTATAAGATTTTTATCTCCCTCTATCACCTGCTCATCCTGCTCTAACCTGTTGATTCTATTTCTTCTCAGCCTTCCATGCATGGAAGAATTTAGTATTGCTATCTCCTTCCAGTATTTCATCTATTTTGGCTCTCTGTCTCCATTTCGTCTCCTCATGTTTAAGCAGTCTATCAAGTTGAGCTCTCATCTCAATTTGNTTGTGTGCACTCTCTATATCATCTTGTAATAGGAAGATAGTATCATCTGCATATTGTAACATATTGATCCCATTTGAAATATATTCATTTAAAACCCCTTTCACCAGACCATTTTTTCTAGCATTATCTAACATAATTGCTAGGGCATCAGCAGCCAGATCAAAGTTAAGAGGGGACAGGGAATCCCCCTGTCTCAAACCTTTGTGAGTAGGAAAGCATTTTCCTAAATTCTCATTAACTTTGACACAAACTTTCCCCCCTCTAATAGTTTCCATTACCCAGTCTACCTATTTATTTGGGAATCCTTTCAATCTCAACATTTGGAATAGGAAGGACCATTTTATTTTGTCATATGCCTTTTCAAAATCAATTTTCAATAACAAAGCGCTTTGTATTTTCCTTTTAATGATGTTCAAAGCTTCATGAAGGATTAGGACCCCTTCCATGATATATCTGCCTTTAACAAAAGCAGTCTGAACAGGAGAAATAACATCAGCAACTACTAGATTTAGCGTGTGCATTAACACTTTTGTAATGATTTTAAAGCAAACATTCAGCAAGCAAATTGGTCTGAATTTTTGTATTTTATTGGCATCCTTTCCTTTTGGGACTAGAGTTATAATCCCATAGTTTAATCTACTTATATCAATTTTCCTACTGGCAAAGGCATCCAACAAAGCTTTGAGGTCATGTTTCACCAAATCCCAGTAGTGTTGATAAAACTCAGCTATAAACCCATCTGGTCCTGGTGATTTATTGTGTGCCATTTTAAAGACAACCTTCTTAATTTCCTCTAGAGAGAAATCTTCAATCAGAATTTCTTTATATCTCTCCTGAATCTTAGCTGGGTTATCAATATTTAGAGAGACAGAGGAGTTATCAGGTGGACCAAACAGGGTTTTGTAGAAAGTAGTAATATAATCTATAAGATTTTTATCTCCCTCTATCACCTGCTCATCCTGCTCTAACCTAATGATTCTATTTCTTCTCAGCCTTCCATGCATGGAAGAATTTAGTATTGCTATCTCCTTCCAGTATTTCATCTATTTTGGCTCTCTGTCTCCATTTCGTCTCCTCATGTTTAAGCAGTCTATCAAGTTGAGCTCTCATCTCAATTTGTTCCTTTCTGTCAGCAGCTGTAAGGCCATTCACCTCACAGTGTTTATCAATAGTATCCAATCTCATTAGGATATATTTTTTTAACTCCACATACAAGCATTCATATTTCTATTCCATCCCTTAAGTTTAGGTCCAAGGTTTCTAAATTTCCCCAGCAATCTATCTATGCTGTCCCCTTTAATATTTGGGTCATTCCAGACCTTCTGGACAATTTCATCAATCCCTTCCCTCAGGAACCAGGCATTTTCAAATCTGAAAATTGGATCAGATTTTTGAAAGTCCCCAGAGTCCAGGAAAAGAGGAGTGTGATCAGATTTTTCTCTAGTCAGAGCTGTAACTTGGGTTAGAGGATAGGCCTCTTCCCACTCTATACTACAGAGAATTCTATCTAGTTTTTCAAAGGTAGGAGCAGGCAAATTATTCCCACATGTGAATTGTCTCCCATTCATATCAAGTTCTCTCACCCCAGCTTGTTGCAAAATGGCATTGAACAGAAAACTCCAATGCCCAGGGGACCCTGGTTTATTTTTCTCACTGGCTTTTCTAATAATATTAAAGTCACCTCCAATTAAGATAGGGTTGACACAATTCTGAAAAACTCTGGTTTGCTCAGCAAGAAAGATTGCTTTTCTTTCTGGTTGTGCATCTCCATAAATCACCACTAGGTCCCAAATTAGCCTAGTTTTAGTATCTTGGACTGTCATATTAATATGATAGTCCCCCTCATCTTTTGATATCACATCTAATGTGGTATAATTAACCCCTAACAAGAGACCACCAGATTTTCCCCTAGCTGGAGTGAAATGCCAGTGAAAATCCCTGCCTGCACAAATTTGCTGTAAATCATTTCTAGAGAATTGTTGTCTCATGGTCTCTTGCAAGCCCAAGAAACCCACCTTCATATCCATAATCATTTACCTAAGGAATCTATTTTTGATGTCTCCCCCAAATCCTCTCATATTCCAAAAGATACCTCTGCTCTTTTTTTGTTTTTTTTACTAGAAGATTCTAGGGTCTTAATAGCAGAGGCAGTTTTAACTCCAGAACCTCTGGTAGTTTTGCCTATTTTTTTCCCTTTTTGATGAGAAAAGTCCTCTCAGAAGTTCCCAGTCATCTTCCTCCTCCTCTTCTCTCTCATTTCCCCCTTGATCTAATAATTCTTCTAAAGTGTGTTCCCCAGTATCAATAATATCAAGCTCCTCAGGCAGAGAGGTATGCTTTTGATTGTGTTATAATCTGCTAACCACATATCAATTCTAGCCTATTCATCCAATTTTATTAGCTCCAAATTATGGTTAATAATGTCAGGCTTGTTCCCTAAATTGACTCCCCCACACCCTCAGCAATCTTTTAAAGGAGACTATTTGGTTTTGAAATAATATCAGAGGGTGTGGACTCACCATAATTGTTCTTCTGAGCCACTCTCTCTTTTGCGAGCTTAGTGATCTTGCGGTCTTCTTTGCCTTTAAATCTAGTGCATCTCCTTAGTTCTTATTCCTCTAGGGATTCCAATTCTCCTTTCTCAGCTTTTTTAATTTTTGTTTCAAAGGAATCAGTTTCCTGGCTAGCATTATAATTCACTGGCTCCATATATCCCAGGCCAACAGCCTGATCCATCAACTCAAGGTCTGTCATTTTCTCCCCTTCCACCTGCTTGTCTTCTGCTACTGCTCCCTCCTCAGTATCTACTTTTTCATCATCATTTTCAGTGTTTTTTCGCCTGACTGTGACCCTCTCACCTCATCATTTACTTTCAGATTGATTTGCAACAGTTCATGTTGTCTCTGAACCTCCTTTTCCAGTGTTTTCCTTATGATGTCCATTTCTTTTCTCTTTTTTCTTCCAACATGAGTTGTGCAGTCTGCCTGGCTGCTAATTCCTCTGCCTTTTGTAATCTCACCCTCAATTTTTCTTCTACACCCTGAGTGTCTCTGCCTATTATATTGCCTCTGTCTTTTCCTTAGCTATCTCACTCTTTTGAGTCATGTCACCTGTTTTGAGCATCACTTGTTCATATTGTTTCAGCCTCAAGCTCCCCAGAATGACATTTGTTTTTCCAGACTCAGATTGTTTGCTCTTCTTCTGCATATCATTCTCTCTCTGTGGTTAAGAATTTTCCAGGTCCAGATAATCAAAGATTTTCCTTTTATTCCCCTCATCAGACTTGTACCACCCCTGTTCTGCAATAGAATCAAACTCAAATCCAATGTCATAAAGTAGCAGGTCTTTTGTAGTTATTTCAGTGCTAGCAGGTATCTTGTTAGGTCTCCCACTCCCACTTTCACCCTGATATCTTCCCTGGAATATATGTGTTCTATATCCACCTCAACCACTGGCCCCAGAGCTGAACCAATTTCACATGCACCCAGGTAATGTCTCAGAGTATCAGGAACTCCCCACATCTTAACCCAAACTGAGTGAAGTTTTCCTTTTGCTTTGTCATCAGGGCTCCAAAAATCCACCTCCACCATAGCTCTTGTGCCAAGTAGGGTGAACTTGCCAAAGTTTTTAAGTTCCACCAGCTTGGCCTTACTAGGAAATCTCATAAGAAAGTTTTAGGGCTCTGAAATTTGGCTCTCGAAGTCCACCCCCAGTCAAAATCTTGCTGAAACCATAAGCTACAGTGGTATCATTCAACTGTCCTTCATGCATAGTGACCAGAGCCAGGGGATTTATGTGTTCAGCAGCTACAATATCCTTAGTGTTTTGAACCAAAAGGCATCCCAAACCCCTGGCCCCATAACCAACATACTTGGCAACTGGTTTGACTTGTTTCAACATAGTACATTCTTCAGTATTGTGAGATGGCCTCTGGCATACCACATAGAAAACCTTGTTGAAAGATCGTGGATGTCGCCTAGAGGGGGGGGGGTGAATAGGCGCTTTTAAAATAATTACGGTTTAGGCTTGAACAAATGCGGAATAAACCTAGCGGTTAATTTGTCAAGCACAAAACCTACAACAACTAGGCTCACCTATGTGCACCAACAACTTATGCTAAGCAAGATAAACAACTAAGTGATAGCAAGATATATGACAAGAAACAATATGGCTATCACAAAGTAAAGTGCATAAGTAAAGGGCTCGGGTAAGAGATAACCGAGGTACGCGGAGACGATGATGTATCCCGAAGTTCACACCCTTGCGGATGCTAATCTCCGTTTGGAGCGGTGTGGAGGCACAATGCTCCCCAAGAAGCCACTAGGGCCACCGTAATCTCCTCACGCCCTCACACAATGCAAGATGCCGTGATTCCACTAAGGGACCCTTGAGGGCGGTCACCGAACCCGTACAAATGACAACCCTTGGGGGCGGTCACCGAACCCGTACACTTTGGCAACCCTTGGGGGCGGTCACCGGTACCCGTCAAATTGCTCGGGGCGATCTCCACAACCTAATTGGAGACCCCGACGCTTGCCCGGAGCTTTACACCACAATGATTGAGCTCCGAACACCACCAACCGTCTAGGGCGCCCAAGCACCCAAGAGGAACAAGCTCAAGGGCACCAAGCACCCAAGAGTAATAAGCTTCTTAACTTGTAACTTCCACGTATCACCGTTGAGAACTCAAACCGATGCACCAAATGCAATGGCAAGGGCACACGGAGTGCCCAAGTCCTTCTCTCCCAAATCCCACCAAAGCAACTAATGCTAGGGAGGAAAATGAGAGGAAGAACGAAAGAAGAACACGAAGAACTCCAAGATCTAGATCCAAGGGGTTCCCCTCACTAAGAGGAGAAAGTGATTGGTGGAAACGTGGATCTAGATCTCCTCTCTCTTTTCCCTCAAGAACTAGCAAGAATCATTGGAGGGATTGAGAGATAGCAAGCTCGAAGAAGGTCAACAATGGGGGAAGAACACGAGATCAAAGGATTAGATCTCAATGGGGAAGAAGACCCCCTTTTATAGGTGGGGAGAAAATCCAACCGTTATCCCTCACTCAGCCCGCACGACGCGTACTACCGCACGGAGCTGCGGTACTACCGCGGTCGGCTGCGGTACTACCGCTGCATGTTGCGGTACTACCGCAAGTGCAACACTGGCCAGATGAAGGCCTGTTGCACAGGGCAACAAACGGTAGAACCGCCGAGCGGTACTACCGCGCGCCCCTACGGTACTACCATAAGGCAGGCAACACTAGCCGCACAGAAAGCACGAAAGTAAAAAATTACTTCCGTACCTACTTCCGCCGAGGGAGGACCTGCGCAAAAATCCGGCACGGTACTACCACACACGAAGAGCGGTACTACCGCATAGGGCGCGGATGTAAAAATTACATCCGCCCCTACTTCCGCTCATGCTGCTAAGCCTGGCCAGAGCCCACGGTACTACTGCTCCCACATAGCGGTACTACCATGAGCACTTGCAGTACTACCGCAGGGGACTGCGGTACTACCGCAAGGGCCTGCGGTACTACCGCTCCGGAGAGCAGTACTACCGCATGCCCCAGATTAGCAACACTAGGAGTCCTTCATTTTGCAGAGAAGACAACAGAGGGAAACAATAAAACCAGAACTGCCATAACTTCGGCAAATGAGCTCCAAATTGAGAAAACTCAAGCTTGTGTGCACTCTCTATATCATCTTGTAATAGGAAGATAGTATCATCTGCATATTGTAACATATTGATCCCATTTGAAATATATTCATTTAAAACCCCTTTCACCAGACCATTTTTTCTAGCATTATCTAACATAATTGCTAGGGCATCAGCAGCCAGATCAAAGTTAAGAGGGGACAGGGANTTCAATATCTCACTCCAGAACTGGGAGTCTCCCTGTTTGGCAAGTACACTGCCCAGGTTTTTATTCTTAACATATTTCTTCCAAATAATATCTTGCCACAACCCCTCAGTTGTGTACAACTTCCACCACCATTTACACAACAAAGCTTTGTTCATATGTGCGAGGTTTTGAATTCCTAACCCCCCCATATCTTTCGGCCTGCACACCTCAGACCACTTAACTAAGTGATATTTCTTTTTTTGGTCATTATCTTGCCATAATAGTCTGGCTCTAAAAAAAACCATGCGTTTTTCCACCCCTATGGGAAGCCCATAAAAGGACATCATAAAATAGGGTATGCCCGTCAAAGACGACTGGATCAATGTAACCCTCCCTGCAGTAGCAAGCAATCTGCCTTGCCAGGTTTCACATTTCCTCTCCATTTTGTTCTCAGGAGGCTTCCAAAGTTTATTGCATATTCTTTGTTTATCTACAGGCAGTCCTAGATATTTCATAGGCAAGGCACCTACTGGACATGTATTTTTTTTGTATATTCCTCCTTTTTATCTATGGCTTCCCAAAATAAGAAAAGCTCACTTTTGTGAAAGTTAATCTTCAACCCCGACATTTGCTCAAAAAGGCACAATATATATTTCAGGTTGTGTGCACTCTCTATATCATCTTGTAATAGGAAGATAGTATCATCTGCATATTGTAACATATTGATCCCATTTGAAATATATTCATTTAAAACCCCTTTCACCAGACCATTTTTTCTAGCATTATCTAACATAATTGCTAGGGCATCAGCAGCCAGATCAAAGTTAAGAGGGGACAGGGAATCCCCCTGTCTCAAACCTTTGTGAGTAGGAAAGCATTTTCCTAAATTCTCATTAACTTTGACACAAACTTTCCCCCCTCTAATAGTTTCCATTACCCAGTCTACCTATTTATTTGGGAATCCTTTCAATCTCAACATTTGGAATAGGAAGGACCATTTTATTTTGTCATATGCCTTTTCAAAATCAATTTTCAATAACAAAGCGCTTTGTATTTTCCTTTTAATGATGTTCAAAGCTTCATGAAGGATTAGGACCCCTTCCATGATATATCTGCCTTTAACAAAAGCAGTCTGAACAGGAGAAATAACATCAGCAACTACTAGATTTAGCGTGTGCATTAACACTTTTGTAATGATTTTAAAGCAAACATTCAGCAAGCAAATTGGTCTGAATTTTTGTATTTTATTGGCATCCTTTCCTTTTGGGACTAGAGTTATAATCCCATAGTTTAATCTACTTATATCAATTTTCCTACTGGCAAAGGCATCCAACAAAGCTTTGAGGTCATGTTTCACCAAATCCCAGTAGTGTTGATAAAACTCAGCTATAAACCCATCTGGTCCTGGTGATTTATTGTGTGCCATTTTAAAGACAACCTTCTTAATTTCCTCTAGAGAGAAATCTTCAATCAGAATTTCTTTATATCTCTCCTGAATCTTAGCTGGGTTATCAATATTTAGAGAGACAGAGGAGTTATCAGGTGGACCAAACAGGGTTTTGTAGAAAGTAGTAATATAATCTATAAGATTTTTATCTCCCTCTATCACCTGCTCATCCTGCTCTAACCTGTTGATTCTATTTCTTCTCAGCCTTCCATGCATGGAAGAATTTAGTATTGCTATCTCCTTCCAGTATTTCATATATTTTGGCTCTCTGTCTCCATTTGGTCTCCTCATGTTTAAGCAGTCTATCAAGTTGAGCTCTCAGCTCAATTTGTTCCTTTCTGTCAGCAGCTGTAAGGCCATTCACCTCACAGTGTTTATCAATAGTATCCAATCTCATTAGGATATATTTTTTTAACTCCACATACAAGCATTCATATTTCTATTCCATCCCTTAAGTTTAGGTCCAAGGTTTCTAAATTTCCCCAGCAATCTATCTATGCTGTCCCCTTTAATATTTGGGTCATTCCAGACCTTCTGGACAATTTCATCAATCCCTTCCAACAGAGAAGAGGCAGGGGAGGTATGCCTAACAAGCAAAGGAGTGAAACTCCAACAGAGAAGAACCGGCATACCCTCCAACATCGAAAACATCATAGAAGACGCATGTGAACTCTGTTTTCGATGAACTCGAGCTTGTCATAAAAATGACCATAAGCTCCAAAACTCGCAAGGAGAAGAACCAAACAAGAACCAATAAAGATGATGCAAGGATGCAATGGTTTGAGCTCTCTACGAGCGATACGATCAAGCAACTCATCGAGAGCCCCCTTTGATAGTACGGCAATCGATCCTATAACCTGGTCTCCCACAACTACCATGAGACCGGTAAAATAGAAAACCTATCAAGGGCAAACCTTTGCCTTGCACAAAGTCCACTTGAGCTAGATGATGACGATCTTGACTCCCTCAAGTTGGACCACCTTTCTTGATTGCGTTGGCTCGATGAAGACTAGTTGATTGCTCCCCCATACTCCACTATGGGTGAGCCACTCTTCCGCTCATCTTCACAAGTCCATTGTCACCANAGTATCATCTGCATATTGTAACATATTGATCCCATTTGAAATATATTCATTTAAAACCCCTTTCACCAGACCATTTTTTCTAGCATTATCTAACATAATTGCTAGGGCATCAGCAGCCAGATCAAAGTTAAGAGGGGACAGGGAATCCCCCTGTCTCAAACCTTTGTGAGTAGGAAAGCATTTTCCTAAATTCTCATTAACTTTGACACAAACTTTCCCCCCTCTAATAGTTTCCATTACCCAGTCTACCTATTTATTTGGGAATCCTTTCAATCTCAACATTTGGAATAGGAAGGACCATTTTATTTTGTCATATGCCTTTTCAAAATCAATTTTCAATAACAAAGCGCTTTGTCTTTTCCTTTTAATGATGTTCAAAGCTTCATGAAGGATTAGGACCCCTTCCATGATATATCTGCCTTTAACAAAAGCAGTCTGAACAGGAGAAATAACATCAGCAACTACTAGATTTAGCCTGTTCATTAACACTTTTGTAATGATTTTAAAGCAAACATTCAGCAAGCAAATTGGTCTGAATTTTTGTATTTTATTGGCATCCTTTCCTTTTGGGACTAGAGTTATAATCCCATAGTTTAATCTACTTATATCAATTTTCCTACTGGCAAAGGCATCCAACAAAGCTTTGAGGTCATGTTTCACCAAATCCCAGTAGTGTTGATAAAACTCAGCTATAAACCCATCTGGTCCTGGTGATTTATTGTGTGCCATTTTAAAGACAACCTTCTTAATTTCCTCTAGAGAGAAATCTTCAATCAGAATTTCTTTATATCTCTCCTGAATCTTAGCTGGGTTATCAATATTTAGAGAGACAGAGGAGTTATCAGGTGGACCAAACAGGGTTTTGTAGAAAGTAGTAATATAATCTATAAGATTTTTATCTCCCTCTATCACCTGCTCATCCTGCTCTAACCTGTTGATTCTATTTCTTCTCAGCCTTCCATGCATGGAAGAATTTAGTATTGCTATCTCCTTCCAGTATTTCATCTATTTTGGCTCTCTGTCTCCATTTCGTCTCCTCATGTTTAAGCAGTCTATCAAGTTGAGCTCTCATCTCAATTTGTTCCTTTCTGTCAGCAGCTGTAAGGCCATTCACCTCACAGTGTTTATCAATAGTATCCAATCTCATTAGGATATATTTTTTTAACTCCACATACAAGCATTCATATTTCTATTCCATCCCTTAAGTTTAGGTCCAAGGTTTCTAAATTTCCCCAGCAATCTATCTATGCTGTCCCCTTTAATATTTGGGTCATTCCAGACCTTCTGGACAATTTCATCAATCCCTTCC
>LR880969.1:762100826-762116610 GCA_904067115.1 Aegilops sharonensis | reverse complement strand
GGGGGGGATCGAAGCAAGTTCTCGTGGAGGCGCGGCGAGGATGGAGGCCACACCAACTCCAACTCATCCAAGGGCGCGTCGGAGTCGGACGAGACTTCTAGGTGGGAGGAGGCGGCGGGGAGGCGCCGCGAGATCCAAGATAGAGGAGTCTGGGTGCAGAAGACGCCGACCTCGTCGGGCTCGGGCGATGCCGGCGTAGATCAACACGCTCCCCCACCACCAAAGTGTCCCCATGAGAAAGCAAATCAGGTGCACCCTACCAAGAACTCAGATCTGTGTCCTATATGCAAATCACCTGAGCATCATCATGCTCATTGCCCTCAAGCTTTTTGCGAGCATTGCAATAAGTTAGGGCGCCTGGTGTCTGTTTGTGTCGAGTTCCTTCCTTGGGAGTGCATCGCCCCATGTGTGCATTTCAATCCAAGGGAGAGGGCTTCCACTATATCCATGACTTGTGCATGGCTAGTCAGGTGAAAGATAGGGCCAATAGCATTGTTGTGATGATTGTTGAGGGGGAAACTTCCACTCGCCAGATGGAACTTGATTTGAGTGACTATCTTGCGACGGGCTGGAGATGCTCAACTCATGCTATAGGCCCTGGTGTGTTTGTAGTGAGATTCCCCAATCCTAGGGCTGTGGCTCAAATATGCTATGTGGGAAAAGTCACCCTTAAACAAGTGGTGCTGTGATTCATGCCACACAGTGGTCATCTACTGTTGGGGCGAAGGGGGTGATGGAAGTAGCTTGGGTGAAAGTTAGTAATGTGCCTCTAGACAAGAGAAGTGAAAGGAACCTTGCATTTGTCACATCTTTGGTGGGTGTTCCCCTGGAAATTGACAGTGCCACGCTGCATCGCCCCAGCTCTGTTAGGGTAAAAAATGGGCTGCAGAAACATGGAGGAAATTCCTGTTGTTGCTGAAGCAGTCCTAGGGGGACATTTCTATGATTTTTACTATGAAGTGGAGCAGATCTTGGTTAAAGATCCTAATAGGGAGAAAGATACTGTTAGTATTGCTCAGAACCGTGGGAGAAATATGGAAAAAGAGGTGGTTAAACAGGGGACTCCTGGAGCTAGAGTGAACAATCCCTCCCCTGGACTTGGACTGGCTCCTTCCACTTCCAAGGGTGAGAGGGTTGACACTATTTGGGAGTCACATGAAAGCTTTGAGTCAGATGATTCCTTACACACTACTTTGCTTCTTGAGACTCTGGCTCAAGAACAAAGCTTTGAAGAAGAAAAAGTGAGTAACCTTACTATTGTTAGCCCTGACATCCATCAGAAAAGGGGTGTGAGCAGAAAACCTATTCTGATGTTGTAAAATCATGTGCACAGGTGAATGATCTGATGGAAACATACAAACAAGATGATCTCGA
This sequence comes from Aegilops sharonensis, assembly GCA_904067115.1. Lineage (NCBI taxonomy): Eukaryota > Viridiplantae > Streptophyta > Magnoliopsida > Poales > Poaceae > Aegilops > Aegilops sharonensis. The sequence continues at coordinate 762,115,236 of LR880969.1, read as the reverse complement.
GGGGGGTAACGGGTACAGGGTGGAGCTACCTGAGGAAAATGCAGATGAAGAGGTGATCCCTACCCCTCCTCTGGTCACTGAAGAAAACTTACGCTTCATCTTGCGTAATGTGCAGAGTAAAATGGAAAGGATGGATGACAGAGCGGTGGCCGCTGTGAAGAAGAGAAACCTAGAAGGTATACAACAGAACTCAAACTCCTTTGATACTCTATCTAACCCTGATTTAATGCTTAGAGCTATTAAGATGGGAGTGAATATACCTGATTCTGATTTTGCTTGCATTGATGTGCTTAGAGAACTTGAAAAATGTCGTAATATAAAATCTCAGAATGAGAAGGAAAATCTAAATTCTGTGTTAGAAAAACCTTTGATGCTAACTAATGAAAAAGGTGACCAGCCTTTGAATCTGAGATGGGGTGATGAAAGTGAAATAGAAGAAGAGAGTTTTACTATGGTCAGGTCCAGGAAAAAAAAAGAATCAATGTGGTTATATCCAGGCCTGTTACCAGGAGCCAGAAAGATAATGATGTTACAAAAGGAAAAAAGGGCAATCCCGTATTGCCTCCTAGCAGGATTACTAGGAGGGAAAAAATAATATGGTCAAATGAATGGCATATTATGGAACTGTAGAGGAGCAGGGAAGAGGGGGATGACTACCTGCTTCTCAGATTTAATAAGAGACCATTCCCTTTATTTTATAGGCCTTCAGGAAACTATGAAAAAGAAAATCTCCCCTAAGTTCTTAAGGAAAATTGACCCCCTAGATAGATATTCTTGGAACCATATCCACTACTGGAATTAGCTTATTTGCCGTCTGCTAGCTGACGGCAAAGAAGGTCTTTGCCGTCCGCTTACAGAAAAAGGACGGTAAAGAATTGGCTGATGGGAAAGAAGGTCTTGCCATCAGCCAGTTCTTTGCCGTCCGCTAGCGGACGACAAAGAATCTTTGCCGTCAGCTGGCAGACGAAAAAGAGAGAGGTGTCCCCCACTAATGAGCTGATTAGAAAAAACTTAACGGCCCCCTCTTTGCCGTTTGCTAGCAGACGACAAAGAGAAAAAAAGCGGACGACAAAGGTGGGGCGGACGGCAAAGAACTAACCTAACTAACGGCCGAGCCCCACACGCCCCTCCATCTCTCTGTTTCTCTCCCTCTCTCCTCCCTGACGACCACAACCACCCACCTCCGCCCCCGCGACCCGCCGCCGCCCCCGCCACCCGCCGCCGCCCCCGCCACCCGCCGCCGCCCCCGCCACCCGCCGCCGCCCCCGCCACCCGCCGCCGCCCCCGCCACCCGCCGCCGCCCCCGCCACCCGCCGCCGCCCCCGCCACCCGCCGCCGCCCCCGCCACCCGCCGCCGCCCCGCCACCCGCCCCCGCCCCCACCACCTGCCGCCGCCCCCCCCCCGTCGCCACTTGCCCCCTCGCCCCACCGCCCTCAAACCCGGGCCACCCACCCGATCGCCACCCGACCGCCACACCGCCCCGGCGAGACCGCGGCCCCATCGCCCCCGCCTCCCTGCCGGCTCGACGCCGCCGCTTACCGCCCCTCCCCCCTGAGCTCCACCGCCCCGGCCGGAGCCCTGTGGCCCCCGTCGCCACCGCCACCCTAGCGTTGCATGGCCCCGGCCCCCATCGGCTCCGATGAGTTATTTTTCTATTTTTTTGTTGATTAATTGTTAGTGTTAGATTTAGTGCTAGATTTGTGTTAGTGTTAGATTTAGTGCATGGGAAAAAAGAAGAAGAAGAAAAGAAGAATATGTAGAAGGGGAAGAAGAAGAAGAAGAAGAAGAAGAAGAAGAAGAAGAAGAAGAAGAAGAAGAAGAAGAAGAAGAAGAAGAAGAAGAAGAAGAAGAAGAAGAAGAAGAAGAGGAGGAGGGGAGAAGAAGAAGAAAAAGAAAAAGAGGAGAAGATGAGAAGAAGAAGAAGAGGAAAAATCAAAATAAGGAAGAAATAAAAGAAGAAGAAGAAGAAGAGAAGGAAAGAAGAAGAAGAAGAAAGGTAGGAAGAAGAAGAGAAGGAAAGAAGAAGAAGGACAGAAGGAAACACCCCGACCCCTAACCCCATGATCCCGACACCTCGACCCCGACACCCCGACCCCCTGACCCCCTGACCCCGACCCCGACACCACACCCCGACCCCGACACGACACCCTGACGCCCCGACCCCGAAACAGCACCCCGACCCCGACACGGCACCCCGACACCGACACGACACCCCGACCCCCGACGCCTCCCGAAAAGGTGCTCTTTGGCCTTCCAGAGGCCGACGGGGTCATATATTTGTGAATTATGAGTTAGGTCATATATTTTTCGATTTTGTTATGCAAAACATCATACATATTTGTGTTGATCGGGTGGATTCAAATGTGCAGTTGTTTCGTCGCTGCGAGGGTGTGGTGTTTGACGACCTCCCCGTGCGTTCGATGAGCTCCGCCCCTGCGTTCGTTGGTGAGCACAAATGACATATCCTCCTCCCCCCTTCATTTGCTCTGTTCCGGTCTTCATGCCGATGAAACTTGCTAGCTATAGGTGTCAATCATCAGTATGCGTAACCACTATGCGTCTCCCGTTCGAGAGGGTTACATCTATAAATATGCATGCATTTGCATATTTATAACCGTTATTCTTTCGAATTGTCCAATGCTATCCATGGACAGCCCGAGTATGTGTAGATTGGGTTCGTTTTCCCACATGCTTTGCTCCGGATCCGACGCATAAATTTTGTCAGTGCCTCCCCTGTTGTTCTCTGGGTACACATCCTCTTTGTTTATTGCAGAGACATGTATCGGGAGAACAGCGGGGAGGTGCTGCCGAAATTTTGCGTCAGACCCGGAGCATAGCATGGGAAAATGAACCCAATCTACACATACTCGGGTGGGATTAGGACCTATCATTACCTATTAGAGTGTAGGTTGCATGGACGTAATAAAATTGACAAACTAGATCAACTGATGAATATATACATGGTGAATTATATATAAGTTGTGTGTCCAGTAGCTCTGAAAGTCAAGATGAGTGATCATGCGTGGATGTACACCGGTCACACTGGTCAGAATAAATGGAGCACTGAATGGTTCACAAAAACCAAGGGGTTTATGCAAGCCGCATTTGCAAATGGCCAGAGGAAAACCTGGTGCCCCTGTTTCCGGTGCGACAATTGGGAAACAGAGGACAGAGGCTGGAATGGGCAAACACCTGCAGAAGAGTGATTTTGCGACCAATTATACGGTGTGGACATTTCATGGTGAGTCTGCCCAACGTGACCGAGCTGAGGTGGTTCGTCGTCGCACCGACGAGCGTGGTACCGGGATGGAAAACATGGTGCAAGACTTGGATGATGCTCGGGATTCGGACGAGGAGATGGAGGAATCTGCAAAGGCCTTCAATGAAATGTTGGAGTCTTCAAAACGTCCGCTCCACGAGCACACTGAGCTTTGTCAGTTGGATGCCATCTCACAAGTAATGTCTCTGAAGGCTCAGTTCAACTTGGGCAGAGAATGCTACGACGCAATGATGATAGTATTTGGACGCTTTCTACCTAAAGGCCATTTAATGCCTGCAAACCTGTACCAGTCAGACAAAATCCTCCGTGCACTAAAGATGCCCTGTGAGAAGATACATGCCTATGAGAAAGGATGTGCCTTATTTAGGCTTGAATATGCGGACTTGAACTATTATCCCATTTGCAAGTCTTCCAGGTATGTTGTGGTAGACAACAATATGGGTGAGAAGACGCAGACCAAAATCCCTGTTAGTTTTCTTCAGTATATGCCAATCGTACCAAGACTTCAACGTATTTTCATGGTCGAAGAGACGGCCAGACAGATGACATGGCACAAAACGGGCAAAAGAACCGAACTAGATGCAGATGGGAATCTCATGATGGTACACACATCAGATGGTGTTGCGTGGAAGAAGTTTGATGAATTACATGATGACAAAGCGGCAGATCCGAGGCGCATCCTCGAATCGGCGTCAGCACGGATGGGTATAGTGTGTTTGGTCTGACGGCAACCCAATACAGTTGTTGGCCCGTATTTGTCTTTCCACTCAATCTCCCCCCCGGACAGATTATGCAAAGAAAGAACATTTTCGTGACATTGATAATTCCAGGGCCCAACTATCCGGGAAAAAAAATATGAATGTGTACATGCAGCCGCTTAAGGACGAATTGCGAGAAGCCTGGGATAATGGGTTCAAGACATACGACGCCTATAGCAAACAGAACTTCATAATGCGTGTCTGGTACATGTACTCGACACATGACTTGCCGGCGTATGCGCTATTCGTTGGCTGGTGTGTGCATGGAAGGTTCCTGTGCCCCACATGCAAGTGAGCTCTTGAGTTTCGTTGGCTTCAGGCTGGTCACAAGTTTTCTTGCTTCGACATGCATAGACAGTTCCTGGATCCTCGCCATAAGTTCAGGAAAGACAAGAAGAAATTCATTAGAGGTAGAGTTGTCAAAAACTCTGCACCACTTGCGTTGACAGGCCAATAGACCCTGGATCAGTTAAACGCTCTCAAGCCAGATCCAAAGCGTCCAGGGTACTTCAAGGGGTATAATTCTAAACACGGCTGGACTCACAAGACATGCTTATGGGATCCGCCTTACTTCAAAGACCTCCTTTGCCCACACAACATCGACATGATGCACAGTGAGAAGAATATCGCCGAGGCACTTTTTGGTACATTGTTCGGCATAGATGGGAAGTCAAAGGATAATACTAAGGCTAGAGTCGATCTGGAGGCGCTATGTGATAGGCCGTTACAAAACATGAAAGAACCGAAAGGAAAGCAGAACTGGACGAAGCCAAAGGCATGGTTCAATCTTGGAAGGCCAGCTATGAGGGAAATTATCTTGTGGGTGAAAATCTAGTTGATGTTCCCCGATGGGTATGCAACGAATCTAAAGAGGGGAGCGAGTCTTGATAAATTGAAGATATTTGGTCTCAAGAGTCATGATTGGCACATATGGATTGCGCGGGTAACGCCGGTGATGTTGCGTGGCTTCATCCCTGAGGATGAATGGCTAGTACTGGCAGAACTCAGCTATTTCTTCCGTGTTCTTTGTGCGAAAGAACTATTGCCTGGCGTGCTAGAAGAAATGGAAGAGTTGGCGCCGGAGTTGATCTGCAAGTTAGAGAAGATCTTTCCACCGGGCTTCTTTAATCCAATGCAGCACTTGATTTTGCATCTCCCGACCGAGGCAAGATTGGGGGGGCCCGTGCAAAATCGTTGGTGCTACCCAACTGAGAGGATGTAGAAGACGCTTCGAGAAAAATGTAAAAATAAACGTAGAATTGAAGCATCGATGGCTGAGGCATTCATCACTGAGGAGGCGGCAAACTTCGTGACAGCACACTACGAAGCCAAAAATCATCATTTGCATAATCCGAAGCCTCGGTACAATGCTGACGACCTTAAAAAGGGTGGATCCAACCTCAGCCTATTCAAAGGGAATCTCGCACTAGCCAGTGGTTCGAAACCAGTATATTTGGATAACGAAGAATGGCAGACCATTTCGTTGTATATCTTCAACAACCTGACAGAAGTGCGGCCGTACATCGAGTAAGTTCTCGGTACATTGTTTCGCAACTTCTGTTTCCTTTCAACTGCTCTTATTCCTGGATATTTTATATAGTCGATACGTCGCCATATTCTCGTATGGAGCGGTGATCCAAAAGGATCATGTCGAAGAGTATGAGATTCTCGCAAAGCAAGGAGGCGGCTCCCGGTTTCATCTCTTGGTTCAAACAAACGGTAATTTCTATTAGACCATTTCATTTCATTCGCTAATTTGCGCCTAATGCAACAATCCTTTCGTATTAAACTTGTAGGCTAATTCGGAGTCTATGGACGCTGAATTGAGACAAGTCGCTAATGATTTTGACTATAAGGTCCGTTCATTTGACAAATACGACATCAACGGGTATCGCTTTCGTACCTATGGCAAAGAGCTATCTATGGCCGACCGAAAGTCTACAAATTGTTGTGTATCTGCTATCGGCGAAGGAGGTACCGAGTATTATGGGAGAGTTGAAGAAATTTATGAACTTCTATTCTATGGTGAAAACCCACCGAATGTCGTAGTCTTCAAATGTTATTGGTTTCAACCGAAGGAGACTAGAAGGACTCATGAACATATAGGGCTACTTGAAATCAAACAAAGAACCCATTTAGATGTTCCTGATGTCTATATTACGGCTCAACAGGCGACCCAAGTATTCTATCTACCGTGGGCCTGCCAAACCAATCCAAATCTAAAAGGTTGAGATGTCGTTTATGAAGTGCTGCCACGTGCTAGACTATCTCCCCCAAAGGAAGAGGATTATGAACCTCATATTAACCCAAACACATATGAAGGAGAATTCTTCCAAGAGACACGTCTTTCCAAAAAACGTTTCAAGAACCACTATACTTCACCCCAAAACATTGAAGTAGACAGCGACAGTGAATCCGGCATCACCCTAGAGGAGGAACAAGAAGAGCCGGAACAAGAAGAGGTTACTGATGCGGATGACCTGTCAATGCTTGACCGATTACGTTAAGGTGGCCTTCCACATGTTGATGCCGCTGAACCCTATGAGAACGTCATTGATGATAGTGATGATGATGATTATGCATTTATTGATGATAGTGATCGAGATTATTAGTAGCCCGCTCCTACACCTCCATGATCATGGTAAGTTTCTCTAGTGTTTTGCTTAACAAATGCATAAATACCTAGACTTAGCTTTATTTCCTCCAAAATGACTTAATAAGCTTACTGACCTCCAAAACCATCCATTTTACCTAATTAGCTCTAAAACAATCTATACTTAGCTTTGTTTCCTCCAAAATGACCTAAGTTAGCTCTAATATGCTTAGTTAACTAGGTTTGCTCAATAATGACATGTACTTAGCTTACTTATGTCAAAAATGGCATAATTAGCTTAGTTAGCTCATAAACGATCCATTTTACCTAAGTTAGCTCTAAAATGATATATTTTACCTTAGTTAGCTCATAAACGATCCATTTTACCTAAGTTAGCTCTAAAATGACCCATTTTACCTTAGTTAGCTCATAAATGATCCATTTTACCCAAGTTAGCTCTAAAATGACCCATTTTACCTAGGTTAGCTCCAAAATGATCCATTTTACCGAGGTTAGCTCTAAAATGACCCATTTTACCTAGGTTGGCTCCAAAATGACCCATCTTACCTACGTTAGCTCTAAAATGATGCATTTTACCTAAGTTAGCTCATAAACGACCCATTTCACCTAGGCTAGCTCATAAACGATCCATTTCACCTAAGTTAGCTCACAAACGATCCATTTCACCTAAATTAGCTCATAAATGATCCATTTCACCTAAGTTAGCTCATAAATGATCCATTTCACCTAAGTTAGCTCATAAATGATCCATTTCACCTTAGTTAGCTCATAAACGATCCATTTCAACTAAGTTAGCTCATAAATGATCCATTTCAACTAAGTTAGCTCATAAATGATCCATTTCACCTTCTAGTTACCTTTTTCTAACTTTCTTATTTGCCATTTTGCAGATTTCATTCACTTCACGGAAGCTAGCTTGCTATGATGGAGTGCTTGTTTTTTCTTTCATTCTCTTCTAGTATTCTTCTAGCTTGCTATGATGGAACTTGCTATCTTGATGAAACTTTGCATTGTATGAATGGATGGAACAATGTGTATGTGCAACTTGCTATGTATGAATGGATGGAACTATATATGTATGTACGATGAAACTTATGTGTTGGATATGTCATATGTTTGCTGTGAAATAGCCCTGTGAAATATACATATATATATATATATATATATATATATGTCATATATATTTGCTATGAAAATTGTTGGATTTAAAAAAACAGAAAAAAGGCAATGCAGGCTCTTTGCCGTCTGCCACCGACGGCAACGGGCTCTTTGCTGTCAGCCGCGGACGGAAAAGAAGCCACGTGGCAGCCACCTGTGCTTCCTGGGAGCTGACCCATTTGGTCAGTTTGCCTAGAGTGGCAGACGGCAAAGGATCACCACATTTGCCTACAGTGGCGGACGGCAAAGCCGTGGTGGGAAGTGACATCCAGCTGACGTCATTTGGCCGACGACAAAGGCCTGATGCTCTTTGTCGTCAGCTGGCAGACGGCAAAGACTGCCGTTAGCCACCTAACAGACTAACAGTGAATTTATTGTTGTCGGCTTTCTTTGCCGTCAGCCGCTGATGGCAAAGGCCCTTTTGCCATCCGCTTCAGAAAGCAGACGACAAAGAAGGTCTTTACCGATGCTATCTTTGCCGGCGCCTTTTGCCATCCGCGGCAGACGGCAAAGGCCTTTGCCGTCCGCCATCCATGCCAAAGTAGCTGATTCCTGTAGTGATCCCCTCTGTTGGCAAGTCGGGTGGGATTTTGTGTGGGATAAAAGAAGAAACACTTGAAGTGGAAAAATGCATTAAAGAAGAACTAGAAGAGATCGAGAGGCTAGAAGAGGTTGGACCACTTGAGCCAGAAGTCTATGAAAAAAGGACTAGCCTGAATGCGGAGTTGAATGAACTATTGTTTATGGAAGAGCTATTTTGGTTGCAACAATCCAATGAGCGATGGTTGCTCAAAGGAGACCAGAATACAACCTTTTATCATAGGATTGCGAATGGCAGAAAACGGAAAAATACCATTCACTCGTTCACTGCGGGAGAGGTGACTATTGAGGGCACGCAAAATCTGTTGGCTCATGCCACTTCCTTTTGTAAGGACCTCTTTGGCCCCACTAGAGGTAACATGTTTCATTTGTCCCCTGATACTTGGTCAGAAGAGGAGAAACTTAATGAGGAAGATAATATACTCACAAATAAATTCACTGAAGAAGAGGTGATAAAAGCATTATTCGGCATGAAAAGCAATAGAGCCCCGAGCCCGGACAATATCCCAGCTGAGTTCTATATGCATTGTTGGGAGTTTGTCAAAAATGACATCATGCGCCTGTTTGAGGCCTTTCACTCGAATAAACATGATATAGCTCGCCTAAACTATGGGACTATTACCTTGATACCAAAGATGAAGGGGGCTAGTAAAATCCAGCAATATTGTACCATTTGTTTATTGAGATGTCCCTATAAATTGATTACCAAAGTAATGGATAATCGGGTAGCAAACTATGCTGACAAGATGATTAGTAGGCATCAGAATGCCTTTTTCAAGCAGAGGAATATTATGGATGATATCCTATCTCTTCATGAGGTGTTACATCATACAAATCAAAAGAAGAGGGTGGGTATAGTCTTGAAATTAGACTTTGAAAAAGCCTACGACAAAATTGATTGGGATTTCCTACTGGTCTGTCACCGAGATCGGGGGTTTAGCCCAACTTGGTGCGGCTGGGTAAGAAGTATTTTACACAATGGCACTGTTAGTGTTAAGCTGAACAATGAGAAAGGCCCGTACTTTCAAAGTTATAAAGGGGTGCGTCAAGTTGACCCCAATTCCCCCTTCTTGTTTAACCTGGCTGTGGAGGCCTTATCAAAAATGATCCGCAATGCAAAGAAAGAGAAACTAATCAATGGATTAGCACCAGACCTGATTGAAGATAGGGTGGCTATTCTTCAATACGCTGATGACACGGTCATCTGCTTTGAGCATGATAAAGAAGCTGCGGTGAACCTGAAATTGTTACTTTACATGTTTGAGCTCATGTCGGGGCTTAAAATTAACTTCCTGAAAAGCGAAATTCTATGTATTGGAGGGGACGATGACACTCTGGCATTTCATGCCGATCTTTTCAATTGCCAGATAGGACATTTTCCTATGAAATACCTGGGCGTTCCTTTTAGCTACTCCACTCTCCGGGGTTTACATTGGGATTTTGCTGACGAAAGATTTCTGAAATGTTGTGAAGCCTGGATTGGTAATGCGGCATCCTCTGGAGGGAGGCTTATACTACTTAATTCCTCCCTTACCAGCATCATACATTTCTACATGTCCATGTTCTTGCTACCTAAGATGGTCATTGCAAAGTTAGACAAGCACCGTAAACGTTTCTTTTGGCAAGAGCATAATGGTCGCAAGAGATATCATCTTGTGAGATGGACTAGAATATGTAGATCTAAGAAAAAAGGTGGTTTGGGGGGTGAAAGACCTCCGAAAAAAAATATCAGTTTACTCACCAAGTGGTGGTGGAAACTGGAGACGCAGCAAGGGCTGTGGCAATACATTATCCGTGCTAGATACTTGCATAAAGACACAGTGGCCTCTATTAAGTGCAAATTTAGTGATCGCCCATTTGGAAGGCGATTATGAAAGTGAAAGAATACTATCTAGCTGGGAGAGGAGTTGAGCTGAATTCTGGTAATATTGCTAGACTTTGGAAAGATCCTCTGAATAATGAACGTCCTTTGCATCAGAAGTACCCTGCACTATATAACATTTGCAATGATCAAGATATCACAGTGCCTAAGTTCAATAATGGCGTGGGGGTGAACTTTTTCCGTCGACAGCTCCACTCCCCACTAGTGGCTCAGTGGGATGAGCTGAGAGCTACAGTTGCCTCTTGGCACTTATCTGAGAGCTCAGACCAAGTTGTGTGGACCCTGGGGGAAATAAAAAATTCACAACTAAATCAGTGTATGAGTACCTTGAGAGAAATTTAGCTGGATGCAACTACAAGTGGATTTGGAAAGCTAAGATTCCACTTAAAATCCAAATATTCCTTTGGCAGTTGTTTCAAGATGCTGTCTTGACAATAGATGTCATGAAGCGAAGGCGCTGGGCTGGAAATCCGAAATGTTCATTTTGTAGTGGCAAAAAGACCTCTCAACATCTCTTCTTTATATGTCTTGTAGCCAGAGTGGTTTAGAGGACGGTGGGTTGTGCGTTGGGTACTGATAGATGCCCAAACAATATTTGGCAATTTTTTTCCTGGTGTTATGTTTTCCTCCCTGATGGTGAAAGATTTTACACCTTCGGATTAGCGGCCATTTGTTGGGCAAATTGGAATTGTCGCAACCAAGCTACCTTTGAACAGAAAAAACTTAAAACCCCTTTTGCTGTGAGCTTTTCAGCATGTGGCTTCATGTCTTATTGGGCAGGGATGATGAATGGAGAGGATCGGGAGATGATGGAACGGGGGTCCAAGATGTTGAAGGCCAGCGCTTCAGCCATGATGAGGATCTGCGCAGCGTCGGGTGAGAAGATCCTGGACTAATGGGAGATCTCGGTTGCAATCTGGAGCTAAAGCTGGGTTTCATCGTCATCTCAGGATGTTTTGCTGCCCCTGCGTGGGCATGGTTTTCTGCTCCTGCGTGAGCCCTGTTGGAGTCCCATTAATTCTAGTATGTTTGATACTAAAAGTATTTGGTGTCTGTGGGTTTTCGCCCCGTGGCAGGCTGCTCGATGACGAGTGCTTGCAGTGGGTTTCCCATAGATGCGTTGAACTTGCGTTCCCCTTTCTAGTTTCCTGGGTAGTTGCAGTCCGGACAAACTATTTGTATTTCCGTTATGTCAAGTAATGGAAAGGGGTGATGCCCGGTTCAAAAAAAAAAAAAAACTACCGCTGAATACACAAAATCCTGCCTCTCATACCCTCATGGACGCACGCACACACGGTTACCGATCCCGCCTTAAATAATCTCTTTCACAACCGATACCTCATTTGCAAATCCTTAAATCCATATTATACATGCACGTCAAACCTAATCTAAAGCAGAGCCGTCTGGTCAGCCATGGCCGTGTCCGGCGGCGCCCACTCAAATGTTGGTCCGGGCACTGAGAAGGTTGAGTAGGACATGGGACATGGACCGGCTCATGAGAGTCGAGGCACCATCGTCTCCCATGCCCTACTCTTTATCGTCGGAGTCCGAAACCTTCACGGCACAATGACAAGCCATTCACTCTTACGCATTGTTGGACGATCATCAACAATTGCCCTAAGTTCAAGGATCAGTACCGTGAACTTCAAAGGAGGAGAGGCAAAAAGTCGGCCGCGTTGGCCGGAGGTGGAGATGGTGAGGCGTTGAAGAGGCCGAGCGACAAGACCAACTCCAAGGTGGATGGCATACGTGATGCATCATTTATGGCCTTGCATGAGACTTTGAATGGCATGATGTCTCAAAAGGATGCGAGGGACGAGAAGAAGCGACAAAGCAAGGATGAGCAAATGAAGCAATACCTAGTGATTACGACATAGACCTGGGGTAGGGTCATAGGCCTGACCTATACGCCCTATCCAAGGTCATTGTCCTAGAAACAAAGAAGCTCAAGAGACAACAGGAAAGGCTCTACAAAGGTGTCAAGAGCAATCCACTCGACCTACCAGTTACTCGGAGACCCCTCCTTCCTGAAGTAACTCAACCACTCGACCATACAAGAACCCACTCGACTTATAGAAGACCAGGAGCCATCTAGAACAGCAACGGACGAGCGTTCACTCTGTAGTCTTTAAGGCCATTAAGGCATTTAAGGCTGGCGTTACCAGTGACGCCTCCTCTTTATGTACATTGAACTCTTGGTAACAGAGGATGGCCGGGTTCCTGGCGCACTCTATATAAGCCACCCTCCTCCTCTGGCACAAGGGTTCGCACCCCATGTAACACACACACACGTAATATAGTCGACCGCCTCCGGGCACCGAGACGTAAGGTTGTTACTTCCACTGCGAAGGGCCTGAACTCGTAAAACCCGTGTGTACAACTTCGCCATAGCTAGGATCTTGCCTCCTCATACCTACCCCCCATTCTACTGTCAGTCTTAGATCCATGATAGTTGGCGCCCACCGTGGGGCAGGTGTCTTAGCGACTTGTTGGTGAAGTTGCGATTTTTCCGATTCCCATCATCATGGTTTCCGGCGGAGGATTGGCTGAGGGCCGCGAGATCCGTCTCGGCTCGCTCGTTTTCGTCGCCGACGACTCCGCCTGGCTTCAAGAGGCTCCACTCGACATCGAGGCGCTCCCCGTCCGCGGGGCGACGCACTTCCGCGCATGCGTCCGCGGCATCCTTCTCCGGCAGCCGTCGACCCAGTATCGTTTGGCTCCTGTGGCGTCATCGCTCGCCGCTGTTCGCCGGCGCAAGCGTTCCGGTCGGTCGCGGCTCCAGTGGTGGGTGAGACACGCGGTGGCTCGTCAGTCGGCCACCCCACAAGTCGCGGCAATCGAGCCCGACGAAACTCTCTACGGCCTATTCGACTGGCTCCGTCGAGACCGCATCCGAGTGCGATAGCAGCGATCCCGTGGCGGAAGTCTTGATGGTCAACAGAGGACGCAGTCCTCCTGGCTTCCCCCGCGACGACGGTGGTGACGGCGGTGGTGATCCGTCGCGCACTCACGAGGAGTACCGCCCCGAGCCTCTTTCTTCACAACAGAGGGAAGAGCTCCGCCGCCACAATATGGATGCACTTCACACTCCTATCGTTGGAGAAACCCCCGAGGCTCGGGCCTTGGAGGAGGCGCGCCTGGCCAACTCGGCTGAGCGCACTCGACTGGAGAACCTGCAATATGCACTCGACGAGCGTGCTCGGCAGCGGATCCCTGAGTCCAGTCGACGACAACTTTTTCCGCCTCAACCTCAGGTATACCGCACTCCGATTCAAAATCTCACGGCAGCGGCCCGCATAGCAGAGTCAATTCAGCCTTCCCAGTCGGTGGCTGGCAGAGGTTTGATGCAGATCCGGGCCTTGCTCCAGGCGGCCGGAGAGCAGAACACATCAGTATCTCAGTCGTGGAATAAGATTCATAGCAGATCTGTGATGGCGGATACAGTTCAGTCGGCTCACAGCCCAAGATCACCCCTGCAGCGTGAAGGACGTTGGCACTGGAAAGACCAGTACAGAAACCGCGAGCAATATGATCACCGACACGGCCACGATGATCGTCGTCGAGTGCCCACGCCTCCTCCGAGGAGTGGGTCATATTTGCCTCGGCGGCATGATGACAGGCGCCCTCACAGCGGCGAGCGAAGAATACCAGTCGATCCAAGGGAGCCGGGCTTTGATGCGAGATCTATTCTCGTTCAAGGTCTGGTTGAAAGGCGCTACCTCTTGAGCACTGCGTTGATTTTCCCTTGAAGAGGAAAGGGTGATGCAGCAAAGTATCGTAAGTATTTCCCTCAGTTTTTGAGAACCAAGGTATCAATCCAGTAGGAGGCCACGCACGAGTCCCTCGCACCTACACAAACAAATAAATCCTCGCAACCAAAACGATAAGGGGTTGTCAATCCCTCACGGTCACTTACGAGAGTGAGAACTGATAGATATGATAAGATAATATTTTTGGTATTTTTATGACAAAAATGCAAAGTAAAATAAAAGTCAATAAAAATAACTAAGTGTTGGAAGATTAATATGATGGAAAATAGACCCGGGGGCCATAGGTTTCACTACTGGCTTCTCTCAAGAGCATAAGTATTTACGGTGGGTGAACAAATTACTGTTGA
>LR880969.1:762057561-762073060 GCA_904067115.1 Aegilops sharonensis | reverse complement strand
TCAACAATAATAACATAGATAGATCATATAACAATCCCTCAACATGCAACAAAGAGTCACTCCAAAGCCACTAATAGCGGAGAACAAATGTAGAGATTATGGTAGGGTACGAAACCACCTCAAAGCTATTCTTTCGGATCAATCTATAAAAGAGTCCGTACTAGAATAACACCTTAAGACACAAATCAACCAAAACTCTAATGTCACCTAGATACTCCATTGTCACCTCAAGTATCCGTGGGCATGATTATACGATATGCATCACACAATCTCAGATTCATCCAACCAACACAAAGTACTTCAAAGAGTGCCTCAAAGTTTCTACCGGAGAGTCAAGAAAATGTGTGCCAACCCCTATGCATAGGTTCATGGGCGGAACCCGCAAGTTGGTCACCAAAACATACATCAAGTGGCACGTGATATCCCATTGTCACCACACATAAACACGGCAAGACATACATCAAGTGTTCTCATAAAAGACTCTATCCCATAAGATAACTTCAAAGGGGAAACTCAATTCATCACAAGAGAGTAGAGGGGGAGAAGAAACATAAGATACAACTATAATAGCAAAGCTCGCGATACATCAAGATCGTATCACCTCAAGAACACGAGAGAGAAAGAGAGAGAGATCAAACACATAGCTACTGGTACATACCCTCAGCCCCGAGGGTGAACTACTCCCTCCTTGTCATGGAGAGCGCCGGGATGATGAATATGGCCATCGGTGAGGGTTCCCCCCTCCGGCAGGGTGCCGGAACAGGGTCCCGATTGGTTTTTGGTGGCTACAGAGGCTTGCGGCGGCGGAACTCCCGATCTATCTTCTGTTCTGGAAGTTTTACGATAAGTAGGAATATATGGGTGCAGGGGGTACTCGGTGGAGCTACAGGGGCCCCACGAGGCAGGGGGCACGCCCTAGGGGGGTGGGCGCGCCCCCACCCTCGTGAGCACCTCCCGTATCTTCTGACATAGAGTCCAAGTCTATCCGATGGCTTTCCTTCCAAAAATAACTTCTCCAGTTGATTTCATTCCGTTTTGACTCCGTTTGATATTCCTTTTCTTCGAAACACCGAAATAGGCATAAAACAGCAAATTTCGGCTGGCCTCCGGTTAATAAGTTAGTCCCAAAAGTAATATAAAAGTGGAAAATAAAGCCCAATATTGCCCAAAACAGTAGATAATATAGCATGGAGCAATCAAAAATTATAGATACGCTGGAGACGTATCAAGCATCCCCAAGCTTAATTCGTGCTCGTCCTCGAGTAGGTAAATGATAAAAAAGATAATTTTTGATGCGGAGTGCTACTTGGCATAGTTTCAATGTAAATCTTCTTAATTGTGGTATGAATATTCAGATCCATAATATTCAAGACAAAATTTCATATTGACATAAAAATAATAATACTTCAAGCATACTAACAAAGCAATTATGTCTTCTCAAAATAACATGGCCAAAGAAAGTTATCCCTACAAAATCATATAGTTTGGCTATGCTCCATCTTCCCCACACAAAATATTTAAATCATGCACAACCCCGATGACAAGCCAAGCAATTGTTTCATACTTTTGACATTCTCAAAACTTTTTCAATCTTCACGCAATACATGAGCGTGAGCCATGGACATAGCACTATAGGTGGAATAGAATGGTGGTTGTGGAGAAGACAAAAAGGAGAAGATAGTCTCACATCAACTAGGCGTATCAACAGGCTATGGAGATGCCCATCAATAGATATCAATGTGATTGAGTAGGGATTGCCATGCAACGGATGCACTAGAGCTATAAGCATGTGAAATCTCAACAAAAGAAACTAAGTGGGTGTGCATCCAACTCGCTTGCTCACGAAGACCTAGGGCATTTTGAGGAAGCCCATCATTGGAATATACAAGCCAAGTTCTATAATGAAAGATTCCCACTAGTATATGAAAGTGACAACATAGGAGCCTCTCTATCATGAAGATCACGGTGCTACTTTGAATCACAAGTGTGGTAAAAGGATAGTAGCATTGCCCCTTCTCTCTTTTTTTCTCATTTTTTTATTTGGGCCTTTTCTCTTTTTTTATGGTCTCTTTATTTATTTATTTTTATTTTTCGTCCGGAGTCTCATCCCGGCTTGTGGGGGAATCACAGTCTCCATCATCCTTTCCTCACTGGGACAATGCTCTAATAATGATGATCATCACACTTTTATTTACTTACAACTCAAGAATTACAACTCGATTCTTAGAACAAAATATGACTCTATATGAATGCCTCCGGCGGTGTACCGGGATGTGCAATGACTCATGAGTGACATGTATGAAAGAATTATGAACGGTGGCTTTGCCACAAATACGATGTCAACTACATGATCATGCTAAGCAATATGACAATGATGGAGCGTGTCATAATAAATGGAACGGCGGAAAGTTGCATGGCAATACATCTCGGAATGGCTATGGAAATGCCATGATAGGTAGGTATGGTGGCTGTTTTGAGGAAGATATATGGTGGGTGTATGATACCGGCGAAAAGTGCGCGGTATTAGAGAGGCTAGCAATGGTGGAAGGATGAGAAAAGTGCGTATAATCCATGGACTCAACATTAGTCATAAAGAACTCATATACTTATTGCAAAAATCTACAAGTTATAAAAGCAAAGTATTACGCGCATGCTCCTAGGGGGATAGATTGTTAGGAAAAGACCATCGCTCGTCCCCGACCGCCACTCATAAGGAAGACAATCAATAAATAAATCATGCTCCGACTTCATCACATAACGGTTCACCATACATGCATGCTACGGGAATCACAAACTTTAACACAAGTATTTCTCAAATTCACAACTACTTAACTAGCATGACTCTAATATCACCATCTTCATATCTCAAAACAATTATCAAGCATCAATCTTTTCTTAGTATTCAACACACTCATAAGAATTCTTACAAATCTTGTATGCTTAGCATATTATAATTATTTAAGCAAATTACCATGCTATTTAAGACTCTCAAAATAATATAAGGGAAGCATGAGAGTTCATCTATTTATTCAAAATAAAACCACCATTGTGCTCTAAAATATAGAAGTGAAGAACTAGAGCAAATGACAAACTACTCCGAAAGATATAAGTGAAGATCAATGAGTAGCTAAATAATTATGCAACTACGTGAAGACTCTCTAACATTTAAGAATTTCGGATCTTGATATTTTATTCAAACAACGAGAAAAAGAAAATAAAATGACATTTCAAGGATAGCACACATCATGTGAAGAAGCAAAAACTTAGGTTCAACCGATACTAACCGATAATTGTTGGAGAAGAAAGGTGGGATGCCTACCGGGGCATCCCCAACCTTAGATGCTTGAGACTTCTTGAAATATTATCTTGGGGTGCCTTGGGAATCCCCAAGCTTGAACTTTTGTGTCTCCTTAATTCCTATCATATCATGGTTTCTCTTTTTATCAAAAGCTTCATTCACAACAAACTCAACAAGAACTCGTGAGATAGGTTAGTATAAACCAATGCAAAACCTTATCATTTCCTACTGTAACGAATCACTAAAATTATTATTCAACATTGCATACTAAATTCCTCTGCATATTTAATACTCCTATCCTCAAATAGAATCATTAAACAAGCAAACATATGCGAACATAACAGCAATCTTCCAAAACAGTATAGTCTGTGAAGAATGCAAGAGTATCAATACTTCCCTAACTCCAAAAATTATGAACTAAAATTCCAAATGTAATAAATTTATCAGAGCTCAATATGCAAAAAGATTCAACACTATACCACTCTATGACTTTTCTAGGGAATTTTTGCAACATCGGTAAACTTCCTGTTTTCAAACAGCAATATGTATACTAGCAAAATAAGCATGGCAAAGGCTATCCTTGACTTTTTTTATTGAAACTAAAGATGCAAAACATTATTATAAATAACAGCAAGCAAAGCAAAAGAAAATAAAATGACGCTCCAAGCAAAACACATATCATGTGGTGAATAAAAATATTGCTCCAAGTAAAGTTACCGATGAATGAAGACGAAAGAGGGGATGCCTTCCGGGGCATACCCAAGCTTAGACGCTTGGTTATCCTTGAATATTACCTTGGGGTGCCTTGGGCATCCCCAAGCTTAGGCTCTTGCCACTCATTATTCCATAGTCCATCGAATCTTTACCCAAAACTTGAAAACTTCACAACACAAAACTTAACAGAAAACTCGTGAGCTCCGTTAGCGAAAGAAAACAAAACACCACTTCAAGGTACTGTAATGAACTCATTATTTATATATATTGGTGTTAAACCTACTGTATTCCAACTTCTCTATGATTTATAAACTATTTTACTAGCCATAGATTCATCCAAATAAGCAAGCAACACAATGAAAGCAGAATCTGTCAAAAACAGAACAGTCTGTAGTAATCTGTAACTAACGCAAACTTCTGGAACTCAAATTTTTTTTAAAAAAATTGGTGGACCTGATGTATTTGTCTCGTAATCATCTTAAAAAATAATCAACTAAATAGCACTCTCCAGTAAAATTTTTTAGCTAATCTCGTGAGCACTAAAGTTTCTGTTTTTTACAGCATGATCATAAAGACTTCACCCAAGTCTTCCCAAAGGTTCTACTTGGCACAAACACTAATTAAAACATAAAAACACATATAAACAGAAGGTAGATGGATTATTTACTACTAAACAGAACCAAAAAGCAAGAAACTAAAATAAAATTGGGTTGCCTCCCAACAAGTGCTATCGTTTAACGCCCCTAGCTAGGCATTATGATTTCAATGATGCTCACATAAAAGATAAGAATTGAAACATAAAGAGAGCATCATGAAGAATATGAATAGCACATTTAAGTCTAACCCACTTCCTATGCACAGGGATTTTGTGAGCAAACAACTTATGGGAACAATAATCAACTTGCATAGGAAGGTAAAACAAGCATAACTTCAAAACTTTAAGCACATAGAGAGGAAACTTGATATTATTGCAATTCCTACAAGCATATATTCCTCCCTCATAATAATTTTCAGTAGCATCGTGAATGAACTCAACAATATAACCAACACCTAAATCATTATTTTCATGATCTACTAGCATATAAATTTTATTACTCTCCACGTAAGCAAATTTCTTCTCATGAATAATAGTGGGAGCAAACTCAGCAAAATAACTATCATGTGATTGAAAATTAAGATCAAGATGACAAGTTTCATGGTTATCATTCTTTATAGCATACGTGTCATCACAATAATCATCATAGATAGGAGGCATGCTTTCATCATAGTAAATTTGCTCATCAAAGCTTGGGGGACAAAAAATATCATCTTCATCAAACATAGCTTCCCCAAGCTTGTGGCTTTGCATATCATTAGCATCATGGATATTCAAGGAATTCATACTAACAACATTGCAATCATGCTCATCATTCACATATTTTATGCC
Source organism: Aegilops sharonensis (assembly GCA_904067115.1). Taxonomy (NCBI): domain Eukaryota; kingdom Viridiplantae; phylum Streptophyta; class Magnoliopsida; order Poales; family Poaceae; genus Aegilops; species Aegilops sharonensis. The sequence continues at coordinate 762,067,622 of LR880969.1, read as the reverse complement.
AAGCATTCTATGTAATTCTTCTTCTAGCACTTTGGCACAATTTTCCTTTCCATCATTCTCACGAAAGATATTAAAAAGGTGAAGCGTATGAGACAAACTCAATTCCATTTTTTTGTAATTTTCTTTTATAAACTAGACAAGTGCTAAAACTAGAAAAAAAGATTTGATTGCAAGATCTAAAGATATACCTTCACTTACCTAGCCTCCCCGGCAACGGCACCAGAAAGGAGCTTGATGTCTACTACACAAGCTTCTTCTTGTAGACGTTGTTGGGCCTGCAAGTGCACAGGTTTGTAGGATAGTAGAAAATTTCCCTCAAGTGGATGACCTAAGGTTTATCAGTCCGTGGGAGGCGTAGGATGAAGATGGTCTCTCTCAAACAACCCTGCAACCAAATAACAAAGAGTCTCTTGTGTCCCCAACACACCCAATACAATGGTAAATTGTATAGGTGCACTAGTTCGGCGAAGAGATGGTGATACAAGTGCAATAGGGATGGTAGATATAGGTTTTTGTAAACTGAAAATATAAAAACAGCAAGGTAGCAAGCGGTAAAAGTGAGCGTAAACGGTATTGCAATGCTAGGAAACAAGGCCTAGGGTTCATACTTTCATTAGTGCAAGTTCTCTCAACAATAATAACATAGATAGATCATATAACAAACCCTCAACATGCAACAAAGAGTCGCTCCAAAGCCAATAATAGCGGAGAACAAATGTAGAGATTATGGTAGGGTACGAAACCACCTCAAAGCTATTCTTTCGGATAAATCTATAAAAGAGTTCGTACTAGAATAACACCTTAAGAATCAAATCAACCAAAACCCTAATGTCACAAAGATACTCCATTGTCACCTCAAGTATCCGTGGGCATGATTATACGATATGCATCACACAATCTCAGATTCATCCAACCAACACAAAGTACTTCAAAGAGTGCCCCAAAGTTTCTACCGGAGAGTCAAGAAAACGTGTGCCAACCCCTATGCACAGGTTCTTGGGCGGAACCCGCAAGTTGGTCACCAAAACATACATCAAGTGGCACGTGATATCCCATTGTCACCACAGATAAACACGGCAAGACATACATCAAGTGTTCTCATAAAATACTCAATCCGATAAGATAACTTCAAAGGGGAAACTCAATTCATCACAAGAGAGTAGAGGGGGAGAAGAAACATAATATCCAATTATAATAGCAAAGCTCGCGATACATCAAGATCGTATCACCTTAAGAACACGAGAGAGAGAGAGAGAGAGAGAGAGAGAGAGATCAAACACATAGCTACTGGTACATACCCTCAGCCCCGAGGGTGAACTACTCCCTCCTCGTCATGGAGAGTGCCGGGATGATGAAGATGGCCACCGGTGAGGGTTCCCCCCTCCGGCAGGGTGCCAGAACAGGGTCCCAATTGGTTTTTGGTGGCTACCGAGGCTTGCGGCGGCGGAACTCCCGATCTATCTTCTGTTCTGGAAGTTTTACGATACGTAGGTATATATGGGTGCAGGGGGTACGTCGGTGGAGCTACGGGGGCCCCACGAGGCAGGGGGCGCGCCCTAGGGGGGTGGGCGCGCCCCCCACCCTCGTGAGCACCTCCCGTATCTTCTGACGTAGAGTCCAAGTCTATCCGGTGGATTTCCTTCCAAAAATAACTTCTCCAGTTGATTTCGTTCCGTTTTTACTCCGTTTGATATTCCTTTTCTTCGAAACACTGAAATAGGCATAAAACAACAAATTTGGGCTGGCCTCCGGTCAATAGGTTAGTCCCAAAAGTAATATAAAAGTGGAAAATAAAGCCCAATATTTCCCAAAACAGTAGATAATATAGCATGGAGCAATAAAAAATTATAGATACGTTGGAGACGTATCACCCTCCGACGCCGGCCCTTGCGAGTTGAGGTCGACACCGGCATGGGTAGCAGGGCCGCTTGCCGCTGACTGGGAACTTAATCTTTGGGCCTCTAGAAATAATGCAAGCCTGTAACTAAAATACCTAGAAAGGTGAACTGAATCTTTAGGCCTCTAGAAATAATGCAAGCCTGAAACTGAAATACCTAGAAAGGTGAACTGAATCTTTGGGCCTCTAGAAATAATGCAAGCCTGAAACTGAAATACCTAGAAAGGTGAACTGAATCTTTGGGCCTCTAGAAATAATGCAAGCCTGAAACCGAAATACATAGAAAGGTGAACTGAATCTTTGGGCCTCTAGAAATAATGCAAGCCTGTAACTAAAATACCTAGAAAGGTGATCTGAATCTTTAGGCCTCTAGAAATAATGCAAGCCTGTAACTAAAATACCTAGAAAGGTGATCTGAATCTTTAGGCCTCTAGAAATAATGCAAGCCTGTAACTAAAATACCTAGAAAGGTGATCTGAATCTTTAGGCCTCTAGAAATAATGCAAGCCTGAAATTGAAATACCGAGAAAGGTGAACTGAATCTTTGGGCCTCTAGAAAGAATGCAAGCCTGAAACTGAAATACCTAGAAAGGTGAACTGAATCTTTGGGCCTCTAGAAATAATGCAAGCCTGAAACTGAAATACCTAGAAAGGTGAACTGAATCTTTGGGCCTCTAGAAATAATGCAAGCCTGAAACCGAAATACATAGAAAGGTGAACTGAATCTTTGGGCCTCTAGAAATAATGCAAGCCTGAAACTGAAATACCTAGAAAGGTGAACTGAATCTTTGGGCCTCTAGAAAGATTTATTACCTCCTCAAGCAGCATCAAACAATTCCATGCGTGCACCACAAATCTATAGCAAGTTTGATCAGGATCTACTTTTCCAAATCAGAATTAGCGCTAGAGCAAGCAAGATCAATGATATGGACATGAGACAGAGAAGGAACTAACAAACTCACCCCTCTCGCGACCTCCCTGGTAGATGCGCTGCCGCAGAGCACGACAGAGGGAGAAAAACGACTGGTGAAGGGGGAGCGGGGCGACCTTCGAAGGTCAGAGGGAGAGGGCGGTCGGAGTAGGGCGGCGGAGGCCGGAAGGAGAGGGCGACCGTAGGAGAGAGAGGGCGAGCAGCGCTTGGGCGGGCGGCCCTGATAACCCACAAGTGTAGGGGATCGCAACAGTTTTCGATAAGTAAGAGTGTTGAACCCAACGAGGAGCTAAAGGTAGAATAAATATTCCCTCAAGTTCTATCGACCACCGATACAACTCTACGCACGCTTGACGTTCGCTTTACCTAGAACAAGTATGAAACTAGAAGTACTTTGTAGGTGTGATAGGATAGGTTTGCAAGATAATAAAGAACACGTAAATATAAACTAGGGGCTGTTTAGATAAAGATGCAATAAAGTAAATATAGCGAGTGTGGAGAAGTGGTGGTAGGAGTTGTGAAATTGCCCCTAAGCAATTGACTATGTTACTAGGCCGGTAATCACTATTGCAATTCTATTTGAGGGAGAGGCATAAGCTGACATATCATCCCTTACTTGGAATTCTATGCACTTATGATTGGAACTCTAGCAAGCATCCGCAACTACTAAAGATTCATTAAGGTAAAACCCAACCATAGCATTAAAGCATCAAGTCCCCTTTTATCCCATATGCAAACAACCTACTTACTCGGGTTTGTGTTTCAGTCACTCACGCAACCCACCATAAGCAAATGATAAACATATTGCAAACCCTACAACAGGAATCCCTCACGCTTGCACGACACAGAGGGCACAATAGAACAGCACCAATAATAAAACATGCAACTCAAACCAATCATAGAAATTCATCAATCATTGATAGGACAACGAAAATCTACTCACACATCATAGGATGGCAACACATCATTGGAAAATAATATGAAGCATAAAGCACCATGTTCAAGTAGAGGGTACAACGGGTTGCGGGAGAGTGGACCGCTGAATATAGAAGGGGGAAGGTGATGGAGATGTTGGTGAAGATGACGACAGTGTTGGTGAAGATCGCGGTGATGATGATGGCCCCCGGCAGCGCTCCGGCGCCACTAGAAGCAAGGGGGAGAGATGCCCCCTTCTTCTTCTTCTTCCTTGACCTCCTCCCTAGATGGTAGAAGGGTTTCCCCTCTGGTCCTTGGCTCCCATGGCTTGGGAGGGGCGAGAGCCCCTCCGAGATTGGATCTATCTCTCTGTTTCTGCGTTCTCTCCTGGCTCTGTTTCACCGTTTTGTATATATATGGACATCCGTAACTCCGATTGGCCTGAAACCTTCGCCGTGATTTTTTTTCCGAAAATTAGCTTTCTTGCGGCAAAAGAAGAGCATCAACCGCCTTACGGGTGGCCCACGAGAGCCCAGGCCGTGCCCAGGGGAGGGAGCGCCCCCTGTATCGTGGCCACCCTGGACATCGTTTCGCGTTGATTCTTCCTCCAGAAAATCATAAATATTCCAAAATAATTCTCCATCCGTTTTTATCCCGTTTGGACTCCGTTTGATATTGGGTTTCTGCGAAACAAAAAACATGCAACAGACAGGGACTGGCACTGGGCACTGGATCAATATGTTAGTCCCAAAAAATAGTATAAAAAGTTGCCAAAAGTATATGAAAGTTGAAGAATATTGGCATGGAACAATAAAAAATTATAGATACGACGGAGACATATCAGCACCCCCAAGCTTAATTCCTGCTCGTCCACGAGTAGGTAAATGATAAAAAAAGATAATTTTTGATGTGGAATGCTACCTAGCATAATCTTGATCATATGTCTAATCATGGCATGAATATTAAGACACGAGTGATTCAAAGCAATAGTCTATCATTTGACATAAAAAACAATAATACTTCGAGTGTACCAATAAAGCAATCAGGTCTTTTCAAAACAACATGGCCAAAGAAAGCTATCCCTACAAAATCATATAGTCTGGCTGTTGCTCTATCTTCATCACACAAAGTATTTAATCATGCACAACCCCGATGACAAGCCAAGCAATTGTTTCATACTTTAATAATCTCAAACTTTTTCAACTTTCACGCAATACATGAGCGTGAGCCATGGACATAGCACTATAGGTGGAATAGAATATGATGATGGGGGTTATGTGGAGAAGACAAAAAAGGAGAAAGTCTCACATCAACGCGGCTAATCAACGGGCTATGGAGATGCCCATCAATTGATGTCAATGTGAGGAGTAGGGATTGCCATGCAACGGATGCACTAGAGCTATAAGTATATGAAAGCTCAAACTGAAACTAAGTGAGTGTGCATCCAACTTGCTTGCTCATGAAGACCTAGGGCATTTGAGGAAGCCCATCGTTGGAATATACAAGCCAAGTTCTATAATGAAAATTCCCACTAGTATATGAAACTGATAACTCAAGAGACTCTCTATATGAAGAGCATGGTGCTACTTTGAAGCACAAGTGTGGTAAAAGGATAGTAACATTGCCCCTTCTCTCTTTTTCTCTCATTTTTTTGTTTTATCTTTCTTTCTATTTTTTGGGCCTTTTTTTTGGCCTTTCTCTTTTTTTTTCGTCCGGAGTCTCATCCCGACTTGTGGGGGAATCATAGTCTCCATCATCCTTTCCTCACTGGGGCAATGCTCTAATAATGATGATCATCACAATTTTATTTACTTACAACTCAATATCTAGAACAAAGATATGACTCTATATGAATGCTTCCGGCGGTGTACCGGGATGTGCAATGATCTAGCGTAGCAATGACATCAAAAAACGGACAAGCCATGAAAACATCATGCTAGCTATCTTACGATCATGCAAAGCAATATGAGAATGAAAATCTCAAGTCATGTATATGATGATGATGAAAGTTGCATGGCAATATATCTCGGAATGGCTATGAAAATGCCATGATAGGTAGGTATGGTGGCTGTTTTGAGGAAGATATAATGAGGCTTATGTGTGATAGAGCGTATTGTATCACGGGGTTTGGATGCACCGGCGAAGTTTGCACCAACTCTCAAGGTGAGAAAGGGCAATGCACGGTACCGAAGAGGCTAGCAATGGTGTAAGGGTGAGAGTGCGTATAATCCATGGACTCAACATTAGTCATAAAGAACTCATATACTTATTGCAAAAATCTACAAGCCATTGAAAAAAAGTACTACACGCATGCTCCTAGGGGGATAGATTGGTAGGAAAATACCATCGCTGGTCCCCGACCGCCACTCATAATGAAGACAATCAATAAATAAAATTGTGCTCCAACTTCATCACAAAGCGGTTCACCATACGTGCATGCTACGGGAATCACAAACCTCAACACAAGTGTCTCTACAATCCACAACCACCCACTACCATGACTCTAATATCACCACCTTTATATCGCAAAACTATTGCAAGGAATCAAACATATCATATTCATCGATCTACAAGTTTATGTAGGATTTTATGACAAACCATGTGAATGACCAATTCCTGTCATCTCTATAAATAGATATAAGTGAAGCAAGAGAGTTTAATTCTTTCTACAAAAGATATGCCCACGCTCTAACAAATATAAGTGAAGCAAAAGAGCATTCTACAAATGGCGGTTGTCTATATGAAGAGAAACAGGCAATCCAAACTTCAAATGATATAAGTGAAGCACATGAAGCATTCTATAAAGCCATACTCACAAGATTTAAGTGAAGTGCAATGAGCATTCTATAAATCAACCAAGGACAATCTCATACCAGCATGGTGCATAAAAGAAAAATGAAAACTAAATGCAAAATACGCTCCACGACTTGCACATAATGCATGAACGAAACGAATTCGAAAACATACCGATACTTGTTGAAGAAAGAGGGGATTCCTTCCGGGGCATCCCCAAGCTTAGACGCTTGAGTCTCCTTGAATATTTACTTGGGGTGCCTCGGGCATCCCCAAGCTTGAGCTCTTGCCTCTCTTCCTTTTCCTCATATCGAGACATCCTCGATTAGACACTACATCCACACGAAACTTCAACAGAAAACTCGGTAAGATCCGTTAGTATAATAAAGCAAATCACCACTCTAAGTATTGTTGCAAACCAATTCATATTTTATTTTTGAATTGTTTCTACTATAATATAGCTTTTCCATGGCTTAATCCACTGATATAAATTGATAAATTCATCAAAACAAGCAAACTATGCATCAAAAACAGAATCTGTCAAAAACAGAACAGTCTGTAGCAATCTAAACATCCACCATACTTCTGGTACTTGAAAAATTCTGCAAAAATTAGGAAAAATAAAAAATTTGTACAGAAATACATTGCAAAAAGAATCATAACCATTTGATGTTCGAGTAAAAAAATTAAAATTCACGCACTACAGCCAACGTTTCTGTCCTGCACCGTACAAACCAACAAGCATTGTAAACATCCTAAAGGCAAACCTTGGCACATTATTTTTATAATACAATGGAATTTTACAAGGGGATAATTATTTTTATTGAAAAGTTTCTGTAATTAAGATTCACAAAGTTCCCATGGGCATGAACAAAGTTCAAGGACGTCCCCCACTTTCACAATGCTCGTCTCTCTCACTTTCACTTTTCTTTTTGAAAAAGTTTTGGGTTCCCCTCTTTATTTTTTTTGTTTTTAAACTATATGAAAGCACTCAACAGAAATAAATGACTCTCTAAAACTTCCGGGTTGTCTCCCTGTCAGCACTTTCTTTAAAGCCATTAAGCTAGGCATTTAGTGCTCAAGTAATGGATCCACCCGGATCCCAAGGTATATCAAAGCCAATTTTAATTAACAATGATTTGTAATTTAGTAGTGAGCACAAAGTAACATATATCATGCAACAACGAAGTCTAACTCTCTTCCTATGCGTCGGCATGTCATACAAGAACAATTCATACACACCAAGTAAAGGCCAATGCATAGTATAAGCAGTTTCTTGCAATTCTATCGTGTTCGAAACATAGAGAGGTGGAGACATAGTTCCTCTCTCATAATAATTGCAAGTAGGAGAAGCAAGCACATGCATATTACATTCATAAAAATCATCATATGCAATGGTAAAAGGCAACCCATCAATATAATCCTTACTAAGCGCAAATTTCTCCGATATAGTGTAGTCGGGAGAATTCAAAAAGATAATAGGACCATCATGCGTGGGTGCAATAGCAAAAATTTCATGTTTAACATAAGGAACTATAGCAAGTTCATCTCCATAAGCATAATTCATATTGGTATCTTGGCCACAAGCATAGCAAGCATCATCAAAAAGGGATATTTCAAACAAATTCAAGGGATCATAGCAATCATCCTTCGGTAAGCACAAAGAGGAATTAAATAATGTATGAGTCGGAGGGTTACTCTCATTAGAAGGTGGGCACGGGTAGCTAATCCGCTCGTCCTCCTTTGGTTCTTCGCTCTCCTCATCATATTTTTCATCCAATGAGCTCACTGTTTCATCAATTTCTTCTTCCACAGCTTCCTGCAAAATATTAATCTCTTCTTGGACAGCGTTGACTTTCTTCTTAAAAGCATTAATATAGTAATTGTATTCATAATTTTCATAGCAATATCCAAGTATAGCAAGATTTTCCGGCCTATAACCATCATCATCAAAAGCTTCATACTTTTCAAACAAAGCTTCAATATCATAGGCAGCCTTAAAAGCAACAAATTCTTCTATTTGTTCCACATCATAGTAATCATATATACCATTAGCATAAGAAGATAAGGTTTCATTATCGTTAAATTTGCATGAAAATGGGAGGTGTGGAGCCTCCATCCTATAGAAACAAGTAATATCATATCTCAAGCATAGATTCCAGGCATACCAACGCAACATAATAAATTGATCCCATAATAGTTTCCCTTTTTGTATCGAGCGATAATCCCTAAAGTATTCACGTTGATCCAACATGTCTCCCATTATAAAGTTGAGTGGGGTTTTCTCAGGATTATCAAAGTCGTACATAATATCTCTCACATAATGAGAATCGGGGGTTTTAGGAGTTACCCCATCTACATGAGTAGCAAGTACCTCTAATTTTTTTGGTATTTTGTGTTCCATATCCATAACTAAAGATAGAGAACAACTAAGAACGGCAAATAAAAATTACTTAGTGATAAAGAAAACAAGCACACATGAGAATATTCACCCCACACTATGACTCCCCGGCAACGACGCCAGAAAAAGGTCTTGATAACCCACAAGTGTAGGGGATCGCAACAGTTTTCGATAAGTAAGAGTGTCGAACCTGTAGCGACCCGACCCGAATGGATCAAGTCTCTGTGCTTATGTGTCATCCCTGGATAGGTATGCTGACACACACAGTACTCGAGGATTTATAACAGAGGTAAATCACATGTATAAAGTAACGTAAATACTATTACCTCAATCCAAATATAGCGGAAGCAACAAGGTTGTGGATTCCCATCAACACCAATGGCAAAGTTGAGTATAGGAAATCGTAACCCTAACGTATCACTTACTCGTCGTCTGAGAAATCTGCAACATGAAAAGTTGCAGCCCGAAAACGGGTCAGCACATGGAATATGCTGGCAATGTAACACATAGAGAATAATGGAATGATAAGCCTATACTACATGCATATATGGCTGGTGGAAAAAGCTCTATGGTTATAAGGTTTTGCGAAAAGACAATTTTTCCCTACTACAAAGAAATAAATTTGTTTAACTATCATGGTGGTTGTTAAACATTGAGAATGGTTGACAGCATCCTCAATCCCAATTAAAAGTACTCATTAAAACCCAAACAAATTATATTAAGTAACGTGATGAGATCAACAGGATAACCCAAGAACTAGATACTCAAGATGTCCATAACCGGGGACACGGCTAACCATGATTAGTTTGTACGCTCCGCAGAGGTTTGCGCACTTTTCCCCACAAGACTCGATCTCCTCCGTTGGATTTCTCGCACTACATGGTGTTTGAGAAACGGATGACCGAGACATAGTCTTTCAGAAGCGTTTGCACCTTACGATGGGTAGACCGTACCACCTAGAACCCCTACATCTGCTAGTCTACCACTGTAATAGTTCACACGACTTAATCAACTATGCTAGAGCCCATAATAGCTTGTGGCTGCACACGAAAGTTTCTAGCATGAATAATCTTATGATCCCTTTGAGCCTGGGTGGCGGTCCGAAGAAAAACATGCAAGTCCTG
>LR880969.1:762042925-762057370 GCA_904067115.1 Aegilops sharonensis | reverse complement strand
TACGCTCCGCAGAGGTTTGCGCACTTTTCCCCACAAGACTCGATCTCCTCCGTTGGATTTCTCGCACTACATGGTGTTTGAGAAACGGATGACCGAGACATAGTCTTTCAGAAGCGTTTGCACCTTACGATGGGTAGACCGTACCACCTAGAACCCCTACATCTGCTAGTCTACCACTGTAATAGTTCACACGACTTAATCAACTATGCTAGAGCCCATAATAGCTTGTGGCTGCACACGAAAGTTTCTAGCATGAATAATCTTATGATCCCTTTGAGCCTGGGTGGCGGTCCGAAGAAAAACATGCAAGTCCTGATAGAAACCAGGTGCCTCAATCCACCAAGATGTGTGTTTAAGTTGCCACCTTAAATAAGCCATTGATTTAACAATCTCACATCTGTCATGGAATACACTCACCCAATCCACGTCTACTAGTATAGCATGGCATAATAAGCAAACGTAGAAGTAACTCCCAAAGGTTTCATAAGTAAAACAGGTAATAGGTACTACCTCAATCTACTTCCCATCCCACAATTTAATTAGATCCTAATCATGCAAGTGTTTGAGGATTGATCTAATGCATAAAACTGGGTATGAGAAAGTATGATCAAAGTGTTACTTGCCTGCAATGTTGATGAAGATGATTCGCACTCAAACTCTTGATAGTTCTACTCGTCACACTCCGGTCAATCTATCGTAATCAAGCAATAGTAACCACACATAAGCAATCACTCAAAAGATCAGAAAGAACGAAGAAATCGATTCGGAAAACATCAAAACCAAGCAAATAACTCTCGCAACATAAAGCAATTTCTAACAGTACCAAAATCATGTGTATTTGGCCTTATCAGAAAGTTTAGGTCAAGAGCTTCGATTTGCAAAAAGAATCAACTAATTCGGAGTTACGAAACTCAAGTTATGATCAAACGAAGTTTGAATACAAATCTGTTCTAATTCAAATTTTAAATTATCAAAGACATGTTTGAGTTGTATTACTGGATAGAGAGGATCATAACAAAGACGTGAGCGTTGGTTTCGTTGAATTTGGACTAACGAGTAAAAAGTTATGAGGGTTTGAAAATCAGGGGCTAATCTGTGAAGAAAAATCTCACAAATAGGTCCCCGGCCGGAAATTAAAATAAAAAGAAAAAGGAAAAACTCTACGGAACGAACGTTCGCTACTTAAGAAAAACGGTTGAAATAAATAAAAAAAACTATAGATCTAATCCTATCCATCTAACCTAGATCGGACGGACGAGGAGCACCGGCGGCTTACCGCGGTGGTGGGCGTCGACGTCGCCGGAGAAGGATACGGCAGCGGCGTCGGGGTCGTCGGGGTGGCTGCTCCGGCGGTTCTCCGGCGTGGCCGCGTGGTCGGGGAGAAGCGGCGCGGCAAGAGGAGGAGGATGGCGTCGTCGGTGGTGGTCCGCGACGACGGGACGGGGCGGAGCGGCGGCGGCGGATCTCGTCGGGGCGGAAGCTCCGGCGAGGGCGGCGATGGTGGCTCGGGGAGGGGCGGAACGGGGCCCGGGGCTCCAGATTTATAGGGCGGGAGGAGGCGGCGGCTCTTGCGTGGAGGAGGGGGCGTCCGGTGGCGTGGGGAAGGGGCAGCCGGAGGCGGGCGGCGCTCGGACTCCGGCGAGTCCGGGTCGCGCACTGGAGGAGGAGGCGGCGGCGCTGACGGGCCGGCTGGGCCTTGGCCTGGCTTCGGCTGGGCAGGCCCAGTTCGGCGAGAGGATTTTTTTTAAAAAAAACAGACAAACAAAAATAAAAAAATAAAATAAATAGAAATATTATATAGGCATATATTATATCAAAATTTTCAGAAAAAGATTTCCAACAACCTGAACATTATTCTAGCTTCAAATAAAATACACAAAAATTCAAATAAAGCAAAGAGTGCTTCAGCTCTAATAAAATCCAATAAAAATCATTTTAAAAATACCAAAATGAATTCAAATTTATTCCTCTCCAATTTTCTGTTGTAGGGAATCATGTTACCCTATTTTCCATATATTTTATTTTTGGAGAAAAAAATAATTTGAATAAAACTCAAATAACTCCAAATTGAAAGTAAATTCAAAAGAACTTTGAATTTAATTCCTTGAAACTCCCAACTCATATTTCATATAATTTGAAGAAGTCATTTTATATTCGCTCGTGAAAATCATTGAGTTGCATAAAGTTTCAGAATTGGCAATATTCTCAAATGAAATTCAAATATTTTCAACACCCCTTGTCATTTAAATAAATGGAAGAAGTCATGTCATCTTCTCTCCAGGGTTTTGTGATGAAAATAATTTGAATTCCCGAAGATCATAAAAGCAAAATGAAAGTTTGGGAAAGTCCTTTTATTCCCTCTCATTTAACTTTCAAAAAGTTTCGAATTCACTCACTTTCAGTCAATCAATCAAGCAATTCAATCAAATCTATCTATTTGTTTATAACATTCCAAAATTTAGAATTTTGGGATGTTACAAACTACCACCCTTAAAATGAATCTCGTCCTCGAGATTCAGAGAGGCTAGCAAGAAATAGGTTAGGGTTTGGGGGTCTTCTCAGAAATCCATAGATCATCTTCGGGGTCTCGGGTGCTACCACCCTTAGAAGCATTGTTACGGTTCCATCAAAACTCATATACTCCATCCTTATTACTGACAGTGTCGGTCTTCTCAGGTCGTAAGGATAATTCCTTCTCTGGCTCTTCCGGTGGTGGCATAACCTTTTCCTCAATACTTTTGTCCATTCCTCTTGGTAAGGTTATTCCGAGACTGGGTCTTCATAGCTGACGAGTCTGGCGCCAATTCTAAACAACTAGCGATATCTCATGGTGGTCATCAATTTATGGTTTCTCCTGCAGGAAACGGGTTTGGGTTGAACCTCACCGTATATCCTACGGTTGGCAACAACTGCCTTGTACAAGGGGAAAAATGTTTATATCATTCTAAGGTTTAACAAGGTTTAATATCGTCGTCACTCTACTATAGGTAGGTCACTCAGATTTACCATCCCATATAGCAAAGCGAATAATAAGAGTAAGTCGGTATGGTGATCAATCCATCCCGCACCCAAATCATTACCTTGTACATTGTTTAGCGAATCTCGCATTCTAACACTCGGTCATCCTCACGAACATTGTAGAATTTTCTCTTGTCGACGAACCAAGTTCGGATAAATCCATTGATTCTGCAAGCCAAACAAACATCTATCGGTCCTTCACAACTCTCAGGTTTTGCGTAAACTCCTATAGAATCGTTGGTTGATAAAATGGTAACTTCTTCTAGGGTTTTTCCTTCTGCAAGAGTGTGCTTGCCTCTTGGTAGGTCCTGGGGCCTGTGGGTTATGGCCCATCTCATCACTTAAAATCCTTGAACACATCATCTGGGCAACTGATCATTATCCCAACATCCAACTTCCTGGCATACTTAAAATCCATCCAATTGCACTGTCTCTTTTCCTTATATTTGCACCAAACGGGGACATGATTACTCAGACTCTTCATGGAATTTCCATTGATCCATATTTCCAACATCATACCTCCTTTATATCCAACAGTAATTCATCTCTTCATCCTCGTGGAATATCCCACATACCGAGATAAAAACTTATACTTATGAAATCCATACTCCACTTCGTGGAACATCATTATCCTTTCCAGGGTCAAGCGTCCTTACAGGGGAATATTGGCCATCTTTGCATGGCATTTCTTCGTCTTGGAAACGTGAAACACATCATGAACTCCTGACAGTCCTTCGGGTGACTCCAACTTGTTAGCCATTTTCTCCCATACGTTCCAAACTCGGTATGGTCCTACAAATCTCGGGGCTAACCTTCCCTTAACTCCAGATCGTTTAAATCCTCGCAGAGGGGACACATGAAGACATGCTCCGTCTCCAATTTCAGACTTCCTCCTTGCGTTTTTGAGTATGCATAACTATTCTGCCTAGACCGAGCTACCTTCAGTCTATCTCGAATCAACTTAACATTCTCTTCTAACTCCTTGATCACATTTGGTCCAAACAACTGACGGTTCCAACTTCATCCCATATCAACGGTGTCTGGCTCCTTCTCCCATACAAAGTTTCAAAAGGGGCCATCTTCAAACTGACTTGGTAACTGTTGTTGAATGAGAACTCCGCGTAAGGTAGATTATCATCACTACTAGATCCATAATCTAGCGCACACGCTCTCAACATGTCCTCCAAAATCTGATTGACTCTCTTGATTTATCCATCTGTCTACGGATGAAAGGCTGTGCTGAACTCTAGCCTAGTACCCAAAGTCTAGTGCAGCTAATTCCAAAACTTTGAGGTAAACTGTGTTCCTCTACGATGGTCCTCGGAACTCCATGCAGACATACGATCCTGGTCAAATATATCCTGGCCAACTTTGCGCCTGTATAGGTGGTTTTCACTGGGATAAAGTGAGCCACTTTGGTCAAGCGAATCAACTACTACCTAGATAGAATCATATCCCAATCGGGTTCTGGGAAATCCGGAAATGAAATCCATGCCAAGCTTATCCTACTTCCATTCGGGTATCGGCATAGGCTGCAATAATCCTGCTGACTTCTGATGCTCTGCTTTTACTTTCTCTGGCATACATCACCTACGACTACATACTCCACAACATCCTTCTTTATACCAGTTCACCAGAAACACTCCTTCAAATCCAAATACATCTTGGTGTTTCCAGGGCGAATCGAGTATGGTGAGTCATGAGCCTCTTGAAGTATTTACTTCCTGACCTTTGCATTATTGGGCATATATACACGATTCTCGAACCATAAGGTGTCGTGTTCATCCTTACGAAAACCTTTGGCCTTTCCTTTGCTCATCCTCTCTTTTACCTCAACAATCTCTGTGTCGTCCTTCTGAACTTCACGGATCTTTCCCAACAATGTAGGCTGAACTTCCATTGCTGCAACAAAACTTTTGGGAACAATCTCCAATCGAGGTTCCCTGAGATCCTCTGCTAACTCTTTTGGTAATCCTCCGATTATGAGGATATTCGTCCTTGTTTTCTTTATGGTTGTATCCTATTTCTCCACAAAGTTTGTATGCACAAGGTTTCTTCATATCCTTTCCATAAGGCCTCAATTTCTGGGACACTAGCCAAGACTTTAACAAAGTCCACTTAAATTCCTTCCAAGTGGTTACTCCTTGCCATCCATTGATGGTTTGGTACATCCTCCACCAAGTAGCAGCACCTCTTTCAAAGCACTCTAGATCATGCTGGGTCATATCCTTTTCGACTATAGTGTTATTCTCCATATGATCCTCCATGTTCTGAATCCATCGGTATGTCTCCAATTGACTCATCGGTCCAGGAAATATGATTTCATCTCCATTCATCTTCTAACAGATCCATGGGTTTGGGGTGGGATAAGAGAGATCGAGAGGGATGCACACAATGCAAACAAAAGTTTTGAAAAACACATTTTATTGTGGCTGTCAGAAAAACAACAAACAAATGACAGCTCACAAACGTCGCATCTAACGTAGGTATATAACTGGGGTTTGGTCTTCTAAAGGTCAATAAATCTTCAAGGTCATCAAACTCTTCAAGTCATGTTCATGTCTCCGATGGCTTCTTCTGATCATGCTTGTCCTTCTCAAGTCCTTTTTGCCAGCTCATCTCTGTTGACACGAAGTCTCTTGTGACGTCCTTTAATATTTCTGGAGTTGCATTCCAAACTTCTGGTTTCAACATCCTTGGCATGAACCATGTCCCTACTGTCCTTCATTTCCTGACATATCTCCGGTATCTCGAGGTTTTAGCTCCTCCAGCTTGGCTACTTTCAGCTTTCGGTTCTTGAGTTCTTCACCAATTGCCTTCTTGTCAAAATATTGCTTCTTGTAGGTCCATCTTAACTTCCTGATGTAACACTCCAGATCCTGGTGATACACCAGCTAAGATTTAAAACTGCATCTTTCGCTGACAGATGCTCCATCAGCCTTCTACCATCCATCCTTCCATGTATCTGCATACCTAACTCCGCACGGTGACAATAGCATAAGCGAGCGATAACATCATGGATAGCGTGTTTCTGCTCTTGTCATTTCCATGAGCTATCATTCCATAGTTGACATCTCCTGCCTTAGGGTTTTCCTGACAAATTTTTTGAGTTCTATTGCTCCATGTTCCGGTCTTACTCCAATAGACCTTGATCTCGGGTATTGATAACTTCCATGGTCCGTCAAATTCCATAAGCGTAACCTTCCTAGGTCATAAGATCTGGGAATTCTTCAGAGCCTTCAAAATCTCCCAGTCTTCGGAGTCTTCAACAGTTGTAGTTTTCATTTACACGGTAAAATCCTCTTCATTCCAAAATGGTCGTAGTTGTCCGATATCTTGTCTCCTTGGAGTGGTCTCATCGGTCAAATCTTCGAGTGGTCAAAAGGGAAAAGGGGTATGGTCTCACTAAAAGGGAATATTTGAATAAGCTCAGAAGAGAAAAGAGGTAAAAGATCTTTTTGAAAAGAAAGTTGTAGAGAAAAAATCTTCCTATGGGCTTGCCAGTTTCTAGGGTCACGTCCTACAGTCAACATGTGCTCTGATACCATCTTGTAGCGACCCGACCCGAATGGATCAAGTCTCTGTGCTTATGTGTCATCCCTGGATCGGTATGCTGACACACACAGTACTCGAGGATTTATAACAGAGGTAAATCACATGTATAAAGTAACGTAAATACTATTACCTCAATCCAAATATAGCGGAAGCAACAAGGTTGTGGATTCCCATCAACACCAACGGCAAAGTTGAGTATAGGAAATCGTAACCCTAACGTATCACTTACTCGTCGTTTGAGAAGTCTGCAACATGAAAAGTTGCAGCCTGAAAACGGGTCAGCACATGGAATATGCCGGCAATGTAACACATAGAGAATAATGGAATGATAAGCCTATACTACATGCATATATGGCTGGTGGAAAAAGCTCTATGGTTATAAGGTTTTGCGAAAAGCCAATTTTTCCCTACTACAAAGAAATAAATTTGTTTAACTATCATGGTGGTTGTTAAACATTGAGAATGGTTGACAGCATCCTCAATCCCAATTAAAAGTACTCATTAAAACCCAAACAAATTATATTAAGTAACGTGATGAGATCAACAGGATAACCCAAGAACTAGATACTCAAGATGTCCATAACCGGGGACACGGCTAACCATGATTAGTTTGTACGCTCTGCAGAGGTTTGCGCACTTTTCCCCACAAGACTCGATCTCCTCCGTTGGATTTCTCGCACTACATGGTGTTTGAGAAACGGATGACCGAGACATAGTCTTTCAGAAGCGTTTGCACATTACGATGGGTAGACCGTACCACCTACAACCCCTACATCTGCTAGTCTACCACTGTAAGAGTTCACACGACTTAATCAACTATGCTAGAGCCCATAATAGCTTGTGGCTGCACACAGAAGTTTCTAGCATGAATAATCTTATGATCCCTTTGAGCCTGGGTGGCGGTCCGAAGAAAAACAGGCAAGTCCTGATAGAAACCAGGTGCCTCAATCCACCCAGATGTGTGTTTAAGTTGCCACCTTAAATATGCCATTGATTTAACAATCTCACATCTGTCATGGAATACACTCACCCAATCCACGTCTACTAGCATAGCATGGCATAATAAGCAAACGTAGAAGTAACTCCCAAAGGTTTCATAAGTAAAACAGGTAATAGGTACTACCTCAATCTACTTCCCATCCCACAATTTAATTAGATCCTAATCATGCAAGTGTTCGAGGATTGATCTAATGCATAAAACTGGGTATGAGAAAGTATGATCAAAGTGTTAGTTGCCTGCAATGTTGATGAATATGATTCGCACTCAAACTCTTGATCGTTCTACTCGTCACATTCCGGTCAATCTATCGTAATCAAGCAATAGTAACCACACATAAGCAATCACTCAAAAGATCGGAAAGAACGAAGAAATCGATTCGGAAAACATCAAAACCAAGCGAATAACTCTCGCAACATAAAGCAATTTCTAACAGTACCAAAATCATGTGTATTTGGCCTTATCAGAAAGTTTAGGTCAAGAGCTTCGATTTGCAAAAAGAATCAACTAAATCGGAGTTACGAAACTCAAGTTATGATCAAACGAAGTTTGAATACAAATCTGTTCTAATTCAAATTTTAAGTTATCAAAAACATGTTTGAGTTGTATTACTGGATAGAGGGGCTCATAACGAAGACGTGAGCGTTGGTTTCGTTGAATTTGGACTAACGAGTAAAAAGTTATGAGGGTTTGAAAATCAGGGGCTAATCTGTGAAAAAAATCTCACAAATAGGTCCCTGACCGGAAATTAAAATAAAAAGAAAAAGGAAAAACTCTAGGGAACGAACGTTCGCTACTTAAGAAAAACGGTTGAAATAAAAAAACTATAGATCTAATCCTATCCATCTAACCTAGATCGGACGGACGAGGAGCACCGGCGGCTTACCGCGGTGGTGGGCGTCGACGTCGCCGGAGAAGGAGACGGCAGCGGCGTCGGGGTCGTCGGGGTGGCTGCTCCGGCGGTCCTCCGGCGTGGCCGCGTGGTCGGGGAGAAGCGGCGCGGCGAGACGAGGAGGATGGCGTCGTCGGTGGTGTTCCGCGACGACGGGACGGGGCGGAGCGGCGGCGGCGGATCTCGTCGGGGCGGAAGCTCCGGCGAGGGCGGTGGTGGTGGCTCGGGGAGGGGCGGAACGGGGCCCGGGGCTCCGGATTTATAGGGCGGGAGGAGGCGGCGGCTCTTGCGTGGAGGAGGGGGCGTCCGGTGGCGTGGGGAAGGGGCAGCCGGAGGCGGGCGGCGCTCGGACTCCGGCGAGTCCGGGTCGCGCACTGGAGGAGGAGGCGGCGGCGCTGACGGGCCGGCTGGGCCTTGGCCTGGCTTCGGCTGGGCCGGCCCAGTTCGGCGAGAGGTTTTTTTTTTAAAACAGACAAACAAAAATAAATAAAATAAAATAAATAGAAGTATTATATAGGCATATAATATATCAAAATTTTCAGAAAAATATTTCCAACAACCTGAACATTATTCTAGCTACAAATAAAATACACAAAAATTCAAATAAAGCAAAGAGTGCTTCAGCTCTAATAAAATCCAATAAAAATCATTTTAAAAATACCAAAATGAATTCAAATTTATTCCTCTCCATTTTTCTGTTGTAGGGAATCATGTTCCCCTATTTTCCATATATTTTATTTTTGGAGAAAAAATAATTTGAATAAAACTCAAATAACTCCAAATTGAAAGTAAATTCAAAAGAACTTTGAATTTAATTCCTTGAAACTCCCAACTCATATTTCATATAATTTGAAGAAGTCATTTTATCTTCGCTCGTGAAAATCATTGAGTTGCATAAAGTTTCAGAATTGGCAATATTCTCAAATGAAATTCAAATATTTTCAACACCCCTTGTCATTTAAATAAATGGAAGAAGTCATGTCATCTTCTCTCCAGGGTTTTGTGATGAAAAGAATTTGAATTCCCGAAGATCATAAAAGCAAAATGAAAGTTTGGGAAAGTCCTTTTATTCCCTCTCATTTAACTTTCAAAAAGTTTCGAATTCACTCACTTTCAGTCAATCAATCAAGCAATTCAATCAAATCTATCTATTTGTTTATAACATTCCAAATTTAGAATTTTGGGATGTTACAGAACCCAACGAGGAGCTAAAGGTAGAATAAATATTCCCTCAAGTTCTATCGACCACCGATACAACTCTACGCATGCTTGACGTTTGCTTTACCTAGAACAAGTATGAAACTAGAAGTACTTTGTAGGTGTGATAGGATAGGTTTGCAAGATAATAAAGAACACGTAAATATAAACTAGGGGATGTTTAGATAAAGATGCAATATAGTAAATATAGCGAGTGTGGAAAAGTGGTGGTAGGAGTTGTGAAATTGCCCCTAAGCAATTGACTATGTTACTAGACCGGTAATCACTATTGCAATTCTATTTTAGGGAGAGGCATAAGCTAACATATCATCTCTTACTTGGAATTCTATGCACTTATGATTGGAACTCTAGCAAGCATCCACAACTACTAAAGATTCATTAAGGTAAAACCCAACCATAGCATTAAAGCATCAAGTCCCCTTTTATCCCATATGCAAACAACCTACTTACTCGGGTTTGTGTTTCAGTCACTCACGCAACCCACCATAAGCAAATCATAAACACATTGCAAACCCTACAGCGGGAATCCCTCACGCTTGCGCGACACAGAGGACACAATAGGACAACACCAATAATAAAACATGCAACTCAGACCAATCATAGCAATTCATCAATCACCGATAGGACAACGAAAATCTACTGAGACATCATAGGATGGCAACACATCATTGGAAAATGATATGAAGCATAAAGCACCATGTTCAAGTAGAGGGTACAGCGGGTTGCGGGAGAGTGGACCGCTGAATATAGAAGGGGGAAGGTGATGGAGATTTTGGTGAAGATGACGGCGGTGTCGGTGAAGATCGCGGTGATGATGATGGCCCCCGGCAGCGCTCTGGCGCCACCGGAAGCAAGGGGGAGAGAGGCCCCCTTCTTCTTCTTCTTCTTCCTTGACCTCCTCCCTAGATGGGAGAAGGGTTTCCCCTCTGGTCCTTGGCTCCCATGGCTTGGGAGGGGCGAGAGCCCCTCCGAGATTGGATCTATCTCTCTGTTTCTGCATTCTCTCCTGGCTCTGTTTCACCGTTTCGTGTATATACGGAGATCCGTAACTCCGATTGGCCTGAAACTTTCGCCGTGATTTTTTTCCCGAAAATTAGCTTTCTTGCGGCAAAACAAGAGCGTCAACCGCCTTACGGGTGGCCCACGGGAGCCCAGGTCGCGCCCACGGGGGAGGGCGCGCCCCCTGTCTCGTGGCCACCCCGGACACCGTTTCCCATTGATTCTTCCTCCAGAAAATCATAAATATTCCAAAATAATTCTCCGTCCGTTTTTATCCCGTTTGGACTCCGTCTGATATTGGGTTTCTGCAAAACAAAAAACATGCAACAGACAGGGACTGGCACTGGGCACTGGATCAATATGTTAGTCCCAAAAAATAGTATAAAAATTTGCCAAAAGTATATGAAAGTTGAAGAATATTGGCATGGAAGAATCAAAAATTATAGATACGGTGGAGACGTATCAGGCCCTATGGGGAACAAAGAGGAGTCGTGCGAGAGGGGGGGGGAGCGATCTGGTGCGGGCAAGTGAGATTTTTTTAGTTCTCTTTTAGTGGGCCCGAGGATAACTAACCCAATTAGAACCTCTCAACCGGGCTAGTTTTTTTAGCTGGATTAGAGCAAACTAGCTCAAAGTAACCCCTCTTGTTTCAATAATTTGAGGCTATTTCAACCCAAACTAGCTCTAACTCAGGGATCCAAACAAAGAGGAGTGTTACTGTACATGCTACAGTGTGGACCGTAGCACATTGTTTTTTATGGCCATATCACCACATTGTTTTCTACTGCTAGTTCACTGGGCTACCGTGATACGCACTGCTGGTTCACTGGGCTGCCGTGGTTCGCACTCCTCTGACCTGAGTAGTACTCCCTCCGTTCCTAAATATAAGTCTTCATAGATATTTCACTGTGGACCACATACGGATGTATATAGATGCATTTTATGTGTAGATTCACTCATTTTTCTCCGTATGTGGTCCGTAGTGAAATCTCTCCAAAGACTTATATTTAGGAACGGAGGGAGTAGTATAGTACTAGTATATACCGCATCATTCTTTGCTCCTTCTTACTACTCCGACATGTGGGAGAGCCAGCATCTGGGTCGACGTGTCATGCATCAGATTAGAGCGCGGAACGGAAGGGGGGCATCACCCCGGTCGGAGCACCAGTAATTCATGGCTGTAGTGAGTGGTCATATCACAAGTCTTTCCAGCAGTAACGCGCCGTCAAATCGCACAACCCCACTCGCTCACCCTCCTCGCCTCTCTGTCAAACCGCCTACCCGAAAACTGCCGCGCGTACTGCCCGGGAAAAGCCCCGCCCTCAACTTTTAACTACGCGAAAATAGTTCGAGCTTGTTCGTTCTATATAAATACAGTACTTACTGTATGTTTACTCACCCGTGGGGTTGTTCAATGAATGGAGGGGCGGGGAGCACAAGTGAACAATACTGTAGTACTTCCTCCGTCCGGAAATACTTGTCCTAGAAATGGTTGTATCTAGACTTATTTTAGTTATAGATACATCCATTTTATCCATTTCTAGGACAAGTATTTTAGGACGGAGGGAGTAGTAAGTAGGAGTGGTAGAGTAGTCACCTTAAATAGAGAGTTTCTTTTCTTTAATGCCACGTACACAAATTGAAACGCTTGTTGTGGAAAGAAAAAAGATAACCACTCCACTATATATGGACGCAGGGGCCTGAGCGCTTGCTTTACTAGGGTTGCTCTCTTCATTCTCTCATCCTCTCCAGATATAAACAAGACAGCGGTAGCGACATTTTCTCTCTGCTCACCGCTGGTCACAGATCCGGCCAGATCCCTTCGGCCGGTGTGTGTAGAGGACTAAAAGGTGCATCGTTCACGCGGTCATCGCCACCGAGGGAGGAAACCCACAGCTGCCGGAGGGGCCCGATCCTCTGACCGTGTCGTTCTCTCCGACACAGCGCCGGTTCGGGAGGTCCTCCGACCCTTCTTCCTCCCTGTCGTATTGTCCGCAGATCCGACCTGCCGCCGCCGACATCCCGGTGACCCTTAGGTATAAGTTCTTCGAAAGCGGCCTTGCTCTACTGCCCCAGCTCCCCACGTGTCTGCATGTGCATCCTTTTCTAATCCCATCAGCTCTTCCAAAGCCACCTAAATTTTTAGTATTATTAGAGGTAAAGCTACTTCATGCATTCGAATCTAGGTCTTTGTTCAAACAACAAAGAAAGGGGGGAAAGTTGTAGCATGAATCTAGGACTTGATTCAAAGAGGAAATAATATGGTGAAAGTAGTAGAGACCGAATACCCAACCGGTCTCTTGGTTGAAAAGGGAAATAATGGGAAAACGCAGTACAAACTGGATAAGGAACAAATCTATTATTGGCTGAAAAAAGGATAGAAAGTGGCGGCTGGTGGACAAGTCAACAGAGTATGTCCAGGATTAGATTTGCTACCATCACATAGTAAAAGGTCTCCAGGATTAGATTTGATGCCCTCACATAGTAAAAAGTCTCAGGATTAGATTTGCTGCCCTCACATAGTAAAAGGTCTCAGGATTAGATTTGCTGCCCTCACATAGTAAAAGGTCTCGAGGATTAGATTTGCTACCCTCACATAGTAAAAGGTCTCCAAGATTAGATTTGCTGCCCTCACATAGTAAAAGGTCTCCCGGATTAGATTTGCTGCCCTCACATAGTACAAGGTCTTCAGGATTAGGTTTGGTGCCCTCACATAGCGTGAACAAGCTCGTCATCACCACTTTATGCCTCCTTGTAGGTACATCGTGCTGATGCGTCCACTGTCGCATGTCCTTATACCAACCTTTTGCTGTTGTTAATGTAAGGGCGCATGTAAAATGAAGCGATCACACTGTTACCTTAGGGACATGTCTAACCAGTGTTATTGTTAATCTAATGCCTCCAGTGATAAGATGCAATCAAACTGTGTTACAAATGGCACTCCTGCTGTTTTCCCCAGTATGATAAGTAAGTTGCTCCTTTACGTTGCTGAGTGTCCTGGTGTCCCCACTGTCCCATGCCCTTAAACCAACTCTTTAGCTGCTGTTGATTTACTGTGTCTGGTAACAAGCAATGCCACCATTAAAGTAATCCCATATTTGAGGAATCTCATTGTTGATCGTAATGCTTCTGGTAACATGAAGCATTGCTGACGTTTTAAAATTTCTACTGTCCTTGCCTGTTTGCCATAAACATAATTAAGATGCTTCTTTTCATTTTGTATATGTTTCATATATTCTTATTGACCAGCAACTGTTTACTTTCTATCATTTTGTGCAGATAGGAATATCCATTTCACCTTGTTGCTATTGTGACCATTTGGTGAACTGCACAAAACACTTTCTTTTTGGAATGAGTGTCTTGTGCAGTTCAACTAAAATGTCACGTGGGCAACATCTCTCAATTTTGGTGGAACTGCACAAAATGGTGATTGGAGTTTCCAAAATCTCCATAAAGTTCTGATGGTAATCTCGTGCAACATTTTATTAGCCTTTGCAAGATGGAGCCGTCACTGTCACCACAATGGCACTTTATTTTAGTGGAACTGCACAAAAGGATAAGAAAATTATAGTTGCACCTTACATGAGCCGGACAGCCAACCTTAATGTTCCTCAATTTTAGTGCAACTACTAAAGAAGAACCTGCCAGCTCACAAGAGCAAGTACTTCTTGCTAGCTGAATGATGCAATCTTTGCTTCATTTCAGGTGAACTGCAGAAAAAGGCGCATGAATTGAATCATGGAACTCCAGGCAGACCTCATCCTAG
>LR880969.1:761993270-762004438 GCA_904067115.1 Aegilops sharonensis | reverse complement strand
TTGATGATGAACTCCTTGCTCTTGTGCTTCAAATGATAGTCTCCCCAACACTCAACTCTCTCTCATAGGATTTGGATCTTGTGGAAAGAAGATTTGAGTGGAAAGCAACTTGGGGAAGGCTAGAGATCAAGATTCATATGGTTGGAATGGAATATCTTGGCCTGAACACATGAGTAGGTGGTTCTCTCTCAGAACTGGTAAGTTGGAAGTGTAGGTTTGTTCTGATGGCTCTCTCCACGAATGAAGAGGAGGTGGAGGGGTATATATAGCCTCCACACAAAATCTAACCGTTACACACAATTTACCAAACTCGGTGGGACCGAATCATCAAACTCGGTCACACCGATTTAGTAAACCTAGTGACCATTAGGATTTTCGGTGGGACTGACATGCATCTCGGTAGGACCGATTTGGTTAGGGTTAGGGCATAACGTAATCTCGGTGAGACCGATTACACAAACTCGGTGAGACCGAATTTGGTAATTAGCTAACCAGAGAGTTGCTCAGGTAAACTCGGTGGGACCGATTTGCTCTTTCGGTGAGACCGAAAAGTTACAAAAGGGAAACAAAGAGTTTACATTGTAATCTCAGTGGGACCGATTCGCTCTTTCGGTGAGACCGAAAAGTTACGAAGGGGAAACATAGAGATTACAATCCCATCTCGGTGAGACCGAGATCCCTGTCGGTGAAACCGATTTGCCTAGGGTTTGTGGCAGTGGCTATGACATCTGAACTCGGTGGCGCCGGATAGAAAGAATAGGTAGGGCCGAGTTTGAATTTGGGTTTAGGTCATTTGTGGATGTGAGAAAGTAGTGGAGGGTTTTGGAGCATATCACTAAGCACATGAAGCAAAAGCTCATTAAGCAACACATCATCCCTTCTTGATAGTATTGGCTTTTCCTATAGACTCAATGTGATCTTGGATCACTAAAATGTAAAATGAAGAGTCTTGAGCTTTTAAGCTTGAGCCAATCCTTTGTCCTTAATATTTGGAGGGATCCACTTTCATCATCCATGCCATGCCATTCATTGGGCTTTCCTGAAATATTCATCTTGGAATAGTATTAGCTCAATGAGCTATATGTTGTTATGAATTACCAAAACCACCTAGGGATAGTTGCACTTTCAATGTAGAAGCCCTCCGTGATCGATGCCCCCTCCGGCGGAGCTCCGGAACAGGCCCCAAGATGGTATCTCACAAGTATAGAAAGTTGCGGCGGTGGAATTAGGTTTTTGGCTCCGTCTCTGGTAGTTTGGGGGTACGTAGCTATATATATATAGGAAGGAGTACATCGGTGGAGCAACAGGGGGCCGACGAGGGTGGAGGGCGCGCCCAGGGGGGTAGGCGCCCCCCTACCTCGTGCCCTCCTGGTTGATGTCTTGACGTAGGGTCCAAGTCCTCTGGATCACGTTCGTTCCGAAAATCATGTTCCGAAGGTTTCATTCCGTTGGGACTCCGTTTGATATTCTTTTTCTACGAAACTCTGAAATAGGCAAAAACAACAATTCTGGGCTGGGCGTCCGGTTAATAGGTTAGTCCCAAAAATAATATAAAAGTGTATAATAAAGCCCAATAATGTCCAAAACAGAATATAATATAGCATGGAACAATTAAAAATTATAGATACGTTGGAGACGTATCAACAGGAATAGTGCACACAGAGAAGGCCATGACAGAGATTATCCGACTGGCAGCAAAGTGCACATTTCATGTCCCGAGTATTTCAGCAGAGCCATGAGGGCCGCAGTGATTCCTCCCAACTTCAGGTTGACGACTGGAGTCAGCAAGTTCACTTGTGAGTCTAAGCCTGACACTTGGCTTGAAGACTACCGAGTGGCTGTACAAATTGGTGGTGGCAATGATGAGGTGGCCATGAATCACCTTCCTTTGATGTTGGAAGGCTCGACCAGAGCATGGTTGAACCAGTTAGCACCTGGCAGTATTTCCAGTTGGGAGGAACTCGCCCGAGTGTTTGTTAGATCTTTTGAAGGTACTTGCAAACGACCAGCAGGATTGACAGAATTGCAGCATTGTGTGCAAAACCGAATGAAACCCTGAGAGACTATATCCAGAGATGGATCACCTTGCACCATACAGTGGAGAATGTGTCAGATCACCAAGCAGTGTGTGCCTTCAGAGAAGGCGTCAAGTATCGAGAGTTGAATCTGAAATTAGGTCGGACAGGGGATATGTCCCTGACTCGGATGATGGAGATTGCCACCAAATACGCTAACGGCGAAGAAGAAGACCGACTCCGGAGTGGCAAGTACAAAATAGTCTCCCAGGAAACCGGAGGAGGGAATTCCAGTCGGAAACAGAAGCGCAAAGCCGAGCCAGCTGCTCCTGGTGAAGCCTTAGCCGTGGATCAAGGAAAGTTCAAGGGGAATCCCAAAGGGCCCTGGACCCCCAATAAAGTGAAAGATCAAGCCGGAAATGATGTGTTGGATTTGCCATGTCACATTCACATCAAGAAGGATGAAGAGGGTAATCTGATTTACCCTAAACATACCAATCGACTATGCCGAGTTTTGATCCAGCAGTTCCGAGAAAAGCAACCCAATGAGAAGGAAAAGGAGTTGGACAAAGATGAGGACAAGGAAGAAGATGACGACGGTTTTCCCAACGTCAATTCCACTGATGATTTTTGCCGATGTGGGGAGCAAAAGTCGACTGAAAGTTATCAACAGAGAAGTAAACATGGTAGCTCCGGCAACGCCCAGTTATTTGAAGTGGTCTCAGACTGCCATCACATTCGACCAGTCTGATCACCCAGCGCATATAGCCACCCCTGGGAGGCAAGCGTTGGTGGTCGACCCAGTTGTTGAAGGCACTCGACTGACCAAAGTGCTAATGGATGGTGGCAGCGGCCTGAATATCCTTTATGCTGAAACCTTGAAGGGAATGGGCATTCCGATGTCCAAGCTTAGTGAAAGCAATATGAGTTTCCATGGCGTTATACCTGGCAAGAAGGCTGAATCACTCGGCCAGATCGCCCTTAATGTAGTTTTCAGTGATTCCAAGAATTACCGCAAGGAAATGTTGACATTTGAAGTAGTGGATTTCTAGAGTGTTTATCATGCTATTCTGGGTAGGTTTGCTTATGCATGTTTTATGGCTCGACCATGTTATGTGTATCTCAAATTGAAGATGCCTGGTCCCAGAGGAGTGATCACTATCACTGGCAATCGGCAGAAGGCAAAAGAGTGCTTCCAGAAGGGCTCAAAAATCGCCGATGCACAAATGGCAGCGGTCGAAATGCAAGAATACCGGAAGAATGCAGATCCGAGTGATTTATTGCGAGCTAAGAAGCCTGCCACAGATTCTGCTTTTCAGTCGTCCGGTGAAATGAAGCCGATTCATATTCACCCGATCGATCCTAATGCTGCTCCTACTCATATTTCAACATCACTCGACAACAAATAGGAAGAAACGCTCATCCAGTTCCTCCATGAGAACTGGGACATCTTTGCATGGAAACCTTCTGACATGCTGGGTGTGCCCAGGGGACTGGCTGAGCACCGTTTGCGAGTCGACCAGAAAGTAAAACCAGTCAAGGAACATCTTCGACGGTCCGCCGTACAGAAGAGAAAGGCAAATTGTGAAGAAGTGGCTCGGCTCCTCGCAGCTGAGTTCATCCGAGAAATTTACCACTCAGAGTGGCTCGCCAATGTTGTCATGGTCCCCAAGAAGGACGACTCACTTAGCATGTGCATTGACTTCAAGCATATCAATCGGGCCTTCCCGAAAGATCATTTTAATCTCCCCCGCATCGACCAAATCATCAACTCGACTGCGGGTGTGAGCGCTTGTCCTTTCTGGACGCCTATTCCGGGTATCATCAGATCCGACTGTATGGACCCGATGAGATAAAAACTGCTTTCATCACTCCATTCGGGTGCTTCTGTGATGTCACCATGCCATTCGGCCTCAAGAACGCCGGAGCCACATTTATGAGGATGATTCAGAAGTGTTTGCTCACTCAAATCAGTTGGAATGTGGAGGCATATATGGATGACATTGTGGTCAAGTCGCGTAAATATTCCTACCTGCTGACCGACCTTGCTGAAACCTTTGCCAACCTGAGAAGATATGATATCAAGCTTAATCCGTCAAAATGCACATTCGGAGTTCCAGGAGGTAAATTACTCGGTTTTCTCGTTTCCCACTGGGGGATCGACGCAAACCCGGAGAAAGTTGGTGCCATCCTACGAATGAAATGCCATGTGCGTGTGCATGATGTTCAGAAGCTCACTGGTTGTTTGGCTGCCTTGAGTCGATTCATCTCTCGTCTCGGTGAAAAGGCCTTGCCTCTTTATCGACTGATGAAGACATCTGACAAGTTCGAGTGGACTGACGAAGCTGACGCAGCGTTTGCAGAGCTCAAAGCCCTTCTTTCCACCCAGCCGGTGCTTGTTGCCCCAATCAGCAAAGAGCCTTTACTGCTTTATATTGCAGCCACTAGACAAGTTGTCAGTACAGTACTCACTGTCCAGCGGGAAGAAGAAGGAAAAGCCTATAAAGTTCAGCGCCCAGTAGACTATGTTTTTGAAGTTCTGACTCCATCCAAGCAAAGATATCCACATTATCAGAAGCTTGTTTATGGGATTTACATGACCACGAAGAAGGTTGCACACTATTAGTCTGATCACTCCATCACAGTCGTTAGCAGCGCACCATTGTCAGAAATTCTGAATAACAGAGATGCAACTGGTCGAGTGGCTAAATGGGCGATTGAACTCCTTCCATTGGATATCAAGTTCGAGGCAAAGAAAGCTATCAATTTCCAGGCAATTGCAGATTTCCTTGCCGAGTGGATTGAGCAACAACTGTCGACTCAGATTCACTCGGAGCATTGGACCATGTTCTTTGATGGCTCCAAGATGTTGAATGGTTCCGGTGCAGGGGTAGTATTGGTATCCCCTCGAGGTGACAAGCTCAGTTATGTTCTCCAGATTCATTTTGATTCCTCCAATAATGAAGCTGAATATGAAGCACTTCTGTACGGGTTGCGTATGGCCATTTCACTCAGCGTCCGTCGCCTCATGGTCTACGGCG
Organism: Aegilops sharonensis; assembly: GCA_904067115.1. Lineage (NCBI taxonomy): Eukaryota > Viridiplantae > Streptophyta > Magnoliopsida > Poales > Poaceae > Aegilops > Aegilops sharonensis. The sequence goes on along the minus strand of LR880969.1, from coordinate 761,999,382 downwards.
ACTCGGATTTGGTGGTTAATCAAGTGATGAAGGAGTGGGACGTCAGAAGCCCGGCTATGACTGGCTATTGCAATGCAGTGAGAAAGTTAGAGAAGAAGTTTGAGGGGTTAGAGCTCCATCATATACCCCGACTGAAAAATTAAGCAGTTGATGATTTGGCAAAGATAGGTTCCAAGAGGGAGGCCATTCCCAGCAATTTGTTTTTGGAATATATTCATATACCTTCAGTTCGGGAAGATCCTTTCACTGAAGAGCCCCCACAACCTAAGAGTGCCAACTGAAGTCGAAGTCCCGACCGTGGTTGACCTAATCATGGAGGTTTTGGTCATCACTCCCGACTGGACAATGCCATACATTGCAAACATTCTTAGGAGAGAACTCCCTGAAGACAAAGAAGAGGCTCGACAGATCGTACGTCGATCCAAAGCCTTTACTGTGATAAGAGGACAGCTGTTTAGAGAAAGTGTGACTGGAGTCTGCCAGAAATGCATAACACCAGAATAAGGTTGAGTGATCCTCAATGACATCCACTCGGGGACCTGTGGTCGCCATGCGTCCTCTCGGACCATTATGGCCAAAGCATACCGAGCGGGATTTTTGAAGGAAATATGCCCTAGAGGCAACAATAAAGTTATTATTTATTTCCTTATTTCATGATAACTGTTTATTATTCATACTAGAATTGTATTAACCGGAAACATAATACATGTGTGAATACATAGACAAACATAGTGTCACTAGTATGCCTCTACTTGATTAGCTCGTTAATCAAAGATGGTTGAGTTTCCTAGCCATTGACAAAGAGTTGTCATTTGATTAACGGGATCACATCATTAGGAGAATGATGTGATTGACTTGACCCATTCCGTTAGCTTAGCACTCGATCGTTAAGTATGTTGCTATTGCTTTCTTCATGACTTATACATGTTCCTATGACTATGAGATTATGCAACTACCGTTTACCGGAGGAACACTTTGTGTGCTACCAAACGTCATAACGTAAATGGGTGATTATAAAGGTGCTCTACAGGTGTCTCCGAAGGTATTTGTTGGGTTGGCGTATTTCGAGATTAGGATTTGTCACTCCGATTGTCGGAGAGGTATCTCTGGGCCCACTCGGTAATGCACATCACTATAAGTCTTGCAAGCATTGCAACTAATGAGTTAGTTACGGGATGATGTATTACGGAATGAGTAAAGAGACTTGCCGGTAACAAGATTGAACTAGGTATTGAGATATCGACGATCGAATCTCGGGCAAGTAACATACCGATGACAAAGGGAACAATGTATGTTGTTATGCGGTTTGACCGATAAAGATCTTCGTAGAACCGAGTGTGTCTGTTTCTCCAACTTTAGTTGAACCGAGTGTGGCTATGCCCGGTCCTTGCGAAGGTTTAAACAGCACCAACTTGACAAACTATCGTTGTGGTTTTGATGCGTAGGTAAGAACGGCTCTTGCTAAGCCCGTAGCAGCCACGTAAAACTTGCAACAACAAAGTAGAGGACGTCTCACTTGTTTTTGCAGGGCATGTTGTGATGTGATATGGTCAAGACATGACGCTAAATTTTATTGTATGAGATGATCATGTTTTGTAACCGAGTTATCGGGAACTGGCAAGAGCCATATGGTTGTCGCTTTATTGTATGCAATGCAATCGCCCTGTAATGCTTTACTTTATCATTAAGCGGTAGCGATAGTCGTAGAAGCATAAGATTGGCGAGACGACAACGATGCTACTATGGAGATCAAGGTGTCACGCCGGTGACGATGGTGATCATGACGGTGCTTCAGAGGTGGAGATCACAAGCACAAGATCATGATGGCCATATCATATCACTTATATTGATTGCATGTGATGTTTATCTTTTATGCATCTTATTTTGCTTTGATTGACGGTAGCATTATAAGATGATCTCTCACTTAATTATCAATGTATAAGTGTTCTCCCTGAGTATGCACCGTTGCGAAAGTTCTTCGTGCTGAGACACCACGTGATGATCGGGTGTGATAGGCTCTACGTTCAAATACAACGGGTGCAAAACAGTTGCACGCGCGGAATACTCAGGTTAAACTTGACGAGCCTAGCATATAACATATATGGCCTCGGAACACTGAGACCGAAAGGTCGAGCGTGAATCATATAGTAGCTATGATCAACATAGTGATGTTCACCATTGAAACTACTCCATCTCACGTGATGATCGGACATGGTTTAGTTGATATGGATCACGTGATCACTTAGAGGATTAGAGGTATGTCTATTTAAGTGGGAGTTCTTAAGTAATATGATTAATTGAACTTTAACTTATCATGAACTTAGTCCTGGTAGTGTTAGCATATCTATGTTGTAGACCAATAGCTCGCGTTGTTGCTTCCCTATATTTTATATGTGTTCGTAGAGAAAACTAAGTTGAAAGATGTTAGTAGCAATGATGTGGATTGGATCCGTGATCTGAGGATTATCCTCATTGCTGCACAGAAAAATTGTGTCCTTGATGCACCGCTAGGTGACAGACCTATTGCAGGAGCAGATGCAGATGTTATGAACGTTTAACAAAGCTCGGTATGATGACTACTTGATAGTTTAGTGCACCATGCTTTATGGCTTAGAACCGGGACATAAAAAATGTTTTGAACGCCACGAAGCACATAAGATGTTCCAAGAGTTGAAATTGGTATTTCATACTCATGCCCGTGTCAAGAGGTACGAGACCTCTGACAGTACTTTGCCTACAAGATGGAGGAGAATAGCTCAACCAGTGAGCATGTGCTCAGATTGTCTGAGTACTACAATTGCTTGAATCAAGTGGGAGTTGATCTTCCAGATAAGATAGTAATTGACAAAGTTCTCTAGTCACTATCACCAAGTTACTAGAACTTTATTATGAACTATAATATGCAAGGGATGATGAAAATAGTTCCCAAGCTCTTCGCGATGCTAAAATCGGCGAAGGTAAAAATCCAAGAAAAACATCAAGTGTTGATGGTTGACAAGATCACTAGTTTCAAGAAAAAGGGAAAAGGGAAGAAGCGGAACTTCAAGAAGAACGGCAAGCAAGTTGTTGCTCAAGTGAAGAAGCCCAAGTCTGGACCTAAGCCTGAGACTAAGTGCTTCTACTGCAAAGGGACTGGTCACTGGAAGCGGAACTACCCCAAGTATTTGGTGGATAAGAAGGATGGCTAAGTGAACAAAGCTATATTTGATATACAGGTTATTGATGTGTACCTTACTAGTGTTTATAGTAGCCCCTGGGTATTTGATACTTATTCGGTTGCTAAATATTAGTAACTCGAAACAGGAGTTACAGAATAAACAGAGACTAGTTGAGGGTGAGGTGACGATGTGTGTTGGAAGTAGTTCCAAGATTGATATGATCATAATCGCACACTCCTATACTTTCGGGATTAGTGTTGAACCTAAATAAGTGTTATTTGGTGTTTGCGTTGAGCATGAATAATCATGTTTATTGCAATACGGTTATTCATGTAAGTTAGAATAATTGTTGTTCTGTTTACATAAATAAAAACCTTCTATGGTCATACACCCAATGAAAATTGTTTGTTGGATCTCGATTGTGTGATACACATATTCATAATATTGAAGCCAAAAGATGTAAAGTTAATAATGATAGTGCAACTTATTTGTGGCACTGCCGTTTAGGTCATATTGGTGTAAAGCGCATGAAGAAACTCCATGTTGATGGGCTTTTGGAATCACTTGATTATGAATCACTTGATGCATGCGAACCATGCCTCATGGGCAAGATGACTAAGACTCCGTTCTCCGGAACAATGGAGCAAGCAACAGATTTGTTGGAAATAATACATATTGATGTATGCAGTCCGATGAGTGCTGATGCTCGCAGCAGGTATCGTTATTTTCTGACCTTCACAGATGATTTGGGCAGATATGGGTATATCTACTTGATGAAACACAAGTCTGAAACATTTGAAAAGTTCAAAAACTTTCAGAGTGAAGTGGAGAATCATCGTAACAAGAAAATAAAAGTTTCTACGATATGATCGCAGAAGTAAAATATTTGAGTTAACGAGTTTTGCCTTCAGTTAAAACAACGTGGAAAAGTTTCACAAACTCATGCCACCTGGAACACCACAGTGTAATGGTGTGTCCGAACATCGTAACCGTACTTTATGTGATATGGTGCGATCTATGATGTCTCTTACCAATTTACCATTACCGTTTTGGGGTTATGCATTAGAGACAGCTGCATTCACGTTAAATTGGGCACCATCTAAATCCGTTGAGATGACACCGTATGAACTATGGTTTGGCAAGAAACCAAAGTTGTCGTTTCTTAAAGTTTGGGCTTGCAATGCTTATGTGAAAAAGTTTCATCCTGATAAGCTCGAACCCAAATCGGAGAAATGCATCTTCATAGGATACCCAAAGGAGACTGTTGGGTACACCTTCTATCACAGATCCGAAGGAAAATTCGTTGCTAAGAATGGATCCTTTCTAGAGAAGGAGTTTCTCTCGAAAGAAGTGAGTGGGAGGAAAGTAGAACTTGATAAGCTAATTGTACCTTCTCCCGAATTGGAAAATAGTTCATCACAGAAATCAGTTCCAGTGATGTCCACACCAACAAGAGAGGAAGTTAATGATGATGATCATGAAACTTCAGATCAAGTTGCTACAGAACTTCGTAGATCAACTAGAGCACGATCTGCACCAGAGTAGGACGGTAATCCTGTTCTGGAGGTCATGTTACTTAACCATGACGAACCTAAGAACTATGAGGAAGCGATGATGAGCCCAGATTCCGCAAAATGGTTTAAGGCAAGATCTGAGATGGGATCCATGTATAAGAACAAAGTATGGACTTTGATTGACTTGCCCGATGATTGGTGAGCCATTGAGATTAAATGGATCTTCAAGAGGAAGACGGACGCTGATAGTAGTGATACTATCTACAAAGCTAGAATTGTCGCAAAAGGTTTTCGACAAGTTCAAGATGTTGAATACAATGAGATTTTCTCACTTGTAGCAATGCTTAAAAGTCTGTCCAAATCATGTTAGCAAATTGCCACATTTTATGAAATCTGGCAAATGGATGTAAAGACTGTATTCCTGAATGGATTTCTGGAAGAAGAGTTGTATATGATGCAACCTGAAGGTTTTATCGATCCAAAGGATGCTAACTAAATGTGCAAACTCCAGCGATCCATCTATGGACTGGTGCAAGCATCTCGGAGTTGGAATATACGCTTTGATGAGTTGATCAAAGCATATAGTTTTATGCAGACTTGTGGTGAAGCCTGTATTTACAAGAAAGTGAGCGGGAGCACTACAGCCTTTCTGATAAATATATGTGAATGACATACTGTTGATCGGAAATAATGTAGAATTTTCTGAAAAGCATAAAGGAGTATTTGAAAGGATTTTTTCAAAGAAAGACCTCGGTGGAGCTGCTTACATATTGAGCATCAAGATCTATAGAGATAGATCAAGACGCTTGATAAGTTTTTTCAATGAGTACATACCTTGACAAGATTTTGAAGTAGTTCAAAATGGAACAGTCAAAGAAAGAGTTCTTGCCTGTGTTACAAGGTGTGAGATTGAGTAAGACTCAAAATCCGACCACGACAGAAGATAGAAAGAGAATGAAAGTCATTCCCTATGCCTCAGCCATAGGTTTTATAAAGTATGACATGCTGTGTGCCAGATCTATTGTCTACCCTACACTGTATTTAGCAAGGAAGTACAATAGTGATCTAGGAGTAGATCACTGGACAGCGGTCAAAATTATCCTTAGTGGATTAACGATATGTTTCTCGATTATGGAGGTGACAAAAGGTTCGTCGTAAAGGGTTACATCGATGCAAGCTTTGACACTGATCCAGATGACTCCAAGTCTTAATCTGGATACATATTGAAAGTGGGAGCGATTAGCTAAAGTAGTTCCGTGCAGAGCATTGTAGACATAGAAATTTGCAAAATACATACGGATCTGAATGTGGCAGACCCGTTGACTAAACTTCTCTCATAAGCAAAACATGATCACACCTTAGTACTCTTTGGGTGTTAATCACATAGCGATGTGAAATAGATTATTGACTCTAGTAAACCCTTTGGGTGTTAGTCACATG
>LR880969.1:761982106-761992928 GCA_904067115.1 Aegilops sharonensis | reverse complement strand
GATATGTTTCTCGATTATGGAGGTGACAAAAGGTTCGTCGTAAAGGGTTACGTCGATGCAAGCTTTGACACTGATCCAGATGACTCCAAGTCTTAATCTGGATACATATTGAAAGTGGGAGCGATTAGCTAAAGTAGTTCCGTGCAGAGCATTGTAGACATAGAAATTTGCAAAATACATACGGATCTGAATGTGGCAGACCCGTTGACTAAACTTCTCTCATAAGCAAAACATGATCACACCTTAGTACTCTTTGGGTGTTAATCACATAGCGATGTGAAATAGATTATTGACTCTAGTAAACCCTTTGGGTGTTAGTCACATAGCGATGTGAACTGATCACATAAAGATGTGAACTATTGGTGTTAAAACACATGACGATGTGAACTATATTATTGACTCTAGTGCAAGTGGGAGACTGAAGGAAATATGCTCTAGATGCAATAATAAAGTTATTATTTATTTCCTTATTTCATGATAAATGTTTATTATTCATGCTACAATTGTATTAACCAAAAACATAATACATGTGTGAATACATAGACAAATATAGTGTCACTAGTATGCCTCTACTTGACTAGCTCGTTAATCAAAGATGGTTGAGTTTCCTAGCCATGGACAAAGAGTTGTTATTTGATTAACGGGATCACATCATTAGGAGAATGATGTGATTGACTTGACCCATTCCGTTAGCTTAGCACTCGATCGTTAAGTATGTTGCTATTGCTTTCTTCATGACTTATACATGTTCCTATGACTATGAGATTATGCAACTCCCGTTTACCGGAGGAACACTTTGTGTGCTACCAAACGTCACAACGTAACTGGGTGATTATAAAGGTTCTCTACAGGTGTCTCCGAAGGTACTTGTTGGGTTGGCGTATTTCGAGATTAGGATTTGTCACTCCGATTGTCGGAGAGGTATCTCTGGGCCCACTCGGTAATGCACATCACTATAAGCCTTGCAAGCATTGCAACTAATGAGTTAGTTGCAGGATGATGTATTACGGAACGAGTAAAGAGACTTTCCGGTAAGGAGATTGAACTAGGTATTGAGATACCGACGATCGAATCTCGGGCAAGTAACATACTGATGACAAAGGGAACAATGTATGTTGTTATGCGGTTTGACTGATAAAGATCTTCGTAGAATATGTGGGAGCCAATATGAGCATCCAGGTTCCGTTATTGGTTATTGACCGGAGACGTGTCTCGGTCATGTCTACATAGTTCTCGAACCCGTAGGGTCCGCACGCTTAAAGTTCGATGACGGTTATATTATGAGTTTATGAGTTTTGATGTACCGAAGGAGTTCGGAGTCCCGATGAGAACGGGGACATGACGAGGAGTCTCGAAATGGTCGAGACGTAAATATCGATATATTGGACGACTATATTCGGACTTCGGAAAGGTTCCGAGTGATTCGGGTATTTTTCGGAGTACCGGAGAGTTACGGGAATTCGCCGGGGAGTATATGGGCCTTATTGGGCCATACGGGAATAGAGGAGAGAGGCCAAAAGGAAGGAGGCATGCGCCCCCCCTCTGGTCCGAATTGGACAAGGGGTGCAGCCCCCTTTTCCTTCTCCCTCTCCTCCTCTTTCCTTCTCTCCTACTCCAACAAGGAAAGGAGGAGTCCTACTCCCGGTGGGAGTAGGACTCCCCCCTTGGCGCGCCCTCCTCCTTGGCCGGCCGCCTTCCCCCTTGCTCCTTTATATACGGGGGCAAGGGGACACCCCACAGACACAACAATTGATCGTTTGATCTGTTAGTCGTGTGCGGTGCCCCCCTCCACCATAGTTCACCTCGATAATACTATTGCGGTGCTTAGGCGAAGCCCTGCGTCGGTAGAACAACAACATCGTCACCATGCCATCGTGCTGATGAAACTCTCCCTCAGCACTCGGCTGGATCGGAGTTCGAGGGACGTCATCGGGCTGAACGTGTGCTGCACTCGGAGGTGTCGTGCATTCGGTACTTGGATCGGTCGGATCATGAAGACGTACGACTACATCAACCGCGTTGTCATAACGCTTCCGCTTTCGGTCTACGAGGGTACATGGACAATACTCCCCCCTCTCGTTGCTATGCATCACCATGATCCTGTGTGTGCGTAGGAATTTTTTTTGAAATTACTACGTTCCCCAACAATTTTATTGGCCACGAGCAAATGAAATGGCGAAAGAAATAGTCGAAAAATGTGAAGGTTGCTAGTTTTACTCCAATATGTCTCACAAGCCTGCATCAGCCCTGAAGACCATTCCACTCGTCTGCCACTTTGCTGTTTGGGGATTGGATATGGTTGGGCCTCTGAGGACTGGTAGGAGCGGCTTCACTCATGTGCTTGTGGCAGTCGATAATTTTACTAAATGGATTGAAGCCAAGCCCATCAAAAATCTTCAAGCCAGTACTGCTGTCAGCTTCATCAGAGAGTTAACATTCAGATATGGTGTTCCGCACAGCATCGTCACTGACAATGGGTCGATCTTTGATTCTAATGAGTTCAGAGCCTTCTGCGCTTCCCAAGGCACTCGAGTCGACTATGCTTCAGTCGCCCATCCCCAGTCAAATGGACATGCTGAAAGAGCAAACGGCTTAATTCTCAAAGGACTGAAACCCCAATTGATGCGTGATCTCAAGCGTGCAGCAAGCGCCTGGGTCGATGAACTTCCATCAGTGCTTTGGGGATTGAGGACAACTCCTAATCAGTCGACTGGTCGAACTCCATTCTTCCTGGTCTATGGAGCTGAAGCTATACTTCCGAGTGACTTGCTTCACAATGCACCCCGGGTCGAGCTCTTCTCTGAAGATGAAGCAGAACAGGCTCGGCAAGACGCAGTTGATCTCCTAGAAGAGGAAAGGGAGATGGCCCTGATCCGGTCGACCATTTATCAGCAAGATCTACGTCGATTCCACGCCAGAAACATGAGGGGTCGAGCATTTCAAGAGGGAGACTTGGTTCTTCGAGTGGATCAGCAGAAACCTCACAAGATTGCTCCTGCTTGGGAAGGCCCTTCATCGTCACCATAGTGCTCCACAACGGAGCATACCACCTTTACAATGTCGAGCACAAGAAAGACGAGCCACGCGCTTGGAATGCGGAGCTACTCCGCCCCTTTTACACTTAAGCATTCAGACTGTTGAGATGTAATAAGAAATACCTTCCAGTTTGATTATCAAAGACACAGTTTTACAGTCTCCTAAATGATTGTTGTTTCCTTTTTATATGTTCTAAATCCCCCAGTGGGTGCCTTAGATGCGAATCCGTTTCGCCTAAGTTTAGAAAATCTTACCGAGTGTAGAGACAGCCTCTCACTCGGAGGCTTAGCTGCGAATCTGTTTCGCCTAAGTTTGTAAAAAATCTTACCGAGTGTAGAGCCAGCCTCTCACTCGGAGGCTTAGCTGCGAATCCGTTTCGCCTAAGTTTGTAAAATCCTACCGAGTGGTGAGCAACCCTCCCACTCGGGGGCTTAGCTGCAGTCCAGCACTCGCCTAAGTTTGTAAAATCCTACTGAGTGGTGAGCAAGCCTCTCACTCGGGGGCTTAGCTGCAGTCCAGTACTCGCCTAAGATTGTAAAATCCTACCAAGTGGTGAGCAAGCCTCTCACTCAGGGGCTTAGCTGCAGTCTAATACTCGCCTAAGTTTGAAAAATCCTACCGAGTGGAGAGCAAGCCTCCCACTCGGAGGCTTAGCTGCAGTCCAGTACTCGCCTAAGTTTGTAAAATCCTACCGAGTGGTGAGCAAGCCTCTCACTCAGGGGCTTAGCTGCAGTCTAATACTCGCCTAAGTTTGAAAAATCCTACCGAGTGGAGAGCAAGCCTCCCACTCGGAGGCTTAGCTGCAGTCCAGTACTCGCCTAAGTTTGTAAAATCCTACCGAGTGGTGAGCAAGCCTCTCACTCAGGGGCTTAGCTGCAGTCTAATACTCGCCTAAGTTTGAAAAATCCTACCGAGTGGAGAGCAAGCCTCCCACTCGGAGGCTTAGCTGCAGTCCAGTACTCGCCTAAGTTTGTAAAATCCTACCGAGTGGTGAGCAAGCCTCTCACTCAGGGGCTTAGCTGCAGTCTAATACTCGCCTAAGTTTGAAAAATCCTACCGAGTGGAGAGCAAGCCTCCCACTCGGAGGCTTAGCTGCAGTCCAGTACTCGCCTAAGTTTGTAAAATCCTACCGAGTGGTGAGCAAGCCTCTCACTCAGGGGCTTAGCTGCAGTCTAATACTCGCCTAAGTTTGAAAAATCCTACCGAGTGGAGAGCAAGCCTCCCACTCGGAGGCTTAGCTGCAGTCCAGTACTCGCCTAAGTTTGTAAAATCCTACCGAGTGGTGAGCAAGCCTCTCACTCAGGGGCTTAGCTGCAGTCTAATACTCGCCTAAGTTTGAAAAATCCTACCGAGTGGCGAGCAACCCTCCCACTCGGGGGCTTAGCTGCAGTCCAGTACTCGCCTAAGTTTGTAAAATCCTACCGAGTGGTGAGCAAGCCTCTCACTCGGGGGCTTAGCTGCAGTCCAGTACTCGCCTAAGATTGTAAAATCCTACCGAGTGGTGAGCAAGCCTCTCACTCAGGGGCTTAGATGCAGTCCAGTACTCGCCTAAGTTTGAAAAATCCTACCGAGTGGAGAGCAACCCTCCCACTCGGAGGCTTAGCTACAGTCCAGTACTCACCTAAGTTTGAAAAATCCTACCGAGTGGAGAGCAACCCTCCCACTCGGAGGCTTAGCTGCAGTTCAGTACTCGCCTAAGTTTGAAATACTTTCTGAGTGGATAGCAAGGACAACGAGGTGTAGGTCGACTGCCACCTTCTCCTCGGAGTTGCGCCACAAGTACAATGTGCACTCCATCCCTATCCGCAGGGACGATGAGGTGCAGGTCGACTGCCACCTTCTCCTTGGAGCTGCGCCACAAGTACAATGTGTTCTCCATCCGTATCCGCAGGGACGACGAGGTGCAGGTCAACTGCCACTTTCTCCTCGAAGCTGCGCCACAAGTACAACGTGCGCTCCATCCCTATATGTAAGGACGACGAGGTGCAGGTCGACTGCGACCTCTTCCTCGGAGCTGCTTCACAAACACAAAGACTATTCCGAGTGAAGAACAAATTCCACTCAAAAGCGAACACAAGCATATTCAGGGATAAACCAAGTTCAGATAAATCCTAAAAGTTTCGGACCACGGATTAAAGTACTCTAGCATCAAGCCCGAAGGAGTTTAACGGTTACACGATCACTCGGCATTCTGAGGCAAATAAAGGTGGAGCATAATGTTTTTCGGTCACTCGTCAGGAGAAGGACTGGCTGGGTCACAAAAACTGTCAAGGTCTATGTTGTCTGCGATGCGAGTGGCAGCGTCAAGGAAAGTGTCCATGAAGGACTGGAAAGTGTGCCTTTTGGTGTTAGCAACCTTGAGCTCCGCCAGCTTGCCTTCTTTGAAATCCTTACAGTGCACTCGAACCAGTGATAGGGTGACATCAACACCGCAGCGAGCAGATGATTTCTTCCATTCTTGCACTCGATCAGGTATTTGATTCAGTGGAGCCATCAGAGACTCGAGGTCTTGAGACAGTTCTGCCTGAGGCCAGAGTTCAGCATCAACCCGAGTCATCGCCGCCTTCAGACAAGCAAGATAAGCGACTGCGTTGTCCATGCGGGATTCCAACCGCAGCACATTCATCACGACATCATCTTTGACTGGACAGTTTATGGGATCGAGATCCGTCTCCACCCGCCCAGTTTCTGCTTCAAAGTCCTGGAAAAGTTTTGCACAGTCGAGTAAACAGTGAGTCGACAGTACAGTAAGATCAATCACTCGATAGCAACAAGTCAGTCGAACAACAATACCTTCAAGCTTTAAGACCAGTTTTGCAGCAAGCTGGCCCAGATAAGATTCTAACTCGCCCTTCTTAGCCTTGAGGAGTCCAATCTCGTCAGTCAGCTTGTCCTTGTCTGTCTTCAGTTGCTCGACCTCCCGAGTGGCATCAGAGACATCGGTCTTCAGTTTGGAGTTCTCTTCTTCTAAATTGCCGACTGAAGCAAGCTTCTTGTCAGCAAGTGTCATTTTCTCTCGCGCCTCCTTCTGGGCAGCAGCAAGATCCAGATCCTTCTTCTCCAGAGCCTGCTTCATTTTCTCTAAAGAAACAACATTCTTCAGACGAGCTTGGAGTTGACGGTTTTCACTACGCACATCTGTTCGAGTGAAGTCACCCGGTTGAAAGTAAAAAATACACACGGAAAAGTGCCAGTCATAAGATGGACAGTTGACGATTGGTTACCTCCCATGGCAGTTACTTCGTTACGAGCAGTTTTGAGGTTCTTCTTGGCCAATTCCAGATCAAGACTGAGGCTGATTTGCTGCTTGCTCAGTGCAGAAAGTTGAGCCCCAAGATCACAAGATTTCTGCAGTCTACATATAAGGCATATCAGTCGACAGAAACAAAAGAACATCATATGAAAGTTACTCTAAGACTACCGCTGAATCAAACAGTCAACGGCAGTCTCGGGGACTACACCCAGTGGGTGCACTTAGCATGCCCCCACTGGTTTGATTCAACACTCGGCATGGTCTGCCCAGCGCGAGTCGTAAAAAAAAGAGAAGAAGAAAGTTGTTCTTAGACCATAGTAGTACTACCTACAGTCGACCACGGTCTCAGGGACTACACCCAGTGGGTGCACTTAGCGTGCCCCCACTGGTTCTGGTTCCACTCGACCTAGCCCGTCTAGGCCGAGTGAGAAATTCAGATTCTCAGACCAGAGTCGACTGCCCACAGTAAACTATGGTCTCGAGGACTACACCCAGTGGGTGCACTTAGCGTGCCCCCACTAGTTCAAAGACTCAATCGACTCAATCCAAGTCGACTCAAATGAACTTATACAACTTTAAAGCAGACACACCCCAGTGGGTGATCGGATGAGAAATAAGATCAGTCGGAAATCAACTAACTTGGACATTGGTTTGCAGAGCAGCGCCGGCGTTGTAGGCCACCTGACTAGCCTCGTGCACCACTTTCATCTGCCCCATCACAAGATTCAACTGAAGAAGAGCTTCCTTGGCGGCACTAGATGGGTCGTGTGGAGTTTGGTACGCAGTCAAAAGCGATGATGGTAGGGCAGTCGAAGCAGCCGCTGGGTCTGATGCGTGGAGTTGTATTGGAGCAGCAGGGGTCTGAGCAGCTGATCCTGATGGGCAATCAGTCGACAGCGGGATAGAGAAAGTGACGTTGGTGCGAGCCGGATCTTCGATCACTCAACCGCCGTTCCAGGCATCAGTGTCAACTGAGGAACCTGAACCTCAGGCGCTTTCCCGCTCGGTCCCTTGTCCCTCCTCCTCCTTTCCCTCAGGGGCACTTCTTCTTCTTCGTCCAGAAGCATGACAACGTCTCGTGGAGCTGCAACAAACAGAAAAAATCATAGATGCAACTGACGAACAATCCAATCGACAGAATAAATTTGAGTCGAGCAGACTTACTAGCTTTGGAGGTAGCCACATCATCGGTTTCCTCGTCGTCTGGGACCTTGTCGATATCCATATCAGTCGCGGCAGAGTCTGGGCTGGAAAAGTTCATCATCCACTCGGTCAGGACAGGAGAATTAGTCGGAGCAAGAAAACACATAAAGAACATTTACCCGGAAGCAACAGGAACATCCATCTTGATCTTAGGCAAGGTCTTCCGAGCCTTCGAGGGGTTGATCTTGGGCTGCTTGGTGACTTTCTCCGCCAGCTCCGGAGTTGAAGACCGAGCGCGCTTCTGCGCTTGAGTGCTCGAGGCCACAGCCTTACCGTGCCTGCCCGCAAGATCATGGTGCTGCTTGGATCGATGTTCTGAACGAGGCGGTGAGTCGATTACCTCCTCGTCGTCTGACTCATCGCTCTCGTCTTCATCATCGTCGTCTGGCGACTCCCAATCACCACTCTCCTCCGTGCTGTCCTTGCCCTCATGGTCCTGCTCCAGAGCTTGTTCGCCATTGGGCATTGAGTACATCTCTGTATAAATCTACAAGACAAGAAGCTGAGTGGAAATCAGTTGGATTAACAAATAGTCGGAAAACATATCCAAATGCAATCGGTTATAGCGGCCGAACCTTGCCTGGCTGATTGCTGTCGCTGAAAGGGTCGACTCTCCTAGCGCCCTGGGATTGTCCTTGTTCCCGGTGATACTCCTCAGCCATTGGGCCACTGTTTTGGCCGGCACCTCCTCTGGATGAACCCGAGCGGTGTCGCCAGCTCCGTAGTACATCCACATAGAGTGGTGATGGGCCTGGAGCGGTTGAATGTGCCGACTGAGGAACACCTCAAACAAATCCATGCCAGTGACGCCTTGGTTGATCAGCTGGACCACCCTCTCGACCAGCATGGATGTCTCCGCCTTCTCCTCGGCGGTCACTTTCAACAGAGAGGGAGTCTGAACACGATCGAAAGAAAAAGGGGGAAGTCCAGTCTACTGGCCTGGGGTCGCGATATCCTGGCGGTAGAACCAGGTCGACTGCCAGCCCCTGACCGACTCAGGAAGAGTCATCGAAGGGAAAGAACTCCTCTTCCTCTTATGGATACCCAAGCCCCCACACATCTGGATAACATGGGTTTTCTCGTCATTCAAATTTGCTTTCTTCGCCGTCTGGGAGCGGATGGTGAAAATGTGCTTGAAAAGACCCCAGTACGGTCGACACCCCAAGAAATTCTCGCACATGGACACGAACGCGGCAAGATATATGATGGTGTTGGGAGAAAAATGATGGAGTTGGGCTCCGAAGAAATTCAAGAAGCCCTGGAAAAAGGGGTGCAGAGGAAGTGAGAAACCGCGGTCGACATGGGTGGCGAGCAGAACACACTCACCCGGCCACAGCTGCGGCTCCGTCTCCCCCTCCGGCAACCGTGCAGTTTTGTGGACGATCAGCCCGGACTCGGCCAGCTCGTCCAAGTCTTCCTGCCGAAGCAAGGATCGGATCCAATCGCCCTGGATCCAACCCGACGGCAGCCCCGACCGCGACGAAGATCCCCGATTCGTCTTCTTGCCTTTCGCCGGTCCCGTCGCCTTCTTTGCGCATTCCAACACCGCCGTCCTTTCCTTCCCCATGGCGGCGGAGCGGCGGCGTCGAGAACGGAGAAGCCGGATGCGGTGGAGAAACAGAGGAAGAGGAAGGAGAATGGACGCGCACAGTGCAGATGCCTCGGCCTCGCCGCTTTTAAAGGCCCACTTCCGAGTGGCTAGCGCGTGGGCCCGGGCGATCCTGTCAAATCCCTCAACAGTCGCGCGTGGGATATGTGGCGAAAAAGGTGGCGCAGAAATCGAAACGTTCCTGTTTATCCACCCCGCTTACCACGGCGCCTCCGCCCCGCGCGCTTCCCCAAAATTTTGAATCCCGTGAAGTCCAGGATACGCCTTAACCAATCGCGCCAAAGGTTTCGTGTCAAAAACAACACTCGGCGGATGACGTTGTAAATCCAATCGGCAATCTTTGAATCGATCAAGGCGACTGAAATGAAGCCGAAGTTCAAGCACTGGCCTCCGTTCAAAAATGAATAGTTATGAAGCACAAGAGTCGAAGCAAGATCAACTTCAACCTTCTTTTCACTCGGACCTCAATCCATTCGGGGGCTAATGATGACGACATAGACCTGGGGTAGGGTCATGGGCCTGACCTATACGCCCTATCCAAGGTCACTGTCCTAGAGACAAAGAAGCTCAAGAGACAACAGGAAAGGCTCTACAAAGGTGTCAAGAGCAATCCACTCGACCTACCAGTTACTCGGAGACCCCTCCTTCCTGAAGTCACTCGACCACTCGACCATACAAGAATCCACTCGACTTATAGAAGACCAGGAGTCATCTAGAACAGCAACGGACGAGCGTTCACTCTGTAGTCTTTAAGGCCATTAAGGCATTTAAGGCTGGCGTTACCAGTAACGCCTCCTCTTTATGTACATTGAACTCTTGGTAACGGAGGATGGCCGGGGTCCTGGCACACTCTATATAAGCCACCCTCCTCCTCCGGCACAAGGGTTCGCACCCCCTGTAACACACACACACACACGTAATACAGTCAACCGCCTCCGGGCACCAAGACGTAGGGCTGTTACTTCCACTGTGAAGGGCCTGAACTCGTGTGTACAACTTCGCCATAGCTAGGATCTTGCCTCCTCATACCTACCCCCATTCTACTGTCAGTCTTAGATCCACGACACCTAGAGCTCCAAAGGAAGAAGCTTGAGATGGAGGAGGCGGCCAAGAAGAGGAACATCGACATGGAGGAGGCGTCCCGGCAAAGGCATCTCGACATTGAGGCCGCCAATATCATGGCTAGGCAGCGGCAGCTCGACATCGAGGCCACCAATGATGCAACCAAAGCAAAGGAGGTGGCCCTCACGATCATGAGCGTGGACTTGACCAAGATGAGCAAGAAGACGAGGAGCTAGTTCGAGGCCAGACAAAAGGAGATGTTCGACGCCGACGGCCTGAACTAGGTCGTCTGATCGGCCGTGGCCGTTCTTTTTTGGAGGCTAGCATGGGTGCCGGCCGCTGGCTGTGTGCCGGCGAGAAACACATTCATTTTGGGGGCTGGCTGTGTTGCCGGCGACAAAACTATTCATTTTGTAGGCTGGCTCTGTTGCCCGCTACTGGTTGTGTTGCCGGCGTGGACGTGTAGGCCGCTGGCTCTGTTGCCGGCGTGAACTAGGGCAGCTGGCCTGAACTAGGGCGTGGTATTTCAAAAGTTGGCGTTTGAAAATGGAGTCGGACAGGATGGGGCCAAAGGATGCGTCCGTGCGTTGGGCGGACGGCCACCGCATCCCAGGACAGACCTGGACACGACCCTATTGCCCTACCCAAACGGACAGAAT
>LR880969.1:761926883-761943697 GCA_904067115.1 Aegilops sharonensis | reverse complement strand
AACTTTCGCCTTAGCTTCACCGGTAGCGACACCTCCACCGTCAACCCACCACCATGGGCCGAACCACAGTCACCTTCCGCCCCGCCCCTATCCGAGCTGCCTCCCCCACCCTTTAATAAAAAATATAATACTCGAACGGTACATTCCAGGGCCGTAACATGGGCCCGCCACGGAGAGAGTCTACCACTGGACCAACGGTTCAGAACTCCGGATCAGCAAGGCACTAGATGTTCTAGAAAGATTGGCATGCGTGGTAGAAAACGCCTCCATGTTTCCAACTCATGAAGCAATTGAGCTTTACCACCATGCGGAATTTGCATATCTCACGCCGGGAAATTGTGACGTGCTTCCACCATCACTATCCAGTGCCCGGCGGTTATTCAGTTCAACGGCGACGGTGCATTTTTTTCTCATGTTAGTCTCACCACCGTGCTGGATCAGTCCATCCATCATCACCAAATTAAACTAACACCGGTCAGCACTTGACGCTTTGAACAGAACCACCGCACCTACGTGCACACTTGCCCAGTCGCTGGCTGCTGCTGCCTCATTCGCCCGTTACCTTGACCATAACTAACATGCACACGATCAATACTCACAGCCGAGGATCTGGACACGGATGGGAGTAATTCATCTGACCACTCACATCCCCTTGATGCTGACAGGGTAACCGTTCAGCTGAACCATCTGGGAAGTTTAGACAGAGCAGCAGATCATCTGGATGAGCTATGTAATCTTATTTTGGACTGACATGAGAATGTTCTGCTGCAAACCTTTTGGTACTCGATGACTTGGACTTACTTTTGTTTAATATAAAATGATTGTGTGCATCGTATGACACAGAGGCCGGGGCTATCCCCTTCTCGAAAATAAAAATACATATTGACAATGAAACTCATTAGAAACATATGCTTGTACAATTTACATAAACGGGGGCAGCCATCAGCAGTACTAGCACCAACAGCTGCTTTACTTGAGTTTCAGTGAGTACAATGGCGGCTGACAAACAAGAATACCAGCACAGATGCGCAGATGCGCAATACATACAGAATGCGTTTCGTTTACGTCGTTTCTCTCCGCAGTTTTCTTCTGCAATGGTTGCTACGAGTTTGGCAAAAAGGGCGTCTACAGTAGGTGGTGAGAGCTCATCCACACTCAGCAGGCTCAGATACTAAAGGACATATATTTATGTACAAGAAAGTCATAAATAAACAAGGATCAGCAACAAAGCAGAGAGCTCTGGGCTTCATTCTTTGACCCCTACACTCTTCAATGCCTCAATTTGATCTTGGCAGTGATCTCAACTGGAATTGTTGCCCCCTGAGCTCTTTGGCTTCAGCTCTCATCACCATTTCTACGGATTTCGGTACGAAGTCCTCGAGGCCTATAAAAGGAAGAACCAGAACAATAGGCATGGCATGTAGTATGAGGTCAAAAAGATTGTTGTTTCAACTTCAAGGGATTTTCTCAAGAAAACAAAGCATGTACAAAAATCATGAATAACCATCACTTGGTATACAAAACTGCTACTACTCACCCAACTTGAAGTCGGCGAACTGCGCACGGGAGTTTGAGATGCCGGTGACCTTCCAGGAGAAAACATCGTCGGTAAAGTCCCAGGCGATCGAGCATGGTTTGCAACAGGGGAACGTAAGATGGAGCCGCCATTATGGTATGGCGATAGTGGAGAGGCCATAGGGGTCTTTCTTAGTCCTTGAGACAGAGGTCCACCACTAGGAGATATAAGAGGCGACAATGATTTGCCTGGCGGTAACATGTTTATTTTGATCCTGCGAAACGAAGGCAAGTTACTCCTCTATACCAGTTCAACATGCAAAGTACCTCCCCCACCAAAAGTTAAACAAAAAAACATGCAAAGTTAAACCACTTACTTGTTATGCACATCAACATACTCATCTGTTTCATCCAAGATATCTTCCTGTGAGGGGAGAAATTTAAGTCAGTTAGCAATATATATAGGAGAAAATGCCAAACAATATAACCCGGTAAAACTGTGGACAATGCCTAGGCTTTATTAACGGTCGGATGACACCTTAATTAGTACTCCCTCCGTAAACAAATATAAGAGCGTTTAGATCACTAAAATAGTTATCTAAACGCTCTTATATTAGTTTACAGAGGGAGTACTACAATTGTTGAGGACGACTTGTGGTTTTGAGATTCGTTTACTTACGAGGATGACCAAAATGTTGTCAAGAATAAGAAATACAATAAAGCAATATAAGCAAACCATTCTCGCATGACATGGGAACTTGCCACTTTATGATGAAATTAGGCCATATCCAAAAGGCATCATTAAGTTTTGAAAATATGATGACGCGACAATGCACCCCATAATTTTCCTAAGGAGAGGCTCTAACAAAAATATGTCAAACCTGCAGCAGTTGCTCCATGACATCTTCCATCGTAATTATTCCCACCGCTTCCTCATCCATTGAATAGTGAGGAAGTGGATCGGTGTTAAAATCAAGAATGTTGTCCCGTTTTCTTTCAACTTTCTTACTGTACTTGTCATTGTTATTTCGACGACTTCCGGGAATGTTGACATGCGAGGGTGACAGACCGAGACCTAAGAGTACACACAACTTATCAGCCAAGGAAGATAATACACATTTACTCGAAAGACATGTACCCCCTCTGTTCTTAAATATAAGATATTTTGGTAGTTCGACGTCTTATATTTAGGAACGGAGGGAGTAGTTGACAAGGATAATCAAATAATGAAACTGGGTGAATGAAACATGTACCATCAGCATGGGCATGTCCGTTGGTCATTTTGTAATCTGGTGTAAAACTGTTATTCTTTTCAGCAGATGCTCCATCTTCTTTAGTGCGTTTAACAACCACAGCCATGTGGCTGTGACCTTTCTGAAACTCATTTAGAATGTCATAGAGAGGAAGATCATCAGCCACCCTGATGTACAGAAAACAGAGCAAAACTATGAATGAGAATACAAGATAAATCATGCACACTGATTCGATAACATATGCATAATTTAACCTCGACGAATTGTATGGATTTTTAGGGGCAAAGTAGTGCTTGTATGCTCTCCAGAAATAAAACGGCTCAAACCTTATGTAATTTGTGGCTACCCCAAGAGGTCAGTCTGCTTTAGCTCAGGACATTGACCTCTTCAAAATCTGTATCTTCTATTTTACTGTTTTTTCTAGAACTTAGAAGCACTAGACATTAAATATAACCAATTTTAAACCATTCCGGAAAAAAAACTGGGAACTCAATTAAGCACTTTTTATGGCAAGGGAAAAAAATCTTAAATAAGTACATGTGGAGCATAGTACAGAGCATTCGTGAGCATGCTTCAGTGTTTGTGCAGATCATCTTTCGAATACTAACTCACATACAATAAATAGCTGATACACTTTCAACCAAAGCGCTCAAGTCCACACGATACATGCATGCCAAGAATCATATTTGTACACCAGCCAACTTTAACAAGGTCATAAAAGATGATACCTTGGAATTTTTCTGATAGTAACATGTCTAGTGGGCACCTCATCCTCAGGCCGGCAAGTAAGCAAGTTTTTTACCTAAAATGAGAGACTTTTTAGCTGATCAAAAATATACATCACGCAAAGTGGAAAAGCCGGGCTTGATTGGTGTTCAGAACTGTGTCATGTTTTTACACTCTTTATACTTCATTACACAACTCTGCACATGATCATGAAAGCTCCACAATAATTGAAGAACAAACTTTCAATGGCCATCTCACGGGCTGGTTTTGCAAAAAAGGTCGGTCTCTTTTTTTTTTTGAAAATGAGAGGTCAGTCTCTTTCTTTTTTGAAGAGGACAATTTTTTTTACGAACAACAGGAGTGCTGCTTTCATATACTAAGAGGAGAAATTCTGTGCAGAAATGAAAATGACAAGAAAGTGGAAAAGGTGTCCCCAACGCGACATAGTTCACCACCTACCCCTGTAACCTTTTTCTTTTTCTTCTGAAAAGGACAACTCGAAAAGCACTGATGGATTTATAGTGGCGAATTTCAGTTTTCCCAACAGTTCTTTGATCGAAAGACTGATGTATTAAACCAAATAAAGATGTCTACTTGCGCAATCATCTTAAGTGTTAACAGTAATTTTTGTTGCGGGGAATGGTACAAAATGTTGTTAAGACACCGCTCTGGAAACTGCAACTCCAAAAATATTCGCCACTAAGAGTTCATAACATGGAGCCCGTAAAAACATATCTAGCAGAATGAACCTAACTAACGAGATATGATCTCAATCAATGCAATTAATTCTTGAAAATCTCAGCTTACTCACCAATATAAGACCAATAATATTGCTTGGTCTTCCAGAGTATATAGGAATACGGCTGTGCCCTTTGGTCATTATCATACCCACCGTATGCCTATCAAGAGACAAATAGTAGCATCAGTATCATATATTTCGATAAAAACACACAATAAATTGGAAGATTCATACACATCCAGCTTGGCATTTATGTCAAGTGAGAAGGTTTCAGATATGGGAGTCATGGCATCTTTTGCAGTCTTTTGAGTCATCTCCAATGCTCCTGCAATGATAGTAGTTTCATCATGGGTCAGCTCTCCACCTTTCCCGGCCTACGAACAAAGTGAGAAAAACAATAGTTTAGTGGTAGTTTGTATCTTTGTCTAAGGAGAGCAACAATAGTTAGTTAGATACTTTAGTCCCTACTCCCTAGTACTTTAGCTTTCAAGAATAATTAAATATCGAACCATGAGGAGATTGGGGACATATAGAAATGCAGTCACAATGTTTCTAACAAAGGGTTATCGCTTTGTATAATGACATAGCCATCCAGAATCTAATGAACCAAAGTATGTCATCCTGAGAGAACTTTCTGGGGCTTCAGGTAATACAGACAAAAATAATATTTAAACAAAGTAAACTAATTCATGTAAGGCTGTACAGTGATATTAAGTCATCATGAATGCAAATTGTGCTTTGAATATATAGAACTCATAATGAGCACTAGGACAATGAGATTTTGTTGTTGTTGTTCTTTGCTGTTAAACTGACATCTCTTTGTTGTGCCTCTTGGCTTTGCAGTTGTAAAACTGTTTTCTCCTATGAATGAAAATGTATACAAGGCTCATGTTTATCTTAGAAAAAGTATGTATGCAACTTATAATAGTTGAGAAATTGGAACGGAGCAGTAACTATTGGACTGAAGATGGAATCTATTTATCATAAACAAAAGAGCGAACAAGAACAGAACTGACCGCATCGCCGTGCATATCAACTAATGTCTTTAGCTCAGCTCTCCTCATAAGTGCAACATGGCCCTTTCCAAGTAGCCAATCCAACAGCTGAAAAAGAAAATATAAATGAAGCAAGATACTGAATCGACGAAAAAGAGTGGGGCACTTTTCTTTTCGGACACACAGAGAAGTGCCCATCATTTGTATTAGAAGAAGAGGCCGGGGTTATCCCCTTCTCGAAAAAAAAAATGTATTAGGAGAACACTGAAATGACATGAAAGCTATATACAACTACCCTGGCTAAGCTTGTGTTATAAAGATCAAGGTACATGATTGATCACAGATCGTTCGTTAATAGTAACAAATTCACATTTTTTTTATCAAAATATGATTCTGAAGAATAACCGGTTCGCATAACAAACACTTAATAACAGGGAAATGGTAAAAGTACCAAGTAACTGAAGATGTTTTCATACTACTTCCTAGCCTGAGTCAGCAGAACTCAATCATGTGCACATGTAGAGGCATTTTCCATTCAATTACTTTGACATTAGCGAGACACGGGCCTTGCTTCACGGCCACCGATTACTTGCTCGTTGAGCATAGATTTTAATCAGTGCGTCAACTAGTCACTAGTAGGTAGTAAGTACAAAACAATTCATATAAGCAGGGTATGTTGACCTGTGTGGGTAGTTCTGATGACTAGATGAGCATGGCAAATTAGTTAATGACGAGGAAGCATGATCGACATCCCACTCGCAGTCGCAGGCAGGCGCCCACTTGGGTTGGGATGCCTGAACCCTCAACCCAATTTCGACTGCGCGCACTCAGATGGATTCTTGCAAGCAGAAGAAGAAATTGGGCGTACCTTGCTGATGGGGTAGGCGACCGGGAAGAAGACGACGAGGAGCACCCGGACGATGGGCGCCGCCTTGGCCCCCATGCTCAGCCCGTAGCGCGTGCAGATGGCCTGCGGCATGATCTGCAGGACCAAATCAGCAGGTCAGGAACAAGAAGAAGAAGGGGGGAAAACAGAGCACTGAACCGGAATGTAAAATTGGAAGCAGGGGAGGAGGAGAGGTTAATGGATCACCTCACCGAAGGCGAGGATGAGGGTGACGGAGATGAGGATGGCGCCGAAGGAGGGCACGAGCGAGTCGAGGAAGATGGGGAGCGCCTCCATGGCGAGGGAGTTGCCGATGAGGAGCGTGCAGAGGAGGAGGTGCTGGTTCTTGACGACGGGGAGGATCCGGGCGGCGTTGCGCCGGTCCTGCGGCGTGCCGGCCTTGGCCAGCACCTCCAGGTCCACCAGGCTGAGCGACATGAGGCCCAGGGTGAGCCCCGACATGAGCCCCGCGAACATCACCAGGCCCGCGCAGGACAGCAGGTACACCCAGAACATGGTCCCGCAGCACGCCTCGTGGCTCGACATCGCTCGCCGGCCGGTGCTCGGTGGTCGACCCTGCGTGCTCGCGCGAGGGAGACGGGGACGGGCGAGCTGCCGGGCCGAGCAGCAGTGCCGCGGTGTCGAGCGCTGGCGTGCGTAGCTGGCTGGCTGGCTGGCTAGATTGTGTGCTCGCGGCTCTACTCCGGGGTGGAGTGGGCTGAGCTCGACCGGCTGCGGCGTGCGTGCGTTGGTGGGTTGGGGATTTATGGTGGTTGGTTGGTTACCGCGCGTTTCCGGTGCGTTGGCTTGCCTGGCGTCGGGGCTTCGTTTCGCTTTCGACCGGCCGTTGCGCCTCGGCCCCTTTTCAGTTTCACTACCGGACTCCTCCTCACCTCTTGGCTCTGTTTTGTTTTGTTTTTCTTGCCGGAGTAGGAAACGGCCGTCGTGCCCGCCACCGCCACCGGTGAAGTGCGCCGTACGGAGCCGAGCGGGGTGGGGTGGTGCTGGGCCGAGTTTTGCTGGGGCGTCGACCATCTATCGATCTGCGTCTGCGTGCGCTCCTACCTACGCCGATATTATTCCGTGGCATTATTCTCCTCCGAGTCCCAGTCCCGTGGCCGGCCGGCCGGCGTGGAGGGAGGGACCGATGAAGTTCACCTCACGTCGCGGCCACACGCATTGTCTAGTGGCGAAACGTACGAGGGCACTGTGCAGCAAGCAGGTGGATCGGCCGCGTGGGTGCTCGATATTCCGTGGGATTATTCTCTGAGATCTCGTCTCCCGATGCCGGTGGTCGGCGTGGAGGGACGGGCCGATGACATGCACGTTGGCCGCTGCAACTCAACTCCTTGCGTTATCCTAGCGGCGAACGTACGAGGACACTGTGCGGCAGGCGGCAGGTCCATCGGCCGGGGAAGCATCCCGCCTCGACATCCTCCCACGGGCACCACTGCTGCAAGATCGTGCTAACCAATTCGACGATCACGGCGACACGGTCATTTCCTGCAGGGGCGGCGCTAGGGGTATTCTTGGGACTTCATGTGAATACCCATTATTTTTATAAAACAGTGTTGATTTTGGTAAAACAGTGACAATTTTTGAAAAAAAATCAATGATTTTGACAAAATGAATACACATGAATACCCGGAAGCAAATTCCTAGAGCCGCCACTGATTTCCTGCTGATGCGGCGTGTGCAACTGCTGCAATTTTTGCTTCTGTTTTCAACGCCTGCTTCTGCTTACCATGAACTTCCTCCGCTGCCAGAATAAATGTCTCAACTTTATACTAGTTTAGTGCAAAGTTATACTCACTAAAGTTGAGACACTTGTTTTAAGATGAAGGTAGTAATTTTTATTTTCTATACTTTATCTGCAAAGAAATATAAAAGCGTTTAGGATACAATCTTAAGATTGGCAGCGCCTCGTGTGCTGAATGTTACTAGTATAAGGAAAACCAAGAGGAGAGGACTGGACACAGCGTCCTCGGGAAGGACAAGGCCTTGGTGCAAGCCAAATGACAACAAATCGTGTGACTCATCTCCTGACGTATGTAGTCTGACAGCAACGTGTTGGCGATCGTTACCGGGTGATCTCGACAGGCTCAACAGGTAACTCAGGCGGCTAGTATATGCGTGCTCGTCTCGCCTCGTTGGAAGCGTGCACCATTTGCCCATTTCTTTTCAGTAACTTTTTTTTTTGCGAATTTCTTTTCGGTAACTTGAGACGGCACTGGAACGTCAGAGCACAACGTTGCCTATACTCCTCTGGCCATCTCACTGGAGCAAGTCAGAAATCCAATCCGGCTCTTGCCTGCGCATCAAAAATGTATTTTGTAAATGCCAAATTTTTTTAAGAAAATAGTTGTATTCATTGTACACCCAAATGCAACATGTAAATTTTTAGACGGAAAGCTTAAGCATTAGACGCCAAAATGTACCTCCAAATGTTACTCTTGGTTTTGTCTTTTTACCAACAAAACACCGCTATCCCGTTTGGCGTTTCACATGGAAATTATCAAGCATGCTTGTTACAGCAACAAAAACATCTACTACTCCGCCTAATAATGCAAGGTGTCTCTTGAAACCACACTAGTGTCAAAAAATGTCTTACATTATGGAACGAGGGAGCAATTTTCTGCTGTTGTGACCGTGTGCAATTCTGCATCATTTCCTTTTTGTTTTCAACACCCCTGTCTCCTATTTCTTTTCTCTTCTTAGACCTGGGTTTTCTTTTTTCTTCTTCTTTTCTTTCTAAAAAAGGCAGGACAAGCGCAGTGGGGTGGGGTGGGGTGGGGTGGTGCTGGGGCTTGGGTCGACTCCAGACACCCGATACTCCGTGGCCGGCATGGAGGGACCGACGATTGATGGTCACCTTGCGACTCGTCGCATTTTCATTTTCTCAGTGCCGAGCGTACGAGGACGACAGTGTGCTTGTGTTGCGGGTCGGTCGATTCCATCCAGATCCTGTCCACTTCGACCACACAGGAAGCTCAAACCCACACCTTAGCCTGCCACTCCTTCCAAATCGTGGTGATGGAGTCGATGATCATCATGACCTAGCTACGGCCATCCATCTTCTGCTGTTGTGGCCATGTGCACGTCTGCATTATTTCCTTTTTGTATTCAACGCCTCCGTCTCCTGTTTTTTTTTTCTCTTCTCAGACCTAGGGTTTTATTTTTTCTTCTTCTTTTTTCTAAAAAAGGCAGGACAATCAATATTAGTACTCCCTCCGTCCGGAAATACTCGTCGGAGAAATGGATGTATCTAGATGTATTTTAGTTTTAGATACATTTATTTTTATGCATTTCACCGACAAGTATTTCCGGACGGAGGGAGTATATCACAAGTCTCTAAAATGCATAGCTATGGCATATTAGTAAAACAAACTAAGATTTATTAAAGGACCACCTTAGGAAAAATTCCTAAAGATTTCAATCCTCCAGAGATCCTATAGAATTCCTTTGAATCAAAGAAACCCTACATGTTGAGAGAACTACTTGCAGTGAGGATGAACTATTTTATAAGAATGATAGTTTCGTTTATGGAGGGAGTATAAAATATAACCGAGGACAGATCGTGCCCAAATGATAACAAACAAACCATGTGAGTGATGCCTGCGCCTGACGACGTGCTCGCTTGGAGTCGGGACGTCGTTAGATTGTTGATTTCGACAGGCTCTCTCTCACCGGTTAGGTTTTTGACCGTGTGATTGCACGCGCGACCGTTGGATGCGTGCGCCATGCGACCCACGTAGGCCCACACTCTTTTGTCAAAGCAGCCGTTCCCTGGCTTGTGCACACCGCCTTCTGCCACGACCACGGGCGTGCAACTGCTAGCTAGCCAACGAACCGCACAAAGGGAGTAAAAATTGCAGGAAACCATCAATTTGAAGATTAGGATAGCAGAAGATACTATGTTACGTTTCTTTATCGTAAACACCACATCTTATGTAACTTTTTGCAAACAACACTGATTGGCCGATCTGGCTTGTTTAAGTGCGTTTTTGGCATTTTCGCAAAAAAAGTGTGTTTCTGGTAGATGGGTCCCACTTTTCACTAACACATTATAATGTTTTATCAAAGACAACGCTAGATGGGTAAAAAAAGTGAAAACACCCCCCCCCCCCCAACACTTTCCCCTGTGCGCCCAGGCCCTTCCCCTGTCCAACCAGGCAACCACCACAGTCAGTCGCCGCCGCGCTCACCTTCCTACCCGGCCGTGCTCCCGCCTCTGCTTGGCCGCACTCGGCGCGCCCGCCTCTGCTAGCCCGCACCCACCACTCTGCCAGCCGCGCCATCGCCGCCCTGCTCCACCCGTGCCATTGCCGCACTGCTTCCCCCGTGCCGCCCAGGCCCTTACCCAGTCTCCCTGGATTGGTCTCGAGCTCGGGAGGTCGGCGGCCATGGCGGGAATACGAGGAGGGGGGTGGGGTGCAGGAGCTCCACCGCCGATTCTTGCTCCAGTGCGCGCCCCCTTCCTCCGTACTCACGCCCGTGCGTGGCTGCCGCTGCGCTCGTGCCCGTGCACCTCCTGTTGCTCCGATGTGTGCGTGGGCACCTCCCTGCGCGCGCCCGTGCACCTGTGCAGCACAGGCTGGTCGACAGGGAGGTTGAAGGGCGAGGTGGGCAGTTGCAGGCCCTCGTCGGTTGTGGAAAGAGAAAGGAAGGAGGAAGCGGAGGCACTGTGGAGGTAATTGCTTTTTCTTTTTGATTTAAGGGTGTCTGTGTGAAATATATGGACTAGTTTATAAATTTAGATTAAAATTGTTCTGACACGAAATGTTACGCCATGTAGGCAAAAAACAAGGCCCATCTGCCATAATCTCACTTAACAGAGCCAGATCCGCCAATCAGTGGTTTTTGCAAAATGATGATTACACAAGCACTAGTAAAAAATGAAACTATATTACCGGTTCGTAGGGGCCTTTAGTGCCGGTTCTTCAACCGGCACTAAAGTGTGGGGATTAAAGGTCCCCCCTTTAGTCCCGGTTCAAAATGAACCGTCACTAAAGGGCCACCACGTTGCACGAGACGCGCCGTGGTCTGGATTTTTTTTATTTTTTGAAATCAAACAAAAACAGCCCACCTACTGGCCCGACACGGCCCGCATATGACTAGAAATCCAACCTCTAGTTGGGCCAGGATGCAGGCCCGTACGACCCACTAGGGCCCACAGGGCAGAGGACTTGCAATAGGCCCACAAAGGCCTGCTTAGAGAGGAGCTCGATACTGTAGCCGCGACGGGGCTTATAAACCGGTGCGAGCTCCTCTCAACTAACGAGGTAGGACTAAACATTATGCACTGCGGGTGGCAACGCACCCCTTTATTACCGGTTGGTGGCACGAACCCATACTAAAGGAGGGATCTTTAGTACCGGTTGGAGCCATCAACCCGTACTAAAGGCCACCACCTCTTTAGTACCGGTTCGTGGCACAAACCGGTACTAAAAGTTCGCCACGAACCGGTACTAATGAGCGCCGCCTGCCTAGCTGTTGGAACCGGCACTAATGTGATCACATTAGTGCCGGTTCAGTTACAAACCGGGACTAATGAGCTTCACATTAAGTTTTTTTTCTTCGAAAAAGGCTTTCGCCCCGCTTTATATTATAAAGCAACCGCCCACAACAAACATCTCACAAGGATCCACACAAGTCCAAACACGAACACACACACGGAGGTTCACAAGCAAACATAAAGACAAGAGGGTCCGAGCCGAGGGCACGGCACAACAAACCCTAAACACACACAACACAGTGCAAGGTGCAAGGTGCAAAGCAGATATGATGTTTTCTGTAAAATAATTGTAACATAGTGTTTTCTGCAAACCTATCTTTAAAATGATGATTTTCTGTAATTTACTCGAACCGTCGCACGCACGCACGCACACATCAGGCCAAATAGCACGGCTGCTTCCGCGTACGTCCACGCATCACATCCTCTATCGTCCGTCCGGTCTGCGTAATCTCCACTGGAATTGGCATGTGGAGGTGCAAGCTTACTTACAAAAGTTTTAACATTTTTGTGCTTAGAAAGTAGACGTTCCTGAGCCGATCGAGCGGGGTAGGGTGGTGCTGGGCACAGTATAGCCGAGGCTGTCTTCGTGTGCGTGTGGGTGGGTGCCCTATATATATTCCGTGGCATAATTCTCCTGGCGTGGGGTGGGGGAGACCGGGAGAGGGACCGAAGAAGTTCACGGTGCCAGTAGCCGAGCATCATAGTGGTGATCGTACGAGGACACTGTGCTGCGGGTCGATCTGATCCGGACCCGGGCCGCCTCGACAACACACGAGCCCCACCCACCGCTGCAAGATAGTGGTGACCAACTCGAACTCGATCATCACGGCGACACATGGGCCAAATCCTCTGCCGCCGCCGTGGCTCGGCTCTTGGCGGCTGCGGTGAATGTGGCGTGCACAGCGCTGCGACCGCTGCATCATTTCCTTCTGTTTTCAACGCCTGCGTTTTCTTCCTGGTTTTGGCTTTTACTCCACTACTTGAGATGGAGAGCGCGAGACAAAAAGTAAAAAATAAACGGAAAACCAAAAGGACAGGACACCGGACACAACGTCCTGCCATCTGAATGAGTGACTGCAAATCAGCTCATGACTCATCTCCTGACGTATGCACGTGTGCCCGTCGCCGTCCCATCCCTCTGACAGCAACGTGCTCAGCTCTGATTGCACAGCACAGGATGCGTATCGTATCCCAACTTGTGCATGCAGCCCAAAACACAGCTTCGGCTCCAGCGTTGATAATAGAGAGAATTCCTTATTTAACACCGTGTCTGAATATTATGCCCTATTTGACATCGACAAATAATTTCTTCCCTATCTAACAACAAGTCTAAATATTATGCCTTTTACAACACTTTTGTCTATTTTAAGCCTAAATGACACCTGGAAAGACCCTTTTGCCCTCATGTGGTATGTTTGTGTGTGTGTGTGCGCGCGCGCGCGTACCCGTGTGCTACTGGTGTGTGTGCGCGTGTGCGTGTGCTGCTGCGTGTGTGTTTGCTAGTGCATGTATATGTATGTATGTGTGTGTCTGCTGTTGCGTGCCAATGTGCTGTGTGCGTCCATGCTGCTGTGTGTGCTGCTGTGTGTGCGCTACGTGAGTGTGTGCTGCTGCCTGTGAGTGTGTTTGTTGGTTTTAGTGTGCTAGATGTATCCTCCCAAAAGCAGCACGTACAAGTACAAAGCTATGCAAGCAAGCAAGCTGCTTGATTGGTGAACAGATTGGCTATGTATGTATACGCCGGCCCTGGGATGGCTAGCTTCTCTTCGGATCGGATCGGATCGATCTCAACGGAACACAGCGACTTGGCTCTCTCTCGCCGGAAACTCACGACGCAAAAAGCTGAATCAATTTGATGGCCACATATGCCTGTCACACCTGTTGAATAATTCTTTATTATTTTTTCGTTGATTTATCTGGTCTGGTCTGGTTTAATTACAAGGGGGTATGCACGTATATATTCTGATCCAGCTACCTTATAGCTAAACCTAATCGGTTATGGACTCCAGTACTACACGGACACGTACACAAATGTGTAACCGGGCGTCGGGTTTAATCCTAACAGTGTTGCATGTGTGTGTGCTGCTGTGTGTGCGCGTACATGTGTGTTGCTGCGTGTTAATGTGCTGATGTCTGTGTGCTACTGCCCTCACACTAATATTGCGTATGTGTGCCACTTGCCTCCACACACATATACCACATGAGGGGCAAAAGAGTCTTTTTAGGTGTCGTTTAGGCTTAAAATGGACAAAAGTGTCGTAAAAGGTATAAAATTTAGACTCGTTGTTAGATAGGGAAGAAAAAGTTTTTCAGTGTCAAACAAGGAAACGAAATTTAAGATAGTGTTGAATAAGGAATTCTCTCTTGATAATACCCTCCTCCACGCAAAAAAAAACAAAAAAAAACGTAAGAGTATCTACACCCGGATATCCACGCACCTTAAATGCAGAGACTCAAATCCATGCAATCAATGCACGTCGATCAAATTGTTCTAATCCAACAGTTTGAAATAAAGCAAGCAAATAATAGTTTAACAATTCGGACATGCCAAAATGAAACTAAAGAATACTTCATATGCTGTGCACCTACATGATCAGTTATGTAATTTACTGCGTCTTTCGTAGTATAGTACTATCTCTGTTTCTAAATGTTTTCAATAAAGAAAATACTTTAATATCACGAAGATACCAATTACATCCAGCCTTTGCAAAAAGAACAATACCTTAATGACATTACGGATACACACACTCAAAAAGAAGAAGCTAAAAAATAAAAGCCCCGCTACAGAGTTTCAGTCATTGCAGCAGCAGTACAACCACCACCAAAACAACACATGAAGTCCAAGTTCTGCAAAAGACGCACATCAAAGAAGGAAATAGTGCACAAGCGCCGTCATCACCCGATCGTAGATATTGGATTTTCACCCTGAAGATAGTTCCCGCTCTCAAAACAATGCTTCAACAAGGTCATTGCCAGTCACAACCAATTAAGGCCAAACCTTGCATTTTTACCCTGAGAGGTAAGACTCTTTGTCGCCCCCACTTACATACCGCTGCCACGAAATCCAAAACTCCAAGCAAGTTCCTCATCGCCACAAAGGCTCCAATCACCATTACTAGTCCCCCGATCTCGGCTTCCATGATATTCTCCGCCTCTGACTTCACCATGGAACTAAACATATCCCATGAAGGCAACATATAGCAGAGTTTCGCACTGCTCCTCCTTAATGGAGAACAAGTGGGCACGAGCGAATCCCATCCGATCCAGCAATCTCCAGGCATAATGCGCCCATGGGAGTTCGCCGGCGGAGCCTTTTGGAAACCGACACTCAGGCCAAATCAAGGAGGACAGGTGTCAGGCAGATCTTCACCTTGTCACTTGAGGAACCCTAGGGCCGTCCCCTTAATTCAGGTTGAGCCGGCAACCCCCACGCCGGCACCCTGGATCAGATCTTAGGGATCAGCTGGCACCTGCATCTCGACACGAGGACGGCCGTCGAGCCTGCTATAGGGATGACAGACGACGGCCCAGGGGCCACCCATCATGCACACAGATGCGGGGGCACTTCACCGGCACAGGGATGCGTAGATCTAGCGCCGCATCAGGAGTAGCAAGGGCGCCGGGAAAGTGCGCCTTGCTGGTAGCCAACGGCGCACCACCGCGCCATGGAGGAGCAGGCCACGCACCGCCTGAGCACATCCACGCATGGACAAGCACCAATGCGATGGCCAGCCGTCGCCTTGGCCTTCAATCTCAGGGAAAAACGCCGTGCCGTGCGAAAGAGCTCGCCCTGCCATCGTTGTCCGCGGCACGGGCTTAGCCCGGTCGCCCCCCCCCCCGGCCCCCCCCCCCCCCGTGGCCCGGGGCGGGGGCTTGCCCGGCCCCCCCCCCCCCCGTGGCCCGGGGCGGGGGCTTGCCCGGCCCCCCCCCCCCCCGTGGCCCGGGGCGGGGGCTTGCCCGGCCCCCCCCCCCCCCGTGGCCCGGGGCGGGGGCTTGCCCGGCCCCCCCCCCCCCCGTGGCCCGGGGCGGGGGCTTGCCCGGCCCCCCCCCCCCCCGTGGCCCGGGGCGGGGGCTTGCCCGGCCCCCCCCCCCCGGGGGGGGGGGGGGGTGTGGAGGGGTGGGGCTTGGGGTGGCCAGCGGCTGGGTCTCCCCCATGTCGCCTGTGAGAGCGACACGGGGGTCATGACGTTTCGATCCTCTCGCAACGAATGGGAGCCATGGAAGGTTTGCCCGGGTTTATCCTCTGTTTCTAAATGTAGAAAGGAAATGTCACTGAAGTATATCTTACTTTTTTGGCATTAACTGAAAGCCTTGAAATGAGTCATGATACTAGTAAGCTTTTGGATGGAATTCTGATCACCACCACTGAATAAAAAGAAGGCATTTTGGCATTTGAGAAACAAAGGGTGTACTACTTTATATTTATCGACGAGTGCATGATTGAGCAGGATTACACACAAGAACGATCACCAACCAGCAATGTCATCACTACCGTGCGCAGAAATGCTAGCCCGATTCTCTGGTTTCTTTCTTCTTGGTGCGCGCGTGACATGCATTTTTGTTGTTTTCAGGACGATGCAACCGGGGCCGGTCGCATATGGTCATGAGGTGAGGGGGCGGCGGACCGGCGGAGCGTCCTGTGGTTGGTGACGCTGGAGGTGATGCATTCTTCTCTTGCTGCCACGGCCATTGCCGGCAGGAAACGACGCCATGCACGCACTCGTCCTCGTGCATCTCGCTCAGCTCAGCTGATAGACGGAATGGTTACGCATACACGCGCGGCTCAAGTGGCCTTTGAATTTCTTGCTCGGACAGCATTTTTCGGAGATCGGAGTGTAGATAGGGACCCTTTTTGGTTCAAGGTATATAACCGGGCATGTGCAAAAAGGGACACGTATAATACGAAGGGCGTTTGCTTTCACGCGCCGCTGCGCCGGCTGGTTTGGGGCGGCATACTTTTTTTCCTTTTTCCAGGAATTTAATCGATCTATTTATCATCTGATATGACAATATAAGGAACATAAAAATGATAAAAATTACATTTAGGCCTTAATTGAATATGTGCACGACTCAAACTGTTCCAAAGTCATTAGAGTACTATCCGGACCCGATAGTCCACTTACCAGGGAGGCTCGGAAATGCGGTCATTGGGCGGCAACCAAATATTATCATCCGAGTAACAAGA
>LR880969.1:761896781-761926445 GCA_904067115.1 Aegilops sharonensis | reverse complement strand
GGCCGTAGCCAGTTGATACATATGAATTAAAATCGGCTGCAAATTAAGACATTTCTATCTACAAAGCCAAATCGACCACCAATAACCTCGCCTACTAAAATCGACCACCAATAACTTTTGGCGGTCAATTTTCACAAAATGTGTAAGAAGCCACGAATAGTGAGGTGCCAAAAGTTATGAAGACCGTGTGCTCAAGCACAACATGTGAGAAGACGACCCAGTCGTAAGTCTTAAATCATTTTTTCCACAGCACCGTGAGCTTTATATTAGCTTAATTAATTTTTGAAAAGGCTTACAACATTCACGAGAATCTGTACTCCTTTTGTAACTTAGGAAACTCGGTCCAAAATCAAAATTAATCAAGCTAGCTCATCGATGACAGATATGGGTGCCGATCGGGCGATCGGTTGGCATATGAGGAAATGTTAGGCCAAGAAAACGACGTGCATGCATGCGCAACTTCACTTTAAGGTCGAACACAAGCAACACTGGACTGACACCGCTCTGGCCCCCGCGTCGCTCTCGCAGGGGCGACTCGGGCGGTGTAACCCTAGCCCGCCGCCGGCCCTCTCCCCCACCTCTCCTCTCCCTCGTCGCCACCGGAGGTGGCCGCCGGTGAAGGTGGCGGCGAGGATCTAGCCGCCCCGTTCTTCCTCGGGGGGCTTTGGATCCGTGGCGACGGCCTCGACTGGTGGATCGACGCCGGGTCTGCGGTGACCGGTGCTCGTTGGTGCTGGCCGTTCTTCCTCGGCCATGGGGACGGCGAGGCGGCGGCAGGTGGCGGCTGTGGTGCGGGCGTATCGGCGGCGCCCGATCCAGATCTGAAGGGCTTCGTCTACTTCAACCAGGGCTGCCTCTGATGGTCCTGCTTTGGTGGCCTTTGTCGCCGGAGTTGTACCTGTTTGGCGGCTGGAGCTGGGAGGTGGCTTCGGAGAAATCCGAGGCCAGCAGTGCTGGCCATGACAGCGGCGACGCCCGAGGGCGCCGTACCTTTCTTGTAGGCGCTGTCCAGGTTGCCTCCTTCCCCTCCTCTTTTCACCCAGCTTGTATGCCGGGCGAAAGCCCAAATCCTTGCCGGATCGAGCGGCAGCGGCGCTCCGGGCGTCGTCACCCTCTTGGGGGTCGTTCGTGGCAAGCTTGGGGTGGATGTGATGCTTTGGTTGCTTGGCGGCGGTTGGTGGCATGGTCGGAGTTCGTCTGGTGGCGGTGCGTTGGCGCTCTGCCGCCTATGTGCTCTGCCTCGGAGTCCTTCTTCCACGGTGCTTGGTCTTCAGCAGCCCTGCCGGACACGGCGGAGCGGTGCTTCATCTCACACATTGATGGCGGCGGTTATCGGCGGCATGGTGCTGTGGAGGCTCGGCGTCCGATGCGCGGGATGGACTCGCACAGGAGGAGGTAGCTGTCTGGCGTCATGGTGACGTCGATGGCTGAGTGGCCAGACAAGGTAGATGCCTCAATATGATCTAAAGACGGACCTGTGGAAGATGGCGGCGACAACACACGGGTGCGTATAACCGGATTGTGCCCCAGACCCGGTATGTGGCTCGGCTGGGGCTTCCGGCTTTTGATGTTAGGTTTAGGTGAGTGGTCTGAGTGGCCCAGCTAGCACCCCTTCATCATATGAATAGAAGTAGCGGCATATGTTGTCAAGATGGTGAATTCAGACATATTGTTTTACTACTTTGTAAGTTCCTTGAGAATAATCAATAAAGTGGCCGTATGCATCTCCCAGATGCAGAGGCCGGGAGTCATCCTCCTTTTCTAAAAAAACAAGCAAGACAGAGGGTCATATATCCTAGGTAATCAAGCACCGGCCGTAAAGGAGCATGTCATGGTCCACTACACATAATGCATCTTTTTTGTGGTGGTGTGCAGTTAGATTATCTTTCCCAACGAATTAGATTGCTTTAGCCACAAGATCTTGCATGCAAAAATCGGTGAAGTATTTATATCCATGGGATGCACTTCTTCAGCCTCTCGACGCGCCACACGCATCATGCTTGTTGGAGAAAAGTTTACCATTTCTCCGTGCATGATCCCATTTTCTTTGTTATCCAGTCTAATCTGCACTCTGCTTACATAGGAGAAAAGGTTAATGATAATAAAGTAAGAGACGGATCTTGGAAAGGAACAAAGAGAGAAATTGTCGGAATTATTGGTGGACCAAAACAGGACACAAGCTGTATGTAGCAGTGTTTGAGTTGAGACCGAATGTTCGATCCTGCGGAATACATACACATGTTGGCATCTCCATGGTTGGTTGGCCCAACTTTTGCACGCATAATTTAACATGCATGGTCGATTAGCATCTCAATTTCTGATGGTCCATGCTACTTGCTCTGCCAGGGACACAGTTTCTATGCCATCTCATCGTCATTTTCCATGCTAAACAACTTGGGACCAAATTATTTCGGTAAGTCGATTTGTTTTGCCATTAGATTAGGATCCAACAACCCTCCTTTCTTCTTCCTCCTCCAGCCGTTACTTCTCCTACAAAATCGACTTACCCAAATTACAAATCCAATCAACTTGTGTACAGCTACTGTGTTAATTTCTAGTATACCTTGAGATTGACAGCGCCTCCTCTCCTGTCACATAAGACAACCAAAATGACAAATAATTAAAGGAAAACCAAGAGGGCAGAACACAGGGTCCTCGGGAAGGACAAAGCGTTTGTGCCCGCCAAATGATACAACAAATCGTATGACTGATCTCCTGACGTAAGTACTCTGACAGCAACGTGTTGGCTCGGAGATCGACTGTTACACCGTAGTGATCTCGACAGGTTCAGCAGGTCGTAACTCTGGCGGCTAAGCTATGCGCGGTCGTCTCGTTGGAAGCGTGCGGCATTTCTTCTCGGTAACTTCAGACGGAACGTGGTGCAACTGTGTAAGTCATAACAGAACACTATACTCCACTGGTGAACTATAATCTTAGTGTGCTCCGCCAGAGCTGCAAGCGGAGTATCAGCTGGGTGCTCCATCCTGGTTCATCTTGTTACGGACGTTGCACAAGGGAACACTGAACCTGCTAGCTTGCTTGTTCACGTGAAAGCGACGGTGAACTTCCTTGGCGATTAACACCCAGCACGTACACTGCATACATACCTCCGTATGTATGTTTTTTTTTTTTTTGCGGAAAAAATTCCAATCTATTCATCTTCAATCTTGGCAGTACAACGAATACCAGAAATAAAAATTACATCTAGATTCGTAGACCACCTAGCGACGACTACAAGCACCGAAGCGAGCCGAAGGCGCGCCGCCGTCATCGCCCCTCCATCGTTGGAGCCGGGCACAACTTGTATAATACGGAGTACGCATGAATGTTTAGTTAAGACTCCCGAAGCTAAAGAATTACTACTTCTTGATTAGTTTACGTCTATTATTGCATGCATGATTGAGCAGGATCATCACACACGCGCCATCACCCACCAGACCTGGCTTTGACCACCCATCTCCGCATAGGAATACTAGCCCCCCCTGATTCTCTTCTTATTCTCAGTGCGCGACGGCGTGAGATGCATTTTGCTGTTAAGAATGGTTCCAGGAGCCTGCATATTATTCTCCTCACGCATGGTCATAGAGCTTGGGGCGGAGCGTGCTGTGGTTTGGTGACGCTGGAGATGATGCGGCGCTGCAAGCGAAAAGGATGTGTATTTATTATGGTCTGCCGGTCGATGCTGCCCCGGCCATTGCCGGCAGGAAAGGACACCATTCTTGTGCATCTCAGTCGACAGATGATGTGGTCATGTGACCTTTGATTTCTTGTTCGGTTAAGATTTGCCCGAACGGAGTGTCCCGGGCCCTTTTGTTCAAACGATGCATTCCTTTCCGGTAAAACCCAGCATATACTGGTATGTGCAAAAGGGAAAAAAATGGAGGCTGTTTTGTTTCCACACACTGGGCGGTTTGGCGTGACATATTTAACCATGGTTTACACATTTAGTGCCGCCTACTTAATCACGTTGAATTTTGAATTTGATATACTTTAGAAGAATGAAATGACCACAAACCATGTACTGTTCGTAATGTTGGTCTTGGGTTAGACTTCTACATCCACAAACCATGTACTGTTCGTAAGGTGGGCTCGGGAACATGGTTCCCATGAGATCAACTCCACGGCTTCTTGGTAGATCGAAACAGTTAACCTAAACGAAGGCGTTAAGAAGGCAACGACTTCGCTTCTCATGCTTGTAACGTGGGAAATTTGAACGGCCGTACTGCTCGAGTCTTTCGGAAGTGGGATTATCCTTCACAACATCAAAACGGAGGCAAGTTTAAGATTTACCACCGAGGCAAAACATTCAGGGGCTCTAATTGGAGAGAGCAGTTGTATTTTGGCTTGGGCCTTTGCTTATGCATTTTACTCCTTAATTAATGAGAAAGCAAAGTTTTTTCCTTGCTTCATTTTTTTTGCAGGAACCAACGCTATTTTCAAAGTAACAGAAAGCCTTCTCCCTCTTCATGTACTACTGCAGTAAAGTAAAGTGCTCAATTTTAGCCTATTCATGCATGCAAATTTAAAATGAGTCTATTTAGGACACATCTAGATGTGACATAAGCTGATGTCCACTTTGTTTGTAGTTTTTTTTATCCTAGTTTTTTTTTTAATTTCTTGTTGCTGCATTATATGTTTGTGGGAGCTTACATGTGACATCCTTAAAAAACATCTAGATGTGAAATTATAGACAAACTGATTAAAAATAGGTAGCAAAGAAATTTCTACACAACCATATCGACCAACATAAGAGGACCGCACTATTAAAATATGCAAGCGTAATGGACCAAAGGCTAATTTTTCTAAAATGTGGGAGGCGCTACTAAACTGTGAGAAGCCAAAAGTTATGAAGACCGCTTGCCCATGCAAAACATGTGAAAAGATGATAACGACGTAAGTGTTCAATAATTTTTTACAACACCATAGGATTTATTAACTTACCTTGCAAAGAATGTCAAATCATTCATGTGAACTGGTAGATGACCCCCTCCCCTTTGTTACTTATGACACATCGTCCGAAATCGTATTAAGCATAAGATAGCTACCACCCAGTGT
The DNA here is from genome assembly GCA_904067115.1 of Aegilops sharonensis. Classification (NCBI taxonomy): domain Eukaryota; kingdom Viridiplantae; phylum Streptophyta; class Magnoliopsida; order Poales; family Poaceae; genus Aegilops; species Aegilops sharonensis. The sequence goes on along the minus strand of LR880969.1, from coordinate 761,921,390 downwards.
CAAGATTACCTGTCCTCACGCCAAATAAGCCATCCGTAATTGTAAACCTCACATTCTTTCAAAGTAATACACATTCAGGTGGGGAGCCTACCCTCCCCCGGTGTTTGCTTAAACAAGAATCGCGATAAAGCTATAAGCTCATCGATGACCGGTCCGGCCATGGAATAGCATTTGAGGCAAGGTTAGGTCATGAAAACGACGTGGATGCGCAACTTCACTTAAGGGCGAACACAAGGAAGACAAGGGTCATATATCCTAGGTAATCATTCTCGAAAACAATATATCTTGGGTAATCAAGCACCGTAAAGGAGCATGTCACGGTCCACTAATGCCTCTTGTTGGCGGTGGTGTCTATTCAGCTAGATTATCTTCCCAACGAGTTGGATTACCTTTGGCCAGAAGCTGTTGCATGCAAAAGTCGGTGAAGTATTTATATCCGTGTTATGCACTTCTTCTGGAGTATCCGCCTCTCAACGATCCACAGGCATCTTGTTTCTTGGAGAAAGGTTTATGCATGATCTCATTTTCTTTGTTATCCAATCCAATCTGCAGTCTGCTTACATAGGAAACGAAAAGTTGATCATAAAGCGAAAGATATAGATCTTGGAAAAGAAGAACGCAAGAGGAACAAAGAGAGAGAAAAATCAGAATTATTTGTGGACCAAAGGAGGACACAGCTCTATGTGATAGCACTAGTTGCAAGTGAAATGTTCGATCCTGCGGAATACTTTCACATGTTGGCATCCTCATGCATGCTAGTACTTGCTTTGCCAAGGACTCTCGTCCTCATGTTCCATGTTGAACAACTTGGGACCAAAACTATCTACCTAGATAGCTGGGCGCCCCTAGATAGCTAGGCCCTTGATTTGCTTGTGCGAGGGTCAGTTTGCTCCAAAATTTTGGTTGTGCGTGGTGGATGCCATGGGTGTCCGTCATGGGATCAGAAGCTCAGGATCAGCGAGAGGTCATCGTCTGCAACTGCGACGGTCGATCTCTGCAGAGATGTGTGCATCATTCCTGCCGGCATTGCGTAGCTCTGGGATCTCGTTAGCATGCTCGATCGATTTGGCAAAGCTGGGCAGAATCTGCCCGCTCCCCATCTTGTCCAACGTTTTTTCTAAAGACAGCAGGATAACTGCATGATTCCATTGAAGAAGGTCAGAGACCAAATACAAAGGAAACCAGAAAATAGAGCAGGAGCTGAGCTTTGCTCACAGCGTCCTCAACTGCCCAAGGCTATCCTATCCTATGTACCCACCTGCAGATCATATGTCAGCAGTACTACGGATGATCCAACAACAACACCTGATGTGCTACAGGGCGATCCAGCAAGAGAGCAGCAGGCCAGGCCTAAGAGAAGCATTCAAGCTCCAGCTCGTCTACGCGGCCCAGAATGGGCCCGCTAACTAAACACTATTTAGCTGTACAAGTGGCTCTGTAACGGGTGGTGGTGGCGGCCTCGACCAAGGATTGGATAGGATAGATGGTGTGAGTGTTGGCTGGTTCCGTTCCGTCCTTCTCTCCTCCTCCAATTCGAATTTCCCTATAATATATGGAGATCTAAGCATATGAACTAAGATAGATCGATCGGAGTGATTCGTTGCTTACATCACAGATGGCAGTTGGCATGTCACAATTAGGCTACATAAGCTCGTTGTCAACTTGTCAAGATCTCCCCAGCTAATAGTGCAGACGTCTTGACCTGATTTGGTGCCTGTCTAGCTAAGTACGTAGCTAGGAATCTTATCTTCTGCAGGTTGCATGTCACAGATACATCCATCACATCTTCCGTTGTCTCTGTCTCAGAAGCTTGCGATCGATTCGAGCTCGATCGCACAGCCACACACCAGTCTGACTTGCGCGTAATAAGGTGGAAGTGGAACATGACTGTTGGTTTGACTCTGACGGAGCATGTCATGCCAGTATTTTTGCAAACGTGAACATGATGTGCGCGCGCGTCGTATTTCCCTTGAGTGTTCCAGTTAGAGGGATTTGGTTTCCTTGGTGTTACCTCACAAATCTAAGACATGCATTTGAGACGGAGGGAGTACACGGTACATCGCAGTGGGCACCGTAGAGAACTCTGAACTGAAGAAACAGAGGAGCAGACAGCAGCACCTGAATGCTAGCAAGCGTGGCATTACCTGATGTGGCCTCGTCAAAATAGGATGCACTGTCGGGAGCAAAAATTGGCGTCAGTGTACATTCAACTCCAGACAACAACATCTTGTGCTAACGACCGTCATCCATTGACCCCACATGCATGATACCATGATTACCACCTCTTCTACCTCTGCCGAGCCTGATCAATTTCCAACGGCTTATGAAATTGCTAATGGAGCTCGAGCTACATGGAGTATATTATACACATGATTTGTTTTTGCACAGTTCACATCAAAACGTATTTTGTGATGAAATTTATGCACTTGTAATATACATCTATAAGTATATGTGTATTTATTCTCAGATTTTTATGAAATTTTAAAAGTTGATTTTTTGAAAATTTCAGGCTCCATGGAGCCCGATAGCGAAAATCCACTCTCGGTATTATAGTGGGCAAATTGAACACCCTATCTGCAAAAGGAATTCATCCGATCAGCGTATATCGCACCCACAGTCCCACACCACTTACTACTAAGATGGCGCCAGACTGCCAGTCACATAACCTTGAAGCCGACGGTTGCTTGCAATGAAATATGCAGATGTTTGTCTGATTGCACACTTATCTTTCAGTGCTTGCAGATTAAGTCTGAAAGATCTGAGTGGCAAAGTTGATACAAAGTTAAAGCATAATTGTATGCACCAAGGCTTGTGACCCATTTTGCGCTAATTTTTTCCAACCGGACCAACCCCTTTCCGTTAATCTCTTAATGGAAATTACTGTGTCTTACTCCCTCCATTTCGATTTACTCGTCGTGGTTTTAGTTCAAATTTGAACTAAAACCACGACGATTAAATCAGAACGGAGGGAGTACAAGGAAATGGGAAAGACTAGCGAGGAGTTGGTGCACTAGCAGGAAACCAGCTAGTGATGACCAAATTCGAACATTCCCTACGGGGCAAAAACCTGCTAGCATTGGATAAAAGGTCAAGGTCACTACTTATTACAGGTGAAAACATCAAAACATATCAAATCCCAGGAAATAACCAGCACTACGCCCCCGTGAGTAGCAACGGACCACCACCACCCAGCTTCACACGACCATCGCCAGGAGATCTGACTGCATCACCACGACCCTTTCAAGCAACAATGGTAACACTTCGCGCGATGCCAAATCCAAAATTGCACACCTCGGTGATAGTTGTAGCTCGAAATGAATCGACATCGCTATGCAAAGGGACACTACCACTGATGGAAAAAAAGACAAGATATTTGAAGGATGAGTAATCAACCGGGTGACACAATAAAGCTAAATGGTAGAGAATTAACATTATAGTAATCAACTGACTTAGCTGTGTCATGCTTCAGCCTATACTGCTAGTGTATGTAATTACATGAACTAATTAAGTTAATGTAAAGTAATACTATGAAAATTTTCAAAGCAAGTATCAGAGATCAAATTAGCAAAGATGTAAGCAACATTGCCTCAAGAATTGGATCAGCAATACGGAACTACTTCACGGACGATTTTTGGCTGAACGATACCTGCACGATGGTTAATCCAAGGGCGTACGGCTGTTCAGAATTGCCAACGGATGGTGCAAGGAGCCATGTCGTGCATGTATCGGCTGCAATCGTCGTCTGTGTAGCAATGCTCTCAGCAATATTACTAGAGTTAATTACCTTATGCAAGTTGAGCGTGGGCTTGTTGGGATTCATGTCGAGAGCTTTACGAAGCGTAGCCTCCGCAGCCTCCACCTCCTCCACCCGATCCTTAGAAGAATCCAAATCGATAGTTACCTGTTGAAGAGAAGAGAGGTCTTCCAAGGCCAAGTCGAAATACCCAGACTGATGCATAGTATCCCGCGTTCCGAGATGCAGCTCGAGAACTTGGAGCTTCTGCATGGCTCCCAGTGCAAAAACCACCTCCGCGTGCTGAACGTACCTCAACTCTGTTAGACACCTGAATGGATAGCGGGTAGCACCGATGACTGTCCATGCTTGCCTCTGTCGTGGTGTGTGTGTGCACACATCCATGTTGAGATGGTGGAGGGATGGTAAGCAACCAAGGACATGAAGGTCCTCCTCGCCCAGTGTGTACAACGAGATTACAATGTATGAAAGACATGAGAGCGAGGACATCCATCTTGGAACCGAAGAAGCCATGCAATACGGTGCTATGAAGCGACGAAGCTGTTGAGGTCCTGGGAGCAATAAATTTTCACATTCAGAATCCTCGCTAAAACGACAACCATCTACTTTTAAGGTTTGGAGATTGATGAGGCTAGATAGACATCGACGAAAGGGCTCCTCAAAACTCTTGTTCCATTCAATGACTTTCATATCAAGGCACCTCAGCTCGGTCAGCCCGGACAGATCAAGCAGGACTGATGGAGACATGACAATCACCGATTTCAACTCTTGTAGAGATTTCAGATTCTCAGAGTCATATGGTACTCTTATCCAACTATTAACACGCAGATACACCAACTGACACAACTGTTCAAAAGTTGATGGCAACTCCTCTATTTCAGTCTCACCTATGTCCAATACCTGCAAAAGTTGAAGATTTGCAATCTCTCTTGGGATCTCGGTGATATAGGTTCCATATAGCCACAAGTACCTCAGGTGAAACATACTGCATATAAGCATAGAGTGACGATCATCCACCTGCTTACAGTTGGTTAAATCTAATGCACTTAAGAGTGGAAAGCATGAAAGTGGTGGCAACAAAGAAAATGATTTTTTGAACACTGTAAGTGACCTCACATGGGACATGTTCATTGTAGAGAGCACCTTGGCATCTTCTTGCTTGCTGGTATGGAGGGATAGTCGGCGGATCTTTACTGGCAGAGACTCATACTGATGACCACCTAATGCCGTCATAAAATTCTCTTCATGTGACAAACAAGTGATGAGATCAAGAACCATGTCATGTATATGACAATAACTTGCCTTCTTTTTTGAAAAAGAAGAATGCCAGCACCATTTACTATTTACTGTTTGGATCAAGCTTTTGTTAATAAGCTCATCGAAATATTGCTCTCCTACTTCATACAAGCTCTCCCCTTGTTTTGGCTGAATAAAACCTTCACCCACCCACTTCCATATTAAATATTTTCTCTTGAATATGCAATCCTCTGGATACAAACTTAGATGTAGTAAGCAAATCTTGAGATGAGCAGGCAAATCATAGTAGCTAACATATAATATCCTTCTCATGGCATTCGCATCTGGATTATTTTCCAGCCCGTTGCCCATTGATTGGTACACCTTAGACCAGGGTGCACTGTCATGTCTTTCTGCCAACAAGCTGGATATCGTAATGATAGCTAATGGTACTCCACCACATTTCATTAAAATTTTCTCTGATACTTCGATCAACTGTTTATGAGGGCATTCATCTTCCTTTCCAAATATTCTTTGGTAGAATAATATTTTTGAGTCGGTGATAGAAAGAGGTTTCATCTCATAAACATCACCATCTTCTTTGGCAACATCTAGAATGCGAGTTGTGGTGATTACTCTACTTCCACACTCATTCTCAATCAAAGCACATCTAATATTTTTCCAGACAGATTTATCCCATATGTCGTCTATAACAATGATGTACCTATGAGAAAATACCAAATGATCATATATATTAGTGGTTGTAATTTTTATATGTTCTCATTATTTGAACACCATTGAGATATTTTAAGAGAAACGTATTAATACAAAAGGGTATAATTAGGACTTTGGTAATAGTACCACCTATATGAATCAAAAACTTATTCACGGATGGCTTTCACCACAGAAGAGAAAAATATCTATGTACTATGGGCACGGAGTGTATTCTTTCTTGTTCGTGCGGCTTAGAAGTGTCGGGCTGGCAAGGCACGCAATAAGAGCCTTGTCCCAAGTGATTAATTTTACCCCGTAACTTTGTTGCTGGAGTGCTATAGATAACCCATTTTAAACTTTAATTTAGTCTTTTACAATCTAAGTAGCTCATTACCTTACATTTACCATATTGAACCAGTTTTTTTTCATCTTGACACATCTAAGATCCACTTGGTAAAATTTAACAACACATCATGACATACCAGAATAAAATCAATGAATTATGTTAAGTGTTGAGAAACAGAGACACATGTATTCAATTCTAGCCTAGACTTGAGCGAGACTTGTCCCAAAAATTCGAAAATACATGACAATATTACAGATTATGCATACATTGTTTCAATTTTGAAGATTTCACATTATTTAGGGAATTTAAATTTCTGAAAGCATTCATTAAATACAATCTAGAAATTTAATCAGTTAGGGTACTTTTATATTATAATTCTACAAGAATTAGTATACAAGGATTACTTGCTTTGGAGTTAAAGATATGATATTATAAGAAAAAGATGATCACAGGGGCAGGAAATGGATGAACTAGAAAACAATTATCTTAAAAGTGTTTAAAGAACAATATAATACAATTGTTAAATCAATGCTAATGGTTTTAGCAAAAACAAGAAGTATGTAGTTATATAAATTATGTTGTCACAATGTTTGCTACAGGTCCCAATGAATACTATTTAATAGCACACACAAAGGTTCAAAATAGACGTTATTAGGCTCATATCGGTTTGGCCTGAAAGACTAATACAAACGGCCAATGATACAAACGACCATGCTGACTACATATAGGCCATTAGTCTTAATTACCCGTGCAACTTATTTGATTTCTTTAACATCTAGCCTTACGAGGAACATGCTCACAATTAGTTGTAAGTAACAGAGGAAATGTTAGTTAGGATCAAGGCTTATGTTTTAACCACAAACATCAATATAAGGAGGTAATAAGAACTCAGGAAGAACATATAAAAAAATCCAAGGAGCATGATAAACACATACCTCTTGTTCCGAAGGTATTCTCTGATTTCAGTAATGAGTTCTGCTTCTCCCCAGTTTGACTCGTTGATATTACGATACCAATTCTTGTCAAGTTGATGGAGTAAGCTCTTGAAGATCTTCTCAATATTAGGAGTAAAAGACACCGAGACAAAAGCCCCACAATCAAAATCCCCTTTAAGCTTCTGATACGCCGCATTTGCAAGAGTGGTCTTGCCCAATCCTCCGAAACCGACAACAGATACCATCTTGAGTTGCTTCGTGGACGCCTCATTGCTCTTCTCTTCGGTGCCGATGAGCTCATTAGCCTTTTTGTATAAGGCTAGCTGGCGAAGGCTATCGGTGGTTGTGGCGGTTGGCCTAGCAGGAACGGTGTCCACCTTGTAGGTATCACGTCGTTTACTGACCTCCTTGACCCGGCTCTTGATGTCCCTGACATCGGTGAGTATCTTGTGGCGGATCTTGGCTTTCGTCAAGAGGTTGAGGCTCCTGTCGATGAAGCCCATGAAGGTGTGCGACTTGTCTAGCCCGTCGGTGCGTATACGCACCATGAACTTGTCGACGCTGTCCTCGAGATCGTGCGACAGGTCCCGCACCTCCTTGGCCCAGAGCTTGAGCTGGACGTCAGGCGGCTGGTCGATTGGCGCCTGCGAGACCTTGACGGGGGCCGCCTGCATGCTCTCCATCTCGACTTTGAGGAACATGATCTCGCTCCTGGCTGCCCGGTGGAGGCTGTACTCCGCCGAGAGCAGGCTGGCCAGCTTGGGCAGGAGGGTGGCCGTCATGACGAGCTGCGCCATGCTCGGTCGGCCGCGGTAGGTCTCGGTGGGTGGTTGCTTATGTTTGGGGAAGTAGCAATGGAATGGAAGATGTGATGAGCAGCACAACATTGGCCTCACCTTTTATAGAGGGCACGCACATCACGTACACAAGCTCGTGACCAGTCCGGCTTCCTGGCCGGTCGCAGCATTGCGGAAAATTTCGCGTACGCCGCTGAGCTTGTGCAGTGCTGTCACCGGCGACCTTCCCCGACCCTCGTCCTCAAGCTCGATTTCGCGAAAGCCTTCGACTCCATTGACTGGAGGAGTCTCCATCAATTTCCCCGAGCTTTGGTGCGACTGGATGGACGCCATCTTCCAGTCCTCTCGCTCGGCCATCCTGCTCAACGGCGTGCCGGGGCGGTGGTTTTCGATCCGGTGCGGGCTGCGCCAGGGGGACCCAATCTCCCCTACCTCTTCCTCCTGGTGGCCGACGTCCTCCAACGCATGATCCGGCATGACGACGTTCTAATGCACCCGCTGGTGGACGGCGAGCCCCCGGTCGTGCTTCAGTACGCTGACGACACCCTTATCGTCATGCGTGCCGACTTGGCGGGGGCTGTCCGTCTCCGGGCCATCCTGGACCTGTTCGCCGCTGCGACCGGCCTCACCATCAACTACCACAAGAGCACTCTCGTCCCCATCCATGTGGACGCCGCGACGATCGCCGGGGCGGTGACCGCCATCCAATGTACGGTGGGGGGGTTCCCCCAGACCTACCTCGGGCTCCCGCTGTCCATTGACAAGCTCAAGCTCTCGGACTTCGCCCCCATGATTGCTATGGTGGATCGCTACCTAGCTGGGTAGCGTTCCCGCCTGCTCTCTCCTTCAGGGAGGCTCGTGCTGATCAACGCCGTCCTCGACGCCATCCCGTCCTACGCCATGTCCGCTCTGCGCCTCCCGCCCAAGGTCGTGGCTGCGCTCGACTCTCTCCGCCGCTCCTTCCTCTGGAACGTGGCGGACCGCGCCTCGGGTGCCCAATGCTTGGTTGCCTGGTCCAAGGTTTGCTGGTCGAAGGCGGAGGGCGGGCTGGGGGTGCGGGATATCTCAGCTCAAAATGACTGCCTTCTACTCAAGCTGCTGCATCGGGTCCATGCTACGGCCCCCGCTCGGTGGGCGCGGTGGCTCTGGACGGATCACCACGGGCGCTCGCTGCTTGGCGCTGGCGCGGCTGCGGACAGAGGACCGCACTGGTCGGACTTGCTGGCGCTTCTTCCCCTCTACCGTGGGCTCACCAGGGTTGCCATTGGGACGGGGGAGGAAACCTCCTTCTGGCACGACTGCTGGATGCCTCCCGGCCCCCTGCGCTGTGCCTTCCCGGCCCTTTTCTCGCACGCCTCCCTGCCTGAGGCCAATGTTGCCCAGGTGCGGCGAGGGGGCTGCCGGCCCTCCTGGTCCCGCGCCTGACCCGCGTCGCTGCCCGGGAGCTGGCCGAGGTGCTCTCGTTGCTGCGTGCCTGCCCTGCCACGCCCGCTCCGGACGGGCGCCGGGCCGTCTTCTGTGGCGCCCCTCGTGGTGCTTTCTCGTCAAGATCGGCGTACGCCCTGCTGCGCTTCGGAGGCGTTTCGTCGCCGGCCGCCGGCTTCCTGTGGAGCTCGGCTGCCCCTTCCCGTGTGAAGTTCTTCGCCTGGCTGCTCTCCCTGGCCAGGATTCACACCCGGGACGTCCTTCTCCGGAAATCTATTGTCGACGCCCAGGGGGCTGCCTGCCCGTGCTGTCCGGCCTCTTTAGAGATGGCCGACCATCTCTTTTTTGAGTGTGGGGTGGCCGTACGTTTCTGGCGCTGCATCGGCGTCGACCCGCGTGCCGGGAGGGCCCGCGGCCTCCATCTCTTCAACGTCCGGCCGGTGGTACGGGAGGCCTCGCCGACTGCTTTCCTCCTCCTCTGCGTCTGGCACCTTTGGAAACGGAGGAATGCGGTGGTGTTCCGAGGGGAAGACCCCTCTCTGAGTGCTACTCTCAAATGCTGTAGGGATGACGCGGTGCTCTGGCGGGGTAGGTTTCGCGAGGAGGATCGTGGTCACATCGATGCTTGGCTTCTGGCGCTCGCTGCACCGCGAGGCTGATCCCATAAAAAACCACCCCCTCTACTTTTTGTACAGGTTTATGTTGTAATGTGCCGTCCTCGCGTGTCGTTCTGACCACACCCCCTTGTATCTGCTGCTTGGTGGGAATATACGATTCAGGTGGGGGAGGCTTCTCCGCCCCGCCCCCCCCCCCCCCCCGCCGCGCCCCCCCCCCCGCCCCCCCTCCCCCCCCCCCCCCGCCGCGCCCCCCCCCCCGCCCCCCCTCCCCCCCCCCCCCCGCCGCGCCCCCCCCCCCGCCCCCCCTCCCCCCCCCCCCCCGCCGCGCCCCCCCCCCCGCCCCCCCTCCCCCCCCCCCCCCGCCGCGCCCCCCCCCCCGCCCCCCCTCCCCCCCCCCCCCCGCCGCGCCCCCCCCCCCGCCCCCCCTCCCCCCCCCCCCCCGCCGCGCCCCCCCCCCCGCCCCCCCTCCCCCCCCCCCCCCGCCGCGCCCCCCCCCCCGCCCCCCCTCCCCCCCCCCCCCCGCCGCGCCCCCCCCCCCGCCCCCCCTCCCCCCCCCCCCCCGCCGCGCCCCCCCCCCCGCCCCCCCTCCCCCCCCCCCCCCGCCGCGCCCCCCCCCCCGCCCCCCCTCCCCCCCCCCCCCCGCCGCGCCCCCCCCCCCGCCCCCCCCCCCCCCCCGCCCGCCCGCGCCTGGGTTCCGCGAGCGGTGGCTGTATGTGGATGTCGGGGTCAAAGGACAGGCGACGACCCGCGGACTCGAGCATTAATCCGCATAATTTCAGGTGTCGTAAGAGCAACTTCAATGGGGCGACCCATTTCGTCCGCGGACGTCCGTTTGGGTCGGTGCGGACAGAAAAGGCGGCCCAACGCGCCGACCCAAACGGGCGCGCGTCCGTTTTTCGTCCGCGGGAGACCCATTCCCGGCCCATTTTTAAGCCTGATTTGCATCGGCGCGGACACGTGACGGATGCGCGCGTGGTCGCCTACTCCTGTCCCCGGGCCTGCTGGTCTGTGGCACATTGGCCTCCCTTCCCCCCGCCAACAAGCAACCCTCGCCCCCCGCCTTCTTCGTCACCGACGCCGCCGCCCATTTTTGCGGCGACTCTTCCAGCTGCCGCCGCCTCCACATCCGCCCAGCAACGCCGCCCCTGTCCCCAGTCGCGTGCCGCCGCCGAGGAGCAAACTGGTTCCCGTCGCCGCTTCCCCCACCGCACAGCCGCCCGCGACCAAGAAGACGCCTCGCCGCCCCCGCCACATACGTCTGGCACGCTCGTCGGACGCCGGCCGGGCAGCTAGCTGGTCTGTGGGCGCCGTGTCTCCCCTCGCTGGCTGTCTCCTTCTTCGACGCCCGCAAGCTGTTCGACAGTTTGCCAAGGTACGAAAATGGACTCCGCCGACGAGTTCTTTTTCCACAATTTCATTTGCGACTCTGAAGATTCGTCGTCCGACGACGACGAGGAGATATTGGCTGCCGTGTTGGTCCACTACCACCTCAACAACCAGCGACCATTGTTCCGTGGCTCAATTCTGGGCCACCTTCCGGCATTGAATCGTAACCGAGAGAGCGGGCATTTCCTTCTCTGGAAGGACTACTTTGATACAACAAACCCGTTGTTCAAACATCACCAATTCCGCCGCCGGTTTCGTATGAGTAGGCATGTTTTCAACCGTATTAGAGAGGGAGTGGTCGGCTATGATGACTACTTTGAGTGCAAAGAGGATGCTATCGGCAAGATTGGTTTCTCCTCTTATCAGAAATGCACTGCCGCCATCCGAATGCTTGCATACGGAGTGCCCGATGATCTCATTGACGAGTACGTCCGTATGAGCGAGTCTACATGCCTAGAGTCCCTGTATAAGTTCTGCAAGGCTGTGATTGCTGTGTTTGGCCCTGAGTACTTGAGAGAGCCGACAGCTGCAGATACAACCCGTTTGTTGGCGATGAATGCTAGCAGGGGCTTCCCGGGGATGCTTGGCAGCATAGGCTGCATGCAGTGGGAGTGAAAAAACTGCCCTTCTGCTTGGCAAGGGCGGTATAAGGGATATGTCAGGGCTTGCACTGTCATACTAGAGGCCGTGGCGTCTCAAGATCTCTGGATCTGGCACCCTTTCTTTGGCATGGCTGGATCACACAATGATATCAACGTGCTTCAGCACTCACCGGTGTTTGCTAGGCTTGCCGAAGGCAACAGCCCACCGGTGAACTTTACTGTCAACGGCCACAACTATGACAAAGGGTACTATTTGGGTGACGGTGTCTATCCTCAGTGGACCACTATTGTAAAGACAATACCCGACCCTGTTGGAGAGAAAAGGAAAAGATTTGCCTAAGAGCAAGAGAGTGCTAGAAAGGATGTCGAGCGTGCCTTTGGTGTTTTGCAATCTTGATGGGGCATCGTTCGGTATCCTGCTAATACTAGGAGCACGTAGAAACTATAGGAGGTGATGACTGCTTGTGTGATTATGCACAATATGATCGTAGAAGACGAGCGCCCGGAACGTCTGTACGATCAAGGCTTTCAGTTTTAGGGTGAGAATGTTGTGCCTAAGCATGGAGTAGCGGCAACATTTGAGCAGTTCACTTAGTTTCATGAAAACTTGCGTGATTGGAAAACTTACGTGCAACTGCAAAATGATTTGGTCGAGCATACGTGGACTCATGTTGGCAACTTCCCGGCATCCTCGCAAAACGACCTCCCCTCCCATAGACAGACACCGGATATAGCACTTCTGTCATCATCCATTCTCCATGGTGTGGAAGTAGGCAATGTTAGCAATTTTACCGACTTCGCTACCGCCAAAAAAATATACTCGCCCTTGTAGGAGCGGTAAGACCAATCGAGCCAGACGCCACATCCACATCTGCTTAAGATAGCCCCCCTCACACTGCGAAAGCTCGGCCTCGATAGTGGCACCCCGGCCCAACACCTCTTGTATTGGGAATTCCCTTGTATTGATGCAGTGGTTGCTTTATATATAAAATGAGATGAAAATCTGTTTCAAGATATAATTGCGTTCCTCAAAAACGATGCTTTGACTTCCCATTTTATCACTATAGGGCTAGGTAGTAAGAGAAAGAAAATAAGATTACCTCTTTGCACCAAAATGATTGTTTAGGCTGGCCATAGTGGGGGTAACATAACTAGGGTCTGTTTGGTTCCAAATAAGTCACCAACTTATAAGTCGAAAAGTGAAAAAAGTGACTTATTTTACCAAACAGAACCGATTTATAGGTCACCCCAACTTATAAGTCATAAGTTGCTCCACCCCAACTTAAAACTTATAAGTCACCCCCTTTTATGTGGGTCCCATCACCTACATGATATTGATTGGTGTGGAAAGATGTGTCAGATGACTTATAAGTCAGGTGACAACCAAACAGGCGTGACTTATAAGTCACTGGTTTTAAGTCACCTGACTTATAAGTCAGGTGACTTACTGGAACCAAACAGGCCCCTAGTATCATATACTTGGGACTCGTAAACATGCTTACGTGGCAGGAAATTAAAGAAGAGAGAGGGGGTCATAGTAACATAGGTAGATACCGTAACATAATAAATGTTATCCTACTATGTGTCATGCATGACAATAAATGAGACCACCTATGATACTATTTTATGATACTATGCACTATGGATGTAGTATCATACACTAGTATCATATGCGTGATAATAGTATATGTTACTCCCCACTATGACCAGCCTTAGTGCAGGGGATGTTGCTGCTATTTTCCTTAAATGACATTGACTCGTAAAGCCACCTGAGGGAGTCCTGAACTAGGGGGTGTCCGGATAGCCGAACTATCATCGCGGCCGGACTCCAAGACTATGAAGATACAAGATTGAAGACTTCGTCCCGTGTCCGGATGAGACTTTCTTTTGCGTGGAAGGAAAGTTTGGCGATACGGATATGTAGATCTCCTATCATTGTAACCGATTCTGTGTAACCCTAACCTATCCGGTGTCTATATAAACCGGAGGGTTTTAGTCCGTAGGACGAACAACAATCATACCATAGGCTAGCTTCTAGGGTTTAGCCTCCTTGATCTCGTGGTAGATCTACTCTTGTACTACCCATATCATCAATATTAATCAAGCAGGAGTAGGGTATTACCTCCATCGAGAGGGCCCGAACCTGGATAAAAACATCGTGTCCCTTGTCTCCTGTTACCATCCGCCTAGACGCACAGTTCGGGACCCCCTATCCGAGATCCGCCGGTTTTGGCACCGACACCACCCCAAGATAATGCAAACATAATAAGCACACACTTGATCTCTGCATAAATAAGATGCACACAACCATCTGAGACGCACACATACACAACCATATGCATTGGGAACTAGTAAAGTCACAGGAGACACAAAACTATGCTAAGGCATCGGTTGGGGAGGGCCAGTCCGCAGATGGTCCCGCCGTCCATGTGGAGTAAAAACATTGCTCGCAACTTGCTTCAGTCACAAGTTCACCGCCATAAATAGTTGGCGGTGTTTCTATTGGAATCATTGGGCCCAAGCCTATGCTTGTCTCCTGCACTAATTTCAATAAAATACGAGGGTGAGAAGCGAAAAGTTATGAAGACTGCTTGCCCATGCAAATCATGTGATAATGCGATAATGATGTAAGTATTAAATGATTTCTTTACAATACCATAGGATTTACTAACTTAACTTGCAAACATGGTCAAATCATTCATGACAATTGATACTAGATGAGAAGGACCCCCTTTGTTACTTATGACACCCGGTCCGAATCAAATTAAGCATAAGGGCATCTCTAATGCCGACCCCCAAATTGGACACGACATCTGTCCGTAGACAGGTGAGGACCACTCCGCAAACACTGATGCGTGAGCCGGCCATCCAACCCAGTACCTCGAATATCCGCTTCTGTTAAACCTAATCCATGCTCAACTAAATAACATTCGGCCAAATATCTTTGGCCAAACATATCAAAATAACCATGTGATTCTCTTAAAAAATAACAACGACGATTAGTAGCCTTTTGTTTGGGGAAGACTACTAATCCATTTGCTACCCTAGCTTCCATCAAATGCTTCAACATTTGAATTAACTTACGTCAAATGAAGCAAGTAGGTTCCACGAAATGAAGCACAAATTAGTAGCTTGCTTAAGCGTTTGAACTAGCTTCCGCCAAATGAACTAGTAGCCAGCCTGCTTGCTTTCGCCAAATGAGCATTTCAAGAAAAGTAAATGAAGGAAACAAAATTTGTGAAACAAAGTGATTAGTGGCTTCCGCCAAATGCCAATTATGCTAATCCCTCCATCAAACCGCATCAACGGCCTTCCGCCATCTGGATTGAGAGGAGAGGGGGTACATGGTGGCTTTTTATTCATCATGTGGATGTCCGGACTCCCACAAAGCCCCCTGGTTTGTTTCCGGTTTGCGGGAAAATGGACATCCGGATGCATCGACGGACCGATAGGTACCAAGTTGGATGGCAAACTGTGTTCAGATAGGTCAGTCCAGACGGATTAGAGATGCCGTAAGGTAGCTACCATCTAGTGTGTTGAGATTACCTATCCATACTTAAGAACGCTCTTATATTATGGGATGGAGGGAGTATAAAATTTTCATGGTACATGCATGCTACTAGCTCTGCCAAGGACAGTTTCTATGCCATCTCGTCGTCATGTTCCATGCTGAACAACTTTTTTGTTTTGAGTAACTGCTGAACAACCGGGGACCAAAACTACCTAGCTAGCTAGCGAGGCCCTTTTCCAAACGCTAGCGAGGCCCTTGTTTTGCCTGTGTGAGAGGCAGCTTGCTCCAAGAATTGTTTGTGCTTGGTGGATGTCATGTCATGGGCTTATGGCCCATGGCAGTCTGTTTCGGCGACAATGAGAGGTCGTCGTCCGCAACTGCATCGACCGATCTCTTGCAAGATTCCGGCGTGGCATATCAAATGGGCGCCATGTGATCTCGTCAACATGCATGCTCGATCCATTTGGACGAAGCTGGGCAAAACCACGACTCCGCAGCCTGATCCCACCACCCAACATACCCAACTGCAGAATCATACTGTAGATGGAAGAGGACAGCCTGTTAAATGATAGGCTTCTTTTAGGTTGTAACGTGACATGTATGTCATTGTGTATTGCATGCGTATTGTGTTGTATTTAGGCAGGTTGTTAAGACTATATAGATCCTCTCTTGTATAGTCTTGGACTATGGATCAAGTCTACTAACAACCTAGCCGCACCATGTAATCTGTTTGCCTATTTAACACGCACGCGTCCCTGCGATGATGCATGCGCTTCCACGTCTTAGTTTTTTCATGGTAACCAGAGCCATCCTCGAGCGCATCCATGGCAGCGTCTTCAAGCTCCTTCCCATCCTCGCCATTCGTGCACGCCGCCACCGAAAAGCTCACGAAGGGCAACCAAGCTCTGTGGCGGGCGACGGTGCTCTCGGCCATCCGGGGAGCACAGATGGGCAAGTACCTCGATGTCAAGCAGCCACCACCTCCCATGCAGATCGATGTGACCTCGTCTGATGGCAAGACGACGGCGAAGGCGCCGAACCCTGATTTCCAAACTTGGTATGCACAAGATCAACAAGTCTTCTCCTATCTCCTGACGACCCTTCCTCGTGAGATAGCCATCCAGGTCGCTTCGTGTCACACCTCTGCTGAGCTCTGGAACACGGTGGAAGGGATGCTTGCATCTCACACCCGTTCCCAGACCACCAATGTCCGGATCGCCCTCGCCAAGTTGCAGAAGGGCAATTCCTCCATCACCGACTACATCGGGAAGATCAAGTCCCTCTGCGACGAAATGATTGCCGTAGGGAAGAGGGTGGACAACGACATCGTCTCTCACATCCTGGCCGGGCTAGATGAAAACTTCGACCCGGTGGTGTTCGCCATGTGTTCCCGGGTGGAGCCGGTGACCATGGCCGAGCTGTTTTCACAGTTGCTAAGCTTCGAAACGAGGCTCAATCTTCGCGGCGGAGGATCGCAGTCCTCTGCCAACGCCGCTACTCGAGGCCGTAGAAATTGCGGCGCGTGGTGATCGCGGCCGCAGACAAGGCAACAATGGTGGTGACCGCGGCGGGCGCGGCGGCTACTCCAAACCAGGAGGTCGCGGCGGCGAACACGACGGCAACAACGACGGTGTCGGAGGCAACTACAACAACAATCATGACTCTGCCCCTAGGGTCCAGTGCCAGATCTGTGGCAAGATGGGCCATCCAGCCTGGAAGTGCTGGAAGCGCTACGACGAATCCTACCAAGGCGTGGAGGAGAAGTCGGCCGACCTTGCTGCACCACAGTATGAGGTGGATACGAACTGGTACCTGGACAGTGGTGCCATCGATCACATCACAGGAGATCTGGAAAAGCTGACCGTGCATGATTGTTACACTGGAAACAAG
This sequence comes from Aegilops sharonensis, assembly GCA_904067115.1. NCBI lineage: Eukaryota > Viridiplantae > Streptophyta > Magnoliopsida > Poales > Poaceae > Aegilops > Aegilops sharonensis. Next base: position 761,904,177 of record LR880969.1, on the reverse strand, counting down.
CAGATTCATATTTCCAATGGATCAGGTATGGTTATCAAACACATTGGTCATTCGGCTATTCACACTCCTGATCATGATCTTCTTCTAAATAATATCCTTCATGTACCTCAAGCCAACAAAAGCCTAATTTCCTCTAGCCGCCTTGCTGTTGACAACGATTCCTTTGTTGAAATTCATCCCTATTCTTTTCTTGTCAAGGAACGGGGAATGAAGAAGGTGCTCCTTCGAGGCAGGGGTAGAAGAGACTCTACCCAGTTAGGCACACGGGATCCAACGCCAAGAAGCACATGCTTAGTGCCACCAAGCTATCTCCGGAAAGGTGGCACCGGCGTTTAGGCCACCCATCTCCTCTTATTGTTAGCAAAATCATTAGCAAGAATAATCTCCTGTGTGCAAATTCTTTCAATAAAGATTCTGTATGTGACGCCTGTCAAAAAGGCAAAAGTCACTAGATGCCTTATCCTAAGTCAATAAGTGAATCGAAATTCCCTTTAGAACTTGTGTTTTCAGATGTTTGGGGTCCTGCTGTTGAAACAGTAGGAAGGAAGGAATATTATGTGAGTTTCGTTGACTATTTCAGTAAATTCACATGGATATATTTGATCAAACACAAGTCTGAAGTGTTTCAAAAGTTTCATGACTTTCAACACCTAGTAGAGCGTCAATTTGATCGCAAGATCCTTGCTCTACAAACAAACTGGGGAGGGGAGTTTCAAAAGTAAATTCACATGACTTTCAAAAGTTCTCGCTGAATTCTCAATACAATGGTCTCTTGGAGATCCATATGATGTAACTCTTTTTTCGGTGTGATTGTTGGGATCCGATGAACTTCGACTTTATGATCAGTTATATCTTTTTATATCCATGAAAGTTATTTGAGTTTCTTTGATCTCTTATAGCCTCGTATTTCTTCTTCGATATTTGGGTTTTGTTTGGCCAACTTGATCTATTTATCTTGCAATGGGAAGAGGTGCCCGGTAGTGGGTTTGATCTTACGGTGCTTGATCCCAGTGACAGAAAGGGAACCGACACGTATGTATCGTTGCTACTAAGGATAAAAAGATGGGATCTATATCTACGCAATAGATAAATGGATCTTGTCTACATCATGTCATCGTTCTTATTGCATTACTCCGTTTTTCCATGAACTTAATACACTAGATGCATGCTGGATAGCGGTCGATTTGTGGAGTAATAGTAGTTGATGCAGGAAGGAGTCGGTCTACTAATCTTGGACGTGATGCCTATGTAATGATCATTGCCTGGATATTTTCATAATTATTTGAAGTTCTATCAATTGCCCAACAGTAATTTGTTTACCCACCGTTTTTGCTATCTTTCTCGAGAGATGCCACTAGTGAAACCTACGCCCCCTGGGTCTTCTTTCTCATATATTTGCCTTGCGATCTACTTTTTCCTTACGTTTATTTTCAGATCTATTAAACCAAAAATACAAAAAATACCTTGCTGCAATTTATTCTTATTTATTTTATTTGGTATTCGATCTATCAATCTACTACAAATTTACCTCACGTCCTTTGCCTATCTTGAGGCGCCGTACCCCGAAAGGGATTGACAACCCCTTTAACACGTTGGCTTGCGAGGTGTTGTTTTTGGTGTGCAGGGGGTGTTTACATTGTGTTGCTTGGTTCTCCTACTGGTTCGATAACCTTGGTTTCATATATGAGGGAAATACCTACTGCCGTTGTGCTACATCATCCCTTCCTCTTTGGGGGAAATACCGATGTAGCTTTAAGGGACGCCAAAAAGAATTTCTGGCACCGTTGCCGGGAAGGATCTTCAACATCAACCAGGTTCCTAATCACAAATCTCATCTCCTCGCAATTTACATTATTTGTCATTTGCCTTTCGTTTTCCTCTCCCCCGCTTCACAAAAATTTGCCATTTTATTCGCCCTCTTTTTCATTCGCCTTTTTCTCGTCAAATCTCTTGTTCGCTATCCCTACTTGTGTTACCATGTGCCTTCTATTTGCTTGCTAGAAATCTATTGATATGGATCCTCATCCACTTGCTAATCTTTTCAAAAGATCTCATTATGTTGAACCAATTGCTAGTGAGTTGTGTGCACTTGATTATCTCTATGAAGCTTTGCTTGAAATTTGTGAAGTTGAAAATAAAATTTATAAAGTGATTCACGATAGTTCCTTGAATGAATAGTATGATTGCAATGGTGTTATTATAAATTTTATCAATGTCAATTGTGCTAATAATATGCAAAACCCCAAGCTTGGGGATGCTAGTTTTGCTATGTCCGCTACTTATTGTAATGATCATGATTGGGGTGATAGTGTTTCTTATTATCTTGAAAATTTATTTAAGCCTCATGATGAATATGTTTGCGATAATATTAAGAGTGGGCTTGGAGAGGTCATGACTTTATTTGATGATAATCCCACTATTTTGGAAGAGTGTCAACTTTGCATGCATGTGGATCATGAAGAGAAAATTTTATATGATAGTTACATTGTTGAATTTGATTATGATCCCACACATAATTATTATGAGAGAGGAAAATATTGTTGTAGAAATATTCATGTTACTAAATTACCTCTCGTTATGTTGAGATTGCTTTTGTTTCTTTCTTCTTCTTGCATATGCCAAGTTCTTACTGTCTTGATAATTTGTTATCTTATAAAATGGCTACGCATAGGAAGTATGTTAGACTTAAGTGTGTTTGTCACATGTTTTATGATGCACTCTCTGTGCTTCAATTCTTACCTTTCATGTGAGCATCAATGAAGTCGTATGCCTAGCTAGGGGCGTAAAACGATAGCGTTTGTTGGGAGGTAACCCAATGAATAAAATTTAATTTTTCTTTTTTCTTTCCATTCTTATGTGTTAACACAATTATGCTACTGGTATGATTGTGTTTTTTGTGTTTTAGTTAGTGTTTGTCCCAAGTAAAGCCTTTAGGATCTTTTGGGGTGATAGTTGTTTGATCTTGCTAAAAAAGACAGAAACTTTGTGCTCACGAAAATAATTTTTGTAAATCACAGAAAAAATCTTTTGCCCTGATTCTTTTTGCATAAGATTAATATATAAATTACTCCAGTCGACCTAATTTGTTAGAATTTTTGGAGTTCCAGAAGTATTCCAAAGTTCTAGATTACTACAGACTATTCTGTTTTGACAGATTCTGTTTTGTTTGTGTTGTGTGCTTGTTTTGATGGCTCTATGGTTTTATTTGATGAGTTTTTGCCATATAAAAGTTGGAATAAATTAGGTATAATACAAACACAAAAAAAGAATTGGTTTGACACGACACTTATAGTAGTGGGTTTGCTTTCTTTTATTAACGGATCTCACAAGGGTTTTGTTGAATTTTGTGTGACTGAAGTTTTCAAGTTTTGGGTTATCTTACGATGGATGAAAGAAGGATAGAAGAGCCTAAGATTGGGGATACCCTGGCATCCCAAGCTATTATCCAATAATGAGCAACCAACTAAGCTTGGGGATGCCCCCGAGTGGCATCCTCTCTTTCTTCTAACGACCATCGGTATTTTACTCGAGGCTATATTTTTATCCGTCACATGATATGTGTTTTTCTTGGAGCGTCTTGTATGATACGTGTCTTTGCTTGTTTTATTTTGTGTTTTAAGTCATCAATCCTTGATGGACACACCTATTTGAGAGAGCCAAAATTATGTCATGACTTGTTAGAATTGCTCTCTATGCTTCAATTAAATTTTTATGAGCAATGGACTTGCTCTAGTGCTTCACTTAGATTTATTTGAGAGTTAGTAAAATTTTGAAGAAATTCTCTCTTGCTTCACTTAAATTATTTTGGGAGAAAGAAAATATGTTATGCTCATGATCTTCACTTATATTTGTTTGAGCTTATTAAAAGCAACACATGAAAATTAGTCCCAAAGTGATAGATATCCAAGAAGGATAAAGAAAGAAAAAAGTATATGCCATGAAGATCATTGGACAAAATAAACTTGATTCTTATTAATAGTTTTGAGATATGATGATGTGATATGTGAGTTATGTTGATGAGTAATTGTGCTCTAGTAAGAACATTGGTGTTAAGGTTTGTGATTCCCTATGCATGCACGAAAGTCAATAATCATGCAATGAAAATTATATCCTACTTGTTGTGCATTATTCTGTGTTAATTATGCTTAATGCTTGCTTATGAGATTATTCGTTTCTTGGTTGGTCGCGTCTCAATCTTTTTGCTAGCCTTCATTTTACACCAAGTATGACCTCTACTTGTGCGTCCAAAATCCTTTAAACCAGTTTTGCCACATGAGTCCACTATATCTACCAATATGCGGTATTCTTTTGCCGTTCTAAGAAAATTTGCATGTGTCATCTCTAATTTTCAAAATAAACCTCTCTTTTGTGTGTTTGTTTCGCTCGCGGAACGGTAACGGGTGGCTAATATTTTCCATTCTGGATGTGTTATTCTCACGATGAGTGTTTATTCACTTGTCATTGCATGAGAGTAAGGCAAAGGTTTTAGGGATGCCCAGTCCCGAAATGCAAAAATGAATTTATTTTATGTTGTCAAATAATAAATTCCTTGGAAAGTGTTGGTATTGAGGGCAATCGTGGATATGGCTAGCCATGGAAAGTGAAAGTATGGTGGAACAGGAATAAAATTTATTTTCTGTTTGGGAACCGCCTATGCTATATATTTCATGAAAAGTGTTGGGAACTCTAAGTCGTTTCCGTTGGTGGGATGGATACACCTCCCAAAATTTTTTTATCTCTAATTTTTCGCTTTGAGCTCTGCCACCTCTACAAATCCCTACTTCCCTCTGCGAAGGGCCTTTCTTTTACTTTATGCAATTTTTATTTTTGAAATTGAGTCTCCATCCTCTCTTATAAAAGCACCAACTAGGAGGCAATATGATCGTACTTAAGTATTGGGTGTAGCTAATATTCGAATGTGTTTCATGAATGGATCAATGTTTGAGTGATACTTCTCCGTCGTATCTACTTTTCCAAACACTTTTGCCCTTGTTTTGGACTCTAACTTGTATGATTTGAATGGAACTAACCTGGGCTGACGCTGTTTTCAACAGAATTGCCATGATGTTGTTTTATGTGCAGAAAACAAAAGTTCTCGGAATAACCTGAAACTCCACGGAACATCTTAGAAAAATAATAAAAAATCCTTGCCAAAGATGAAGACCAGGGAGCCCACACCCTTTCCACGAGGGTGGGGGCGCCCCCCTCCCCCCTAGGGCGCGCCCCCTACCTCGTGGGACCCCTGGAGCTCCTCCGACGCCAACTCCAACTCTATATATTTGCTTTCGGAGAGAAAAAATCAGAGAGAAGAAATCATCGCGTTTTATGATACGGAGCCGCCGCCAAGCCCTAAAACCTCTCGGGAGGGCAGATCTGGAGTCCGTTCGGGGCTCCGGAGATGGGGATTCGTCGCCGTCGTCATCATCAACCATCCTCCATCACCAATTTCATGATGGTCACCGCCGTGCGTGAGTAATTCCATCATAGGCTTGCTGGACGGTGATGGGTTGGATGAGATCTATCATGTAATCGAGTTAGTTTTGTTAGGGTTTGACCCCGAGTATCCACTATGTTCTGAGATTGATGTTGCTATGACTTTGCTATGCTTAATGCTTGTCACTAGGGCCCGAGTGCCATGATTTCAGATCTGAACCTATTATGTTTTCATGAATATATGTGAGTTCTTGATCCTATCTTGCAAGTCTATAGTCACCTACTATGTGTTATGATCCGGCAACCCCGAAGTGACAATAATGGGGACCACTCCCGGTGATGATCATAGTTTGAGGAGTTCATTTATTCACTATGTGCTAATGCTTTGTTCCGGTTCTCTATTAAAAGGAGGCCTTAATATCCCTTAGTTTCCATTAGGACCCCGCTGCCACGGGAGGGTAGGAAAAAAGATGTCATGCAAGTTCTTTTCCATAAGCATGTATGACTATATTCGGAATACATGCCTACATTACATTGATGAATTGGAGCTAGTTCTGTGTCACCCTATGTTATGACTGTTACATGATGAACCGCATCCGGCATAATTATCCATCACCGATCCAATGCCTACGAGCTTTCCATATACTGGTATACGCTTATTTACTTTCCCGTTGTTACTGTTACAATCATTACAAAACACCAAAAATATTACTTTTGCTTTCATTAATCTTTTGTTGCCGTTACCACTACTATCATACTACTTTGCTACTAAATACTTTGCTGCAGATATTAAGCTTTCCAGGTGTGGCTGAATTGATAACTCAGTTGCTAATACTTGAGAATATTCTTTGGCTCCCCTTGTGTCGAATCAATAAATTTGGGTTGAATAATCTACCCTCGAAAGTTGTTGCGATCCCCTACACTTGTGGGTTATCAAGACTAATTTCTGGTGCCGTTGCCGGGGAGCATAGCTCTATTCTTTGAGTCACTTGGGATTTATATATGCTTGACACTATGAAGAATTTGAAAGACACTAAGACAAAAATTTATCCCTCAACTACGAGGGGAGGTAAGGAACTGCCATCTAGCTCTGCACTTGATTCACCTTTTGTTATGAGTAAGCTTGCGACACCTAAACCTGCTTCTGCTATTCGTTCTGATATGTCGCATGTTATTGATGATGCCACTTCTGCTATGCATGATACTTATGATGAAACTACTTATATGCTTGATACTACTGTGCCCCTTAGTGAATTTCTTGATGAACAAATTGCTAGGGCTAGAGAGAAAGAAATTATTGAAACTGATAATGTTGATGAAATTGATGATGAAGATATGCCTGTTATTCCTTAGGGTTATGTTTTTGATATGGAATATTCTGCACCTATTTTTGCCTACAAAAATAGAAACGAACTTAAGAGGCTATTAGTTAAATGGAGTAAAGAATATCTTAGAGATAGAATGAAACCCAGCCCTGCTTTTGCTACTTCACCTATTTGTGTTCCCGATAAGGATTATGAATTCTCTGTTGATCCTGATATAATCACTTTGGTTGAATCTGATCCTTTTCATGGTTATGAATCTGAAACTGTTGTGGCACATCTTACTAAATTAAATGATATAGCCACCCTGTTCACTAATGATGAGAGATCTCGCTACTTTTATATCCTTAAAATATTTCCGTTCTCATTAAAGGGTGATGCTAAGATATGGTTTAATTCTCTAGATCCTGGTTGTGTGCGTAGTCCCCAGGATATGATTTATTACTTCTCTGCTAAATATTTCCCTGCTCATAAGAAACAAGTTGCTTTAAAGGAAATATACAACTTTGTGCAAATTGAAGAAGAGAGTCTCCCACAAGCTTGGGGGAGGCTTCTCGAGTTACTTAATGCTTTGCCTGATCATCCTCTTAAGAAGAATGAAATACTTGATATCTTTTATAATGGACTAACCGATGCTTCCA
>LR880969.1:761868748-761896620 GCA_904067115.1 Aegilops sharonensis | reverse complement strand
TTCTCATTAAAGGGTGATGCTATGATATGGTTTAATTCTCTTGATCCTGGTTGTGTGCGTAGTCCCCAGGATATGATTTATTACTTCTCTGCTAAATATTTCCCTGCTCATAAGAAACAAGTTGCTTTAAAGGAAATATACAACTTTGTGCAAATTGAAGAAGAGAGTCTCCCACAAGCTTGGGGGAGGCTTCTCGAGTTACTTAATGCTTTGCCTGATCATCCTCTTAAGAAGAATGAAATACTTGATATCTTTTATAATGGACTAACCGATGCTTCCAGAGATTACCTGGATAGTTGTGTTGGTTCTCTTTTCAGGGAAAGAACACCTGATGAAGCTGAAATTCTATTGAATAATATGTTGACAAATGAAAATAATTGGACACTTCCTGAGCTAGCTCCTGAGCCAATAACTGAGCCTATTCCTAAACCAACTCCGAAGAAGAGAGGTGTTCTATTTCTCAGTCCTGAAGATATGCAAGAGGCAAAGAAATCTATGAAAGAAAAAGGTATTAAAGCTGAAGATGTTAAGAGTTTACCTCCTATTGAAGAAATACATGGTCTTAATTTACCGTCTGTCGAAGAAACATATGATCTTGATCCATTACCTATTGAAGAACCTGCTGATCCCGATAACCCGACACAGGTACTGAAGGTAAATTCTCTATAGATTTGATGAAGGTGATATTCCTCACTATAAATCTGCTAGACAATGCTTGGATGAGTTTGATAATTTTATTGTCAAACAAGAAAATTTCGATGCTTATTTTGGTAGACAATTAAAACAAAATACCTATATGATTAAAAACTTGGGTGATTATATGGAAAATGTTAGATGTGAACTTAAACTCATTAGAAAACATGCTTCTATGGTCACCACTCAAGTAGAGCAAGTACTTAAGGCTCAAAATGACTTGCTCAATGAAATGAATAGTAAGAAAAATGATTATGATGTTAGAGTGGCTACTAGAACTGGTAGAATGAATCAGGAACCTTTGTATCCTGAAGGCCACCCTAAGAGAATTGAGCAAGATTCTCAGAGAAATAATACTTATGTGCCTAGTTCTTCTAAAAGGAAGAAAAAGAAAAATGATAGGACTTTGCAAACTTCTAGTGAACCTATTGCTGAACCACCTGAGAATCCAAATGATATATCTATTTCTGATGCTGAAACACAATCTGGTAATGAACATGAACCTAGCGAAAATGTTAATGATGTTGTTCATGACGATGCTCAACCTAGTAATCATAATGATGTAGAAGTTGAACCTGCTGTTGATCTTGATAACCCACAATAAAAGAATCAACGTTATGATAAGAGAGATTTTGTTGCTAGGAAACATGGTAAAGAAAGAGAACCATGGGTTCAGAAACCCATGCCTTTTCCTCCCAAACCATCCAAGAAAAAGGATGATGAGGATTTTGATCGCTTTGCTGAAATGATTAGACCTATCTTTTTGCGTATGCGATTAACTAATGTGCTCAAAACAAATCCTTATGCTAAGTATATGAAGGATGTCATTACCAATAAAAGAAAGATACCGGAAGATGAAATTTCCACCATGCTTGCTAATTATACTTTTAAGGGTGGAATACCAAAGAAACTTGGAGATCCAGGAGTACCTACTATACCATACTCCATTAAAAGAAATTATGTTAAAACTGCTTTATGTGATCTTGGAGCCGGTGTTACTGTTATGCCTCTCTCTTTATATCGTAGACTTGATTTGAATAAGTTGACACCTACTGAAATATCTTTTCAAATGGCTGATAAATCAACTGCTATACCTGTCAGTATTTGTGAGGATGTGCCTGTTGTGGTTGCAAACGTTACTATTTTAACGGACTTTGTTATTCTTGATATTCCCGAGGACGATAGTATGTCTATTATTCTTGGAAGACCCTTTTTGAATACTGCAGGGGCTATTATTGATTGCAACAAAGGCAATGTAACTTTTCATGTTAATGGTAATGAGCATACGGTACACTTTCTGAAGAAACAACCTCAAGTTCATAGTATCAACTCTATTGGAAAAATTCCATCGATTATATTTGGAGGTTTTGAATTTCCTCTTCGTACTGTCAAGATGAAATATGATATTCTTATTATTGGGGATGTGCATATCCCCGTTGAGGTAACATAGTGTTATTCGAAATTTCTCCGGTACCATGTTATTCGGAATGAGTTTGTTAACAAGACTTGATCAACCTTGTTAGTGGATTCCTTTTGATGATCATGAGACGGATGAAACTAGAAGGCACAACCTTCTGTACCCTCTTTATACTTTCTGTTATTTAGTTGAAATAAAGTAAAAATAGTATTTTTCTGTCTGTTTCCTGATTTATTTGTGCAATATAAAAATACCCCGAAAATAAAAGTCCTCCAAATGCCATGCCAATTTAATATGATTTTTTTGGGAATATTTGAGGATTTATGGTGCAAAAATTACCACGGGGGGAGCTGCCACCTGGCCACGAGGGTGGAGAGCGCGCCCCCTGCCTCGTGGGCCCATGGTGGCCCTCCTCCACTTGTTCTTGCACCCATCCTCTTCTTCTTCCTCCCACAAACACGAATATCTGGCTCAAACACGAGTTCCAGCCCACGTTGCTGTGACTTTCGATCTCCTTGCTCAAAGCACCTCTCACCAAACTGCTTGGGGAGATTGTTCCTTGGTATGTGACTCCTCCATTGGTCCAATTAGTTTTTGCTCTTGTGCTTTATTCTTTGCAAATTTGTGCTGCATTGGTGACCATGTTCTTGAGCTAGCATGTCAAATATATATGGTTCCAAGTAGTTCTAATGCATGATATATCCTCTAGGCACTTGTAGGAGTAGTTGCTATCAATTTTATTGAAGTTGGTTCACTTTTGTTTGAAGTTACTAAAAATTTCAGAAATTTTTTAGAGGAAGCAATATGCTTAGGAAGATGTTCCAAGGTGGTTCTTCAAGGAAGCAAGGCCCCAGGCTTGCAATGCGTGATGCTGATGAGGAACCCCCAAGGGATGCTCCAGTGCGGCCTTGTGAGTGGCCTTCAGAAAATTTTATGGATCGTGCAGGAATCAAAGAAGAATTTAACGCATATTTGCGTAATGCCGATCTTGTGGACTTTGAGGCAGACATATGCCCACAGTATCATGATCTCACTAGCTCATTTGTGAGGAGGTTTGAATTTTCATCTGCACGTAATTCTCCTTCAGTCATGTTTGATCTTTATGACAAATCTTATACCATGGACTTAGAAGATTTTACTTTTGCCTGCAAACTTCCACAATGAGGTAGTACTATTGATCCACGTAAATCTGAATTTAGAAACTTTCTTGCTAGTATAACCGTGGGAGAATCTAGAGATGTAACACAGCCTACCATAGGGAGCATTCACTTTCCTGCTAAACATTATTTTGCTCTCTTCATAGGTAGATGCATAACTGGTAAGGATGAAGCATGTCACATGTGTGTCCCTGACCTTAGCATTCTCAGGAGTGCTATGTTCGGAGACCAATCTTATCATATGGGAGCCATTGTAGCACGTAGGTTGCATCATAATAGATATAATGGAGATTTCTTTGGAGGAATTTATGCAACCCGCTTAGCAAATTTTCTTGAGGTAGACGTTCGCGAGGGTGATATGGAGTTACCTCCCGCATATTTATATTATAATTCCATGGCTTCACACCAATTTGTCGAGAGGCCTGAATCACCTCTCTTATACCGACTAATCTTTGATAAACGGTGTGTTGTCTGTATTACTCTTCTTGCTCCTGCCTTCTTTGATTCTCAGACAAAAGGAAGATATGTTATTACCAGAGAGGAGGCATATGAGTACGAGAGGAGGGCGGAGGCAGCTCGACGCCACGCTGCAGCTCAGGAGGCGATAGCCGCTGCATCACAGTACGACCCCAGCTACACCTACGGGTATCCGTCAGGCCATCCCTAGCAATGAACCAACTTAGGCCAAAAGCCTAAGCTTGGGGGAGTACGTATTTCCCACTGATATTACATTTATGTTCACACACACTCATTGCTAGATGTCGGTGCTCATACTCTTTCACTGTAATATCCATGCTAGTTTATTTTATTTTTCCTGCTTTCTTCTTGTGTGTTTGTTAAACTTTAAGAAAACAACAAAAAAAATTAGTGTAGCTTATAGTTAGTTTACTTTTCCTGCTGTAGTAGTAATAATTAAAAAGAAAACCCAAAAATATTTCATGTTCTTCTTTTGCTTGTTGGGAGCTTTCCCGTGTAAATAGTTTTATTTCTTTTCTTTTCTTTGGGGGTCGATAGGAGAAGACCATGATTAAATTGTTGAAGTGGCTCTTATATGCATTATTGTTGATTTAACCAAGAGCCCATATTGCCTTGTCTTCTCCTGCTTATTGAATGCTCGCAGATTCCAGCTTAGTCCAATGCACGTGCACTCTTATTATTATCCACATCCTTCGGTCGTGCAAGTGAAAGGCAATTATGATGATATATGATGGACTGACTGAGATGGGAAAAGCTGGTATGAACTCGACCTCTCTTGATTTTGTAAATATGATGAGTTCATCGTTCTTGATTCAGCTTATTATGAATAAACATGTTTGCAATGATAATTAGAGATCATAGTTGCTCGCGCCATGCTTGATTAGCTATGAGTTATAATGGTTTACCTTGCGTGCCAACATGATATTAAAATGGTTGTGATGTGTTATGATGGGGTGGTATCCTCCTTTGAATGATTTAAGTGACTTGACTTGGCACATGTTCACACATGTAGTTGAAACAAATCAACATAGCCTTCGCGATATTTATGTTCATGGTGGATTATATCCTACTCATGCTTGCATCCAATGTTTATTAATTTTAGTGCATGTTCATGACTGTTGTCGCTCTCTAGTTGGTCGCTTCCCAGTCTTTTGCTAGCCTTCACTTGTACTAAGCGGGAATACTGCTTGTGCATCCAATCCCTTAAACCCCAAAGTTATTCCATATGAGTCCACTATACCTTCCTATATGCGGTATCTACCTGCCGTTCCAAGTAAATTTGTATGTGCCAAACTCTAAACCTTCAAATAAACATTATGTTTTGTATGCTCGAATAGCTCATGTATCAAATAGGTCTTCCCTTATCTTCCATGTTAGGCGGGTTGCTCTCAAGAGGAGTGGACTCCGCTCCTCACTCACGAGAAAATGGCTGGTCACCGGGATGCCCAGTCCCATGCTTTATGCAAACTAAATCAAAAATATTTGCAAACAAAAATACCCCTGGGACCTGATGTTAGTTGGAGGCACTCGTTGTTTCGAGCAAGCCATGGATTGATGCTTGTTGGTGGAGGGGGAGTATAAACTTTACCATTCTGTTTGGGAACCGCCTATAATGTGTGTAGCATGGAAGATATCGCCATCTCTTAGTTGTTATGTTGACAATGAAAGTATACCGCTCAAAATATTATTTAGCTCTATTTCAAAACCGAGCTCTAGCACCTCTACAAATCCCTGCTTCCCTCTACGAAGGGCCTATAATTTACTTTTATGTTGAGTCATCACCCTCTTATTAAAAAGCACTAGCTGGAGAGCGCAGCTGTCATTTGCATCCATTACTATTAATTTATATTGGGTATGACTATGACTGGATCTCTTTTACCATGAATTACAATGTTTAGTCAATCGTTGATCTTTAAAAGTGCTCTGCATTTATGTTTTGCGGTCTCAGAAAGGGCTAGCGAGATACCATCCTATTATATCATATTACGATTGTTTTGAGAAAGTGTTTTCATCTGACATTTATTATTATGACTCGCTAGTTGATTATGCCATTGATATGAGTAAACATGAGACCCGAGAATTGTTGCAAATGTGGTTACTTATAATCTTTGCTGAAAACTTGAATGCTGGCTTGACATATTTACAACAACAAGAGCAAACAGAGTTTGTAAAAGTTTTTCTTTTTCTCTTTTAGTTTGTCAACTGAATTGCTTGAGGACAAGCAAGGGTTTAAGCTTGGGGGAGTTGATACGTCTCCGTCGTATTTACTTTTCCAAACACTTTTGCCCTTGTTTTGGACTCTAACTTGTATGATTTGAATGGAACTAACCCGGACTGACGCTGTTTTCAGCAGAATTGCCATGATGTTGTTTTATGTGCAGAAAACAAAAGTTCTCGAAATGACCCGAAACTCCACAGAACATCTTAGAAAAAATAATAAAGAATCCTTGCCAAAGATGAAGACCAAGGGGGCCACACCCAGTCCACGAGGGTAGGGGGCGCCCCCCTCCCCCCTAGGGCGCGCCCCCTACCTCGTGGGACCCCTGGAGCTCCTCCGACGCCAACTCCAACTCTATATATTTGCTTTCGGAGAGAAAAAAATCAGAGAGAATAAATCATCGCGTTTTACGATACGGAGCCGCCGCCAAGCCCTAAAACCTCTCGGGAGGGCTGATCTGGAGTCCATTCGGGGCTCTGGAGAGGGGGATTCGTCGCCGTCGTCATCATCAACCATCCTTCATCACCAATTTCATGATGCTCACCGCCGTGCGTGAGTAATTCCAACGTAGGCTTGCTGGACGGTGATGGGTTGGATGAGATCTATCATGTAAACGAGTTAGTTTTGTTAGGGTTTGATCCCTAGTATCCACTATGTTCTGAGATTGATGTTGCTATGACTTTGCTATGCTTAATGCTTGTCACTAGGGCCCGAGGGCCATGATTTCAGATCTGAACCTATTATGTTTTCATGAATATATGTGAGTTCTTGATCCTATCTTGCAAGTCTATAGTCACCTACTATGTGTTATGATCCGGCAACCCCGAAGTTACAATAATCGGGACCACTCCCGGTGATAACCATAGTTTGAGGAGTCCATGTATTCACTATGTGCTAATGCTTTGTTCTGGTTCTCTATTAAAAGGGGGCCTTAATATCCCTTAGTTTCCATTAGGACCCCGCTGCCACGGGAGGGTAGGACAAAAGATGTCATGCAAGTTCTTTTCCATAAGCACATATGACTATATTCTGAATACATGCCTATATTACATTGATGAATTGGAGCTAGTTCTGTGTCACCCTATGTTATGACTGTTACATGATGAACCGCATTCGGCATAATTATCCATCACCGATCCAATGCCTACGAGCTTTTCATATACTGTTTTACGCTTATTTACTTTCCCGTTGTTACTGTTACAATCATTACAAAACACCAAAAATATTACTTTTTCTTTCATTACTCTTTTGTTACTGTTACCACTACTATCGTACTACTTTGCTACTAAATACTTTGCTGCAGATATTAAGTTATCCAGGTGTGGCTGAATTGACAACTCAGTTGCTAATACTTGAGAATATTCTTTGGCTCCCCTTGTGTCGAATCAATAAATTTGGGTTGAATACTCTACCCTCGAAAGTTGTTGCGATCCCCTACACTTGTGGGTTATCATTGAGCATGATGGGCTAGGGATAACTTGGTTTAGCATTGTGATAACCCACAAGTATAGAGGATCACAACAGTTTTCAATAAGTAAGAGTGTTGAACCCAACGAGGAGCTAAAGGTAGAACAAATATTCCCTCAAGTTCTATCGACCACCGATACAACTCTACGCACGCTTGACATTCGCTTTACCTAGAACAAGTATGAAACTAGAAATACTTTGTAGGCGTGATAGGATAGGTTTGCAAGATAATAAAGAACACGTAAACATAAACTAGGGGCTGTTTAGATAAAGATGCAATAAAGTAAATATAGCGAGTGTGGAAAAGTAGTGGTAGGAATTGTGGAATTGCCCCTAAGCAATTGACTATGTTACTAGACCGGTAATCACTATTACAATTCTATTTGAGGGAGAGGCATAAGCTAACATATCATCCCTTACTTGGAATTCTATGCACTTATGATTGGAACTCTAGCAAGCATCCGCAACTACTAAAGATTCATTAAGGTAAAACCCAACCATAACATTAAAGCATCAAGTCCCCTTTTATCCCATATGCAAACAACCTACTTACTCGGGTTTGTGTTTCAGTCACTCACGCAACCCACCATAAGCAAATCATAAACATATTGCAAACCCTACAACGGGAATCCCTCACGCTTGCGCGACACGGAGGGCACAATAGGACAACACCAATAATAAAACATGCAACTCAAACCAATCATAGCAACTCATCAATCACCGATAGGACAATAGAAATATACACAGACATCATAGGATGGAAACACATCATTGGATAATAATATGAAGCATAAAGCACCATGTTCAAATAGAGGGTACAGTGGGTTGCGGGAGAGTGGACCGCTGAATATAGAAGGGGGAAGGTGATGGAGATGTTGGTGAAGATGACGGCGGTGTTGGTGAAGATCGCGGTGATGATGATGGACCCCGGCAGCGCTCCGGCGCCACCGGAAGCAAGGGGGAGAGAGGCCCCCTTCTTCTTCTTCTTCTTCTTCTTCCTTGACCTCCTCCCTAGATGAGAGATCGGTTTCCCCTCTGGTCCTTGGCTCCCATGGCTTGGGAGGGGCGAGAGCCCCTCCGAGATTGGATCTATCTCTCTGTTTCTGCATTCTGTCCTCGTTCTGTTTCACCGTTTCGTGAATATATGGAGGTCCGTTGGCCTGAAACCTTCGCCCAGATCGTTTCCCAAAAATTGGCTTTCTTGCGGCAAAAGAAGAGCATCAACCGCCTTATGGGTGGCCCACGAGATAGGGGGGTGCGCCCCCCTGGAGGGGTGGCGTGCCCCTATCTCGTGGCCACCTCGGGCATCTTCTCGCGCTGATTCTTTCTCCCAAAAATCACAAATATTCCGAAATAATTCTCTGTCCGTTTTTATCCCGTTTGGATTCCGTTTGATATTGGGTTTCTGCGAAACATAAAACATGCAACAAACAGGAACTGGCACTGGGCACTGGATCAATATGTTAGTCCCAAAAAATAGTATAAAAAGTTGCCAAAAGTATATAAAAGTTGTAGAATATTGGCATGGAACAATAAAAAACTATAGATACGACGGAGACGTATCAGCATCCCCAAGCTTAATTCCTGCTCGTCCTCGAGTAGGTAAATGATAAAAAAGATAATTTTTGATGTGGAATGCTACCTAACATAATCTTGATCATATGTCTAATCATGGCATGAATATTAAGACACGAGTGATTCAAAGCAATAGTCTATCATTTGACATAAAAAACAATAATACTTCAAGCATACCAACCAAGCAATTATGTCTTATTAAAATAACATAGCCAAAGAAAGCTCATCCCTACAAAATCATATAGTCTGGCTATGCTCCATCTTCACCACACAAAATATTCACATCATGCACAACCCTGATGACAAGCCAAGCAATTGTTTCATACTTTTGATGTTCTCAAACCTTTTCGACTTTCACGCAATACATGAGCGTGAGCCATGGACATAGCACTATAGGTGGAATAGAATATGATGGTGGAGGTTGTATGGAGAAGACAAAAAGGAGAAGATAGTCTCACATCAACTAGGCGTGTCAACGGGCTATGGAGATGCCCATCAATAGATATCAATGTCAGGAGTAGGGATTGCCATGCAACGGATGCACTAGAGCTATAAGTATATGAAAGCTCAAACTGAAACTAAGTGGATGTGCATCCAACTTGCTTGCTCATGAAGACCTCGGGCGTTTGAGGAAGCCCATCATCGGAATATACAAGCCAAGTTCTATAATGAATATTCCCACTAGTATATGAAAGTGAAAGCATAGGATACTCTCTCTATGAAGAACATGGTGCCACTCTGAAGCACAAGTGTGGTAAAAGGATAGTAACATTGCCCCTTCTCTCTTTTTCTCTCATTTTTTTATATTTCTTTGGTGGGCTTCTTTGGCCTCTTTCTTTTATTTGGGCTTCTTTGGCCTCTTTTATTTTTTTTGTAAAGTTCGGAGTCTCATCCCAACTTATGGGGGAATCATAGTCTCCATCATCCTTTCCTCACTGGGGCAATGCTCTAATAATGATGATCATCACACTTTTATTTACTTACAACTCAATATCTAGAACAAAGATATGACTCAATATGAATGCCTCCGACGGTGTACCGGGATGTGCAATGATCTAGCATAGCAATGACATCAAAAAACGGACAAGCCATGAAAACATCATGCTAGCTATCTTACGATCATACAAAGCAATATGACAATAAATGCTCAAGTCATGTAAATGATGATGATGGAAGTTGCATGTCAATATATCTCGGAATGGTATGGAAATGCCATGATAGGTAGGCATGGTGGCTGTTTTGAGGAAGATATAAGGAGGTTTATGTGTGATAAAGCGTATCCTATCACAGGGTTTGGATGCACCGGCGAAGTTTGCACCAACTCTCGAGGTGAGAAAGGGCAATGCACGGTACCGAAGAGGCTAGCAATGATGGAAGGGTGAGAGTGCGTATAATCCATGGACTCAACATTAGTCATAAAGAACTCACATACTTATTGCAAAAATCTATTATTCATCAAAACAAAGTACTACGCGCATGCTCCTAGGGGGATAGATTGGTAGGAAAAGACCATCGCTCGTCCCCAACCGCCACTCATAAGGAAGACAATCAATAAACACCTAATGCTCCGACTTTGTTACATAACGGTTCACCATACGTGCATTCTACGGGACTTGCAAACCTCAACACAAGTATTTCTCAATTTCACAATTACTCAACTAGCACGACTCTAATATCACCACCTTTATATCGCAAAACTATTGCAAGGAATCAAACATATCATATTCAGCGATCTACAAGTTTATGTAGGATTTTATGACTAACCATGTGAATGACCAATTCCTGTCATCTCTCTAAATAGATATAAGTGAAGCAAGAGAGTTTAATTCTTTCTACAAAATATATGCCCATGCTCTAATAAATATAAGTGAAGCAAAAGAGCATTCTACAAATGGCGGTTTTCTATGTGAAGAGAAACAGGCAATCCAAACTTCAAATGATATAAGTGAAGTACATGAAGCATTCTATAAATCAACCAAGGACTATCTCATACCAGCATGGTGCATAAAAGAAAAATGAAAACTAAATGAAAAAGACGCTCCAAGACTTGCACATAATGCATGAACGAAACGAATTCGAAAACATACCGATACTTGTTGAAGAAAGAGGGGATGCCTTCCGGGGCATCCCCAAGCTTAGACGCTTGAGTCTCCTTGAATATTTACTTGGGTTTCCTCGGGCATCCCCAAGCTTGAGCTCTTGCCTCTCTTCCTTTTCCTCATATCGAGACATCCTCGTTTAGACACTACATCCACACAAAACTTCAACAGAAAACTCGGTAAGATCCGTTAGTATAATAAAGCAAATCACAACTCTAAGTAATGTAGAAAACCAATTCATATCTTGTTTTTGCATTGTGTCTACTGTAATATAGCTTTTCCATGGCTTAAACCACTGGTATAAATTCATAGTTTCATCAAAACAAGCAAACTATGCATCAAAAACAGAATCTGTCTAAAACAGAACAGTCTGTAACAATCTGAACATCCACCATACTTATGATACTTCAAAATTCTTCCAAAATTAGAAAAATAAAAAATTTGTACAGAAATACAGTGCAAAAAGAATCAGAACCGTTTGACGTTCCAGTAAAAAATTAAAATTCGCGTAGTACAGCCAAAGTTTCTGTCCTGCACCGTACAAACCAACAAGCATTGTAAACACCCTAAAGGCAAACCTTGGCACATTATTTTTATAATACAATGGAATTGTACAAGGGGATAATTATTTTTATTGAAAAGTTTCTGTAATTAAGATTCACAAATTTCCCATGGGCATGAACAAAGTTCAAGGACGTCCCCCACTTTCACAATGCTCGTCTCTCTCACTTTCACTTTTCTTTTTGAAAAAGTTTTGGGTTCCCCTCTTTATTTTTGTTGTTTTTAAACTATATGAAAGCACTCAACAGAAATAAATGACTCTCTAAAACTTCCGGGTTGTCTCCCTGGCAGCGCTTTCTTTAAAGACATTAAGCTAGGCATTTAGTGCTCAAGTAATGAATCCACCCGGATCCCAAGGTATATCAAAGCCAATTTTAATTAACAATGATTTGTAATTTAGTAGTGAGCACAAAGTAACATATATCATGTAATGACGAAGTCTAACTCTCTTCCTATGCATCGGCATGTCATAAAAGAACAATTCATGCACACATAGTAAAGGCCAATGCATAGTATAAGCAGTTTCTTGCAATTTTATCGTGTTGGAAACATAGAGAGGTGGAGATAGAGTTCCTCCCTCATAATAATTGCAAGTAGGAGCAGCAAGCACATGCATATTATATTCATCAAAATCATCATGTGCAATGGTAAAAGGCAACCCATCAATATAATCCTTAATAAGCACAGACTTCTCTAATAAAGAGTAGTAGGGAGAATTCAAAAAGATAATAGGACTATCATGCGTGGGTGCAATAGCAACAATTTCATGTTTAACATAAGGAACTATAGCAAGTTCATCTCCATAAGCATAATTCATATTGGCATCTTGGCCACAAGCATAACAAGCATCATCAAAAAGGGATATTTCAAACAAATTCAAGGGATCATAGCAATCATCCTTCGGTAAGCACGAAGAGAAATTAAATAATGTATGAGTTGGAGGGTTACTCTCATTAGAAGGTGGGCACGGGTAGCTAATCCGCTCTTCCTCCTTTTGTTCTTCGCTCTCCTGATCATCTTTTTCATCCAATGAGATCATTGTTTCATCAATTCCTTCTTCCATAGCTTCCTGCAAAATATTAGTCTCTTCTTGGACAGCGTTGACTTCCTTCATAAAAGCATTAATATAGTAATTGTATTCATAATTTTCATAATAATATCCAAGTATAGCAAGATTTTCCGGCCTATAACCATCATCATTAAAAGCTTCATACATTTCAAACAAAGCTTCAATATCATAGGCAGCCTTAAAAGCAACAAATTCTTCTATTTGTTCCACATCATTGTAATCATATATACCATTACCATAAGAAGCTAAGGTTTCATTATCATTAAATTTGCATGAAAAGGGGAGGTGTGGAGCCTCCATCCTAGAGCAACAAGTAATATCATATTTCAAGCATAGATTCCAGGCATACCAACGCATCATAATAAATTGATCCCATAATAGTTTCCCTTTTTGTGTCGAGCGATAATCCCTAAAGTATTCACGTTGATCCAACGTGTCTCCCATTATAAAGTTGAATGGGGTTTTCTCAAGATTATCAAAGTAGTACATAATATCTCTCTCATAATGAGATTCGGGGGTTTTAGGAGTTACCCCATCTACATGAGTAGCAAGTACCTCTAATGTTTTTGGTATTTTGTGTTCCATATCCATAAATAAAGATAGAGAACAACTAAGAACAGAAAATAAAAATTACTTAGTGATAAAGCAAACAAGCACACACGAGAATATTCACCCCACGCTATGACTCCCCGGCAACGGAGCCAGAAAAAGGTCTTGATAACCCACAAGTATAGGGGATCGCAACAGTTTTCGATAAGTAAGAGTGTCGAACCCAACGAGGAGCTAAAGGTAGAATAAATATTCCCTCAAGTTCTATCGACCACCGATACAACTCTACGCACGCTTGACGTTCGCTTTACCTAGAACAAGTATGCAACTAGAAGTACTTTGTAGGCGTGATAGGATAGGTTTGCAAGATAATAAAGAACACGTAAACATAAACTAGGGGCTGTTTAGATAAAGATGCAATAAACTAAATATAGCGAGTGTGGAAAAGTGGTGGTAGGAGTTGTGGAATTGCCCCTAAGAAATTGACTATGTTACGAGACCGGTAATCACTATTGCAATTCTATTTGAGGGAGAGGCATAAGCTAACATATCATCCCTTACTTGGAATTCTATGCACTTATGATTGGAACTCTAGCAAGCATCCGCAACTACTAAAGATTCATTAAGGTAAAACCCAACCATAGCATTAAAGCATCAAGTCCCCCCTTTATCCCATATGCAAACAACCTACTTACTCGGGTTTGTGTTTCAGTCACTCACGCAACCCACCATAAGCAAATCATAAACATATTGCAAACCCTACAGCGGGAATCCCTCACGCTTGCGCGACACGGAGGGCACAATAGGACAACACCAATAATAAAACATGCAACTCAAACCAATCATAGCAACTCATCAATCACCGATAGGACAATAGAAATCTACTCAGACATCATAGGATGGAAACACATCATTGGATAATAATATGGAGCATAAAGCACCATGTTCAAATAGAGGGTACAACGGGTTGCGGGAGAGTGGACTGCTGAATATAGAAGGGGGAAGGTGATGGAGATGTTGGTGAAGATGACGGCGGTGTTGGTGAAGATCGCGGTGATGATGATGGCCCCAGGCAGCGCTCCGGCGCCACCGGAAGCAAGGGGGAGAGAGGCCCCCTTCTTCTTCTTCTTCCTTGACCTCCTCCCTAGATGGGAGAAGGGTTTCCCCTCTGGTCCTTGGCTCCCATGGCTTGGGAGGGGTGAGAGCCCCTCCGAGATTGCATCTATCTCTCTGTTTCTGCATTCTGTCCTCGCTCTGTTTCACCGTTTCGTGAATATATGGAGATCCGTAACTCCGATTGGCCTGAAACCTTCGCCCGGATCGTTTTCCAAAAATTAGCTTTCTTGCAGCAAAAGAAGAGCATCAACCGCCTTACGGGTGGCCCACGAGATAGGGGGGCGCGCCCCCTGGAGGGGAGGCGTGCCCCTATCTCGTGGCCACCTCGGGCATCGTCTCGTGTTGATTCTTCCTCCCAAAAATCACAAATATTCCAAAATAATTCTCTGTCCGTTTTTATCCCGTTTGGATTCCGTTTGATATTGGGTTTCTGCGAAACATAAAACATGCAACAAACAGGAACTGGCGCTGGGCACTGGATCAATATGTTAGTCCTAAAAAATAGTATAAAAAGTTGCCAAAAGTATATAAAAGTTGTACAATATTGGCATGGAACGATCAAAAATTATAGATACGACGGAGACGTATCACATTGATATTTTGAAAGACATGGTTGCTTGTTGATATGCTTGAGTATCTAAATTATTATGTCAAAACTAGACTATTGCTTTGAATCACATAAAAGTCCAAATGTCCATGCTATAAAGAAAAGAATATGATATGACATGATAAACAACACTCCACATCAAAAATTCTGTTTTTATCACTTACCTACTCGAGGACGAGTAGGAGTTAAGCTTGGGGATGCTGATACGTCTCCAACGTATCTATAATTTTTTTATTATTCCATGGTGTTTGATTATCAATCTTGGATGTTTTATAATCATTTTATAGTCATTTTATATCATTTTTGGTACTAACCTATTGACACAGTGCCACGTGTCAGTTCATGTTTTCTGCATGTTTTTTAGATCGCAGGAAATCAATATTAGACGGAGTCCAAATGCCACGAAACTTTACGATGATTTTTTATGGACCAAAAGGAAGAAGTTGGGCCCTGGTTGTACCTGTGGGGAGTCCCGAGGAGGGGAAAACCCACCAGGGAGCGTCAGGAGGCCCAGGCGCGCCCTTGTGGGTTGTGCCCACCTCGGGTGCCCCCCGGACCGCCTCTTTGCTCAATAAATACCCCAATACTCCATGTCGGGGATATACCCCGCGGTGTAAACCGGCCGGAAGTTAATCCGGTCGGACTTGGCGGTTTATCTGAAGACCCGCCCTGACCTTGGCGGTTTACAAGCAATCCGCTTGGTCGTTATGATTCACTGGTAACCCGGCGGGCGGATCAGACGGATGACAAGGCCCAAGGCCTAGAAGGCCGGTTCAACTATGGTGGGCCGGTTTAAGAGGAAAGGCGTGAGGAATATTTGTCGTACAAGGAGTTAAGACCTGGACTCGTATCCGGTTTGTATTAGAGATAAACTATTCCTAATCCTAATAGGACTCCACATGTAACCCGCCCCTTAAAGATATATAAGGAGGGGCAGGGCTCCCCAAAGAGGGACAAGCTACAAGCAAGAAGAAACAATCTTAGGGCTAGACACAAAAGAGGAGAGCCGGTTTACGGCGACTCCCTTGTGATGATAATGAGACCTAGCCTCAAACAACATGTAGGGTTTTTACCGGATGTTGTTTCCCGGGACCCGAAGCTGTCTAAATCCCTGTCTTGCGTTGCGTCTCTCGATTCCGCTCAACCCCTCTCAAGCTACCACATAGATGCGTTGGCCTCACGACTAAGTCCTCACATTAGGACATCTGACGTGACAATTCCACGACACTCCAGAAACCCTAGGGGAGTCGACGAAATATTCATCCAGCCGCCGCAGAGTCCAGAACCACCAGATCCAATCTAGACACCATCATGGAGGGGTCTGATGATGCGTGAGTAGTTCTTTGTAGACCTTCGGGTCCATAGTTAGTAGCTAGATGGCTTTTTCTCTCTCGCTGAATTCTCAATACAATGGTCTCTTGGAGATCCATATGATGTAACTCTTTTTGCGGTGTGTTTGTTGGGATCCGATGAACTTCGAGTTTATGATCAGTCATATCTTTTTATATCCATGAAAGTTATTTGAGTTTCTTTGATCTCTTATATGCATGATCTCTTATAGCCTTGTATTTCTTCTCCGGTATTTGGGTTTTTTTTGGCCAACTTGATCTATTTATCTTGCAATGGGAAGAGGTTCCCGGTAGTGGGTTTGATCTTACGGTGCTTGATCCACTAGTAGAAAACAGGGATTTGGTCACAGCTCAATGTACACATTAGTCCTAGTTGCATCACGAACATTAGTCCCGGTTCGAGCGGCTAAGGCGTCGGGAAGGCATTAGTCCCGGTTCAAATGGGACCTTTAGTCCCGGTTTGAGACACGAACCAGGACTAAAGGGTGTGATGCCCTTTAGTTCCGGTTCGTGTTTCAAACCGGGACTAAATGTTCAAACTCTACCCCCCCCCCCCTAGTGTATCGCCTTTTCAGTTTTGTAAAAAACAAAAGAAAATGATAAAAACTTCAAAAATTAAAATCCTTCGAGATGTAGTTATGTTACTACATCTAGTAGTTAGGAAAATTTAAAAAACTTAAATTTGGACATGTTTTGCAAAAAAGTGTTATGAAAAAGTAAAACGGCCATATCTTTTGCATACGATGTCGAAAAAACGATATGCTCAAATTTCAAGTTTTCTGACTTTTCGCTAAATCTGGGCAAACTACTTATTCAAGAAATATTAGTGTTAATAAATAATTATTTTTAGTTTTTTGACTTTTGGTCAAACTGTGGTCAAACTATGGTCAAACTACATATTCAAGAAATATTAGTGTTACTAAATAATTATTGTTTTTTAGAATAATAGTTTCAAACTCAAACGGTGCTTAATGCTCAAGTTCAACTCCTAAGGGTTAATAGGATTGACATCTTAGTATTGTCAGGAAAACAACAAGTGCAGACTTGGAAACTAGGGGGAATAGAACTTGAAAGTTAAGTGTGCTCAGGCTGGAGTAGTGAGAGGATGGGTGACCTGTCGGGAAGTTAGACGATTTGGAATGAGTGGTTCATAATTGAACAGTGAGCAGTGATGAGGGGTGATTAGAGATTAACTTTTCAAATAATTCAAAAATTTGAAAATAAGAAAAAATTTCAAAGAAAAAAATTCTTAAAAATTCAGAAAAATAAAATTTAAAAATAAGTCCTTTAGTAACATCAACCGGGACTACAGGATGAGCTCCAAACAGCGGCCACGTGGAGCTCCTTTAGTCCCGGTTCGTAAGCAAACTGGGACTAAAGGTGGAGCTCCAAACAGCGGCCATGTGGAGCTCCTTTAGTCCCGGTTCGTAAGCAAACCGGGACTAAAGGTTTGGGCATTAGTCTCGACCCTTCAGTCCCGGTTCCAGAACCGGGACTAATAGCCCATTTTCTACTAGTGATCCCAGTGACAGATAGGGAATCGACACGTATGTATCGTTGCTACTAAGGATAAGAAGATGGGATCTATATCTACGCAATAGATAAACGGATCTTGTCTACATCATGTCATCGTTCTTATTGCATTACTCCGTTTTTTTCATGAACTTAATACACTAGATGCATGCTGGATAGCGGTCGATGTGTGGAGTAATAGTAGTAGATGCAGGCAGGAGTCGGTCTACTAATCTTGGACGTGATGCCTATTTTATGATCATTGCCTGGATATCGTCATAATTATTTGAAGTTCTATCAATTGCCCAACAGTAATTTGTTTACCCACCGTTTGCTATCTTTCTCGAGAGATGCCACTAGTGAAACCTACGGCCCCCGGGTCTTCTTTATCATATATTTGCCTTGCGATCTACTTTTTCCTTGCGTTTATCTTCAGATCTATTAAACCAAAAATACGAAAATACCTTGCTGCAATTTATTCTTATTTATTTTATTTGGCATTTGAGCTAATTACTACAAATTTACCTCACGTCCTTTGCCTATCTTGACGCGCCGTACCCCGAAAGGGATTGACAACCCCTTTAACACGTCGGGTTGCGAGGTGTTGTTATTTATGTGCAGCGGCTGTTTACGTTGTGTTGCTTGGTTCTCCTACTGGTTCGATAACCTTGGTTTCATATCTGAGGGAAATACCTACCGCCGTTGTGCTGCATCATCCCTTCCTCTTTGGGGAAATACCAATGTAGCTTCAAGCGACATCACACCATCAGTCATGAAATATCTAGGGACTCCAAGCCTTGGGAAAATAACTTCCTTAAGTATTTTCATAGAGGTGTTGTGATCAACACTACCAGTTGGAATAGCTTCTACCCATTTAATAACATAATCAACAACAACCAAAATATGTGTATACCCATTAGAGGAAGAAAAAGGTCCCATGAAGTCAAATCCCCAAATATCAAATGGTTCAATGGCAAGTGAATAATTCATAGGCATTTCTTCATTCTTGCCGATATTACCTATTCTTTGGCATTAATCACACGATGAGACGGACTTACAGGCATCCTTGAAGAGAGTAGGCCAATAAAAACCAAATTGCAATACCTTATGAGCGGTTTTGTCTCCCGCATGATGTCCTCCATAAGCTTTAGAGTGGCATTTTCGTAGGATTTGTTCCTGTTCATGCTCAGGTACACAACATCTAATAATAACATCTACTCCTTCTTTATAAAGATGTGGGTCATCCCAAAAGTAATGTCTTAAATCATAGAAGAATTTTTTCTTTTGTTGGTATGTGAAGCTAGGTGGTATGTATTTAGCAACAATATAATTAGCATAGTCAGCATACCAAGATGTACTATGAGAAACATTTATTGCAGCTAGTTGTTCATCGAGGAAGCTATCATTAATTGGTTGTGGGTCATCAAGAATATTTTCAAGTCTAGACAAGTTATCAACTACGGGGTTCTCTGCTCCTTTCCTATCAGTGATATGCAAATCAAATTCTTGTTTAGCATCTTTTTTTTCCAAAAGATACTTTATAGCAGCATGATCGGTGTGAACAATTACTTTAGAATCAGCAATGTAAGATCGGAATTTATCACAAACAAACACCACTGCTAAGAATTCTTTTTCAGTAGTAGCATAGTTTCGTTGAGCACTGTCTAGAGTTTTACCAGCATAATGAATAACATTTAGTTTCTTATCAACTCTTTGTCCTAGAACAGCACCAATAGCATAATTACTAGCATCACACATAATCTCAAAAGGCAAGTTCCAATCAGGTGGTTGAACAACAGGTGCAGTAATTAAGGCTTTCTTTAGTGTTTCAAAGGCTTCCATACAATCATCATCAAACACAAAGGGAATATCCTTTTGCAAAATATTAGTAAGAGGCCTAGAAATTTTAGAAAAGTCTTTGATGAACCACCTATAGAAACCAGCATGACCAAGGAAACTACGAAACCTTTGATATCTTTAGGACATGGCATTTTCTCAATTGCATTAACCATGGATTTGTCCACCTCGATGCCTTTTTCAAAAATCTTATGGCCCAAGACAATACCTTCATTAACCATAAAGTGGCACTTCTCCCAATTCAACACAAGAATTGTTTGTTCACATCTCTGCAAGACTCGATCAAGATTGCTTAAACAATCATTAAAATACTTCCCATAAACAGAAAAGTCATCCATGAAAACCTCAACAATCTTTAAAAAACAGAGAATATAGCAGTCATACATCTTTGAAAGGTAGCACGTGCATTACATAAACCGAAGGGCATACGTCTATAAGCAAATGTTCCAAAAGGACAAGTAAAAGTGGTATTTTCTTGATCAGATTGTAAAACAGGTATTTGCAAAAAGCCAGAGTATCCATCAAGGAAGCAAAAATGTGTGTGCTTGGATAATCTTTCTAACATTTGATTGATAAAAGGCATAGGGTAATGATCTTTTCTAGTAGCTTTATTTAATTTTCTATAATCAATTACCATTCTATAGCCCGTGACAATTCTTTGTGGAATAAGCTCATTCTTATCATTCAGAACAACAGGACTTAACCATCCACTATCAGCTATAGGATAGATTATACCTGCTTCCGAAAGTTTCATTGTTTCCGTTCTTACCACTTCTTTCATTTTCGGATTTAACTGATGTTGCTGATCAACAACGGGTTTAGCACCAGGTTCCATATTAATCTTGTCCTGACATAGTGTGGTATGAAATTACAGCCTTGTGCTTCCTTAGAACTTTCAATAATCTTTCTTCTTCATGCTCTGAAAGGTTAGCACTGATAATAACAGGATATATCTTCTTTTCATCAAGATAAGCATATTTCAGAGTGTTTGGCAATTGTTTTAATTCAAACACAGGATCACCTTTAGGTGGAGGAGGACCTCCTAGAGTTTCAATAGGCAAATTGTGTTTAAGCAGGGGTTGTTGTTCGAAAAAGATTCTATCTATTTCATTTCTTTCACGCAAATGCAAATCATTTTCATGGTCTAGCAAATATTTTTCTAAAGGATCAATAGGAGGTACATCAATAGAAGCAAGACCAATAATCTCATCCTTATTAGGAAAATCTTTCTTATGAGGTTGTTTACTAAACTTGGAAAAATTAAATTCATGAGATTCGTCACCAAAGCTAACGCCGATAGTTTTTTTCTCACAATCTATTTTGGCATTGACGGTGTTCAAGAAAGGCCTACCAAAAATAATGGGACAAAAGTCATCTTGTGGGGAGCTAAGAACAAGAAAATCAATAGGGTATTTTATTTTGACACACAAGACTTCAACATCTCTAAGAATCCCAATTGGTGATATAGTATCTCTATTAGCAAGTTTAATAGTGACATATATGCCTTCTATTTCAGCAGGTGCTATTTCATCTTTAATTTCTTGATATAATGAGAAAGGAATAGCACTCACATAACCCATGATAACAGTGATCTCCTATCTTAACTGAAACAACAGGCATACCAACTACTGGTCTATGTTTATCTTTTCCTTTAGGTTTGGCAATTCTAGAAGCTTCACCATAGAAGTAAATAACATGCCCATCAATATTATCAACTAAGAGATCTTTAACCATAGCAACACTAGGTTCAACCCTGATTTGTTCAAGTGATTTGGGTGTTCTAACATAACTTTTGTTAACCACAGTTGAAGCTTTAGCATGTTCCTTCACCCTTACAGGAAAAGGGGTTTTTTCAATATAAGCAGTGGGAACAGCTGGATCAACATTGTAAATAATGGTTTCTTCTTTAGCTTTTACCGGTTCTTTAATTTCTTCTTTAATTGGCAGGTGATATTTAAACCACTTCTCTTTAGGGAGATCAACATGAATAACAAAATATTCACCGAAGGAAGCTACTATCTCAGAGTCAAGTCCATATTTAGTGCTGAACTTTTGAAAAGCTTAAGTATTCATAAAAGATTTAACACAATCAAACTTAGGTTCAATACCTGACTCTTTACCTTCGTCGAGTTCCCAATCTTTAGAGTTGATTTTAATTATTTCTAAAAGATCCCATCGAAATTCAATAGTTTTCTTCATAAAAGAACCAGTACAAGAAGTATCGAGCATGGATTGATCATTACGAGAAAGCCGAGCATTAAAATTCTGAATAATAATTTCTCTCGAGAGCTCATGATTGGGGCATTAATATAACATTGACTTAAGCCTCCCCCAAGCTAGAGCGATACTTTCTCCTTGATGAGGCCAAAAATTATATATATAATTCCGATCACGATGAACTAGATGCATAGGATAAGTTTTTTGATGAAATTCTAATTTCAAACAGGTCCACTTCCAAGATCCAATATCGTTGCATAGCCTATACCATCTCAATGCTTTTCCCTTCAAAGATAAAGGAAAACCTTCTTATTAGCTTCATCTCTGGGAAAACCTGCAAGCTTAAACAATCCACAAATTTCATCCACATATATCAAGTGCATATCAGGATGGTCGGTTCCAACTCCTGCATAAGGATTAGCTAGCAGTTGTTCTAACATACCCAAAGAAATTTCATATTCAATATTTTCAGTAGGTGCAGTGGGGCAACTAATTGTGGTTCTGGTCGAGGTGAAGATACCCCAAACAAACCCCTCAAAGGATTGTTTTCCATAGTAGCAAGTGACAATAAATTTCAGCATGTAGTAATAATGTTTCCTTACCAATTTCCACTTACCTAGAGCGTTTCACTCCCCGACAATGGCGCCAGAAAATAGCCTTGATGACCCACAAGTATATGGGGTCAATTGTAGCCTTTTCGATAAGTAAGAGTGTCAAACCCAACGAGGAGCAGAAGGAAATGACAAGTGGTTTTCAGCAAGGTATTGTCTGCAAGTGCTAAAATTGTAAGTAGCGGAGTAGTTTGATAGCAAGATAATTTGTAACGAGCAAGTAACGAAAGTACTAAAAAACAGTTTCTTATGACAAGCAAAGTGTTCTTGAGGGTACACGGGAATTTTATCTAGTCACTTTCATCATGTTGGCTTAATTCGTGTTCGGTATTTTGATAATTTGATATTTGGGTGGACGGTGCTTAGGTTCTGTTCTTACTTGAACAACTCTCCTACTTATTATTAACCCTCTCGCAAGAATCCGCAACTACGAGAAAAGTATTAAGAATAAATTCTAACCATAGCATTAAACTTTTGGATCCAATCGGTCCCTTACGGAATAGCGCATAAACTGGGGTTTAAGCTTCTGTCACTCTCGCAACCCACCATCTAATAACTACTACACAATGCATTCCCTTAGGCCTAAATATGGTGAAGTGTCATGTAGTTGACCTTCACATGACACCACTAAGAGAATGGCAACATACATATCATCAAAATATCAAACACATATCAAGTTCACATGATTACTTGCAACATGATTTCTCCCGTGACCTCAAGAACGAAAGTAACTACTCACAAATGATAAACATGCTCAAGATCAGAGGGGTATTAAATAGCATAATGGATCTGAACATATAATCTTCCACCAAATAAACCATATAGTAATCAACTACAAGATGTAATCAACACTATTAGTCACAAACAAGCACCAATCTATAGTTTTGATACAAAGATTGAACACAAGAGATGAACTAGGGTTGGTGTTATGAAGATGTTGATGAAGATAGTCCTCCCAAAGATGGGAGAGTTGTTAGTGATGATGATGACGATGATTTCCCCTCGGGAGGGAAGTTTCGCGGAATCGCTCCGCCGGAGGGCAAAAGTGCTCCTACCCAGGTTCCGCCTCGAGGTGGCGGCGCTTCGTCCCGAATGTCCTCCTCTTGATTTTTTCTAGGTAAAAATTACTTATATACCAGAAGTTGGGCACCGGAGGTAGGCCGAGGAGGGCAACACCCACCAGGGCGCGCCTGGGCCTCCTGGCGCGCCCAGGTGGGTTGTGCCCACCTGGTGGCCCCCATATGGTACTTATTGGCTCCAATAATTCGTAAATATTCCATAAAAGTCCTTGGGAAGTTTCGGCTCATTTGGAGTTGTGCAGAATAGGTAGCTTGACGTAGCTTTTTCAGCTCCAGATTTTCAGATGCCGAAATTCTCCCCCTTTGTACATACCTTGCATATTATGAGAGAAAAGGCATTAGAATTACTCCAAAAAGCATTATTAGACAATAAAATAACATAAATAATAGTAGGAAAACATGATGCAAAATGGACGTATCAGACTCCCCCCTTGGCGCACCCCCTCTAGGTCGGCCGTCTCCTCCTCCCTCCTTTATATACGGGAGCAGGGGGGCACCCCAAAGCACAACAGTTATTCTTAGCCATGTGTGGTGCCCTCCTCCACAGTTTACGCCTCCGGTCATAGTGTCGTAGTGCTTAGGCGAAGCCCTGCGCAGATCACATCATCAACAACGTCACCACGCCGTCGTGCTAACGGAACTCTCCCTCGACCCTCTACTGGATCAAGAGTTCGAGGGATGTCTCGAGCTAAATGTGTTCTGAACACGGAGGTGACGTACGTTCGGTACTTGGATCGGTTGGATCGTGAATACGTTCGACTACATCAACCGTGTTAACTAACGCTTCCGGTCTACGAGGGTATGTGGACACACTCTCCCCCTCTCGTTGCTATGCATCTCATAGATAGATCTTGTGTGATTGTAGGATTTTTTTTTTGAAATTGCATGCTATGTTCCCCAACACCTTGATGCTATTCAATGCCCCTCTGATCTCGAACATGAATATGATTTGTGAGTAGTTACTTTTGTTCTTGAGCACATAGGAGAAGTCTTGTCATAAGTAATCATGTGAATTTGGTATTCGTTCGATATTTTGATGATATGTATGTTTTTGCTTCCTTTAGTGGTGTCATGTGAACGTCTACTACATGACACTTCACCATACTTGGGCCTAAGGGAAGACATTGTGGAGTAATAAGTAGATGATAGGTTGCTAGAGTGACAGAAGCTTAAACCCTAGTTTGTGCGTTATTCCGTAAGGGGCTAATTTGGATCCATATGTTTCATGCTATGGTTAGATTTATCTTAATTATTCTTTCCTAGTTGTGGATGCTTGCGGTAGGGATTAGTCATAAGTGGGAGGCTTGTTCAACTAAGAACATCACCCAAGCACCGGTCCACCCGCATATCATATTATCAAAGTAGCGAATGCGAATCAAACAAACATGATGAAAGTGACTAGATGAAATTCTCGTGTGTCCTCAAGAATGCTTTGCTTACTATCAGAGACCGCTCCGGCCTGTCCTTCGCTATAAAAAGGATTGGACTACCTTGTTGTACCTTTGTTATAATTGCTACTTGTTTCTCATAGATTACCTTGCTATCAAACTATCTGTTACCGATAATTTCAGTGCTTGCAGGCAATTCCTTACTGAAAACCGCTTGTCATTTCCTTCTGCTCCTCGTTGAGTTCGATATTCTTACTTATCGAAAGGACTATGATTGATCCCCTATACTTGTGGGTCATCACTAAACAATCTGGACGCTTCCTCTGTCATGACGCTAGATCCGCCCGAGGATCCACAAAATATCACCCAAGCACCGGTTTAGTAACAACTGCAAAGTGAAAATTATGACTCACCGGGCCAGGCTTGGAGCTCGGATCAGATGACCTACAACAACGGCCAAGGTATCCAGGTTGTAAAGACGGTTCCAAGGTCTGTACTCGATCAACTTCGTGAGAGTTCGCCTGGGATGTTGATGTTAGATCGGTTTGGAAGAAAAAAATTGTCCACCTTGTATGTCACTTACTATCCGAATAACCCGGGGCCAACCGACATTTCGGATATAGCTTTCCTTGTACAAAAAACAAAACAAACCATCCCTCAATTCTGGATGAGATTCCTGCTTGTAAAAAACAAAATCCTGGACTGTCCCAATGGGGAGGCCGTAGCGGCATTCCGCCATGATCACCACGACGAATGAATAGCAAGAACAATAGCACAGAAACACCTAAGAACGTTTGCTGAGCTATCTGATATAGTCACAAGGTATTGTGTTATCAAGAATGCCTAGTTGGACGATCAATGGCACCAGACTCCGAGCCAGGATCAACCTAAGTCAGGCGAGGACGAAAGAGGCACGCATCACATAGCCGACGTCCCAGTCGCTTTATCAATAACAGACCCGACAATCAGAAGACATGGAAGAAGAAGCAGCCAAGCAAGGGTGCCAAATCGACACTGGACGCGATATTGGATGAACCATGTGCAATCCACTCTATCTCCTTGAATAATCCACCAACACACACGCTTCGAGCATGTTGGGTTGTCAGGTAAGTAACAAAAGGAGGAGTGGCGCTCCTAGATAACCTCGATGCACGTACGAGCTGAGGTAGTACATCGAACCTGAACGAGCAGTCATCCGAGGATGATGAAGTCCTAATGATATATGAGACTCACTCCTCAAGAAATCAATGTAAAATATCTCTTCGAGAGATCTTCTATGCCAACCATGCAGTGTCCTAGGATAATAGATCGTCGTACATACCGATCACTTTCGATCGGGAAGACTAATGGATGGGAACTCATGGCCTAGGAGTTTTGGACCTCGCCCTCGACCCTATTATTGACGGCTATCGACTGACCAAAGTCTCGATGAACTGTGGCACTAGTTTAAATCTCATCTATGAGGATACTTTGCAGAAGAAGCAGTTCAACGGATCACGCATTGATGTCTACGACACAACTTTTATTCTTGTAGACTCTGTTGGGCCTCCAAGCGCATAGTTTTGTAGGACAGCATCAAATTTCCCTGAAGTGGATGACCTAAGATTTATCAATCCGTGGGAGGTGTAGGATGAAGATAGTCTCTCTCAAACAACCCTGCAATCAAAAACAAAAAATCTCTTGTGTCCCCAACACACCCAATACAATGAAAAATTGTATAGGTGCACTAGTTCGGCGAAGAAATGGTGATACAAGTGTAGTATGGATAGTAGATATAGGTTTTTGTAATTTGAGACAATAAAAACAGCATGGTAGCAAGTAACAAAAGTGAGCACAAACGGTATTGCAATGCTTAGAAACAGCCTAGGATTCATATTTTCACTAGTGCAATCTCTCGACAGTGCTAACATAATTGAATCATATAGCAATCCATCAACGTGCGACAAAGAATCACTCCGAAGTTTCTATCGGAGAATGTAGGACGAATAGATGTATCAACCTATGTTCCTAGTTTACCCCAATGTCACCACGAGAATCCGCAAGTTGATTACCAAAACATATATCAAGTGAATCATTAGAATACACCATTGTCATCACGGGTATCCACATGCAAGACATTTATCAAGTGATCTCAGATCCAATATTCAGTCCAACATAATGAAACCTCAAAGAGCAAGACTCAATTCATCACAACAAAGATAGAGAGGAAAGAACACTATATGATTTATCTTAGCAAAGCTCATGGTACATCAAGATCGTGTCCNCTCCGAAGTTTCTATCGGAGAATGTAGGACGAATAGATGTATCAACCTATGTTCCTAGTTTACCCCAATGTCACCACGAGAATCCGCAAGTTGATTACCAAAACATATATCAAGTGAATCATTAGAATACACCATTGTCATCACGGGTATCCACATGCAAGACATTTATCAAGTGATCTCAGATCCAATATTCAGTCCAACATAATGAAACCTCAAAGAGCAAGACTCAATTCATCACAACAAAGATAGAGAGGAAAGAACACTATATGATTTATCTTAGCAAAGCTCATGGTACATCAAGATCGTGTCCTATCAAGATCACGAGAGAGAGATCAAACATATAGCTACTGGTACATACCCTCAGCCTCGGGGTGAACTACTCCCTCCTAGTCATGGAAATAGCGGGGATGACGAAGATGGCCTCCGGTGATGACATCCCCCCTTCGACAGGGTGCCGTAATGGAGCTTCGGATGAGGTCGCTTCGGAACAGAGCCTTGCGGCGGCAGAAAAACTCATCTAGGTTAACTTTCGGGGGGTTCCGAATATATAAGAATTTTCAGCGTTGGAATCATGCGAAGAGGTGCCACGG
>LR880969.1:761781350-761804449 GCA_904067115.1 Aegilops sharonensis | reverse complement strand
TCATTTAGTATATTGCTATTGCTTTCTTCATGACCTATACATGTTCCTGTAACTATGAGATTATGCAACTCCCGTTTACCGGAGGAACACTTTGGGTGCTACCAAACGTCACAACGTAACTGGGTGATTATAAAGGAGTACTACAGGTGTCTCCAAAGGTACATGTTGGGTTGGCGTATTTCGAGATTAGGTTTTGTCACTCCGATTGTCGGAGAGGTATCTCTGGGCCCTCTCGGTAATACACATCACATAAGCCTTGCAAGCATTGCAACTAATAAGTTAGTTGCGAGATGATGTATTACGGAACGAGTAAAGAGACTTGCCGATAACGAGATTGAACTAGGTATTGGATACCGACGATTGAATCTCGGGCAAGTAACATACCGATGACAAAGGTAACAACGTATGTCGTTATGCGGTTTGGCCGATAAAGATCTTCGTAGAATATGTAGGAACCAATATGGGCATCCAGGTTCCGCTATTGGTTATTGACCGAGAATAGTTCTAGGTCATGTCTACATAGTTCTCGAACCCGTAGGATCCGCACGCTTAACGTTACGATGACAGTTTTATTATGAGTTTATAAGTTTTGATGTACCGAAGTTTGTTCGGAGTCCCGGATGTGATCACGGACATGACGAGGAGTCTCGAAATGGTCGAGACATAAAGATTGATATATTGGAAGCCTATATTTGGATATCGGAATGGTTCCGGGTGAAATCGGGATTTTACCGAAACACCGGGGGGTTACCGGAACCCTCCCGGGGGATAATGGGCCATAGTGGGCCATGAGGGAGAAGAGGAGGGCCGGCCAGGGCAGGCCGCGCGCCCCCTCCCCCCCTAGTCCGAATAGGACAAGGAAGGGGGGGGCGGCGCCCCCCTTTCCTCTTTCCCCTCCCCCCTTTCCTTCTCCAACAAGGCAAGAGGGGGGAGTCCTACTCCTGGTGGGAGTAGGACTCCTCCAGGCGCACCCCTTGGGGGCCGGCCGCACCTCCCCCTCCCTCCTTTATATACGGGGGCAAGGGGGCACCCCAGGACACACAAGTTGATCTACGGATCGTTCCTTAGCCGTGTGCGGTGCCCCCCTCCACCATATTCCACCTCGGTCATATCGTCGCGGAGTTTAGGCGAAGCCCTGCGCCGGTAGAGCATCATCATCGTCACCACGTCGTCGTGCTGACGAAACTCATCCCCGACACTTTGCTGGATCGGAGTGCGGGGATCGTCATCGAGCTGAACGTGTGCTGAACTCGGAGGTGCCGTACGTTCGGTACTTGGATCGGTCGGATCGTGAAGACGTACGACTACATCAACCGCGTTGTCATAACGCTTCCGCTTACGGTCTACGAGGGTACGTGGACTATGCTCTCCCCTCTCGTTGCTATGCCATCATCATGATCTTGCGTGTGCGTAGGAATTTTTTTGAAATTACTACGTTCCCCAACACCTCTTTCATATTTTGGCCATCTTACAGATGTCTCTTTCTCCTTCTTTGTGTTTGAATGCTCATGGAGGTCCTCATATGCCGGACCCTTTGCTTTATGCATAGCTTGCTTTTCGGTTTCTTTGTCAAATTGTACTTCTCTATTTTGCATGCACACCTATCCAAGTGTAGACGTCTGGAACAAATTTTATTCTCCTTAATAACCTTCTGGACATCATTACTCCACCACCAGATGTCTTTCACTTTGCTTCTACTTCCCTTCGTCACTCAAAGCTTCCCTTAATCCACTTTCCAAATGTAAGTGTCCATCTCCATTCACATAGTGTTTGCATCGCCTCCTTCCTCCCCAGAGCCCGCCTTAATAGCCCTCTCCGCTGGGTTGTCTTCTCCTTAAGGTTCCACCACTTCATTCTAGCGATTTTAGCGTGCTTATCTCGTTGAACACGAACCCGAAAGCGAAAGTTAGCCACCACTTACAATCCCGCCTTCTCTTCTCGAGAGGACATTTATTAAATTTGGAAAGATTTATTAATTTTTGTTAAAAAAATAAATATAAGAACACTTCCTTGTAATTAAGTACGTGATTTTTTTAATACACACACATTTTAAAAATGCGAGAAACATTTTTTTACAACTTATCAAAATATTTGTTTTTTAATGATCATGTTTAATCTTGCAATACCATATTTCTAAATCTAAAAAATTGGAAGCTGAAAGGAGAAAAAATAGGAGCCCACATTCTAATAGGATCACCGACCCACGAACATCTCTTGTGCAACACCCCATCATTTTTGACACAGTTTGTTGTATAGGGGTTCTTGTAAAAGACCACCATACTACCCGAAAAAGAAAGTGAAATTAGTAGTTAAGGGATACCCCTTACAAAGGTCACTCACATCTCAGATGGTGACAAATAGTGCATAGCATGTGCGCCATCTGGGAGTTTTGGTGGGATTTTCTTCCCACATGCAAGAGGGATGGGTGGGTTTGTTTGTGCCTTTTCTTCTACATCCAGTTTTCAAAATAATTTACATCTTAAATCGTGTGTTCAAAACATGAACCGTTTCATCGTTGCATCCCTTGCTTAGAGATCTTTGAAATTAGATCCCATGTTAACAGATTTCATTGAACTTTTTTCAGGTGGAACTTATGCTCCCAAAGTGAACTCACGTGTGCTTCCAAATCGTACCAACTCGGTTCTCTGAAATGAAACTAACCCGCAAAGATGCCCACCTCTGCTACCTTATATAGAGATCTTTGAAATTAGATCTCATATTAACAGATGTCGTTGAACTTTTTCATGTAAAAATTATGCCCCAAAGTGAACCAACATGTGCTTCCAAATCGTATCAATTCAGTTCTCTGAAATGAAAATAATTTATGCTCCCGCGAAGAAGTACACCTTTGCTTCCCGTGAAAGCACAACTCTGCTTTCCATGTAAGCTAAATTGTGCTTCCCACGGTGAAGTACACTTGTGCTCCATCCCGGAGTAATATGTGTACTTACGCATGAAGCACACTTGTGCTCCATCTAGGAGCACAACACGCTCGTGCTTCCGTGTGAAGCACACATGTGCTCTCACGTGGAGCACACAACACACTTGTGTTCCTAGCAGACAAAAATTAAAAAAAACTGAGGAAATAGAAACAAAATAAACAAAGAAAATTAATAATAAAAGAACAGGAAACAATTTGGAAATCAAGAAAAAAATCTGAAAAGGTAAAATAAAAAACGCCCCGATGGAGTAAACGTCATGTGTCAGCGCTAGGGTGCACCATGTGGAGCGGCTGGATCGCTTCCACACGCAGGAAGTGACCCCTTGCAAGGTTCCCCCAACTAGGCAAAATCCTATTTGGCACTTATAACACCAAATATCGCCTATTTGGTACGCTGAGCCTACACGCTCCCAATCTTGCCATAGTGGGCCAACCCATATATTGTGTTTCCTTTCGGCATCGATTTTGGAGATCTTTTAAAATGTTACCTCTGGAGCAACATTTTCTATGGTTTTTTTCAGGATGTCATTTGTTTGAATTTTTTATTTGTTACCTTTTTTTTGTCTAAAAAACCTTTTTATTTTCTTCAATATTTTATTTTATTATATTTTTCGATTTTTTATTTTCTTGAAACCACAAGTTTTCTTTCAAATTTGACATTTTTTGTCCAAATTTCCAAATATTTAACAAGTTCGTAAACTTTTTTAAATTTGTGAATATTTTATAAATTCATGAAATATTTTCAATTTTCCATGAGCATGTTTTGAATTTGTGAACTTTTTACAAATTGGTGTTTTTAATTCATGTACTATTATTAATTTCACGAACTCTTTATAAAATTCAATTTAGAAAATCATGAATGCTTTTGTCAAAATCACGGATATTTTAAAAATTCACATTTTTTACAATTCTTGTTTTTTCTAAAGTCTGGGGTGAACTGTCATAGTTAAAACTGGTAGCTATTTTTTCTTGAACCAGTAGGTGCATATTTTTTGTTGTAGCAAACAAAAGAAAAAATTGTTCACAAATTTGGAAAAAAAGTGTATATTTTTTAAAAGTTCCTGAATTTGCAGTAATTACAAATTCACAAATTTGGAGAAAGTTCATTCATTTCTAAAACTTTTGATGAATTGGAAAAATATTCACAGATTTGAATATGTTCACCAATTTGAAAAAAAAATATGAAATCGATTTTTTTGCGATTTATAAAAAAAGGTTTATGAAAAAATTAAATGAAATGGCAAAGTAAAAAAAATAAAGTATAAGATAAAAAAGTAAAACCGAATTGGTCTATGTACAGTTTTATGGTGGCAAGAGAGATGTCGCCATGTACGATTTTGCGTCTATTTGGATTTGGCCCAAATGGTTGCTGCCGTAAAAGACCACCGTACGCTTCATCCGGACCCTCCCACCACGACCTGTAGACTGCACCCATGGGCTTCCAATGTAAGAAGATCTCGTTTTACCCAGTCAAGTTAAACAAACCACACAAGAAAATGAAAACCAGAAAAAACGAACTTTCAGTGAACGGACAAAAGAAAAAAAAAGGAAATTAAGAAAAGCAACAGAAAACAAAACGAAGCAGTGAACGCTGCGGCAAACTGGGCCGGCCCATTGCGGGCCGCATAATGAAGCCTAGGATGAGTGGGCCACAATGAATCCTAGGATAAGTGGGCCAGAATGAAGCCTAGAATGAGTGGGCCATAATGAAGCCTGGGATGATGAGTGGGCCGAAGCGGTGAAGAAGCGTGCGTGTCTCTCGGAGACTTGTTTCTTGGCGTGGGTCCATTACACTGCTTACACACATGTCTGCTCTCTGCTACCAACTGTCGGCAAAGAGAGCCTGGCCGGAGCGAGAGGCGGCACACATATCGCGGTCGCGGACGGCGGCAGCGGCGATGGGAAGCCCGCTGGGCGGCTGGCCGAGCCACAACCCGCACAACTTCAGCCAGCTCGTCCCGGCCGACCCCTCCGCCCAGCCCACGGTCGGTCAGCACCCCTTCCCCTCCCTCCCTCTCCGTGGTCTCTTTGTCCTGCCCTGCCTCGTACCACACTGCTAGGGTATGCTCGAGTCGGAGGGCGCCTGATTCCACAGGTTGCTGGTGCCGTGCTTGCTTGCACAAGTCGTCGGTGCCCAAAAGGGGAGCGGGGTTGCGTCTGCTGTCTTGAGCCAGGAATTAGGAGTTACTCGTACTGTGCGTGCGTCTCTACTGGAATTGTGGTATAGATGGCTAATGATTGTAGCTGTCTGTTGATTCCAGCCCAACTGTCGAGCGATTGGATCATATTCAGAGGGATTTTGCAGAATGAATAGGCATTTAGGTTTAGTTCCCTTTTGGGCATGGTTATGGTGGTTGTTGCCATGTGTACTGTACTGCAGGTCATATGTTCAGTTGATGTGGTGCTAGCTTGCTAGGTATACTAGTTTCCCTGTGGTTCTCGTCAAATCGTGGAATTCAGAAATATAAAAGGCAGACCGGAAGGGGAAAAGATGATTCTAACACTTAGAATTTTGCAAGTGTGGTAGTATTTGGTTGACACGGTGCTAATGCTGATCCTCATCGTTTGTGTTTGTTTCCTACCAGAATGTCACACCAACAACTTACATTGCAGCACATAGGACAGATCCACCTCCAAATCAAGGTAACCTCTGCCCATATTTATTCAACCAATGTCTCTTTGCTGCTTCTCGCTTGTGCAAATTTATCCTGCCTGATTTCCCCATTACTTTTTGCGGGTGATTGAATGTATGCTCCTTCGCACTGCGTCAAATTCTCTATATAATACTACTCCCCATGGAAAAATAGGTTTCCGCAACTTATTGATCTGAACTAAAAGCTATGTAGGCAGATGGATGTCTTTTCTTTCAGGAGGGCATCATGTTTAGCCATGAAAGGCCATATTATGTTCCCAGTAATGTCGAAAGGGCGTGGATTGATTCTGCTAGGCCAAGCATTTTGCAGGATGTTCCTAAATTTGGCTCTCCTTTTTTATCATGTTAGTTTGGCAATGGTGTTGGCGATGTCATGGGATCTGTGCTCAAGAAATTATGATGCTACATGTCCAGATGTGATATGTACTCAAGCCCTTTTAGTTCCCCATTGCAATGCCACATTAACTACCATATGTTGTATCCAAGGTACTACTCCCTCCATTCCTAAATATTTGTCTTTTTAGGGATTTCAAATGGACTACCACATACGGATGTATATAGACATATTTTAGAATGTAGATTCACTCATTTTGCTCCGTACGTAGTCACTTGTTGAAATCTCTAGAAAGACAAATATTTAGGAATGGAGGGAGTATGTTCTGCATGTCCTACACAAATGGTGGCAATCTTATTTGCCCAATAGTGATTGAACACCTAATATGCTTATAGTGGTCATCAGTCTGTAAGAATCAAGGTTAGTGCAGATAAGTGGTGATTACCAGTAAATAGCTAGGGATGATAATTCAGTTAGACCTGTTTTAGCACTGTATAAGACTGAATTACTCACCTTGATTACCTAACTGGAGCTCAATTTATTTCATCTAGTACTACAGTTTTTCATTCGAATGTCAACTTTGCCCAATATTAGGTCTTCATAAATATTAAAGTCTCACTTCGAAAATATTATCTGTTCCATTGAGATATTTCAAGATTATGAAAGCATGCCCAATTATACCGAGCGATATTAGTAAGCTTCAAACCACTACATACTTTATTTTCATCTAAAATATCGTATCTTAATTGGATTGAGATTCGTGTCATAGTTGGCTATCGTTGTTGGTAATTGTACTTCTTGAGAAAACTCTGAAGTGCTTGCAACAGTTAAATGTCACAGATTTACATGGTGTGGGTGGTTTGGAAGGAACGGTACTGCCGTGTCTTTCGTGACATGACCTGCAGCCTTTGGATGTGGCCATAATGATCCAAGAGGAGATAGTGCAGTGGCCATGGGGATATGCCTCCTCCCATGATTCCGGGCACAGTCGCAGGGACACCCTAGCGTGTTTGGCTTTTACCTTTTGCCCTTTATTATATTTCTTTACAGAGAGAGTACTTGGTTTAGTGTCAATCTATAATGGCAGAGCACCTCCCTTTTCCTAAGTCAAATAGTCCCAGGGATGTCGTGCATTTCATACAGGTCTGCAGGTTGCACTGATATGAATTGTTAGTCTACAAGTTAGCTTTTCTCTTGGGAGCATGAGGAACAGGAAGATGAGATTTAGTTAAGTGCTTAAAGGGCCAGGACATAACAGTGATGTCAGACTTATATTCTTTACACCTTCAAGGTCGATTCTTTAAGGTTCCCTTCAAGTTGAATTCTTAAGGGAACTCCTTCTAAGAGTGCCTTCGACAAGGAGATATTGTAGTGCTTGGTCCTTGAGAGGAATTGCTTGAGTTAAGTGGAAGGGGCAAGCAGTTGCCTAATGATGAATCAAGAAAATAGGTGGGTTTTCGGTTCATAGCTTATGGGCCATTTGTCTGGTCGTAACAAATTTACCAGGTGAGCTTGAACTATCAAAAATCCTGACATGTCGGCCCAGCTGGTTAGTGAAAACTTTTTCTAGATGATTTCATTGATTGAAACTAGAGTAAAACAGTCTTGTACAAAACAGACATCCAGGATAGGATAGAGCAGTCCGCCGGTTAGGATAGAGACTCCAGGAGGCCCGACCCCCTCGCGCCGCCACCTAGGGCGACGCCAGGGGGACCAACCC
Organism: Aegilops sharonensis; assembly: GCA_904067115.1. NCBI lineage: Eukaryota > Viridiplantae > Streptophyta > Magnoliopsida > Poales > Poaceae > Aegilops > Aegilops sharonensis. The sequence continues at coordinate 761,796,801 of LR880969.1, read as the reverse complement.
CTCGCGCCGCCAGCCCTCCCGCGAGGCAGATCTCTGCCGCCGCTGCCGCAGGCACTGGCCGCGGTGGTGGCGGCCCCCGGCGCCTAAAGGGCTAGGGCAGGAGGGAAGTGACGGATCTCCCATCAGGCGGCTAGGGCGCCTCGTGCGGGTGTCTTCGCGCGGCAGCCATGGTGGCGTCCTGGCTGTGCGGCGGCAGCCGGGGAACCTAGGGCTGGCGAGTTCCTCCGGTGGGATTCTCCGCTATGCGATGGGCGGCGGCGGCGGCCGTGGATCTGGCGTCCCGGCTAGATCCGTCGTGGTTCGGCTATGGCCGGCCGACGGTGCGTGATGAGGCCGGGGTGGGGGCGGCCAGAGGTCCTCAACCGGCTTTCCGACGGCACAATATGTCTACATGGCGAGGGTGTGCTCGGATCCAGTCAGCGGCGAGATCGTGGTGGCGCTACTTCCAATGAAAATCGCGCCGACTTCGGTCATGGCGGACGATGACAGCGTCTCCGACGCCCCCTGTTGAGGCATCGTCGTTGCAAACTGCATCAACATGATCGAGATGTTCCGGGGGAAACCCTAGATCTGGGTCTAACGGATTGGACGATGATTGCGCCTTCGGTGTCGTACTCCCTCCTGAGGACATCGTTTTGGAGCAGGAGCTGGCTGGAGGGGACGAGGAGGAGCGGTGTTTCATCTACCGCAAGGCCGACGACGGATCCCGGCGGCATGGCGTTGCGAAGTTTCGGCGGCAGGCGCGTGTGGATGGATACGTGCAGGATGGTGGCGTTGTCTGGTTCCGTGGTGGCGTCGGCGGCAGGCTTGGCAAGGTGGGTGCGTCAGTACCCGCTCTGGAGATGGATCGGTGGAAGACGGCGGCGGCAGCCTCGGTGAGTGCGCCGGACCGGTGTGTGACCCAGTCCAGGTATGTGGCCCTGATGGGGCATCCGGCACTAGATGTTAGGATTTGGTGCGATGTCTGTTTGGTATTAGGCTCGGACATTCGGTACCACTACATCAAGGGGATAGGAGCTGCGACAGGTGTTGCCTAGAGGGTGGCTTCAGTTCAGGCTTACTGATGTACTTCCTTGTAAGGTCTTTTGTGAATAATTAATAAAGTGGCCGCATGCATCGTCGAGATGCAGAGGCCGGGGGTGCATCCTCCTTTTCTTAAAAAAAAAGACATCCAGGTGTAAACCCTCAAAGAAAGGTTTTACCAAAATCTAAAGACAACAAGTAAAAGTCGTAAAACTCTAGCATGAAGGAATACTGAAAGATAAGCAACGGAGAGAGGTGGTCATGGTCTATGCAAAGATCAGAGTGCCACCAGAGGCGCAGCAACAGGAGCTGTTCTGGCCTTCTTCGCTGGCGTCGCCTCCGGTAGCGGCGACCAGCAGTTCACCTCTAGTGTGTGAGACAGGGGTAAGGATGCTTTGTTTTGTTCCCAGCTTGTCCTTAGATGGTGATGGAGGCTCATGTCATACTCCTAATGAACTCTACAAAGAAAGGTAAATTTAAATTTAAAAAAAACTATAGGATTGTTTTCCATTCAAAAATAGGATATTATGTGTCAAGAAGTTATTAGTTACTAACATTGAGAAAAACACAAGAAATAAAATCATCTGTATAACACTGAACTTTGAAGTTCCAGAGTTGTGCCACAACTTTTGGTTGACTGAAATGCACTGAACACTTAGTTCATTTGGCTAATTACAGGGATGGAGCTGCTTCCTTTTTTGCCAGCTTCTGCGATATATATTTCTTATGAACTTCTTGTGTGGCAAATTGTTCATCAGGCAGATAGATTTTCTACAAATCGCTAATGAAACTAACTGCTAGTTGTACATTAGTTTATACTCCCTCCGTTTCTAAATACAAGTCTTTTTAGATGATATTTCAATACGGACTACATACGGATGTATATAGACATATTTTAGTGTAGATTCACTCATTTTGCTCCGTATGTAGTCCGTATTGGAATCTCTACAGAGACTTGTATAATTAGAAACGGAGGGAATACACATTTCGAAAGTATATTAATTTCTCATGGAGGCGCATCCATTCGCACCGGAACCGCTTATCTATCGCCTTTTTTGTGGTAATTTTTGTACTGACCGGTGACCCCTGGAACTGCAGTGATCACGACGGAGCCCAGGAACATCCTGTTGAGGCATTTCTACCAGAACTCCGAGAACAAGGTGAGCTGACCAATGATCAAGACTTGTTGGAAGAGCAGATAGACCAACAAGGAAACCAGTGTCGTCAACACCGTGTGTTTATGTATGTATGTACGTATTTATGTGTGCAGCCGAGGCCGAAGAGGGCCGCCCCGGAGAGCGCTGCCCTGCGCAACGGCAAGCAGGCGAGGAGCCCCGCCGACGGCGGAAGCCAGTCGAGCACGAGAAGCTAAACCAGTGCTGCCGCCGCCGCGGCATCTCTGAATCTGTGCTGGTGATGGTGGGTTATGCAACTCCTAATATGTTTGATTTTGAGAAAGGTGTTTGCACGCGTGTACGCATGCACGCACGTACATGTTGGCCAGGCCTGGTGCGGGTGACACCGGCATGGCACCACTGCAGTCTCTTTCTCCGTTGTGTAGATAATAATAATGTGGCCGCAACAGCACACCAACTTGTACTAGTGTAGCAGCGCTTTTGTATAATATTTGGACGATTTCCCTCTTTTGGCGAGTGAATAATTGATGTGATGTGATTATCGGTCGCTGAACCAGCTTTTCCGGAGGTCACCGCCATCATTAGCCCCTGTACCGTGTTGATTATCCCACGAAATGGCTTTACACACGACAAAAACTGCATATCCCATGCATCTATCTCGTGTGTCTGATTGCATTAGCAGCATCCTCCTCAATCATTCGTGATGGCGCTTCTTGTCACTTTTCGCCTTCTCCCCCGTGAGAAGACGAGACGGCGATGCATCGTTTTGTTCCGCGTATTTATCTGTTGCGAATGGCGGGGTCGCCGTCGGGTGGGACAGACATGGCGCGCGCTCCAGCTAGGCGGACAGCCGCGGGCGCGTGAACCAGCTGCCGTGCGTGTCTGCCGACGCTCGCTCCGTCGCCGTCGAACCACCCGGGAATCCAGCCAAGTAGCCAGCGCCAACGTGAGCCTCGGCCGACGGGCATGGCATGCCGCGAGTTAAAGCAGGACCGGGCCGCGTAGCTTAGCTGCCAGGCTCCGCATCGTCCAGCCAGGTTCCATGTGGCGCCGGCGGAGGATCCAGCTCGTGCCAGTCCAGTCCGGCGGACACCCTGGTCAGTCAGAGTGTCAGACTGATTGATTGATCCGGGGGGTCTCTCTCGGCCAGCTGCAGGGTTCCAGACGTACTGTACTGTACGCGTGGTCGACGAGGGAGGGAGACGGGTGAAATTCTTCCATCTGGCGGCGCCAACACGCCGGAGCGGCGTCCCCACCCGCGACCACGGGGGATGGGGTGGTGTCCAGGCAGCTCCAACGAACGGCAGAAAGAAATTACTCGACCCGTGCCAAATCGCTGGGCCAGTCAGGTCAGTCCAGGCCCCACTGTTGCCCTTCCATGTTTTGTTTCTGCCCTCTCTTTTGTTTCTTCTCTTGTCGACCCGGTCAGGGCAGTCACATCCCTCCAAGCCGTTTTCTTGGACGCTTCCGCCCCACACAACAATTGTATACTACTCTACCAGTCTACCACCACCACTGCTTCTACTACTTCCTCCGAGTGAACGGACATTTGCCTTGCGGTGCTCGCCAGCTCAGTCGGACACACAGCTAGCTAGCCGTTGTAAAACCAAAGGGATTTCTCTCCTACTCCTACCGTTTTGGAATACGTACTACTTGGATATACAAGCACTGCACGTGTACATGATCGAAGCCAACACACCTAACAAGCTGCTACTGCACGACGACGCAACACAGGGCAACCGTGCAACGGTGGCTGGCTCACTCACTCACGTGGCCGGCCTTGCCGATCATCACCAACCTACTGCGAGTGCGAGCTCGCCGTCTCTGTCAGCCCGCGATCAACCCTGATTACACATACGGAAGATCCAGCGATCATTCATTCTTCCACGATCTACGAGTACAAAAACAACAATATGATCCACTGCTGCTAGTGAGCCGTAAGTTAAAAAAAAAAAAGGAACTGGCGATATGATTGACCGGCAAGTCCCACCATATGCAACTGGACGAAAAGGCAAAGGTAAAGACGACGGGCATGGTTAAGACCAGGACAGGACAAGGCGAAGCCGACAAGGGCCGGCCCAAATGCTGTTTCACCGAGCAGCCAGATGCCGGCCAAAAAGAGCATTCGGCCAAGCCAAACCAATGGCGACCATGATAAACAGCAATGGCTTTGCCAGCATCTTCATCAGAGAAAAAAGAACGCAAATGGCATGTGACCTCACGTGCGTGCAGTGCAGCCAATGCCACACCAAGGCAATGCATATGCATATGCATGATCAGTGCCTCATCTTCCAGTGCCAGGGATCATGAGGATTAACTACTCCGGCACTTGCATTTAGCCAGTGGGTTATCATTAAGACTCTGATGATGAGTGTCAGCTGTGGCCAAGGATAGTCACAAGTCAGAACAACACCACGCCAGCAGCCCACACTTGTGCGGTTCAACAAGTGAGGACTGTATATATCAACTGTCATAGAACGATGCTCGCACATACTATAATACAATCAAGAGCAAGGAGGGGGGGTTGAGTTGGTTATAGTATATCATAAGTACTATGCGATCCAATCAGGGGCCAAAAAATAATGCAATCACGACATGCTTGGTTAATGGTACCGTAAGTACGTACATATCTAGCAAGCGGCGGTCCGATCCGCACAAACTCAGATCATCTCCCGGTTCAGCGTCTTCGTTGTTGTGCCGTTCCCATCATCATCTGTACCGTTGGTTCTCGCGCTTGCTCACGCTCCCGTCCTCCATGGAGCTGGATCTGTCCGTAGTCGCATCCCTTCGGGGCTTCCTGTCCTGCACATTTCATTCGTTGCAGTTGACAATGTGAGTAACTGAGCACTGATGCTGAGCGAATGAGAGATTATAGCAAGGTTGCTGACATAGTAGGAAGGAACATACGTCGCCGCGGGGGTTTAGGTCCTCCATCTCCAGCATGTGGATCACATGCCCCATTTTAGGCCGCTTATGGCCATCGGGATCAACACAGCGAAGGGCGACCAGAAGAGCCCGCTTCAGTGCTTTTGGGGAAGGCCTCTCGGGAAGCTTGGGGTCGACTACGTCCTCTGCTTTCCTCTCGGCCACCATGTTCTTCAGCCACTCGATCAAGTTCACCTGGAAAATACAAGAATTTAGCTTCATCGGGGCCGCCTCCACATTTCTGAAAAGAAACTACCAAAAATGGGCACACACAAAAATCTTACCTCTCCAGCTGACCTAGTATAATCTACAGGAGATCTACCAGTTATGATCTCCATCAAAAGAACGCCAAAGCTATACACATCGCTCCTCTCAGTTAACATTCCGGTGCTGGCGTACTCAGGTGCCACATAGCTGCAACATAAAACCAAAGGTTCGGTCATGACAAGATACGAACAACCTTTTCTGCATCACTGAGCACTAAAAGATTATCAACACTAACCCGAAAGTTCCCATAACACGGGTAGTAACGTAGCTTTCCTCCGAGCACAGCAGTTTCGCAAGCCCAAAATCCGATACTTTAGCATTCCACTGCTTGTCGATGAGAATATTGCTAGATTTGACGTCGCGGTGAACAACCTTCGGCTCCAGCCCTTCGTGAAGATAGGCCAGCCTGGGCAAGCAAAATCGGATGTCAGGTAACAAATTTTACTATCACATCCAGCATTGAAGAGAGCTGTTGAGGTTGTTTAAGCAAACCACTGGCAATATTACTTCCAGGCAAAGAATATAACAGCTAGAGTGCTTGCCAGTGCACATGATGCTTCAGTTCAGGCTTTGACCGCTAAACAGAATCACAATGTTCTATTCTAAAAACATACGCAAGCTAAGCAAAATATTAACAAATACTACTACACTAGAGTGCTAGAGGGAGAACCTCAAACTATCTCAAACCGGGTGCTCTGTTTAAAATAAAGCTGGCAGCAGGAAAGCAAAGGGAAGGAGGCATGCAAGATAAGCACATGCCATGTCTCAGAAATAAAGACCTTTTTCTCCTATTTAAATATGGGTATGAAATTCAAATTATTTTCAGAAGTAGAATGAAACGCCAGTGCCATTTAATTTTTACATATCTGCGAAACATAGGTTGCAATCAGTTGTCTCTTTCTCTAACCTCTTGAAGAGGAATATGTGCATGTCAAGAAATAGGTCCTAACAACTTCTGAGTGAAGCATCTGAATTCCTTGGGACAGCGAATCTCACCAGAACTCGGCTCCATCATCCTAACCGAGACGCATGTCTCGTAACAGAACAGGCCTAAACATGCCAGCTAGCACCTATGTCTTCTAAGAACTAAAATGCTCATGGCCTATATTTGGTTTATTTCTTCAGTCACAGCCTAGCCACACACAGTAACACTGTATATACAGATTGGTGCTAAGCTATAAAAATGAGGAAGGTTATAGTGCAAGAAATGGCACTCTGAGTGAAGAAGCATTACCCTTTCGCAGTTCCGATAATTATGTTCATCCTCATATCCCAGGTCAATGGGCTCTCTTCCCCAATCTCTCCATGAAGCCACTGATCAAGGTTGCCGTTGTCGACATACTCGTAGACAAGCATCCTGTTAAGTTCAACCACATTAGAAGAGAAATTCGGAAACTGATTCAGAAATTGAGGAAGAGACTGCAACGCATTGTACCTGTAGGCACCCTCTACGCAGTAGCCGAGCAACCTGACGAGGTTCTTGTGCCGGACACGGCCGATGGTTTCGACCTCCACCTTGAACTCTTTTTCAGCCTGGCCCCTGATGGAAAAGCAGGGAGAAATGGATATTTTTATCAGAATATGGATATCAGAGTATGGGGTGAGAAATGGAACAGCGATCCAGTCCTAAAAATGTGTGCAGCATTTAAAATGCATCACGGGAACCGTGAAGAATCGAATGCAGATGGGCTCATGGGCACACAGAAAGAGGGTGAATGAAGAAAGTAATTTGAAAATTTTACTGAGCCCCACAATCCAACAGTTCATCAGCAAAGCACAACAATTTCATGAAAAAACTGGAACAAGTTCATCAGCAAAGGATGGATTTGCTTGCAAGAATTTGTTTTCCCCCAAATCAAATAACTCTGGCCGATGAATTTGTTTCTATGAACGGACCAAAGCACAGAAATTCGACCCTCGAGCGCTCGCCGGAGCATCGAAACGTAGGGGATTTCTGTTCGATTCAAATCGAACAGCTGAAGGGAGAAAGAAGAGGCGGAAGCTTTCGGGATATGAGGTCACGACGTTACCTATTATTGAGCAGATTCTTGACGGCAATGATGGTGGAATCTTGCAGCGTGCCTCTGTAGACAATCCCGTAGCCCCCCTCGCCGATCACATTCTCCTCGGCGAGCCCGTCGGTGGCCTCCTCGAGCTCCCGGAGCGTGAACCAGTGGCCCCACCCGAGGTGCGACACCTCCGGCCCGGCCGCGCCGCTGCCGGCGCTCCTCGGCGTGGCCAGGTCCCGCTCGCTCCCGCCGCTCGTGGTGGCCGACAGGCCGCTGGCCGCCGTCGAGCGCTTGGACCCCGCGGGCATCGCCGGCAGCTGCGCCCTCTGCTGCTGCAGCGTCTGCGCCTGCGTCTGCGTCCGCGGCGGCGGCGGCTCCGCCTTGGCCATCTGCACCGCGGCGGGCTGCGGCAGCGGGGTCGGCGCCGGCTGCTGGTGCTGCTGCCGGCGCACGATCTCCTGGATGTCCTTGGCCGGCGTGGGCGTGGGCGCGTGGTGGTGCTGCAAGTGCTGCTGCTGCTTGAGGGGCTTGGCGTCGGCGGGGTGGTAGAGATTGGCGGCGCGGCGGCCGCGGCGGCGGCGCGAGAGGCAGAGGAAGAGCAGCAGCAGCACGAGCACGATGGCGGCGCCGACGGCGATGCCCATGAGCACCCAGAGGCGGAGGCCGAAGACGGGCGTGCGCTGCGACAGCCACGTGTTGAGGTACCCCGCGCTCCACGGCGACGGCGACGCCGCCTGCTGCTGCTGCTGGTGCCGCGGCGTCTCCGACTGCAGCAACAGCCTCCTCCCCGCTGCCGCCACCGCCATCGGCACGGCTCTAGCTGCTGACGGCGGCGATGGCGATGATGGGACAGAGTCGCTTGGGAGGTTGGGATTCTTCTCCGGCCGCTTACATGCGCGTCTGACTCGACGGGAGATTGGTTCGGGAGGCAGGGGAGCGTCCGGTGTGGGTAGGCTTTGGCGTGTGGGGTTAGCATTTTGTAGAGACGCAGGGTTCTGCCGTTACTGGTCAGCCTGTTGCGATCACCCCATGACACGTGGGCCCGGATGACTGTGGACCCAGCGGCAGTGAGGTCACTGTGGCGCTGTGGTGGGACCAGAGGCAAGCCGGATATGGTTTTGGGATCGGCCTTTAAATGTGGGCGCCATGGGATGTATCTCATCTTTCTTTTGGAAAAGAATGTGTGAAAGCCAAGCCATGCATGGTGCCGTTTTGATGGGTTTTTACTGGTTTTGTTATGTATATAGTTCAACTTTTGTCAAGGATTATTAGTGCATTATTAGTGCTAGTGTTATCATGGATGCAATCACCTTTTGCAACATTTCATTTTTGCCTAGTTGTGTGTGTCTTTTGCTTTGTGAATCAAAGAGTGTGCTTTATCACCACTTGGATCAGTATGGTGGTGGGATCTTTTGTTCTAAACAGGATTTGTGTTGGTTGGTGATTGGGTGCCATACGTGCCAAAATTGTTGCCATTGTTGACTTTTACTGGGAATAAAATGTTAAATTTTAGCACTAGAAATATGCTAGGGGTGTCAATTAATGGGACTGTGTGATCTATACATATTAGTAAATGTGTACGTGCAATGCACGTTGATCTAGGCAGTATATTAATTATGCGTGGATATCAGGTAGGATATCATCTTGCCTATTAATTATGTGATTAATTTTAACATTTGTATTTGGTAAGATATTAATTACACACTAAACATGTTGAGCGCTAGCCATTGGAGCAGTCTAGGTCATTAGATTGACCTCGTTTGGCGGTCAAGATTAGTTGGATCTGCCTCTTTGTGTTTCTTTATATTGGTATAGATATAGATATAGATGTAGATGTAGATATTGATAATTTGATATAGACATAGATATAGATTTATACACATGAGTGTGCGGATTAAAGCCTTAGTAATGTGAGGTTCTCAATTTAGGTCAAACCTTAGTCAATTCTAGCATGTGATTAGTAGGCACATATAAACCAAAAATCATGATAATCGAATGAGACAATCGGTTTGGTGACTAGTGCCAGTGTTTCATCTAACGGTTATAGGTCAATCATGAATGCAAGTCATCCATACATAGAAACCAACAACTCTTGCATCTATGAAAGACTGACATATAGACATACTTATAGATGGAGAAATAATTATTGAGATTGCAGGATTTATACATATTTACACGCATCCAGTGAAAAACAAGTGTATATTCTATTTAGTGAGGTATGCGGATATATTTCAGAAACCGTGAACGATTCAATAGTCTTTAGTCAAGATGGTTAGAACTTCTCTTTCCCCGAAAAAAGAGAGATTAGAACGTCTCTTGATCCGACTGTCATATAGAGATCGTTATGAAGACATGCTATGGTTGATATAGAAATTAACTGACTATCTTGTTTACTTCGTACTAGTGCTATGTAGATGTGGATGCAGATCAACATATGTGATCAAGATCGATGGCTAGTGACCAGATGAGACGACTAGTGTAACATCCCAAATTTTCAATTTGGAATGTTATACACTAGATCATCATTGCATATCATATTTTATTGCTTTTGGTGTGATCCTAGAAATTCTACGCAACTCGAGGACCCTCGGAGAGAGTTGGGATTTTCGTTATTTTCATATTTGAGTTTTCTCAAATTTTGAAAATAGGATCATTTGATTTTATTTATTTTATCTTCAATTATTTCCATTATAAAAATATGACAGAGGGAATAAAATGACTTTCCAAAAATAAAGAAATATTGAGGATTTAATAATAAAATCAAATAAGATTTATTTTTTTGGAGTTTTTGGCTTTTATTGGAATTTAGGAAAAATTGCACGTTTTTCAAAACTACATTTTAGGGCCAAGAAAATGTTCATCTCGTTCTAAATATTTTATTTAGACGGTGAAAATTTGTTTTGGCATTTTTTAGATTTTTATTTATTTTTCTAGGATTTTTTTTCTGTTTGGCGGAATTGTTTTAAAAAAAATACGCGCGCCCGACTGGGCCGAAGGCCCAGCCGAGCCGGCCCGCGCCGCCGCCGCCTCCCGCACCCGGATCGGGACGGGAATCCCGATCGCCGCCGCCTTGCCCCCTCCCCAAGCCACCGCCACCCCTCCCTCCTTTATAAACCGACCCGGGGCCCCCCTGGAGTCCCAAGCCGGAGCCGCCGCCGCCACACACCACCGCCGCCGCTGACGCCTGTCGCCGCCGCCCCGCCACCCCACGCCGCCCCGCAGCCCCGCCGGACCCCGAGTCGAGGTAGCCGCCCGCCGCCCGGTTTTCTAAAGAATACCGATCCGGGTTTTTTAGAAAACCCTAGGTTTTATTTTTTTAGAACGGTTATTTTTCTTTTCTGGTTTATTTATTTAGCGAGCATTCGCTCGATCGTTCGTTTTAACGGACGAGTTCACCGTTTAGTTTCAGTTAACGAACGTTCGTTCGTTAAACCGTTCGTCAGTTTTTCATTTTCTCGGATTTTCCGCGATTATTTCTGATCGCGATTTCTGATCCGATTTTTGTTCTAGTATAACTTTTCGCTCGTTTATCGGAATTAGGCGATCCAAGAGCCTAGAGTTTCGTCTGGAAACCCTCTTTCCGTTTAACCAACTCAAAGAAGTTTTTGCTTCTGTAAAATTTGACTTAGGTCCAAATTAGTAAACGAAGCTTGTTTCTTTCGCCGTTTGTGTTTCGTTGCTTCGTTTGATTTGATTCTTTTTGCAAACCGAAGTTCTTAAGTTGAACTGTCTGGTTAGATCTCTTATTTGAGTTTTACACATGCATTAGATGAGTACTTATTGTATACTTGTTTGTTTGCGATAGAGTACCCGGAGTGCGCCGCTTGCTACTTTGAATCTCTAGGTTTTCACGGATCATCAGCAAGGCAAGTAACACTTTGATCATACCTCTTTACTACCCAGTTTTATTTAGATCAACCCTCAAACAATTGCATGATTAGGATCTGATTAATATGTGGGTTTTGGGAAGTAGATGAGGTAGTACCTATTACCTGTTTTATTATCAAACCCTTGGGAGTTACTTCTACGTTGCTTATTTTGCCATGTTATGCTAGTAGACGTGGATTGGATGAGTGTATCCATGACAGATGTGAGATTGTTATTTAATGGTTTATTTAAGGTGGTAACTTAAACACGCATCTGGGTGGATTGAGGCACATGGGTATTCCATCGATTGCCTGTTTTCTTTATGGACCGCCACCCAGGCTCAAAGGGATCATGAGATTGTTCATGCTAGAAACTTCTGTGTGCAGCAAAAAGCTACTATGGGCTCTAGCATAGTGGATTAAGTCGTGCGAACTCTTACAGTGGTAGACTAGCAGATGTAGGGGAAAGTAGGTGTAACTGTCTACCCGATCATAAGGTGCTAGCGCTTCTGAAAAACTATGTCTCGGTCATCCGTTTCTCAAACACCATGTAGTGCGAGAAATCTAACGGAGGAGATCGAGTCTTGTGGGGAAAAGTGCACAAACCTCTACAGAGTGTATAAACTAATCATGGTTAGCCGTGTCCCCGGTTATGGACGTTTTGAGTATCTAGTACTTGGATTATCATGTAAATCTCATCATGTTACTTTAATTAATTTTGTTGGGTTTAATGATGTTGTTCAATTGGGATTGAGAGGATGTCTATCTTCTCAATGTTTAACAACCACCATGATAGTTAAATAAAATTTATTCCTTTGCAGTAGGGAAAAATCGGCTTTATGCAAAACTGTAACCATAGAGCCTTCCACCAGCCATACTTGCATGTAGTATAGTATACTTCTGTTCGTTACTCTCTATGTGTTACATTGCCAGCATATTCCATGTGCTGACCCGTTTTCGGGCTGCAACGTTCATGTTGCAGACTTTTCAGACGATGAGTAAGGTGCCTTAGGTCGTGGTTCTATACTCAGTGATGCCGTTGGAGTTGATGGATTCACTTATCTTCCAAGCCTTCCGCTGTTATCGTTGTTAGATGGCCTTAAGCCATATTCATTGTAATAAGTTCTCTTTTGAGACATTCGATGTAATAAGTGTGTGATTTCTACTCTGTTATAAATCCTTCAAGTACTGTGCGTGTCAGCATTACTGATCCAGGGATGACACTAAAGCACAGAGATCAGACTGTTTGAGGTCTGGTCGCTGCAAGATGGTATCAAAGCACATGCTGACTGTAGGACACGACCACTAAGCTAAAGCCATAGATCACTACTCACTCTTCTCATTTCTAACTCCTCATCTTTTCTACTCTTTTAGAATGGCGGATGCAAGGAACAAGTTCACGCAACGGGATCAAGATACACCCATTGGACGCCACTTGAAGGAAGCCACTAGATACCTGAACATCGGAGTACCAAGCTTCACCCACTACAAAAAAAGACACATCCGTGACATTTTGGGCCAAACGAAAAAAATTATGTCATACATATGACACTTCTATGACGATAATTGTGACAGAACCCGGTATCATCATAGTTGTGGTGGGCTCCTACTTCTATGACAAAAAATTATGACAAAAAATGGGCTTTTCGTCTTGGGCGGGCCGGAGACGCAGCTGCATGACATTCTTTGGGCCGTCCATGACGAAAAAAACCGTGGTAGAAGCGAGGGGTAGGAAAATTTCGGGGAGTTACCGGTTACGGTGGGAGGTTGGGGGCCGAACGATGCGCGTTTCTCTCGTACACGTACGCGCGTGTGTGCGAGGTGTTGGCTCTAACTGAACCCGAGCGAGGCGTTGGGCTCTAACTGAACCCGAGCGATTGCACTGCAGGCTACGCGTTACTGAACCCAAGCGATCGATCGATGGCTGTTAACTGAACCTGATGGAGCGATTCCTTCGCTACTGCTGCTAACTGAAGCCGATCGATTAGATGAACAGTGAGCGTTGCAGGGGGGTTGGATGAACAGTGAGCGGTGGCGTTGCCTCTGGATGAACAGGACCCCGTGGTGTGGAGGGTTGGATGAACAGTAGACGATGGAGGGGTGCCCGTGGAGGGGTGGTTGAATAGTAGCCCGTGGTGTGGAGGGCTGGATGAACAGTAGACGGTGGAGGGGTGCCCGTGGAGGGGTGGTTGAACAGTAGCCGGTGGAGTAGCGCGCGGTGGTGGCTGGATGAACAGGAGCCTGTGGAGGCTGGAGGAGGTCGACGGTAGCCCGTGGAGGCTGGAGGAGGTCGACGGTGGAGATGAACAGTATCCCGTGGAGCCCCGTTTTGCGGTACGCCACACCCCTCCTGATGGACAGGACCCCCCGTTTCGACCGTCGGAGGTCTGTTTCCTCCGTTTTGCGGAACGCCACACCCCTCCCGATCAACAGGACCCCCGTTTCGACCATAGGAGGTCCGTTTCCTCCGTTTTGCGGTACGCCACACCCCTCCCGATCAACAGGACCCCCGTTTCGACCGTAGGAGGTCCGTTTCCTCCGTTGTGCGCTACGCCAGGCCTCGTTTCCATCGCCTGTTCTGTCCAAGCCGGTTGGCTCCCACGCGTTTCGTTGCTTCCCGATGAACATGACGCATTCCGTTGCCTCCCCATGAACACGACGCATTCCGTTGCCTCCCCACGAACACGACGCATTCCGTTGCCTCCCCATGAATACGAGCCCTCGCTGTACGTATGCGCGACTAGGCGTTCGAGACCTCGCCCGTACGCTTCGACCAGGTGGGCCCCGACTGTCAGGCACTTCCTTGTCTGCGAAGATGTAGCTGGTGGGTCCCAGCAGTCAGGGGGGCGAATCGTTTTGTTTTGTTTTTTTGCCCGGACGCACTTCCTTACGTGCGAAGGTGTAGCTGCTGGGTCCCAGCAGTCAGGGGGGTGAATCGTTTTTTTTTTTGCCCGGACGCACTTCCTTGCGTGCGAAGGTGTAGCTGGTGGGTCCCAGTAGTCGGGGGGCGAATCGTTTTTTTTTTCGGACGCACTTCCTTGCGTGGGGAGATGTTGCTGGGGGGTCCCAGCAGTCAGGGGGGCGAATCGTTTTTTTTTGCCCGGACGCACTTCTTTGCGTGCGAAGGTGTAGCTGGTGGGTCCCAGTAGTCGGGGGGCGAATCGTTTTTTTTTTCGGACGCACTTCCTTGCGTGGGGAGATGTTGCTGGGGGGTCCCAGCAGTCAGGGGGGCGAATCGTTTTTTTTTGCCCGGACGCACTTCTTTGCGTGCGAAGGTGTAGCTGGTGGGTCCCAGCAGTCGGGGGGCGAATCGTTTTTTTTTTCGGACGCACTTCCTTGCGTGCGAAGATGTAGCTGGTGGGTCCCAGCAGTCAGGGGGGCGAATCGTTTTTTCGGACGCACTTCCTTGCGTGCGAAGATGTAGCTCATGGGTCCCAGCAGTCAGGGGGCAAATCATTTTTTTCGTGAAATACGGTGGCCCGTCCGGTGGGTCCCCGCTGTCAGGTGGAGAAATAATTATTTTGCACGTAATAAGGAGGCACTTCCTTGCGGCTGCCATGGACCCAACTGTCAGCCTCTCCACGTACAGTCCAGGTCCGATGGAAGTCGTTCCTTGACCACGTTGACCACGCCGCGACGAGAGCACCACGGCGGTGGACGACGGCGAGGCCTAGGAAGGGGACGACGCGGAGCCGGGGAAGACGCGGCAGTGGATGCACACGCGGAGAGGAGTACGAGGGTTCACTGGTTCAGCTGCGCTGCCGTCGCCGTAGAATAACAGGGGGTGTGGTGAAGGAAATATGCCCTAGAGGCAATAATAAAGTTATTATTTATTTCCTTATATCATGATAAATGTTTATTATTCATGCTAGAATTGTATTAACCGGAAACATAATACATGTGTGAATATATAGACAAACAGTATGTCACTAGTATGCCTCTACTTGACTAGGTTGTTAATCAAAGATGGTTATGTTTCCTAACCATGAACAAGGAGTTGTTATTTGATTAACAAGGTCACATCATTAGTTGAATGATCTGATTGACATGACCCATTCCGTTAGCTTAGCACACGATCGTTTAGTATGTTGCTATTGCTTCCTTCATGACTTATACATGTTCCTATGACTATGAGATTATGCAACTCCCGTTTACCGGAGGAACACTTTGGGTACTACCAAACGTCACAACGTAACTGGGTGATTATAAAGGAGTACTACAGGTG
>LR880969.1:761723927-761749691 GCA_904067115.1 Aegilops sharonensis | reverse complement strand
ATATGTACTTAGCTTACTTATGTCAAAAATTGCATAATTAGCTTAGTTAGCTCATAAACGATCCATTTTACCTAAGTTAGCTCTAAAATGACTCATTTACCTTAGTTAGCTTACAAGTGATCCAATTTATCCAAGTTAGCTCTAAAATGACCCATTTTACGTAGATTAGCTCCTAAATGATCCATTTTACCTACGTTAGCTTTAAAATGACCCATTTCACCTAGGTTAGCTCCAAAATGACCCATTTCACCTAGGTTAGCTCCAAAATGACCCATTTCACCTAGATTTGCTCCTAAACGATCCATTTCACCTAAGTTAGCTAAAAACGATCCATTTCACCTAAATTAGCTCTTAAATGATCCATTTCACCTAAGTTAGCTCAAAAACGATCCATTTCACCTTAGTTAGCTCAAAAACGTGGCATTTCACCTTAGTTAGCTCATAAACGACCCATTTCAACTAAGTTAGCTCATAAAAGCTCATAAATGATCCATTTCACCTAAGTTAGCTAAAAAACGATCCATTTCACCTTAGTTAGCTAAAAACGTGGCATTTCACCTTAGTTAGCTCATAAACGACCCATTTCAACTAAGTTAGCTCATAAAAGCTCATAAATGATCCATTTCACCTAAGTTAGCTCAAAAACGATCCATTTCACCTTACTTAGCTCAAAAATCGATGCCCTTCACCTTAGTTAGCTCATAAACGACCCATTTCAACTAAGTTAGCTCATAAATGATCCATTTCAACTAAGTTAGCTCATAAACAACCCATTTCAACTTAGTTAGCTCATATATGATCCATTTCACTTAAGTTAGCTCATAAATGACATATACTTCTTGTTCTAGTCTTCTTCTTGTTCTAGTCACCTATTTCTAACTTTCTTATTTCCCATTTTGCAGATTTCATTCACTTTATGGAAGCTAGCTTGCTATGATGGAGTGCTTGCTTTTCCTTTGATGAAACTTTGCATTGTATCTAGCTTGCTATGATGGAACTTGCTATCTTGATGAAACTTTGCATTGTAATATGTACATGGATGGAACAATGTGTATGGATGGAATTTGCTTATGTATGAACAATGTGTATGGATGAAACTGATGTGATATGTGATATGTGATATGTGATATGAAACTTATGTGCTGGATATGTGATATGGAAATATATCTATATATGTCATATATATTTGCTGTGAAAATTGTTGGATTGAAAAAAAGAGACAATATGCAGGCTCTTTGTCGTTTGCCACCGACGGCAAAGGGCTCTTTGCCATCAGCAGCGGACGGCAAAGAGGCCACATGGCAGGCAACTGTGCTTCCTGGGAGGCTGACCAATTTGGTCAGTTTTCCTACAGTGGCTGACGGCAAAGGCTTTGCCGTCCGCAGCGGACGGCAAAGAGAAAAAAACTTTGCCTACAGCGGCGGACGACAAAGGCCTGCCGTGTAGTGATGTCGGCTGACATCATTCGGCGGACGGCAAAGGCCTTCCGAAGTTTGCCGTCAGCGGCGGACGACAAAGGCCTGCCATTAACCACCTAATGGAGTAACAGCGCATTTATTGCCGTCTGCATTCTTTGTCGTCCGCTGCTGATGGCAAAGGCCCCTTTGTCGTCAGCCGCCCGAAGCAGACGGCAACGTAGCTCTTAGCCGTCCCCTACTTTGCCGTCCCCTTTTGCCGTCCGCGGCGGATGGCAAAGACCTTTGCCGTCCGCCATCCATGCCTTTGCCGTCCGCCGAGGCAGATGGCAAAGTAGCTGATTCCTGTAGTGACTGCTGGCACAAGCTCTTCAAACTCGCTGCCTGAATTAGTTCGTCTTCTTGAGTCTCAACTTCAAGTTGAAAGACATCGATCAGATGTGCTGCGACAGGAAGCTGAAGGACTGAGGAAGTCCCTGCAGAATTCAGATGCATATTTTCTGGTGCAACAGCAAGCGCTGGAGGATTAAAGCGCCAAACAAGAGAAAGTTAATAAGCTTGCTAAGCATCTCGCCAGCATTATGGGTACCCAAGATATTGTTTCTTGAGATCTTCTGAAGTGGTTTCAGTTCTGGATTTGTTTTGTTGCGGCGTTTATTTGCGTTGGTCGCCAACTTTGACAACCAGTGTATATGATATGCTGCTTTGTTCCCTATATTTGCACTGGTGGCGAACTTTGATGCCCAGTGGATGTAATATGTGTAACAGCCGTGATAGCCTAGCATAAGTTGCTTGCTTATTTATTTCCTTGTTATCTTGTTTATTTGTTTGCTTGTAGTCAGTGAGTTCTTTTTAAAACTAGGCCACAATAACCATGGGCTAATATTTACTGTAGTGACACTGGGCCTCCTACGGGCCGTAGAAACAGTGGGCCTTCTATGGGCCGTAGATACAGTAGACCTTCTACGGGCCGTAGAAACAATGGGCCTTCTACGGGCCGTAAAAACAATGGGGCTTCTACGGGCCGTAGAAACAAGTGGGCTTCTACGGGCCGTATCATCAATGGGCCTTATACGGGCCGTATGACCATAACGGGCCATCGTTAATAGGCCGTATTTGATGACGCTATGAAAACGGCCCAACGTATTAACGAACCACAAACGGGCCGATGTAACCATGGGCTGAATTTGGCCCTCAAGCAGAAAATGACAGTAACGGGCCGTAAGTAAACGAATGCTGGAAATGAGCCCAAGAATAAATGGGCTCTGAGAAGGCCGAAAGATAACATTTGCTGGAAACGGCCCAACTGAATATCGGGCCCTTAATGGGTATAAAGTGATATACTGTTCATTACGGGCCAGTTTCACCACGAGCCGTTAATGGGTGTAAAGTGATACACTTTTCATTGCG
The DNA here is from genome assembly GCA_904067115.1 of Aegilops sharonensis. Taxonomy (NCBI): domain Eukaryota; kingdom Viridiplantae; phylum Streptophyta; class Magnoliopsida; order Poales; family Poaceae; genus Aegilops; species Aegilops sharonensis. The sequence goes on along the minus strand of LR880969.1, from coordinate 761,746,866 downwards.
GGCCAGTTTCACCACGGGCCGTTAATAGGCCAAGAGTTACATAGGGCCTCATATGGGCCGAAAGACGTCATGGGCCATACATGGGCCAGAAGTGAAAACGGGCTGGAATCATATTGGATGGCCCAGATGATGCTACTGGGCCTAATTCGGATAGGGCGTAACGGGCCTTGGGTTAGCGGGCCGTAAATGGGCTATATGCGAACAAGCCGTTAACAGGCTTTCCATGGGCCGGCCCGCCACCTTTTGACCAAGTCAAACGGGCCGGCCTTTTCACAGGAATGGGCCTCTGTTGGGCCTGCCACGTGTCGACGTATCATAGGCGCCTTCTGTCCAATGAGTGGATGACATCTGTCCCAACGATGAGTTGACACGTGTTTCCTCCAGCCAATGATGATTTTACACGTGGAAAATCCCCATTGGTCGGGGCTGTTAACGGGTTATCAGATCCAAAACCTGACCGGATAGCTTAACGACGTTCCGTTACGGTGGATGCCACGTGTCGGTCACCCTTGACGAAAGCACTTCTGTGACGCACGATTTATCGTCATGGAAGTGGACATTTCCGTGATGATAATTTTGGTAATCTCATGGAACACTTCTACGACAGCACGGGTATGACTATCTTGATTCTGTCATAAATTTGTCATGGATGTACATGCATGACAAAAAACGCGATCTACTGTGACAAACATGTATCATCACGGAAGTGTATTTTTTTGTAGTGACCGGTACCTACAATGCCACTCTACCAGAAGAGGAGCGTTGGATGATCCAAGTTCAAGTTCCAGGAAGGACGTTCATGCCCGTCACTGAGCCCATAGAGTTTTCCTTCGATGCACCAACCTGGAGTCTAGGAAAGAGCATGGCAGCCCACATCACCATGGGACGCATTGGAGAAGTTTACCAAAAGGATCTCAAGGATACTATCTATCAGATTTGTGGGCGCCGAGATGAGCAATGGGAGATGATCAGCACCAGGAAGGATAGATCAATCGCGGCTTTCATCCAGGAGTTAAACCAACACATTTGACGCCAGGAGAACCAGATGTGCACAGGCATGATAGATCTGAAGAAGGCCATAACCAAGATCACAGAACTGGAGGAAGAACACATTTGACGCCAGGAGAACCAGATGTGCACAGGCATGATAGATCTGAAGAAGGCCATAACCAAGATCACGGAACTGGAGGAAGAACTCAAGTCTACACGCGATGGATATAAGGAGGAAGTAGCAACACTCGTGGAGAAGAACGATGATCTGAAGAAGAAGCTGAAAGTATTCATGGGATTCCCCGCGACTGGAGGAGAAGACGATGATTGCACTTGCCCGGAGAACTACATCATCATCGACGACGGACTCGGACCCAGACGATAGCGATGATGACTATGTTGATGAAGCTGGAGCAGATATCATGGAGTCTTCATCGGAGCAGTTTTTCTAGTCGACCGCCAAAACAGTAGTAGTATTCCCCCATGTATCTAGTATTGTCCGAGCACTTTTATATCGATAGTTAGACCGTTGTATGCCCTTGTTTGATTGAATGAAGTGATTTTGTTTGCATTTGTCTCATGTGCATATGGGTAGTGTTTTCTCTCTAGACCTCATTCTATTCTATTTTCTCATCTTTTCTAAACCCTCAGATGCCTCCGAGACGTGACAATGGATTTGCTTTTCCACCGGAGCTCACTCAGTTGATCCAGGAGCAGAATGCGTTGATGCAGTTGCTAGTCCAGAATCAGAATCAGGGGAACAACAATAACAACAACAACAACAACAACAACAACAACAACAACAACAACAACAACAACAACAACAACAACAACAACAACAACAACAACAACAACAACAACAACCCACCACCTCCACCACCTGTTGATCACTTAACCCGTTTCCTTAGACTGAATCCGTCGGTGTTCTCTAGTAGCACCGAGCCGATAGTTGCAGATGATTGGCTCCGTAAGACAGGAAGGGAGTTGACCACTGCAGGATGCACAGATGCGGAGAAGGTGCGTTTTGCCGCACATCAGCTTGAAGGACCCGCAAATCATGGTGGGAGAATTTCACAGCCACTTATCCTATCGACACTGTCACATGGGATCAGTTTCAGCAGGCTTTCCGTACTGCCCATGTTTCAGCAGGAATTATGGCCATGAAGAAGCGTGAGTTTTGCAACTTGCGCCAAGGAGGACAGACGGTTGGCCAGTATGTGGATGACTTTAGTAAGTTAGCACGTTATGCCCCAGATGACGTTGCTACGGATGCAGCTAAGCAGGAGAAGTTTCTGGAAGGACTGAATGATGAGCTGAGCATGCAGTTGATGGTAGCAACTTTCAACAACTACCAGGAGTTGGTAGATCGTGCTCTTATGACTGAAGGAAAGCAGCAGCAGATTGAAAACCGCAAGAGGAAGTATGGACAAGGGAATTACAATTCTGGAGCACAACAGAAGCCATGTTTTACCCCGAAATCGGGAGGACATTTTCAGCATACCCATGGAGGGAGTAGCTTGCATAATCATAATGGCCCCAAGAATGGTAATGGGAATGGAGGAAGCAACGGTCAGAACCGTACCAACCCATCAACCCCAGCCAAGAGAGATCTGAGCCAAGTCACTTGTTATAAGTGTCAGAAGACTGGACATTATGCCAATGAATGTCCTGAAGCCCAAATGGAAATGGCAATGGAAGCTCTGGGAAGAAGCCGAACCCTTTCAATAGGGGACAGGTGAACCACGTTAACGTGGAGGAGGTTGAAGCCCAGCCAGATGCAGTAATATTTAAGTTTTTGGTTAAGTCATTTACTGCAATCGTTCTTTTTGATACTGGTGCATCGCATTCATACATATCAAGGGGATTTATGGATAAGTATAAACTGCCCACCAAGGTTCTTAGAACACCTATGTTAGTAAGCTCTCCAGGAGCGGAGTATATGGCCAGTCGAGGATGTTTTCAAGTGCCATTGAGTATAGGTAGGCATGTTTTCCCCTCAGATTTAATCATTTTGGAATCGCAAGGTTTGGATGTGATTCTGGGTATGGATTGGCTATCCATGTATGGAGGAAACATCGATTGCGCCAGTAAGTCTATTTTGCTTACCATCCCGGAAGGAAAGAGAATTAAGTATGTATCGCGGCAATGAGCCGAAGAGAACACAAGTAAATTCCTTATCAGGAGTTGTACAGGAGGAAGTACCAGTGGTGAAGGATTTCCCTGACGTATTTCCAGAAGAGTTGCCAGGCATGCCACCAGATAGAGATATTGAGTTTTTGATTGAGCTTTTGCCACGCACATGGCCAATATCTAAGAGACCATACAGGATGCCCGCAAAAGATTTGGAGGAGATTAAGAAGAAAATTAAGGAGTTACTGGATAAAGGCTATATTCGCCCAAGTTCTTCACCTTGGGGATCGCCCGTGCTTCTAGTGGAGAAGAAGGATGGATCATTAAGGATGGTTGTTGATTATCGAGGATTGAATGAAGTGACCATTAAGAACAAGTACCCACTACCGATGATCAATGACTTGTTTGACCGATTGCAAGGAGCTGAGGTATTTTCCAAGATCGATTTGCGATAAGGATACCATCAGTTGAAGATTCGAGAGCAGGATATACCTAAGACGACTTTTCCCACCAGTGATATAGACTCGACTAGATGGCGAGTCGTTCGTCGGCTCGATCTTTCACGGTACTAGCAGAAAAAAAACTTCCGTTCAAGCAAAGATGGAAGAACGTAAGCCCGAAAAACTTGCGTCGAGTAGACTGGATCGACTCCACGCGCAGCAGCGACAAAATCCACTAGGGATCAGCAAAAACAAGCTCGGTATTTGGTGTCCCACGACATGGGACGTTTTCTAGATTTTATTCAACTCCCCCAAAACTCGATACGGGTATTACCCTAAAAACACATCGTGTTTATTATCAAAATATAACCTGATTTTTTACAGCAACAAATATGGCTTTATATAGCAGCCGGACCATCTAACCTGACTTGGAAAGCAAGCTCCCTGACTAAAACTCACGGAAAACAAAGAAAGGAAACCTGGATCGAACGCCATATTTAAATAATACTAAAAGATTATATGTTTTATATTCTAGCAATATAATCCTTACAAAAGATTGACCTGGACTCTTTTAAACTTGTGCGTGGACATCTAACTGTTCTGTTGGTGGACCCCATCCAATATCACATAAGTTTAAACAATCACGTATCTTCATGATTGGTTTGTCAAAGGGTAGACCCTTCTCCTTGCGTGGACGAAATATGAAAATAATTCGAACCCTTGTTCTGGAGAATCGTGCAAAGAAATCAACAAATATATTTGTTGTTTTATCTCTGACCAACGTACGTAACCTGCATGCATATCTATCAATCCTTGGCTGGTATCTTTCCTCCAAAAGATAAAAACAAACTCTCTTTGTATTGTACGTGCAAGTACTCGTTTGTTTTAGCATGAAGCCAATGATGCATCCGGTCAGCTCCAGGCTTGCTCCTCTAGTTTGCTCGTGTGTACTTTCCTGATTGACCAATGTAATCGTTGTTAGTCTCAACTTGTTCTGATCACTGCACGATGTTGCATGCCTAGACGTAACGGTGAATAGCTCATCCACGTCTTCGTATTTCTTCCGGAGACAGGTTGAAACATGTACATCACCCACTGTGATTTCTAATGGTGCAGCAACAACTTGATCCCAACCATTAGCGTGTGCATCGTCATTGTAATCGGTGCACTTAGAACCGGTTGTATCATCCTCTTTCCCTTGAAACAAAACCGTCCTCGATTTTGGGTCATCTTTTTCTGCAATATTTTCATCCACTGATTGAACTACTACGTCCATAGAAATCTCAGTATCTTTGTTCTTACTTTGCTCTTTTATCTTCTCAAGATGATGTTTCCTCCAAGCAATAAAACGATCCTCGTCCATGGATACAAGGTCGAACTTCTTACCCCGCTTGACGTGATACATATTTGCAACGTGGTCATATGTAGCATGGTGCTCCTTGTACCACGGCTCTCCCAACAACAGATGACATGAAACCAAGGAGACTGGAATCACGTCGCACAAAACCTCGCAAAAAAAATTCCCAACAAAAATGGTACCTTGGTTTGGTGTGTGACAGTGAGCTCTTCATGACCCCAATGAAAACAGTATGGTTGTGGATGTGGTGTCATTGATAGCTTCAGCTTCTCCACCATCTCGATGCTCACAGCGTTGATCAAATTCATGTGATCGACCGTCATGGCACATGATCTATCTCTCACCACCACCCGAGTGTGAAAAAGCCCGGCCCAGCGGCCTTCCTCCTCTAACTGAAATCCATAGCTTAACTTATTGAATGACGATGCCCTCACCATCTTCTCCATAGTGTCGTGAACAACCTGTTGCTCTGATACCACTTGATATAGACTCGACTAGATGGCGAGTCGTTCGTCGGCTCGATCTTTCACGGTACTAGCAGAAAAAAAAACTTCCGTTCAAGCAAAGATGGAAGAACGTAAGCCCGAAAAACTTGCGTCGAGTAGACTGGATCGACTCCACGCGCAGCAGCGACAAAATCCACTAGGGATCAGCAAAAACAAGCTCGGTATTTGGTGTCCCCCGACATGGGACGTTTTCTGGATTTTATTCAACTCCCCCAAAACTCGATACGGGTATTACCCTAAAAACACATCGTGTTTATTATCAAAATATAACCTGATTTTTTACAGCAACAAACTATGGCTTTATATAGCAGCCGGACCATCTAACCTGACTTGGAAAGCAAGCTCCCTGACTAAAACTCACGGAAAACAAAGAAAGGAAACCTGGATCGGACGCCATATTTAAATAATACCAAAAGATTATATGCTTTATATTCTAGCAATATAATCCTTACAAAAGATTGAACTAGACTCTTTTAAACTTGTGCGTGGACATCTAACTGTTCTGTTGGTGGACCCCATCCAATATCACATAAGTTTAAACAATCACGTATCTTCATGATTGGTTTGTCAAAGGGTAGACCCTTCTCCTTGCGTGGACGAAATATGAAAATAATTCGAACCTTTGTTCTGGAGAATTGTGCAAAGAAATCAACAAATATATTTGTTGTTTTATCTCTGACCAACGTACGTAACCTGCATGCATATCTATCAATCCTTGGCTGGTCTCTTTCCTCCAAAAGATAAAAACAAACTCTCTTTGTACTGTACGTGCAAGTACTCGTTTGTTTTAGCATGAAGCCAATGATGCATCCGGTCAGCTCCAGGCTTGCTCCTCTAGTTTGCTCGTGCGTACTTTCCTGATTGACCAATGTAATCGTTGTTAGTCTCAACTTGTTCTGATCATTGCACGATGTTGCATGCCTAGACGTAACGGTTACTAGCTCATCCACGTCTTCGTATTTCTGCCGGAGACAGGTTGAAACATGTACATCACCCACTGTGATTTCTAATGGTGCAACAACAACTTGATCCCACCCATTAGCTTGTGCATCGTCATTGTAATCGGTGCACTTAGAACCGGTTGTATCAACCAGGTATGGGCTGTACGAGTATATCGTTATTGTCATTTGGTCTGACTAACGCACCTGCATATTTCATGAACACGATGAACAAGGTGTTTATGGAGTTTCTGGATAAGTTCGTTGTGGTGTTCATTGATGATATTTTGGTCTATTCAAAGAATGAAGAAGAACATAAGGAACATTTGCGTTTGGTATTGGAGAAGCTCAGAGAACGTCAGTTATATGCCAAGTTCAGCAAATGTGAGTTTTGGTTGAAGGAAGTTGGATTCCTCGGACATGTTATATCCGGAGAAGGAATAGCAGTAGATCCCACCAAAGTTGTCACTGTGACAAATTGGGAAGCCCCAACAATAGTTGGAGAGATCCGGAGTTTTCTNGATTTCTAATGGTGCAACAACAACTTGATCCCACCCATTAGCTTGTGCATCGTCATTGTAATCGGTGCACTTAGAACCGGTTGTATCAACCAGGTATGGGCTGTACGAGTATATCGTTATTGTCATTTGGTCTGACTAACGCACCTGCATATTTCATGAACACGATGAACAAGGTGTTTATGGAGTTTCTGGATAAGTTCGTTGTGGTGTTCATTGATGATATTTTGGTCTATTCAAAGAATGAAGAAGAACATAAGGAACATTTGCGTTTGGTATTGGAGAAGCTCAGAGAACGTCAGTTATATGCCAAGTTCAGCAAATGTGAGTTTTGGTTGAAGGAAGTTGGATTCCTCGGACATGTTATATCCGGAGAAGGAATAGCAGTAGATCCCACCAAAGTTGTCACTGTGACAAATTGGGAAGCCCCAACAATAGTTGGAGAGATCCGGAGTTTTCTTGGATACTACCGGAGGTTCATTGAGAATTTCTCAAAGATTGCAAAGCCCATGACGGAGTTATTGAAGAAGGACACTAAGTTCAAATGGACTGGGGAATGTGAGGCTAGTTTCCAGGAGTTGAAGAAATGTTTGGTTACATTGCCAGTTTTGATTCTGCCAGATCAGCGCAAGGATTACGAGGTGTATTGCGACGCTTCTCGTCGAGGACTTGGAGGAGTGCTTATGCAGGAGGGAAGAGTTGTTTCGTATGCCTCACGACAGCTTAAACCCCATGAGTTGAGTTATGCTACACATGACTTGGAGTTAGCAGCCGTAGTGCATGCATTGAAGACTTGGATACATTTTCTCATCGGAAACCATTGTGAGGTGTACACGGATCACAAGAGTTTGAAGTACATCTTCACACAGAAGGAGTTGAATCTCAGGAAAAGGAGATGGTTGGAGCTCATCAAGGATTATGATATGAGATTGCATTATCATCCAGGAAAGGCTAACGTAGTAGCTGACACGTTGAGCCGCAAGAGCCATGTCAATACACTCATGACCGGAGAGTTACCAAGGGAGTTAGCCGAGGACCTTCGTGAGCTATGTTTGGATATAGTTCCGAGAGGCTATGTAGCAGCATTGGAGATTCAGTCTACTTTGATGGATAAAATCAGAGAAGCTCAGAAGACCGACAAGGAGATTGCCTCTATAAAGGAGAAGATGAGCAAAGAAAAAGCTAAAGGATTTCATGAGGATGAGCACGACACCTTATGGTTGAGGACCGCGTTTATGTGCCTAATGATTCGGAGATCAGGAAATTGATTTTGCAAGAGGCCCATGACTCACCGTAGGAAATACCAAGATGTATTTGGATTTGAAGGACACTTTCTGGTGGACCGGAATGAAGAAGGATATTGCGGAGTATGTAGCAGTTTGTGATGTATGTCAGAGAGTGAAGGCAGAGCATCAGAAGCCAGCAGGTTTGTTACAACCATTGCCGATACCCGAATGGAAGTGGGATAAGTTAGGCATGGACTTTATCACGGGATTGCCCAGGACACGTTCAGGCTATGACTCAATTTGGGTTGTAGTCGATCGTTTGACGAAGGTAGCTCATTTCATCCCAGTAAAGACCACTTACACCAGTGCTAAGTTGGCTAAGATATACATGACCAGGATCGTATGTCTGCATGGAGTTCCGAGGAGCATTGTATCAGATAGAGGAACCCAGTTTACCTCAAAATTCTGGAATCAGTTGCACGAAACCTTGGGTACCAGGCTATAGTTCAGTACATCCTTTCATCCGCAGACAGATGGACAGACCGAGAGAGTCAATCAGATTTTAGAGGATATGCTGAGAGCTTGTGCGCTAGATTATGGATCTAGTTGGGACGACAATTTTCCATATGCAGAGTTCTCTTACAACAACAGTTATCAATCCAGCTTGAAGATGGCCCCTTTCGAAGCCTTGTACGGAAGGAGGTGCAGAACCCCGTTGTTGTGGGATGAAGTTGGAGACCGCCAGTTGTTTGGACCAGATCTGATTAAGGAGTCTGAACAGAAGGTGAAGTTGATTCGTGATAGGCTCAAGGTAGCCTAGTCCAGGGAGAAGAGCTATGCAGATTCTAAACGCAAGGAGACAGTTTACGAAGTCGGAGACAGTTTACGAAGTCGGAGACAGAGTTTATCTTCGTGTATCTCCACTTCGGGGAGTTAAGCGCTTCGGAGTCAAGGGAAAGTTAGCACCACATTTTGTGGGACCATAAAAAGTTTTGGAACGTATGGGATAAGTTGCTTACAAGTTGGAATTGCCCGAAGGAATGTCTGGAGTTCATGATGTGTTCCATGTTTTCCAGTTGAAGAAGTGTCACGCAGAGATGGCTGATATACCGCTGAGAGATACAGTGTCGCTGGAAGCAATTGAGTTGGATAGTGATTTGACCTATGAGGAGAAACCAGTCAAAATTCTTGAATATGCTAGCCGAGTCACCCGCAGCAAGGTTATCAAATTTTACAAAGTTCAATGGAGCCACCACACTTAGGATGAAGCCACCTGGGAGCGAGAGGAAGATCTGCTGATGGACCACCCTCACCTATTTTCTAGCCAACCCGAATCTCGAGGGCGAGATTCATCTTAAGGGGGGTAGGTTTGTAACATCCCAAATTTTCAATTTGCAATGTTATACACTAGATCATCATTGCATATCATATTTTATTGCTTTTGGTGTGATCCTATAAATTCTACGCAACTCAAGGACCCTCGGAGAGAGTTGGGATTTTCGTTATTTTCATATTTGAGTTTTCTCAAATTTTGAAAATAGGATCATTTGATTTTATTTATTTTATCTTCAATTATTTCCATTATAAAAATATGAGAAAGGGAATAAAATGACTTTCCCAAAATAAATAAATATTGAGGATTTGATAACAAAATCAAATAAGATTTATTTTTTTGGAGTTTTTGGCTTTTATTTGAATTTAGGAAAAATTGCACGTATTTCAAAACTGCATTTTAGGGCCAAGAAAATGTTCATCTCGTTCTAAATATTTTATTTAGATGGTGAAAATTTGTTTTGGCATTCTTAGATTTTTATTTATTTTTCTAGGACTTTTTTCAGTTCGGCGGAATTGTTTAAAAAAAATCCGCGCGCCCGACTGGACCGAAGGCCCAGCCGAGCCGGCCCGCGCTGCCGCCGCTTCCCGCATCCGGATCGGGACCGGAGTCCCGATCGCCGCCGCCGCCGAGTCTGAGCCGGCCCCGCCGCCGCTTTGCCCCCTTCCCAAGCCACTGCCACCCCTCCCCTTTATAAACCGACCAGGAGCCCCCCCTGGAGCCCCAAGCCGGAGCCGCCGCCGCCGCACACCACCGCCGCCGCAAGCCGCCGCCCCGCCGCCTTGCGCCGCCGCCGCCGCGCCTGTTGCCGCCGCCCCGCCACCCCACGCCGTCCCGCTGCCCCGGCCGACTTCGCCTGAGCCCGAGCCGAGGTAGCCGCCCGTCGCCCGGTTTTCTAAAGAAAACCGATCCGGTTTTCTTAGAAAATCCTAGGTTTTATTTTTTTAGATCGGTTATTTTTCTTTTCTGGTTTATTCATTTAGCGAGCGTTCGCTCGATCGTTCGTTTTAATGGACGAGTTCTCCGTTTAGTTTCAGTTAACGAACGTTCGTTCGTTAAACTGTTCGTCAGTTTTTCTTTTTCTCAGATTTTCCGCGATTATGTTTGATCGCGATTTCTGATCCGATTTTTAATCGAGTATAACTTTTCGCTCGTTTATCGGAATTAGGCAATCCAAGCGCCTAGAGTTTCGTCTCGAAACCCTCTTTCCGTTTAACCAACTCAAAAAAGTTCGCTCGATCGTTCGTTTTAATGGACGAGTTCTCCGTTTAGCTTCAGTTAACGAACGCTCGTTCGTTAAACTGTTCGTCAGTTTTTCTTTTTCTCGGATTTTCCACGATTATTTCTGATCGCGATTTCTGATCCGATTTTTGTTCTAGTATAACTTTTCGCTCGTTTATCGGAATTAGGCGATCCAAGCGCCTAGAGTTTCGTCTCGGAACCCTCTTTCCGTTTAACCAACTCAAACAAGTTTTTTGCTTCTCTAAAATTTGACTTAGGTCCAGATTAGTAAATGAAGCTTGTTTCTTTCGCCGTTTGTGTTTTGTTGCTTCGTTTGATTTGATTATTTTTGCAAACCGAAGTTCTTAAGTTGAACTGTCTGGTTAGATCTCTTATTTGAGTTTTACCCATGCATTAGATGAGTACTTATTGTATGCTTGTTTGTTCGCGATAGAGTACCCGGAGTGCGCCGCTTGCTACTTAAGCCATATTCATTGTAATAAGTTCTCTTTTGAGACATTCGATGTAATAAGTGTGTGATTGCTACTCTATTATAAATCCTTGAAGTATTGTGCGTGTCAGCATTACTGATCCAGGGATAACACTAAAGCACAGATATCAGACTGTTTGAGGTCTGGTCGCTACAACTAGGTTGATCGCCAAGGCAAGCGTCTCTCTTTGTCTGACGGTTATTTGTCCATCATGAATCCATGCTATATATGTCGGATGTAGAAACAAACAGCTCGTGCATTTACTACATACCTGTGTAGGCATCAGATAGTTGTAAATGTAGGTACAAATATTGATAGATCCAGAAATAATCATGAAGATTGTGAGATGTATATGCATTCACACACATCGGTGCACAATAAGTAGGAGTATCTTTATTTAGTGAGCAGGGGAGGTCTCATTAATTCAAAAAGAGAAATCTTTATTTATGCGTGTAGTTAAAATCTCAAATCTTCACCGGTTGAAGCACGTGGTTTAGAGTTGTAAAACTGATCATATCTAGGCCAGACTTGACAAAGCCCAGCCCAAAACATGTGAACATCGTGTTTTCGCATTTAAAATAATTACTTCGAGGGTATAGAAATAGTACTACTACTACTATATTACACCTACTTTTATTTGAATAAAACGATGTTTTTTGTCAAGCTCGAGCTTTGTTTGGGATTTTTGGGCCGGGCTTTTGGCGGAAAACATCTCGAGCCTGAGCCTGGCATGAATGCCGGGCTCGTCGGACCGGGCTGCCCATGAACAGGTTTAGTTTGAAGTCGCGATATTGACAATGTGCATTGCAGCCGTTTGAGTTTGTGTCATTGTGCAGACCATGCATGTAATTGGAGGAAAACGGAGATGTGTTGTAATGGGTTTGCAGTACACATGTATGAACAACCTAAATTAGCCAGCCCTGGAATATCCACAATCCACCTAACTAATTAAGCGTGCGTGCACATCTACAACCAACCAATCAATCATATATTTTTTTTTTTTGCGGGGACAATCAATCATATATCAGCACCCAGCAAAAAGGAAAATCAACAATCAATCATATGCTGGCTGGATATGTATGTCCCAACAAGTAGTGCTGCTGCCCGGGGCCCCTGGCCTCGACCGATGGATGATAGGATGGACTCCAATCCAAAGACCCCGTGGGATTTGGAGTCGGGCTAGCCAGTTAGGTGACGCGCGCCTCCAAGATTTGCACCGCACGGGCTGCCTGTCAGTTGTCTCCGTCGGACAGCTCGGCGTACGCGCCGCGCAGCCAGCCGGGCTGGGATTGCGGCAGCGCCGCGCCACAGCCCCCTCGGCCTCAAGAAAGAGTTCACGAGTGTGATGGACAGCGGACACCAGACAGACAGGTCGTCGATCCGAGCCGACGGTTGGTTTGGTTGGCTCGTCCGATCCGTTTCCCATCCCATGTGGCCGACGCGACGGCGAGAAGAGGGTTCCAAAACCTGGCGTTTTCGCTCCCGGTCCCGGCGGGCGTTTTGGAGGATGCGGAAGCCGGGCGTGCTTTCTCGCTCAGGCCAGCCAGGGGTGCGCACCTCTGGCGACTGGCCCGGCCACGGCGTCGTCTCTCGATCGATCGCGGGATGGTTGCTACCAACGCCTTTTGCCTCGACAGCTCGGCGGTTTGTTTTGTCTGTGACTGTGAGTACTACTACGCTTTAGGTTATTAGTTGCTGTATTGTCGACCGTCCCGTTTGGTAGCGGCGAACGAACGAATCGCAATTGCCCGAGCCACACGCAAGTTAAGGCAGGCAGGCACTGGCAGGCTCCGATCGATTCGCCGATTAGGCTAGTCATAGTGGGAGTAACATAAGTAGTAACATAGATATCACATAAACAAAAAAAATGATGTGTCATGTAATTAAAGAGGAGAGAGACAAATAGAGTAACATAATATGTTACCATAACATAGCGGTTCCCAATATAAAATGAGTCTACAAAGCAATAAATAAAGACATGTATGTTACTACACCTATGACACTTCCCACTATAATGGTAGTAACATGGACTAGTAACATATGTATGTTACTAGTCTAAAGGGGTGTTTGGTTCAGGGACTTTTTAGTCCTAGGACTTTTAAAACAAACACCCCTTAAGTTACTCCTCACTATGACCAGCCTTACAGAATAACCATCCTGACATGCTATGCTAACTACACGCGCCGAGAACCATCGGGAACTGTGAATGAGCACACACGGATGGAGACATAGTGCTAGCACTAATAATAATAATCAATTAAATACTCGAGCGAGCGAGCGAGCGAGCAGTCCATCGGATCGGCCCATGCATCCCATGCCATGCCTATCGGAACGTGCAGAATCTTTCCTATCCCGTCCGCGTCCGGCTCCGGCCACGCCACGGACGACGTCGATCAAGGCCGCTCGCCCACCACCCAGGCACCAGCTGCTGCTTCTTCCCTTTGACAGCTTCCCGTTTGGTCGACTTGAGTGGCTCTCTCTCTCACTCACCTCCATCGCCGTCGCCCGCCAGCCCGCCCGTCGGCGTAGAGACAACAACCTCACTACAGCACGTCGGCGCCGGACGCGCGAGCAGCAAGCCACCAACGCGAGGGCGAGCCGACGGTCGCCGCGGCTGCTCTCCGGCTGACCTGGTTCCAGCCAGCTGCGGCAAAATTTCGTGTTTTGACCCTTTTCTGAAACCTATTCGAGATCTGATCTTAGGTTGAAAAAATTTCGAAATCTGACCTTTTTGCTACCGTCAGTGTTCATGGCGGTAGGGTCTAACAGCCTATCGCCAGAGGCTTTGGCGGTAGGAAACATCGCTACCGCCAGCCCGTTTGGCGGTAGCCTGCACAACCCTACCGCCAAGCACCTTGGCGGTAGGCACGGGCACGCACTGTGTTCAATACTTAGAAGGTTTTTGACGGTAAGGCATGCAACCCTACCGCCAGGGTCCTTGGCGGTAGGCTGTTATATCCTACCACCACGGTCCCTGGCGGTAGCAAAAGGGTCAGATCTTGAAAAAGTTTCGAACTAGGGTCAGATCTCGAATAGGTTTGAAAAAAAGATCAAAACACGAAATTTAGCGGCCAGCTGCCCCGTCCGTCCGTACGATGCCCAGGATCCCTTTTTCCGTTCGGCTCTAGCTTTGACTCTGCTCGGGCCAAACGGATGACAATGAAATTGCACCACATTCTACGCGCCAGCTTTCCCGGTTTGTTTATGTCTGTCATTTACCATCGTCAGGCAGGCCGTACGTGCAAAGCAGAGCACACTTTCTTTCTCCTCGCTCTTCAAAAAGAGGCAAGAGCACTAGAGACCCACAAACTTGCGTTATATGTGATGGTTTAGTCCATAAACTTGCAAAAGGTAATCAACTCATCCACAAACTTGCAAAGCATGGGATGAGTTAGTTCACAACCAATCAGAAGCAGACAATTGGCGCCTTGCTAGCAGCTTCATGGCAGATTAGCTTGGACCGGCGTTTTTGCAAAAAAAACCCTCAACATTTATGGAAATCACGTCCGCAGTCCTTGTCTGGGCCGGCCTTGGTTATTTGTCCCAAGATTCTCATCACCTTTCATGTTTTCCCACATTTCAGCACCGATAGCATATTCTATATACTGCTAAAATATCCGATGCAAGAACGTGGAAGATCACCTATAATAGAGGAAATTCAGTAATATGTATCTAAGAATAATCGGTAGGAACATTTAATTTTTTTTTCCTTGATGCGGTGAAATCTTCTGTCGATATACGTATAACAACTTCCGAATTGTAGTCATATATAAAATACATATTTAAAGTTTATTTGTAGGTTTCTAGTTATATGCAAGTGCGTTGCAACGGTCAACAATGCTGATAAATAAATTGAATAGATGATACAGATACAACCTTCAAAACATATGTCTATTGTTTGACAATCATGTTTAAGCAATTCCATTGACCAGGTGGTGAATAACTATTTGACATCGTAATTTTGTCGATCAATCAGTGATTCAAAAACGAACTTTACACACTAAAAGCATATTGTATAACAATCACATTTAAGCAATTTCATCGACTATTTAATACATAACTGTTTGATATCACAACCGGTTCAATTTCTTTCTGTAACATACAATTACCAAGCAGTAAGTTAAACACACACATGACTCCCCACAGTGAAGGCGGCCTGCACGAAATAAATCTATGTTTTGTACATGATAAGGTCATCCTCTATGTTTTGTACATGATAAGTTATACTTTTTAGAGTAGTCTATGAGTCCGATCATATGTATTTGCTACAGATGCAGATATGATTGAAGTGTGTTTCTGCAGAAAGTTACGACTACAACTTGAGCTCAGCCAACAAGTTAATCTGCTCCATATTGAAATTGCTTCCTGTATTATGGAACACCACACAGAGTAAATTGTAATCCAAGAAAAGCTATCAGCAAGCGATGGCATCATGGATTTTCGCAAAATAACCAAGGCCGGCCCAGACAAGGACTGCGAGCGTGATTTCCATAAATGCTGAGGAGGTTTTCACAAAAAACGCCGGTCCAAGCCAATCTGCCATGAAGCTGCTAGCAAGGCGCCAATTGTCCGCCTCTGATTGGCCGTGGACTAAATCATCCCATGCATTTCAAGTTTGTGGATGAGTTGATTATCTTTTGTAAGTTTATGGATTAAACCATCACATCCATAGCAAGCTTATGGGGTCTCTAGTGCTCTTGCCTCCTTCAAAAATCAAGACCAGAGCTGCCTCGAGTCTCCCACGAGGTCAGACCGCAGACGTACTAGTATGGGATGGGAATGCGATGATGATGGTCCAGCAACCCACCTGAGACTGAGAGCATATATATCAGACAGTGACGAGGATAAAGTCAAGTCATCGTACCCAAGGTTAAAGGAGCATAAAGTCTGGTGCCATGGCACCAAGGGGCACGCTAGTGGAGTACTATTACCATCTTTTTCCCCATTACCAATGGGCACTTGGATGAAGGAAATCACATATTTGACCTGAGACCCAAATCAAATCATAAACTGAGTTGGTCATGAAAAATTTTCACTCTGCTGACCCTTTGGTGTGGCGCCCGACAGCTGGGCGCCGCACCCTACTGTGCAACGCCCTTTCTTTAGGCGTCGCACCTCCTGCCACCGTGTCAGCCCTGGTCTAGTTGCGGCCCCACATGCACCTGTGCAGCGCCTAAGGGCTAGGCGCCACNGCCACAAAGATGCTATGTTTCGCCTAGCTCGATATTTAGTGATCTCTCAAAATCAAAATATCTAGTACTACTCCAGTGCAAAACTTGCTTTTGCCTTCTTCCAGTCCAGTAACTTATATCCAAAAGGCACTGAGCGCGTGACCCACCACCTCGGGGCAGAAATCACATATTTGACCTGAGGCCCAAATCAAATCACAAACTGACCTGGTCACGAAAAAATTTCACTCTGCTGACCCTTAGGTGTGGCGCCCGACAGTTGGGCGCCGCACCCTACTGTGTAGCGCCCTTCCCTTAGGCGTCGCACCTCCTGCCAACGTGGCAGCCCTGGTCCAGTTGCGGCCCCACACGCACCTGTGCAGCGCCTAAGGGCTGGGCGCCACACTGTGACGTGCAGCGCCTAGGCCTTAGGCGCTACACAGTGACTTAAGCGCGGACGCCCGAGCCCGACCAGGCAGTTCTTCATCTCTCCGCTATCTGGACAGAGAGCAGCGGCAGCATCCCCATCTAATCCCCCCTTCCCACATCCCTCTCAGATTTGAAGATTTGATCCGTGGATTCGATCCCCAATCCATCCTACTAGGTAAACTCTTTCGTTCTCTTTCTTTTGCTCCGTAAATTTGTTGCCATTTTAGAGATTTGTCCAAGATTTGATGAAACCCTTGATTTGTTTGGTTTGCTCGATTTAGGATGTGTATTCATATTGGTAGTACCGTAGTGTTATTTATTAGTTCACAATATATGATTCTTGTTAGTGAAACCCTAGATTGTTTAGTTTTTTTTAGATATATATGAGATGCCTATTTTTATAGATAACTATGAGATGTTGATTTTTGTAGACATATATGAGAAGTTTGTTTAGATATATATTAGATGTTGAGTTTATTTCAAATATTAGATGTTGAGTTTATTTGAAATATTAGATGTTTAGTTTATTTGAACACATATGACATATTCATTGTGTGAGAAGGAGATGTTGAGATTCTTGTAGTTGAACACATGTTATATGTTTAGTGTATACCGATATTTGAGATGAAGATGAACTCTTATATGTTTATTGTTTGAAATTGTAAGGATGGTTTGGCTTCTGGACGATGTCTACGACGTGNACCCTTTGGTGTGGCGCCCGACAGCTGGGCGCTGCACCCTACTGTGCACCGCCCTTCCCTTAGGCGTCGCACATCCTGCCAGCGTGGCAGCCCTGGTCCAGTTGCGGCCCCACACGCACCTGTGCAGCGCCTAAGGGCTAGGCGCCACACTTTGACGTGCAGCGCCTAGCCCTTGGGCGCTGCACAGTGACTTAAGCGCGGCCGACCCAGCCCGACCAGGCAGTTCTTCATCTCTCCGCTCTCTGGACAGAGAGCAGCGGCGGCGGCGGCGCCCCCATCTAATGCCCCCCACATCCCTCTCAGATCTGAAGATTTGATCCGTGGATTCGATCCCCAATCCATCCTACTAGATAAACTCTTCCGTTCTCTTTCTTTTGCTCCGTAAATTTGTTGCCATTTTAGAGATTTGTCCAAGATTTGATGGAACCCTTGATTTGTTTGGTTTGCTCGATTTAGGATGTGTATTCATATTGGTAGTACCGTAGTGTTATTTATTAGTTCACAATATATGATTCTTGTTAGTGAAACCCTAGATTGTTTAGTTTTTTTTAGATATATATGAGATGCCTATTTTTATAGATAACTATGAGATGTTGATTTTTGTAGACATATATGAGAAGTTTGTTTAGATATATATTAGATGTTGAGTTTATTTCAAATATTAGATGTTGAGTTTATTTGAAATATTAGATGTTTAGTTTATTTGAACACATATGACATATTCATTGTGTGAGAAGGAGATGTTGAGATTCTTGTAGTTGAACACATGTTATATGTTTAGTGTATACCGATATTTGAGATGAAGATGAACTCTTATATGTTTATTGTTTAAAATTGTAAGGATGGTTTGGCTTCTGGACGATGTCTACGACGTGCAACACCGGGCCTACATGATGCGCTGCGCGAGAAGGATAAGGTAATAATGAGTAATCTAAATATTTTGCAAATTTGCCTTTAGTTGAAATTTACATGCCCTAAGATTTGTCATTACTTGTTTTTTGCAGAAGCTTGAACCTCTAAAGATTCGGTATCACGGGGTCTCTGGTCCTGCCATGCCTTACGATGAGCGGTACACACCGTACATCAAGCAGGCAGGACTACTCCCGTGGATTCTGTTGGTCAGCCGGTCCAAGCCGAATCTGAACGCTCCACTGGTGTCCGCTCTTGTTGATCGGTGGAGGCCGGAGACCCACAGTTTCCATCTTCGGACCGGGGAGATGACCGTGACGCTCGAGGATGTCTCGTTGATCACCGGTCTTGCTATCAACGGGAGGCCTCTCTGTATGAGCACCGATTCTGATAGGTGGCGCGAGCAGATGATTGCTCTTATCGGTATGGCTCCTACCGAGGCTGAGGATGATGTAGAGGAGGGGGAAGAGAAGAAGAAGAGGGAAAGGAAAGCAGCCGGAGCTGCTTTCACGTGGATTCAAAATAACTTCGCGACGTGGCCTCCGGGTGCCACTGATGATGTGATCCAGACACATGCTCGTGTGTATATGTGGTATGTAATGTCGAGGACTTTGTTTCCTGACTCCACTGGCAAGAACGCTCCATGGATGTGGCTGAAGGCGTTGACCGTCTTCGATAGCAAATGGAGCTGGGGTTCGGCGACTCTTGCCTACTTGTACCGACAGGTAGTTGGTTTGTTTTGTGATCAACTCATTTCTTCATTAGCAATGCAAGCTTGCTGTCAAGTTAACATTGTTTTTCTTTCATATGTAGCTGGATGATGCGTGTTGCAGGATCACACCTAGTGCAGGCATTGGTGGTAATCTGCTTCTACTTTCTGTATGGAGCTGGGAGCGTCTGCCTGTTGGACGCCCGAAGAGCGTCAGGTTTGATCCTTGGTATGCAGATGAACATGACGAATTACGGCGCCCCACGTGGGCTTACAAGTGGGATATCGTTTCCGAGATGACGAACGATGTCAATCTCATGTACCAAAAGTACATTGCCGAGTTGGACACGATTACGCCTGAGTAGGTAAGGAGGTCATTACTTCAGTCCTTTCTCATGCTTGCTTAAAAAATAGTCATCAAATTTGCATTGTTGCCCTGTTTCATAGGTGGAATGGCAGCCATATGCGCGGGTGAGAGCTTGGGGTACACCGCGGAGTTCCGCCTCAACACAATGTGCTTGCGGGATAAGGATCTCTGGCTTATGCGGTGCCCACTGATATGCAACTGGGCGGTTGAGTTTCATTTGCCGCATCGCGTGTATCGTCAGTTTGGTCTTTTCCAGCCTCACCCGCCGGATTGGGTGGACACGGACAAAGCACTTCATAGGTAAGAGAGCATGTTTGCGTATTGTCTAATCATCGGGACTCCTTTTGATTGTGCTAATGTTTGGTTTTATACCACGCAGGTTGGACAGGAGAAGGCAGCGGAAGATAAAGGACTGGGACAAGCATCATTCTGCGTATGTTACCCGCTTCCAGCTTTGTGTGGAGCAAGCTCGTAGCACTGCACGCGCCCCGCTTCATGAGCACAACCCACTTGCTTTTGATAACTATGTACGATGGTTTATTGGAACTACTCGAGTTGAGATATGCCCGCCGACATATAATGAGGATATTCTTGAAGAACCGTAAACTTTGAGGATCTAGCAAAGGGGAAGTACAACAAAGATGTCAGGCAAGGGCAAGGAGTCCCTGTTGTTCCGGTGATTAACTATGTGGTAAAGTGTTCCTCTCTTTACTTTCTCGTTGACCGTATTACACATGTTTGAATGGCTAACGCATTCATTCTTTCTCATCCGTAGCGCACCGAGATCAAGAAAGCAGCTGATGAGAGCCAGTCTATTCTGGAGAAGACACCGGTTGGAACTGGCAATGATGATGGTTCACTACGAGCATTCCTCAAGGTACATATCGCATTCACTATGAGAGCTTGTCTATGTTGCGAAGTTTGATATCTTACACACTTGTTCATGTTACAGCGTCAGGCCAAGAAGTTAAGGCGGTTATCGAACCTTCTCGGTTGCCGTGATCCTGAATATGATGAACCATCTGCCTCTAGGTCTAGTACACCATCAGACCCCGCATCTCACCATGAGGGGGACGATGTGAGTTCCTCATATGCTTATATGGATGATTAGGGTGGGATCATCCAAGAGGTATGACTAATCCTTTAGATGTGATTCTCACTTGATTACGACACCGGCCTTCACCATATTGTTTCGTTGTGTGATAGGGCCATGAGCTTGATGATGACATGACTTTGGCGGACGCTCAAGCTTGGTCCGCATATGTGTTCAAGCCTAGGCAGCCCAGACGCCGGTACACGCCCAACGACTATGACAACAGAGGCAACCCAAAGGTGGTCGTAGGGACCTCGTGGATGGCTAGCTTGGATGATGAGGCGGAGGCGGAGGCGGAGGCGGAGGCGGAGGAGGAAGTGCACGAAGAGGAGCCTCGTGCTCCTAAGAAGAAGAAGATTGCCTGCAGGCGTGGCACCAGGAACATGCGCGGAAGGCATTAGTGCTTGTTCATGTTACTTGTAGCCGTTTAATTAGGTTGATGAACTTGTGAGGTTATGTTATATGTTGGTGAACTCTTACTAGTATGGTATTTGTGTTTGCGAACTTGAAGTAATGTTGAATTGTCTTAAATGATATGATGTTCAAGTTATTAGTTCTCTTTGCTTAGCATGTGCAGTTTACAATACTTTTATTATGTGAGTGCTGCTGCAGGAGGCCAAAATGGCATCTGTTTCTGCAGTTTTGCTTATAGCAGAGTCCTCCTCCTCACGTGCCGAGTCCTCCTCTTGCGCCTCGCGAGCCTTTGCAAGCTTTCTTGCCCTCTCCTCCTCACGAGTAAGTTTCGCTTGGCGTGCCCTCTCCTCCTCTCGTTTCTTCCGCTCCATCCTCTCCTTCTGACGACGCTCTTCCTCCAAGCCTCTTCGAAACGATTCTTCGAACCGCTGTTGCCGCCTAAGACAATCTGCGTATTGGTCCTTTTTCACATCTTCTGGCACTTCAAGATCTATCCACGTGAATACTTGCATAGAGGAGGCGGTGACTGCATAAAAATTTGTTGTTAGTGTTGACACACATTTGAGAGTAACATTTTACTTCTCGAGCTTACCGGTGGTTGGTCATAGGCGTTAGTTGGAAGTGCACGATCATAAGCATAATTCGGGCATACAAAATATCACCTTCCCCCTCCGTGTCCTCCACCCCCTTCATTGTTTCCATACCTATGAAAATGGCAATATAATAGTTAGTCACACAATACAAAATGACAACACAAGCATTGAGCCAAAAGAACAAGATCGTAGTAAGTCACATACGGCAATGGTCCATTGAGCCAAGAGAACATTCCTCCACTACGGCCGCCGCCAATGCCAAGATCACCACCACGGCCTCCACCAGCACCACGGCCTACACCACCACCGTGGCCTCTACCGCCATCACCACCACGGCCTCTACCAGCACCACGGCCAAGACCATCACCACGACCTCTACCGCCACCACGGCCAAGACCTTCACCACGACCAACACCATCACCACGACCTCTACCACCACCACGGCCAAGACCATCACCACGGCCAAGCCCTTCACCACGGCCAAGACCATCACCACGGCCTCTACCACCACCACGGCCTCTTCTAAGACCAAGTTGACTCCCTCTTTGTTGCCTAGTTCCTCGTTGGCTTGTTTGATTTGAGTGGTTTGGCACTCCACCACTTGTTTGACTTGGTTGGTTACCCCTTGGTTCACTTGGTTGGCTATCATTTGCTTGGCTTGTGCTTGCACCATTTTTCTTTGATCTCTTTCTTGGTTTGGGACAAGTTCTTGTGTTGTGTCCCCCATTACTGCAGCCCCCACAACGGGATTGCTCACGAGGCTCTTGGAATTGGCCGGTGCCGTATTCTCCACCGCCACCATGGCCCCATCCGTCCATGTCACCTCTAAGACGCTTCGTCTTACGTCTTCCTCGTCTAACGACCTTCAATTCCACATAGCTAGGACTACTCTCAAACACCATGTCAAGCTCATCCGGGTCCGTCTCAACATTGCCTTTCAAAAAGGCCTCTTTATCCACATGATGAACATAAACACATGTTCTCCCCATCCCTACAATAATCAAAAACACACATATATCAAGTAAATACTTAAGAAAAATATTTGCACACATATGCCCTAACATATATATGAATTAATAATCCTAACCCCCACATAACAACCATAACCATAGCATAACCCTAACACCAACATCAAACACACATAACCCTAACACCAACATCAAACACACATAACCCTAACCCTAGCATACTATGGAAGCCTAACCAACCCAAGTTAGCAAAGAAACATAACATCATTCAACATAATTTGCAAATCCAAGTCAAAACTAGGGTTTTCCCAAAGTAGCAAGATTTGAGAAAATGTGACAATTCCTATGGATGAAAACGAGGGGATCGGGGGAGATTACCTTAAGGGAGGGGTTGGCTTCGAAATCCACGGTCAAATACTCCGGATTTGCAAGATTTGA
>LR880969.1:761677397-761689359 GCA_904067115.1 Aegilops sharonensis | reverse complement strand
GAAAGTTCTTCGTGCTAAGACACCACGTGATGATCGGGTGTGATAGGCTCTATGTTCAAATACAACGGGTGCAAAACAGTTGCACACGCGGAATACTCAGGTTAAACTTGACGAGCCTAGCATATAATAGATATGGCCTTGGAACACGGAGACCGAAAGGTCGAGCGTGAATCATATAGTAGATATGATCAACATAGTGATGTTCACCATTGAAACTACTCCATCTCACGTGATGATCAGACATGGTTTGGTTGATTTGGATCACGTGATCACTTAGAGGATTAGAGGGATGTCTATCTAAGTGGGAGTTCTTATGTAATATGATTAATTGAACTTAAATTTATCATGAACTTAGTACCTGATAGTATGTTGCTTATCTATGTTGTAGATCAATAGCTCGCGTTTAGGTCCCCTGTTTTATTTTTGATATGTTCCTAGAGAAAACTAAGTTGAAAGATGTTAGTAGCAATGATACAGATTGGATCCGTGATCTGAGGATTATCCTCATTGCTGCACAGAAGAATTATGTCCTTGATGCACCGCTAGGTGACGGACCTATTGCAGGAGCATATGCAGACGTTATGAATGTTTGACAAAGCTCGGTATGATGACTACTTGATAGTTCAGTGCACCATGCTTTACGGCTTAGAACCGGGACTTCAAAAATGTTTTGAACACCACAGAGCATATAAGATGTTCCAAGAGTTGAAATTGGTATTTCATACTCATGCCCGTGTCGAGAGGTATGAGACCTCTGACAGTACTTTGCCTACAAGATGGGGGAGAATAGCTCAACCAGTGAGCATGTGCTCAGATTGTCTGAGTACTACAATTGCTTGAATCAAGTGGGAGTTAATATTCCAAATAAGATAATAATTGACAAAGTTCTCTAGTCACTATCACCAAGTTACTAGAACTTCTTGATGAACTATAATATGCATGGGATGATGAAAATAATTCCCAAGCTCTTCGCGATGCTAAAATCGGCGAAGGTAGAAATCAAAGAAAAATATCAAAGTGTTGATGGTTGACAAGATCACTAGTTTCAAGAAAAAGGGCAAAGGGAAGATGGGGAACTTCATGAAGAACGGCAAGCAAGTTGCTATTCAAGTGAAGAAGCCCAAGTATGGACTGAAGCCTGAAACTAAGTGCTTCTACTGCAAAGGGACTGGTCACTGGAAGCGGAACTACCCCAAGTATTTGGTGGATAAGAAGGATGGCATAGTGAACAAAGCTATATTTGATATACATGTTATTGATGTGTACTTTAGTAGTGTTTATAGCAACCCCTCAGTTTGATACTGGTTCAGTTGCTAAAGATTAGTAACTCGAAACGGGAGTTGCAAAATAAATAGAGACTAGTTAAGGGTGAAGTGTAGATGTGTGTTGGAAGTGGTTCCAAGATTGATATGATCATCATCGCACACTCCTATACTTTCGGGATTAGTGTTGAACCTAAATAAATGTTATTTGGTGTTTGCATTGAGCATGAACATGATTTGATCATGTTTATTGCAATACGGTTATTCATTTAAGTTAGAGAATAATTGTTGTTCTGTTTACATGAATAAAACCTTCTATGGTTATACACCCAATGAAAATGGTTCGTTGGATCTCGATCGTAGTGATACACATATTCATAATATTGAAGCCAAAAGATGCAAAATTAATAATGATAGTGCAACTTATTTGTGGCACTGCCGTTTAGGTCATATTGGTGTAAAGCGCATGAAGAAACTCCATGCTGATGGACTTTTGGAATCACTTGATTATGAATCACTTGATGCTTGTGAACCATACCTCATGGGCAAGATGACTAAGGCTCCCTTCTCCGGAACAATGGAGCAAGCAACTGACTTATTGGAAATAATACATACTGATGTATGAGGTCCGATGAGTGTTAAGGCTTGCGGCAAGTATCATCATTTTCTGACCTTCACGGATGATTTGAGCAGATATGGGTATATCTACTTGATGAAACACAAGTCTGAAACATTTGAAAAGTTCAAAGAATTTCAGAGTGAAGTGGAGAATCATCGTAACAAGAAAATGAAAGTTTCTACAATATGATCGCAGAGGTAAAATATTTGAGTTACGAGTTTGGCCTTCAGTTAAAACAATGTGAAATAGTTTCACTACTCACGCCACCTGGAACACCACAGTGTAATGGTGTGTCCGAACGTCATAACTGTACTTTATTAGATATGGTGCGATCTATGATGTCTCTTACCGATTTAGCACTATCGTTTTGGGAGTATGCATTAGAGACAGTTGCATTCACGTTAAATAGGGCACCATCTAAATCCGTTGAGACGACACCGTATGAACTATGGTTTAGCAATAAACCTAAGCTGCCGTTTCTTAAAGTTTGGGGCTGTGATGCTTATGTGAAAAAGTTTCAACATGATAAGCTCGAACCCAAATCTAAGAAGTGCGTCTTCATAGGATACCCAAAAAGAAACTATTACCTTCTATCACATATCCGAAGGCAAGATCTTTGTTGCTGAGAGTGGATACTTTCTATAGAAGGAGTTTCTCTCGAAAGAAGTGAGTGGGAGGAAAGTAGAACTTGATGAGGTAATTGTACCTTCTCTCGAATTGGAAAGTAGCTCATCACTGAAATCAGTTCCAGTGATGCCTACATGAATTAGTGAGGAAGTTAATGATGATGATCATGAAACTTCAGATCAAGTTACTACTGAACCTCGTAGGTCAACCAGAATAAGATCCGCACCAGAGTGGTACGGTAGTCCTGTTCTGGAAGTCATGTTACTAGACCATGACGAACCCGCAAACTATGAGGAAGCGATGATAAGCCCAGATTCCGCAAAATGGCTTGAGGCCATGAAATCTGAGATGGGATCCATGTATGAGAACAAAGTGTCGACTTTGGTTGACTTGCCCGATGATCGACAAGCCATAGAAAATAAATAGATTTTCAAGAGGAAGACGGACGCTGATTGTCGGGGATATACCCCGCGGTATGACCCGGCTGGAGTTGTAAACCGGCTGGGACTTGGTAAACCGGCGGAGAGTTAAGACAGAGTCAAGACAGATGGTAAACCGACTGGTGGTAAACTGGCAGACAATGTTAAACCGTCAGACAATGTTAAATCGGCAGACAATGTTAAACTGGAAGACAATGTTAAACCGGCAAACAGTGATAACTTGGTTGTCAGGGGTTATGAAGCCCGAGATGTTATGAAGCCCAAGATGTTAATAAGCCCATGAAGATAAGTTAGAATAGTTAAGTCTTAAGTCCGAGTTGGACTCTACGTGTAACCCGCCTCTTCAACATATATAAGGAGGGGTAGGGCTCCCCAAAGAGGGGGGAAGCTACAAGCAAGAAGAAACAATCTTAGGGCTAGACACAAAGAGGAGAGCCGGTTTACGGCGACTCCCTCGTGATGATAATGAAACCTAGCCTCAAACAACATGTAGGGTTTTTACCGGATGATGTTTCCCGGGGCCTGAAGCTGTCTAAATCCCTGTCTTGTGTTGCGTCTCTCGATTCCGCTCAACCCCTCTCAAGCTATCACATAGATGCGTCGGCCTCGCGACTAAGTCCTGACACTAAGGACATCTGCCGTGATAATTCCACGACAGTTGGCGCCCACCGTGGGGCTCGCGCATGGTGGTGTTGAGTTCTTGGAGGGACCTCTTCGGGCATTGAGAAGCTCGCAGTTTATGGATGAAGAAGAACTGGCATGGATCAACAATATTGAGCAGAGCCGCGGCCGGGTTAATTAAATTTGATGGTCAATTATGAAGCTGGCAGGGCAAGTTTTTGAATCTAGAGGAACAAAGGAAGTTTAGGGTTACGATGCAATAGATAAACATGATCCGGCGATTCACCGAATCCGAAGACGAATTGATATTGGATACATCGGCCACCGTGCGAGCAAAAGACAACATCCACTTTATCAAATTGTTGGGTTCCTGGTTAGTTTCCTTGTTAAACAAAGCAACAACGATGACGGGACAACGGTTGAAGAAATTGGAGTTGATCAATTGTTTGGATGCACGGAACACAAAAAAGTGTCAGCAGGAGGTTTCAGCATGTCAGTGATTAAACAAAGCCGGCCTAAGCAAATTGCCGGCCGGTCTCAGCCAGCGAGACAGACACGGCTACAACCCGGAAAGCAGAGATAACCCGGAAACTGAGGGGGTCCTAGATTCAGACTTATCAAATTGCCAAGCTAACTCGCCGCCGATACAGAGACCCGCTGGTTGTGTGTATTGACCTCTCTCGCTGATTTCCCGCCTGTTCCATGCGCGCCTGCCAGCCCCGTTGCCTCGTTGCCAGAACCGCCGACCGGGCCACCTCGGCCTCAAGCCGCCTGCGCCAAGTCAATGGCGGGTCGCTCCCGGCCTCGTTCAGCCGCCGTTGATCCGGCCATTGGGTTTCTGCAATAAGCTGCTTCGCCGGCTCACTGGTGTCGCTGCGGGCCGTCTTCATTCACCCGGTCAAGCTGCAGGTCCCAGAGCATCTGTTATTGCCGGATTACTCCAAACGCTGCGACTGCATCCGTCTTATCAAGTCACGACCGCACCTTGCTGGAAGGCCGCTGGTCATCTGTTTGGTTTAGTGGAAGAGCCCCTACTGTGGATCTTCATGTGAACCTCGACGCACGGCAAGCCGACGAAGCCTACGATCCGGCCTGCACCAGGAAAACTGAGACCTACGCCTCCCGTACATACTCGGGGCGGCCCCCCAGCGTCTCCTCCATTACAAACTACTGTGCAGCTTGCAAACCCGCGGCGCCGGCCTGCCTCAGTCATGACTATGACTGGTCCGGGGAGATGGACAACCTGCCGTCGCGCACCGGCGCTGCACTGCTACTGCCGTCACCCCCGCGCGGCCTCAGCTTGAGCCGCTATTGCTCAGACTCAACATCGCGCCTCCGCCATCTCCGGTTCGTGCCTGCAAACCGCCAAGGCCTCGTGTCGTGCCTCCATGGAGCCGCCCGTCGGACCGTCCCCGCGTTCCTGCTGGGCGCTGTTGCCGCCCCGAGTCACCTTGCTGCCATCGTCGAGTCACCTTGCTGCGGGTCTTCACCGACGGTTCACCGCCATGGTCTCAGCTGCTGCCAAGAGCCGTCGGCCGCGTGTTAAACCAGCCGGCCTTGATTCCGTCAGATGAGGAAGAGCCGGCAAATTCATTGTTTTGTGATCCGAAACATGATCAAATTTGAAGCCAGCGCACACGACCAGATGATCCATTAAGGCCGGACTAATTTCCGCGGCCGCTGCAAGTCCAAAGGATCGGGAAGTTGCAGTTTTCCGAATGAGAAAGGAGCCGGTTTAGCAAATCACATCATCCACGAAGCAGTCAAAAGAAGGTCAAGAGAGTCAGGGTTGCATGTTCAACGTCTACCACATGCGCCCCGATAATCCGCCGTGTCCGGTTTACAGGAAAAAAAGGAGATGCGCCGTGAGTTGCCGAGCACGCACTCAAAGCCATCCAGTGAATCTTGCAACAGTGGCAATGACACATCTCTGAAGCGATCAACAGAATTCAGATTTTAACTTGTTCAATCATCATCAACAACGACATCGCAACAACAGTGAAATTAGGGTTATGCGGTGTGTGCTGCTGCGATCAGATGATCCGCTGAAAGCCGGATTAAAGTTGCCATTAAGATGGTCAATATCAATCACAAGCGTGAAAAATTCAAGTCGCAGGGTGCAGGGGCTCCACATCAGTACTGCCCTTGCGCACAGCTTATCATATTTTGGCAGGTTACAACTCGGTCTCGTATCAACATCGTGAAAGTCTGCATGGAGCAAGGAATTAAACTACTAGTGGACAACTAGTACTGGTCTCCCGTGAAGGAACAGTCCAGCTGCATTGTGTTTTGTTGGTTTATGCGGTGATGACTATCACACGAGCCATCCTGGTGGGCTAGCTAATCACGTGGAAGTGCATGAGTTACCTAACTTGAAGACCAAAATACATCCTCAAGTTAACTGACAGATGAAAAACTCTATGCTAGCACGTACGTGCATGTTTCTTTGATATGATGGAGACAACTGCCTCACGACCAACTACCACCTCGTTGCTGAATTAATGAGCTGTCGTCACTTCTGCATTGAGCCGCCGGCGTCACCTCCGAGTCGATCTTGTTCTCCGAGGCCGCTGCAATTTCTCGTCGCCTCTGAGCAGTGAGCAGAGTCCGCTCTCAAACCGCCCCGTATGACTCTACAACCGAGTCGCCCTGGCCGACTGTTTCTGGCTCTCTGCCGTTTCTCCTCGCTAGCTCGGCCACGGTTCGAATTGGCCTCGGCTCCATACGCCACCACAAGTCGCCGATGTCTTCGTCGACGAACCGCCTGGGCCTCTGTGCCAGGCCGCTTCATCTCCGCGTTAAGCCGCCCCGTTCACAGTCTCAAGTGGCCTCTGCCTTCATGGCCTCTCTCCGGGTTACTTCCGTTGCTACTGCTGTATCAAGTCGCCGTCGTCGCTGGATTGAGCCGGGTTGAGCCAGCTGTGTCACTGCAAGCCGCCGCCGTGGCTCAAGCCGCCACCTGCGCCTCGGCGCTAAATCGCCATCGCCCCCGCGGCCCCGCCGCTGTGGTTAAACCGGCCCCGCTTCTGCTTCCGTGGCCGACGCCATCGCGGATTCGCCTTGAACCGGCCCGGCCTCTGAACCGCCGAGCACGCCTCTGAGTCGCCACCGAGCACGCCTCCGCTGGTCGGTCCGCCGCGGCCGTTCTAAGCCGTCATCCGCCGCTGCTGCATTTGTTAAACCGCCGTCGGGTTATGCTTTGCTGCTACTTCACCCTCGGGCCAAGTCACCGCGCGACCGCGCTACCCTGACCCGCGCCTGTTGCTCCCGACGCTGGCTTCACGCCTCGACCGGCTGCTCCCCGTGCCGGCTTCTTGTTCCGCCCGTCCCTCTCCTCGTGCGCGGCAACGCCTCTTCATGCCTGCGTCCAGGCATGCGCCCGCGCTAGCCGGCTGCAGCTCCGGCCACCTCGCACCAGCTCCACGCGACCCGGCTCGTCCGGCGTCCCGCTCCTCCGGCTTCCACCACCCGGCCTCGTGCCGGCTCCACGCGAGATGGCTCCGCCATGCATTGCCCGACCGTCTCTGCCCGCCAACCCGGCCGCCTGCCGACTCCCGTGCCCGGTCTGTCCTGACCCGGCCGCCTGCTCCTGCGCCCGGCCTGGCCCCTGCTTCTACCATAACCCACCGGCGAGTTGTACCTGCCTCGCTCCACCAACTACACCGCCCGTGCCCCCGCTGCACCTCCGGAACGGGGCGCCTGCCGCCTATCGCCGCGCTTGTGGCTTCGACCGCCGTCGCGCCGCACCTACTCGCTCAGAGTCGCCGCTGGCCAGGCGGGTCACCTGACAGCTGACACTCCCTTCGCTTCACCACCGCGTACTCGTCAGCGCGTTTCCGTCGCGCTTTGGGTCCACCCCGCGCTGAACTGCCGCCGCTGTCGTGCCACCATTGCCGCCGCATGTCAAGCCGCCGTCTGTTTTTGTGCTATCGCCGCATCCACCTCACGCCAAGATGGCTTCGCCTTGAACCGGCTCTTCCTCGTGCCGCCGTGTGCTTCTGCAGCACTAAACCGCCTCGCCTTCTCAGCCGTCGCTGGCCTCATCTCGTGCCTCAACCCGCCTTGGCCCTGCACTACTGGGCAGGTGTTGAACCGCCGCCTCCGCCGCGGCAGTGTTCCGCCGCATGACGCACGCGTTGCTCCGTCCGAGTCAAACCGGCCGCTGAGCCCGCTGAGCGGTTAAGTCGCCGCAGGTGTACCGCCCGAGTCAAACCACCTTGGCCTTCGCCCTGCATCTGCTTCTGCCTTCGAGGGTCGTTGCTCCGACTCGCCACGGTAACCTGCCGTCTTCGGCTTGCCTCCGTCGAGCGTGAGTACATCTGCACCAAGCCGCCACCCACAAGTCAATGACGCCGCTCTGAACCAGCCAAGTCGCCAACGCGGTGTCGCCTGCCCAAGTCGCCACCACCTGCCGCACCGTCAACGAGTCGCTGGCACCTCCAAAGATCCTATCACCGGCTCACGTTCATGTGATCCGGAAAAGAAGGGAGCACTGCATGCGTAAAAAAAGAGAGGGGGTGGGATGCTTATGTGCGAGCCAGCTGAAGTGATCCGTGCCCGTAACCCGGAGGAGATCCACATACGCAGCCAATCAGGTTATATCCATCTAAGTTAATTTTATTAACTCATATTATTATTGTCAAAAAACAATTACTTTGGTGTATATATTTTACGCAGAGAGATTGTTAACTGCGAAGGAAATCATCGGATACGGAACTCGCTTCAATATTATTGTGCGCCAGCATCCGGCCATGTTGCATTGTTTAAATGAGCGTGCAAGCTGCCGCCTTCTGCGGCCTACTCTATATCAACACGACGTGGCTAATTCGCTTGCCCGGAAGATATAATGCGCCTGCGGATGACTCACCTGAGATTGATCTCAGCTTTATTGAAGTGGTCATCAACTCTGCGGTGGATAATTACCGGCCTGACATATCAGGTGAAATCCATCCAGTATATTTTATATTGTTTTCTTTAAAAGAACAATTACTTTGGCCTGCAAAGTTGTCTAATGCAGGACCCTAAACCGCCATATTGGTGCAAATTTAAACGCCGCCAGAAAATTTCCGGCTTAAAAAGAGGGATTCCGGTTTAAAATCCGGCTCAAGGGGAAGATATCTCCCACAAAAGCTTTGAAGCTCTCAAATCCGGTTCAAAATCCCGGTTCAAGAAGGATTTATCTCTTGCAAAAAGTTAAAGGGTGCCAAAGAGGACCTGCTGCCATGATGCGCGGTTCAAACATGGGTATCATGCCTTATTGGCTTATCATATTATTGATCACTTGGGGGCTTGGTCATGTCTGAACCATAGTCACACCTCTTGATCGACACAATGCCACAGTATGACTTGGGGGCTTTGGTCGTGTCCGAACCATAGCAACACCATTTGGTAGGCGAAAAGCCACAACATCACTTGGGGACTTGGTCATGTCTGAACCATAGTCACGCCTCTTGATCGGCCTAGTGCCACAACATCACTTGGGGCCTTTGGTCGAACCCGAACCATCGCTACACCTCTTGATCGGCGTAATGCCAACGCATCATTTGGGGACCTGGCTGACTTGAGCCATAGCTACGCCTTTTGGGGGGCATGGTCTTGTCCGACCATGGTAATGCCACTTGATCGGCTCAAAGCCTCATTTGCAATGGTTTTATCTTTGCCTTTGCTTCTGTTTTTCTTTTGATAAAATATTTTTTCTGTTGCGTTTTCACCCAACATTATTAAATCCGGTTCAACTGTCAGTTACACATTGACGGAACACGATTAAATCATAATCCGGAGACTATCAGCCCGGTTTGGTTTCGACTATAAGTCGCCAGTATATATTTGGATTGCGCCATTGGAATCATGCGCTCATAAATCATTGGATTATATTATTCAAATCTTCAAATAGCCAACATGGCTGGATTTTTATTATGGTTATCAATAACCAGTATTATGATTAAGGTTTTCAAAGTCGCTTTAGCGCAATGGCTATCATATTATCAATGGATATGATTTATTCTACAATTGAAGGAATAGTCCCGAGTCGCTGCAGGCTTACGACCCGGCACTTGGGGGCTACATTATTCAACTTAAGATTATATCAAATATGCAAGTTTCATGTCGTTGCAAGCATGCACCATGACACTTGGGGGCTAATGCAAAGTCAGTTTTATTAGTCTCATTGAAGACCCGACTCATCACATCATAATGAGCCGGCCCTTGGGGGCTACCAATTGCTCCTGTCAACAATTCAAGGTACACAAATTTTTATCTATTATTGAAGGATCCACTGCTCAGTTGGTAAAGTTTAAAGCTCTCAACCTTGTGGACATGGGTTCACGACCCATGATGGGAGTTACATAATATAATGTTATTCTCAATGAAGTATATATAAAGTCCCAGCTCAATATTTTCTTACTGAGCCGGCCCTTGGGGGCTACACGTTGCTGTTACATTCTACATGATCATATTTTCAAAAGTCCCTGCTCATTATTTGCATAATGACCCGGCCCTTGAGAGCTACACTGGTTGAAGTTTTTATGAGCATCAGGAAATTACAAGTCCCAGGTTGCTGCAAGCATGACAACCCGACACTTGGGGGCTACATATGTGGAATACTCAGTTCTGGCTATTGATTGAGATGAACAACCTGGATTTCTTCAAGCTTGTGACATTCATATTGAAGCAAATCTTAAGTTGTTACTACGTTACCTTCTTAAGATTTGAGGGCTACAAGTGATAGGCATATAAGAGGTATATTTTCAAAAGCTGATGTTAACAAACAGTTATGATCCGGTACCATCAATATTTGTAAACCGGCAAAGTTCTACATTCTTAAACCGGCTGAAGATCAGATGAATATTTCAAAGACCAATATTTTTGTTAAGCATTGGGAGCTGAGTCAAAGAAGTTATTCTTCACAATATTTCTCTGTGACAAACCAATGTCAGCAAATTGATTATGAAGCTGGCCTATTGACCCGGATTTTCTAGAAGGAAATGACAAGGATTTAAAGATGCTCAGGATCAGTTTAACATGGATAAATCCAAATTAAACTGGGGGCTAATGTCGGGGATATACCCCGCGGTATGACCCGGCTGGAGTTGTAACCCGGCGGATGGTAAACCGGCGGAGAGTTAAGACAGAGTCAAGACAGATGGCTAAGACAGACGGTAAACCGGCTGGTGTTAAACCGGCAGACAATGTTAAACCGGCAGACAATGTTAAACTGGCAAACAGTGATAACTGGGTTGTCAGGGGTTATGAAGCCCGAGATGTTATGAAGCCCAAGATGTTAAGAAGCCCATGAAGATAAGTTAGAATAGTTAAGTCTTAAGTCCGAGTTGGACTCTACATGTAACCCGCCTCTTCAACATATATAAGGAGGGGTAGGGCTCCCCAAAGAGGGGGGAAGCTACAAGCAAGAAAAAACAATCTTAGGGCTAGACACAAAGAGGAGAGCCGGTTTACGGCGACTCCCTCGTGATGATAATGAGACCTAGCCTCAAACAGTATGTAGGGTTTTTACCGGATGATGTTTCCCAGAGCCCGAAGCTGTCTAAATCCCTGTCTTGTGTTGCGTCTCTGGATTCCGATCAACCCCTCTCAAGCTATCACATAGATGCGTTGGCCTCGCGACTAAGTCATGATACTAAGGACATCTGTTGTGACAATTCCACGACACTGATGGTAGTGTTACTATCTACAAAATTAGACTTGCGAAAAAGGTTTTTGACAAAGTTCAAGGTGTTGACCGACAATGAGATTTTCTCACTCGTAGTGATGCTTAAAGTCTGTCCGAATCATGTTAACAAATTACCACATTTTATGAAATTTGGCAAATGGATGTAAAGACTGCATTCCTGAATGGATTTCTAGAAGAAGAGTTGTATATGATGCAACCTGAAGGTTTTATCGATCCAAAGGATGCTAACAAAGTGTGCAAAAGCTCGAGCGATCCATCTATGGACTGGTGCCAGCATCTCGGAGTTTGAATATACCCTTTGATAAGTTGATCAAAGCATATAGTTTTATACAAACTTGCGGTGAAGCCTGTATTTACAAGAAAGTGAGTGGGAACACTACAACATTTCTGATAAGTATATGTAAATGACATATTGATGATCGGAAATAATGTAGAATTATTATGCAAAGCATAAAGGAGTATTTGAAAGGAGTTTTTCAAAGAAAGACCTCGGTGAAGCTGCTTACATATTGAGCATCAAGATCTATAGAGATAGATCAAGACGCTTGATAAGATTTTTCAATAAGTACATACCTTGACAAAGATTTTCAAGTAGTTCAAAATGGAACAATCAAAGAAGGAGTTCTTGCCTGTGTTTTAAGGTGTGAAGTTGAGTGAAGACTCAAAACCCGACCATGGCAGAAAATAGAAAGAGAATGAAAAG
>LR880969.1:761657256-761674736 GCA_904067115.1 Aegilops sharonensis | reverse complement strand
GGGGATCCTACTCCCAGTGGGAGTAGGTCTCCTCCAGGGCGCGCCATAGGGGCCGGCCCTCTCCCCCCTCCTCCACTCCTTTATATACGTGGCCAGGGGGCACCGCATAGACACAACAATTGATCGTTTGATCTTTTAGCCGTGTGCGGTGCCCCCCTCCACCATAGTCCACCTCGATAATACTGTAGCGGTGCTTAGGCGAAGCCCTGCGTTGGTAGAACATCATCATCGTCATCACGCCATCGTGCTGACGGAACTCTCCCTCAACACTCGGCTGGATCGGAGTTCGAGGGACGTCATCGGGCTGAACGTGTGCTGAACTCGGAGGTGCCGTGCGTTCGGTACTTGATCGGTCGGATCGTGAAGACGTATGACTACATCAACCACGTTGTGCTAACGCTTCCGCTTTCGGTCTACGAGGGTACGTGGACAACACTCTTCCCTATCGTTGCTATGCATCACCATGATCTTGCGTGTGCATAGGATTTTTTTTGAAATTACTATGTTCCCCAACAACAGGAACCTATTGTCTTGCATTCAAACTCTGGGGAGTTACTACGTTGTGCTTACTGCTATGCTACGTTCGTAGACGTGGATTGGTTTGAGAGAATTCATGACAGATGTGAGAGAGTTATTATTAATGGTTAACTTAAGGTGGCTACTTTAATACACATCTGGGTGGAATGGTAGGGGCACCCTGGAGCACCCAGTGGTTTGCCCGGGCACCTTGAGGACCCAGTGCTTTCCCAAGGGGATCCCGAAGTACCCGTGTGATCACCCTATGGAATGCCACCCAGTATCAAAGGGATCATAAGATTATTCATGCTAGAAACTTCCGTGTGCAGCCACAAGCTATTATGGGCTCTAGCATAGTTGAGTATGTTGCATGACCTCTTTCAGTGATGGGCTAGCAGATGTATGGGGAAAGTAGGTGTAACTGTCCACCCAGAGTAAAGAGTTAGTGCTTCTGAAAGACTGTGTCTCGGTCATCCGTTTCTCAAACACCATGTAGAGAAATCCAATGGAGGAGATCGAGTCAAGTGCGCAAACCTCTGCAGAGTTTACAAACTAATCATGGTTAGCCGTGTCCCCGGTTATGGACATCTTGAGTATCTGGTTCTTGGATTATCATGTTGATCTCATCACTCTAAATTAATTTGATTGGGTTATTCATATTTAATTGGGATTGAGTTGGAGGAACCTTCTCAATGTTTTCAACCAACTTCGTAGTTAAATAAAATATATTCCTTTAAGGTAGGAAAAAATTGGCTTTATGCAAAAATAAACTTAGAGCCTCCACCAGCCAAATATGCAGGTAGTGATAGCTATTATTCATCATTGTCCTATGGTGTGAATTTGCCAGTACATTCAATGTACTGACCCTTTGTGGCTGCAACGTCTCATGTTGCAGGAATCTTACGACAAGTAAGTGATACGTTTGGGTTACGATTTCTACACTCAACTTTGCCGTTGGTGTTGATGGTAATCCACAACCTTGTTGTTACTTCCGCTATTTGGTTTGAGGTAATAGTATTTACGTTATTTTATACATGTGATTTACCTCTGTTATAAATCCTCGAGTACTCTGTGTGTCAGCATACCTATCCAGGGATGACACTTAAGCACAGAGACTTGACCCTCTGAGGTCGGGTCACTACAAGATGGTATCAGAGCACATGTTGACTGTAGGACGTGAACCCTAGAAACTGGCAAGCTCATAGGAAAGATTTTCTCTAAAACTTTATTTTCAAAACATCTTTTACCTCTCTTCCTTTCTGAACTTTTTCAAATATTCACTTTTAGTTAGACTTTCCCCATTTGACCACACGAAGATTCGACTGATGAGACCACTCCAAGAAGTATAAGATATCGGACAACTAAGACCACTTCGGAATGAAGAGGATTTTACCGTGCATCCGAATAGTTGAAACTACGACGGTTGAAGGCTCCAAAGACTAGGAGAATTTGAAGGCTCTGAAGAAATTTCAGATTGGTATGACCTAGGAAGGCTACCCTTATGGAACTTGCCAGACTATGGAAGCTGTCAATACCCGAGATCAAGGTGTGTTGGAGAAAGGCCGGAACATGGAGCATTAAAACTCAAAGTTTTTGTCAAGACAACCCTAAGACAGGAGATATCAATTATGGAATGAAAGCTCATGGCAGTAACATGGGCATAGACACGGCTCACCATGGTGTTATTGCCCGCTTATGCTATTGTCACCGTGCGGAGTTAAGCATGCAGATGCATGGAAGGATTGGATGGTAGATGGCTGATGGAGCATCTGTCAGCAAAGGATGCAGTTTTAACCCTAGCTGGTGCATCGCCAGGATCTGGAGTATTACATGAAGAATTTTAGAGGGACCTTTAGGAAGTCATACTTGACAAGGAGGCAATTCGTGAAGAACTCAGGAACCAGAAGCTGAAGTAGCCAAACTGGAGGAACAAAACCTCGAGACACCGGAGGTTCGTCAGGAACTGAAGGACAGTAGGACCAGGGTTCATGCCAAGGATGTTGAAAACCAGAAGTTTGGAACGCAAGGCCAGAATATTAAAGGATGTCACGAGAGACTTCACGTCAACAGAGATGACCTAGTAAAAGAACTTGAGTAGGACAAGCATGATCGGAAGAAGCCATCGGAGACATGAACAAGACGTGAAGAGTTTGGTGACTTTGAAGACTTATTAACCTTTGGAAGACCAAACCCCTGTTATATACTTATGTTAGATGTGACGATTGTGAGTTGCCGTTTGTTTGATGTTTTTCCGACAGCCACAAATAAAATCTGTCTTTTCAAAACTATTGTTTGTGTTGTGTGTATCCCTCTCTATCTCTCTTATCTCACCCCAAACCCATGGACCCAATAGAGGATGAATGGAGATGAACTCACAGTTCCAGGACCAAAAGGTCAATTGGAGACGAACCAATGGATTCAGAACATGGAGGATCACATGAAGAATAACACTATAGCCGAAAAGGATATGGCCCAGCATGCCCTTGAGTACTTTGAAAGAGGTGCTGCTACTTGGTGGAGGTTGTACCAAACCATCAATGGATGGCAAAGAGTAACCACTTGGGAGAATTTAAGTTGACTCTGCTAAAGTCTCGTCTTGTGCCCCAGAATTGAAGCCTTATGGAAATGATATGAAGAAGCCTTGTGCATGCAAGATTTGTGGAGAAATAGGACACACCCATGAGGAACACAATGATGGATATCCTCATTGTGAAGAAAGTCACCCAGCTGAAGAATGCACCACCATGCAGGTGACTTGTTTCCTGTGTGAAGGGACTACCCACTACCCTGCTTAGTGTCACATTTACCCTATGGTACAATGAACCATCCAGCAGAAGAATGAAGCAATGAAAGAAGCCCTCAGGGAAAGTTTTGAGGAACCAATGAAGGAGGAAGTTGTTGAAGACCCCGATGGAGAAGGCCTAAACATATTTTACTCCCATGCTTGTTATTCATGTGGAGAAGAAGGACATGTATCATGGTATTGCACAAAGGAAAGCCAAGAGTACCTGGAGGACTTCCCGATGGAAGAAGTGGAGTTTGATCCACAGGAAATGGAAGTATTGATCGGAACAAAGAAATCTAGGAGGAAGAAGAGAAAGTTTACCGGGAAGAACCAAATCTCTGCAGAGAAGGACCTGAGTTACATCACCTGTTTCAAGTGCAGAACCTTGGGTCACTATGCCAATATGTGCCCAGGAAAGGAGCCAAGAAACCAAGGAGTAGGCACAATCACAAATAAGCCCCGAGATTTGTCGAAATTCATTTATTTACGTTGCAAAGAAGTAGGACATGGTGCCAGGGAATGTCCACAACATAAGGAAGCATGAGCAGAGTACTTCAGAATTTTGATACTGGAGTAAGGAATGTAATAAATAGAGAAGTAAGCACCCTTATTTTCAGGAGAAGTGAAATTATGTAATGGAAATGCATGAGATTGTAATAATTTGAGAATCAATAAAGTTATCATCGTTGGTACTGATTGGATTTTATGAGTTGTTACCCTATGAAGCAAGAGTTTGACCATTTTCGAGGATATGAGAAATATGGTCTATGGACGAATTTGTGCATTTCAAGGGTGGTAGTACCCTGTGAGGAGATTTGACCCCTGGAAAGGATAATGATGTTCCACGGAGTGTACTTTGGACAAAATAAGTATGAGTTTTACCTCGGTATGTGGGACACCCCAAGAATATGAAGGGATGAATTACTATTGGATAAAAAGCAGGTACAATGTTGGTAATATGGAGCAATTGTAACTCCATGATGAGTCTGAGTAATCACGTCTTAGTTTGGTACCAATAGAAGGAAGAAAGATAGTACAATTGGATGGATTTAAGAATGCTAAGAAGCTGGATGTTGGAATAATGATTAGTTGCCCCGATGATGAGTTCAAGGTTTACAAGTGACGAGATGGGCCATAACCCACAGGCCCCAGGACCTGCCAAGAAGCAAGCACACTCTTTCTGAAGGAAAAACCCTAGAAGAAGTTACGTTTATCAACAGATGATTTTATAGGAGTAACGCAAAACTTGAGAGTTGTGAAGTACGATAGATGTTTGTTTGGCTTGGAGAATCAATGGATTTATCCGAACTTAGTTTGTCGACAAGAGAAATTCTGCAATGCCTGTGAGGATGACCGAGTGTTAGAATGCGAGATTCGCTAGACCATATATAGGGTAATGATTTGGGTGCGGGATGGATTGATCACCATACCGACTTACTCTTATTATTTGCCTTGCTATATGGGATGGTAAATATGAGTGACTTACCTATAGTAGAGAGACGACGATCAAAACCTTGTTTAAACCTTAGAATGGTATGACAATTTTTCCCCTTGTACAAGGCAGCTGTTGCCAATCGTAGGTCATACGGCGAGAATGAAGCCCAGACCCATTTCCTACAGGAGAAACCATAAATTGTTGACCACCATGAGATATCGATAGTTGTTTAGTATTGGCGCCAGACCCGTCAGCTAAGAAGAGCCGATCACAGATGAACCTTACCAACATGAAAGGACAGAAGAATTGCGGTAAAGGTTATGCCACTATCGGAAGAGCCCAGAGAAGGAATTTTTCCCGAGAATCTGAGAAGACCGACACTATCAACGATAAGGATGGGTTATATGAGTTTTGATGGAACTGTAACCATGCTTCTAAGGGTCGTAGCACCCCAGACCCCCTATGATGATCGATGGATTTTGAGAAGACCCCCAAACCTAACCTATTTCTTGCTAGCCTCTCCGAATCTCGAGGACGAGATTCATTTTAAGGGTGGTAGGTTTGTAACATCCCAAAATTCTAAATTTTGGAATGTTATATTAAATAGATAGTTTTGATTTATAGTTTGATTGTTGTGTGATTGATTGACTGAAAGTGAGTGAAATTTGAAACTTTTTGAAAGTTAAATGAGAGAGAATAAAAGGACTTTCCCAAACTTTCATTTTCTTTTATGATCTCCGTGAATTCAAATTCTTTTCAAATACAAAACCCTAGAGAGAAGATGACATGACTTCTTCCATTTAATTAAATGAAAAGGGTATTTGAAAATATTTGAATTTCATTTGGAACTATTTTCAAATTCAGAAATTTACGCAACTCAATGATTTTCATGAGAGAAGATAAAATGACTTCTTCAAATCATATGAAGTATGAGTTGGAAGTTTCAAAGAATCAAATTTAAAATCCCATTGGGATTATTTTCAATTTGGGGTTATTAGGTTTTTATTCAAATTATTTTTCTCCAAAAAATAAATATATGGAAAATAGGGTAAAATGATTCCCTACAGTAGAAAATTGGAGAGAAATAAATTTGAATTTATTTTGGTATTTTTAAAATGATTTTTATTTGGTTTTATTATAGCAGCAACACTCTTTGATTTATTTAAATTTGTGTGTATTTTATTTGACTTTAGAAAAATGTTCATGTCGTAGAAAATCTTTTTCTGAAATTCTGATATATTATATGCCTATAGTATATTTTTTATTTTATATTGTTTTATTATTGCTTTCGTCTACAAAATGAGTTAAAAAACGAAATCCCCGCAGACCGAACTGGGCTGAAGGCCCAGCCGGCCCACGACGCCGCCGCCTACCTCGCGTACGCGCGCCGGACGCTGCCGCCGTCCCCGACGCGGACTCCACCCGCCGCGGTCTCCACCCGCCGCCGCCTCTCCTTTTCCCCTCCTCCAAGGCCGCCTGCTCCCCTGCCCTCCTATAAAGTCGTCGCCGGCCCCCTATTTTCCCTGCAGTCGCTGCCGCTGCCGCGCAAGCCATCTCGCCACCGCCGCACATCTTGCCATCGCCGCTGCCGAGCCGCACTTCACGCAGCCGCGCAGCCGCGCCCGCGCCGCGCCCATCCGCCGCCTCGCCGCACGCTCGCCTCCGCGCCGCGCCGCTCGCCCGCCGGAGCCGCTTCGTCGCCGCAGCCCGCTGTCGCCGGAGTTCGTCCTCGCCGCCGCCGGTTTTCTCGCAAAAACCGCCAAACCGCCGCGAACCGGTATAACCGCTGCCTTATCTGGTTTTCGTCGGTTTTTCCTTTTAAATTCGGTTTTCTTTTTAGTTAGTTTTAATTTGCAAATGTTCACTCGTTAGGTCTACACAGCGAACGATTTTCGTTCGTTGGCGTTCTGTAACGAACGTTCGTTCTTTAGGTTTTTCTTTTTATTTTTATTTTCTGTCCAGGGACCTATTTGTAGTATTTCTTTTACATTCTAGCCCCTGGGTCTCAAACGACCACATCTTTTTACCCGTTTATCCAAATCCAACGAAACCAACGCCCACTTCTTCGTTATGATCCCCTCTACCCAGTAAAATAACTTAAACATGTTTTTGAAAGTTTTAAAATTTGAATTGAAACAGATTTGTATTTGAA
Source organism: Aegilops sharonensis (assembly GCA_904067115.1). Lineage (NCBI taxonomy): Eukaryota > Viridiplantae > Streptophyta > Magnoliopsida > Poales > Poaceae > Aegilops > Aegilops sharonensis. Next base: position 761,667,848 of record LR880969.1, on the reverse strand, counting down.
TTTAGTTTGATCATAACTTAAGTTTTATAACTCCGATTTACTTGATTCTTTTTGCAACTCGAAGCTCTTGACCTAAACTTTCTGATAAGGCCAAATTCACTTAATTTTGTTACTGTTAGAAATTGTTTCCTGTCTCAAGAGTTAATTGCTTGTTTTCAATGTTTTCCGAGATCTTCTCTTCGATTCTTTTGCTTGATTGCTTATGTGTGGTTACTATTGTTTGCTTACGATATATTGACTGGAGTGTGACAAGTAGAACTATCAGGAGTTATGAGTGCGAATCATCTTCATCATCAGTACAGGCAAGTTCACACTTTGATCATACCCCCTTTATTACCCAGTTTTTATGCATTAGTTTCAACCCTCAAACATTGCATGGTTAGGATTGATAACATGTGGGTATTGGGAAGTAGTTGATGAGGTAGGAACTTATTGTCTTGCATTCAAACCCTGGGGAGTTACTATGTTGTGCTTACTGCTATGCTACGCTCGTAGACGTGGATTGGTTTGAGAGAATTCATGACAGATGTGACAGAGTTATTATTAATGGTTAACTTAAGGTGGCTACTTTAATACACATCTGGGTGTAATGGTAGGGGCACCCTGGAGCACCAAGTGGTTTGCCCGGGCACCTGGAGAATCCAGTGCTTGCCCAAGGGGATCCCGGAGTACCCGTGTGATCACCCTATGGAATGCCACCTAGGCTCAAAGGGATCATAAGATTATTCATGCTAGAAACTTCCGTGTGCAGCCACATGCTATTATGGGCTCTAGCATAGTTGAGTATGTTGCATGACCTCTTTCAGTGGTGGGCTAGCAGATGTAGGGGAAAGTAGGTGTAACTGTCCACCCAGAGTAAAGAGTTAGTGCTTCTGAAAGACTGTGTCTCTGTCATCCGTTTCTCAAACACCATGTAGTGCGAGAAATCCAACGGAGGAGATCGAGTCAAGTGCGCAAACCTCTGCAGAGTGTACAAACTAATCATGGTTAGCCGGGTCCCCGATTATGGACATCTTGAGTATCTGGTTCTTGGTTTATCATGTTGATCTCATCATTCTAAATTAATTTGATTGGGTTATTCATATTTAATTGGGATTGAGTTGGAGGAACCTTCTCACACGACAGGAAACAGACAATTTGTCGTCTGTGGATCACAGACGGCAAAGACCTAATTCCAGACAGCAATGACTTTGCCGTCTGGAAGCAGACGGCAAAGTCAGAGGGCAAAGATAAGTAGGCAAAGAATACTTTGCAGTCTGTTGTTTGTCGGGATGAAGACAAAGTGTTTGCCGTCAGTCAATAGGGTTTACCGTGAGCGGACTAGCAGACGGCAAAAATATGCCAACACACGGAGCGGTCGCGCTAACGGACGGCGTCAAGTACTTTGCCGTCAGCTAGGCTATGTCTTTGCCGTCTTCCTCATATACCCACACGACAAAGCAAATATTTTTATTTTTAAAAAATGAAACAACAGTACAGGTGTAGAAGCCGTAAATGGCCGAAGGCGTAGGGAAAATCTTTCACAGCTATGACGAATGAACAGATTTTTACGAGACAAAGTACTCTATTTACATACTATATATCCATCATTACAGTATAGTTACACAATATAATGTTCTCCATTTACAAAACGGACGAACTGGCCATGGTGTGATGGACGAACGAACGAACAAAACAACACAAAAAAACTATTACAAAACGGACGAACTGGCCCTTGCCATCGTCGAGATCCGAGAGCGAGCGTCGAGCTCGAGGAGGCGAAGGGTGGTCTTTGGGCAGAGTTGACCATGGCACCATGGATGCCCTAGATCAGGAGGAGGTGTGGGGTCACGGACGGGGAGGAGGAGGATCCCTCTGCGGCCTCCAGCTCAGGCAGCGGCGAGGCGGGGTCGACCAGGCGGGAGGTTGTGCTGCAGAGGAGCTCCGGTGAGCTCTTGGCAACGGCGCCCCCGTGTCGAAGGGCGGCGGCCGTTGACGAGCAGGTGAGGAGGCGCGGGGTCGCAGGCGGGAAGGTGGATCCCGCACTGGCGAGGCAGGGTTGGCCAACTGCAGTTGACGAGCAAGGGAGGAGGAGGCGGCGCCGGGTCACGGGCGGGGAGGAGGAAGAGGATCCCGCGGCAGCCTCCGGCTCAGGCGACAGCGAGGCCGGGTCGAGCAACGGGGGTTGACGAGCAGGGGAGGTGGAGGAGGATCCCGCGCAGGCCTCAGCTCAGGCGACATGCGGGATCGACCGGCGACAGTTGACGAGCAGGGGACGAGGTGGAGGCCTGGACCGGGCGGGGGGTGGGGGTTGTGCGGAAGAAGAAGGGATCGAGGGAGAGATGCGGTCGGTCGTGGTGGGGCCTTGGGGATAAGAGAGAGAGATGGGATGGGTGGTTGGGGCGCGCGTGGTGACTGGTGAGTGACATAGGCGGGTGCGGGCGGTGCAGATCACGCCAAGTCATCGATCCGTGGGATTAATCCGCGTGCTGTGTTTTCTCTTTGCCGTCTACGATTTGTTTTACAGACGACAAAGAGCTCTCTTTGCCGTCTGTAAACGAAACTGCAGACGAGAAAGACTTTGCCGTCTGCGATTTCATTTACAGACGGAAAAAAGAGCTCTTTGTTGTCTGTAAAAAAAATCCCAGATGGCAAAGAGTCTTTGCCGTCTGTGGTTTTTTTAGACACGGCAAAGTATGTATTTGCCGTCAGTTGTTCTTTGGCGTCAGCTGTTGTCGGCAAAATTTATCTTTGCCGTCTGGCCCGACAAAATGTTGACGGCAAAGAACAGTACTGACGGCAAATCTCCCGTTTCTCGTAGTGTCAATGTTTTCAACCAACAGTGTAATTAAATAAAATATATTCCTTTGAGGTAGGGAAAAATTGGCTTTATGCAAAAATAAACTTAGAGCCTCCACCAGCCAAATATGCAGGTAGTGATAGCTATTATTCATCATTGTCCTATGGTGTGAATTTGCCAGTACATTCAATGTACTGACCCTTTGTGGCTGCAACGTCTCATGTTGCATGAATCTTACGACGAGTAAGTGATACGTTAGGGTTATGATTTCTACACTCAACTTTGCCGTTGGTGTTGATGGGAATCCACAACCTTGTTGTTACTTCCGTTATTTGGTTTGAGGTAACAGTATTTACGTTATTTTATACATGTGATTTACCTCTATTATAAATCCTCGAGTACTGTGTGTGTCAACATACCGATCCAGGGATGAAACTTAAGCACAGAGACTTGACCCTCTGAGATCGGGTCGCTACATAGCCACGTAAAACTTGCAACAACAAAGTAGAGAACGTCTAACTTGTTTTTGCAGGGCATGTTGTGAGGATATGGTCAAGATGTGATGAGATATAAATTGTTGTATGAGATGATCATGTTTTGTAAAGTTATCGGCAACTGGCAGGAGCCTTATGGTTGTCGCTTTATTGTATGAAATGCAATCGCCATGTAATTGCTTTACTTTATCACTAAGCGGTAGCGATAGTCGTAGAAGCAATAGTTGGCGAGATGACAATGATGCTACGATGGAGATTAAGGTGTCAAGCTGGTGACGATGGAGATCATGATGGTGCTTTGGAGATGGAGAAAAAAAGCACAAGATGATGATGGCCATATCATGTCACATATTTTGATAGCATGTGATGCTTATCCTTTATGCATCATTTTGCTTAGTACAGCGGTACCATTATAAGATGACCCCTCACTAAATTTCAAGTATAAGTGTTCTCCCTGAGTATGCACCGTTGCTACAGTTCGTCATGCCGAGACATGATAACCCACAAGTATAGGGGATCGCAATAGTTTTCGAGGGTAGAGTATTCAACCCAAATTTATTGATTCGACATAAGGGGAGCCAAACAATATTCTCAAGTATTAGTAGTTGAGTTGTCAATTCAACCACACCTGAAAGACTGAATCTCTGCAACAAAGTATTTAGTAGCAAAGTAGTATGGAAGTAACGGTAATGGTGGAAAAAGTAACAGTAGCAGTTTTTGTAGCAATCGTAACAGTGGCAACGGAAAAGTAACTAAGCAAAGATCAATATGTGAAAAGCTCGTAGGCAATGGATCAATGATGGATAATTATGTCGGATGCGATTCCTCATGCAACAGTTACAACATAGGGTGACACGAAGCTAAATCCAGTTCATCAATGTAATGTAGGCATGTAATTCCGAATATAATCATACGTGCTTATGGAAAAGAACTTGCATGCCATCTTTTGTCCTACCCTCCCGTGGCAGCGGGGTCCTATTGGAAACTAAGGGATATTAAGGCCTCCTTTTAATAGAGTACCGGACCAAAGCATTAACACTTAGTGAATACATGAACTCCTCAAACTACGGTCATCACCGGGAGTGGTCCCGATTATTGTCACTTCGGGGTTACCGGATCATAACACATAGTAGGTGACTATTGACTTGCAAGATAGGATCAAGAACTCACACATATTCATGAAAACATAATAGGTTCAGATCTGAAATCATGGCACTCGGGCCCTAGTGACAAGCATTAAGCATAGCAATGTCATAGCAACATCAATCTTAGAACATAATGAATACTAGGGATCAAACCCTAACAAAACTAACTCGATTACATGGTAATCTCATCCAACCCACCGCCGTCCAGCAAGCCTACGATGGAATTGCTCACGCACGGCGATGAGCATCATGAAATTAGTGATGGAGGATGGTTGATGATGACGACGGCGACGGATTCCCCTCTCCGGAGCCCTGAACGGACTCCAGATCAGCCCTCCCAAGGAAGATTAGGGCTTGGCGGCGACCCCGTATCGTAAAACGCGATGAATCCTTCTCTCTGATTTTTTTCTCCCCAAACGTGAATATATGGAGTTGGGGTTGAGGTCGGTGGAGTCCCAAGGGGCCAACAAGGCAGGGGGGGCGCCCTACACCCTCGTGGACAGGGTATGGGCCCCCCTGATGTTGATTCTTTCGCCAGTATTTTTTATTAATTTCAAAACGTGTCTCCGTGGATTTTCAGGTCATTCCGAGAACTTTTATTTCTGCACAAAAATAACACCATGCAGTTCTGCTGAAAACAACATCAGTCCGGGCTAGTTCCATTCAAATCATGCAAGTTAGAGTCCAAAACAAGGGCAAAAGGGTTTGGAGAAGTAGATACGTTGGAGACGTATCAACTCCCCCAAGCTTAAACGTTTGCTTGTCCTCAAGCAGTTCAGTTGACAAACTGAAAGTGATAAAGAAAACTTTTACAACGCTTTCTCAAAACAATCATAATATGATATAATAAGATGGTATCTCACTAGCCCTTTCTGAGACCGCAAAACGTAAATGCAGAGCACCCCTGAAGATCAAGGACTGGCTAGTGATGTCTACTACGCAACCTTCTTCTTGTAGATGTTGTTGGGCCTCCAAGTGCAGAGGTTTGTAGGACAGTAGCAAATTTCCCTCAAGTGGATGACCTAAGGTTTATCAATCCGTGGGAGGCGTAGGATGAAGATGGTCTCTCTCAAGCAACCCTGCAACCAAATAACAAAGAGTCTCTTGTGTCCCAACACACCCAATACAATGGTAAATTGTATAGGTGCACTAGTTCGGCGAAGAGATGGTGATACAAGTGCAATATGGATGGTAGATATAGGTTTTTGTAATCTGAAAATATAAAAACAGCAAGGTAACAAGTGGTAATAGTGAGCGTAAACGGTATTGCAATGCTAGGAAACAAGGCCTAGGGTTCATACTTTCACTAGTGCAAGTTTTCTCAACAATAATAACATAATTGGATCATATAACTATCCCTCAACATGCAACAAAGAGTCACTCCAAAGTCACTAATAGCGGGGAACAAACGAAGAGATTATGGTAGGGTACGAAACCACCTCAAAGTTATTCTTTCCAATCAATCCGTTGGACTATTCCTATAAGTGCCACAAACAGCCCTAGAGTTCGTACTGGAATAACATCTTAAGATACAAATCAACCAAAACCCTAATGTCACCTAGATACTCCAATGTCACCTCAAGTATCCGTGGGTATGATTATACGATATGCATCACACAATCTCATATTCATCTATTCAACCAACACATAGAACCTCAAAGAGTGCCCCAAAGTTTCTACCGGAGAATCAAGACGAAAACTTGTGCCAACCCCTATGCATAAGTTCATGGGCAGAACCCGCAAGTTGATCACCAAAACATACATCAAGTGAATCACGTGATATCCCATTGTCACCACAGATACGCACGACAAGACATACATCAACTGTTCTCAAATCATTAAAGACTCAATCCGATAAGATTACTTCAAAGGGAAAACTCAATCCATTACAAGAAAGTAGAGGGGGAGAAGAAACATAAGATCCAACTATAATAGCAAAGCTCGCGATACATCAAGATCGTGCCAAATCAAGAACACGAGAGAGAGAGATCAAACACATAGCTACTGGTACATACCCTCAGCCCCGAGGGTGAACTACTCCCTCCTCGTCATGGAGAACGCTGGGATGATGAAGATGGCCATCGGTGAGGGTTCCCCCCTCCGGCAGGGTGCCGGAACAAGGTCCTGATTGACTTTTGGTGGCTACAGAGGCTTGCGGCAGCGGAACTCCCGATCTATTCTCGTCTTCGGAAGTTTTAGGGTACGTGGGTATATATGGGTGAAAGAAGTACGTCGGTGGACCTCCGCGCTGTCCACGAGACAGGGGGGCGCGCCCTAGGGGGGTGGGCGCGCCCCCCACCCTCGTGGGCAGCCCGGGACTCCCCCGGTGAGCTTCCAGTACTCCGTGGGCTTCTTCTGGTCCAAAAATAAGTTCCGTGGAGTTTCAGGTCAATTGGACTCCGTTTGATATTCCTTTTCTTCGAAACATTGAAATGGGCAAAAAAACAGCAATTCTGGGCTGGGCCTCCGGTTAATAGGTTAGTCCCAAAAATAATATAAAAGTGGATAATAAATCCCAATATTGTCCAAAACAGTAGATAATATAGCATGGAGCAATAAAAAATTATAAATACGTTGGAGACGTATCAAGCATCCCCAAGCTTAATTCCTGCTCGTCCTCGAGTAGGTAAATGATAAAAGAAAGAATTTTTGATGCGGAGTGCTACTTGGCATAATTTCAATGTAATTTTTCTTACTTGTGGTATGAATATTCAGATCCGAAAGATTCAAGACAAAAGTTTAATATTGACATAAAAATAATAATACTTCAAGCATACTAACTAAGCAATCATGTCTTCTCAAAATAACATGGCCAAAGAAAGTTATCCCTACAAAATCATATAGTCTGGCTATGCTCTATCTTCACCACACAAAGTATTTAAATCATGCACAACCCCGATGACAAGCCAAGCAATTGTTTCATACTTTTGACATTCTCAAACTTTTTCAATCTTCACGCAATACATGAGCGTGAGCCATGGATATAGCACTATATGTGGAATTGAATGGTGATTGTGGAGAAGACAAAAAGGGAGAAGATAGTCTCACATCAACTAGGCGTATCAACGGGCTATGGAGATGCCCATTAGTAGATATCAATGTGAGTGAGTAGGGATTGCCATGCAACGGATGCACTAGAGCTATAAGCATATGAAAGCTCAACAAAAGAAACTAAGTGGGTGTGCATCCAACTCGCTTGCTCACGAAGACCTAGGGCATTTTGAGGAAGCCCATCATTGGAATATACAAGCCAAGTTCTATAATGTAAAATTCCCACTAGCATATGAAAGTGACAACATAGGAGACTCTCTATCATGAAGATCATGATGCTACTTTGAAGCACAAGTGTGGTAAAAGGATAGTAACATTGTACCTTCTCTCTTTTTCTCTCATGTTTTTTTTGTTTTTTTGGGCCTTTTCTCTTTTTTATGGCCTCTTTTTTTCTTCTCTCCCTTTTTTTATTATTCGTCCAGAGTCTCATCCCGACTTGTGGGGGAATCTTAGTCTCCATCATCCTTTCCTCACTTGGGACAATGCTCTAAAAATGATGATCATCACACTTTTATTTTCTTACAACTCAACAATTACAAATCGATACTTAGAACAAAATATGACTCTATATGAATGCCTCCGGCGGTGTACCGGGATATGCAATGAATCAAGAGTGACATGTATGAAAGAATTATGAATGGTGGCTTTGCCACAAATACGATGTCAACTACATGATCATGCAAAGCAATATGACAATGATGGAGCGTGTCATAATAAACGAAATGGTGGAAAGTTGCATGGCAATATATCTCAGAATGGCTATGGAAATGCCATGATAGGTACGTATGGTGGCTGTTTTGAGGAAGGTATATGGTGGGTGTATGATACCGGCGAAAAGTGCGCGGTATTAGAGAGGCTAGCAATGGTGGAAGGAGGAAAAGTGCGTATAATCCATGGACTCAACATTAGTCATAAAGAACTCATATACTTATTGCAAAAATCTACAAGTAATCAAAACAAAGTATTACACGCATGCTACTAGGGGGATAGATTGGTAGGAAAAGACCATCGCTCGTCCCCGACCGCCACTCATAAGGAAGACAATCACTAAATAAATCATGCTCCGACTTCATCACATAACGGTTCACCATACGTGCATGCTACGGGAATCGCAAACTTTAACACAAGTATTTCTCAAATTCACAACTACTCAACTAGCATGACTCTAATATCACCATCTTTATATCTCAAAAACAATTATCAAGCATCAAACTGCTCATAGTATTCGACACACTCATAAGAATGTTTTACTATTCTTGAATACCAAGCATATTAGGATTATTTAAGCAAATTACCATGCTATTTAAGACTCTCAAAATAATCTAAGTGAATCACGAGAGATCAATAGTTTCTATAAAACAAATCCACCACCGTGCTCTAAAACATATAAGTGAAGATCAATGAGTAGTCGAATAATTATACAACTATGTGAAGACTCTCCCATTTAATAATTTCAGATCTTAGTACTTTATTCAAACATCAAGCAAGGAAAAATAAAATGACATTTCAAGGATAGCACACATCATGTGAAGAAGCAAAAACTTAGGTTCAACCGATACTAACCGATAATTGTTGAAGAAGAGAGGTGGGATGCCTACCAGGGCATCCCCAAGCTTAGATGCTCGAGACTTCTTGAAATATTATCTTGGGGTGCCTTGGGCATCCCCAAGCTTGAACTTTTGCGTCTCCTTAATTCCTTTCATATCACGGTTTCCTAAATCTCGAAAGCTTCATCCACACCAAACTCAACAAGAACTCGTGAGATAAGTTAGTATAAACCAATGCAAAAACCTTATCATACTGTACTGTAGCAAATCACTAAAATTATTATTCAACATTGCATACTAAATGACTCTTCATATTTAATACTCCTATCCTCAAATAGAATCATTAAACAAGCAAACATATGCAATCAATGCAAACATAACAGCAATCTGCCAAAACATGACAGTCTGTGAAGAATGCAAGGTTCATCATAATTTCCTAACTCCAAAAATTATGAAAGAAATTCCCACTGGAGTAAATTTATCATAGCGTATTATGCAAAAGGTTTCAAAATTTGATCACATTCTGACTTTTCTAGGGAATTTTTGCAACAGCGGTAAACTTTCTGTTTTGAAACAGCAACATGTATACTTGCAAAATAAGCATGGTAAAGGCTATCATTGGCATTTTTTATTTAAAATAGGGATGCAAAACATTATTCTAAGTAACAGAAAGCAAATACTAACAAAATAAAATGACGCTCCAAGCAAAAGACATATCATGTGGTGAATAAAAATATTGCTCCAAGTAAAGTTACCGATGAACGAAGACGAAAGAGGGGATGCCATCCGGGGCATCCCCAAGCTTGGGCTCTTGGTTGTCCTTGAATATTACCTTGGGGTGCCTTGGTCATCCCCAAGCTTAGGATCTTGCCACTTCTTATTCCATAGCCCATCGAATCATTACCCAAAACTTGAAAACTTCACAACACAATACTCAACAGAAAACTCGTAAGCTCCGTTAGCGAAAGAAAACAAAACACCACTTCAAGGTACTGTAATGAACTAATTCTTTATTTATATTAGTGTTAAACCTAATGTATTCCAACTTCTCTATGGTTTATAAACTATTTTACTAGCCATAGAGTCATGAAAATAAGCAAACAACACACGAAAAACAGAATCTGTCAAAAAACAGAACAGTCTGTAGTAATCTGTAACTAACGCAAACTCTGGAACTCCAAAAATTCTAAACTAAATTGGTGGACCTGAGGAATTTGTCTAGTAATCATATGCAAAAAGAATCAACTAAATAGCACTCTCCAGTAAAAAGTTGAAGCTAATCTCGTGAGCGCTAAAGTTTCTGTTTTTGACAGCATGATCATAAAGACTTCACCTAAGTCTTCCCAAAGGTTCTACTTGGCACAAACACTAATTAAAACATAAAACCACATCTAAACATAAGGTAGATGGATTATTTATTACTAAACAGAACCAAAAAGCAAGAAACTAAAATAAAATTGGGTTGCCTCCCAACAAGCGCTAACGTTTAATGCCCCTAGCTAGGCATGATGATTTCAATGATGCTCACATAAAAGATAAGAATTGAAACATAAAGAGAGCATCATGAATAATATGA
>LR880969.1:761615843-761643053 GCA_904067115.1 Aegilops sharonensis | reverse complement strand
GTTGGGTACACCTTCTATCATAGATCCAAAGGCAAGACATTTGTTGATAAGAATGGATCCTTTCTAGAGAAGGAGTTTCTCTCAAAAGAAGTGAGTGGGAGGAAAGTAGAACTTGATGAGGTAACTGTACCTGCTCCCTTATTGGAAAGTAGTACATCACATAAATCTGTTCATGTGACTCCTCACCAATTAGTGAGGAAGCTAATGATGATGATCATGTAACTTCATATCAAGTTACTACCGAACCTCGTAGGTCAACCAGAGTGAGATCCACACCAGAGTGGGACGGTAATCCTGTTCTGGAGGTCATGTTACTTGACCATGACGAACCTACGAACTATGAGGAAGCGATGATGAGCCCAGATTCCGCAAAATGGTTTGAGGCCATGAAATCTGAGATGGGATCCATGTATAAGAACAAAGTATGGACTTTGATTGACTTGCCCGATGATCGGTGAGTCATTGATATTAAATGGATCTTCAAGTGGAAGACGGACGCTGATAGTAGTGTTACTATCTACAAAGCTCGAATTGTCGCAAAATGTTTTCGACAAGTTCAAGGTGTTGACTATGATGAGATTTTCTCACTCGTATCGATGCTTAAAAGTCTGTCCAAATCATGTTAGCAGTTGCCACATTTTATGAAATCTGGAAAATGGATGTCAAAACTGTATTCCTTAATGGATTTCTTAAAGAAGAGTTGTATATGATACAACCAGAAGGTTTTGTCGATCCTAAAGGTGCTAACAAAATGTGCAAGCTCTAGCGATCCATCTATGGACTGGTGCAAGAATCTTGGAGTTGGAATATACGCTTTGATGAGTTGATCAAAGCATATAGTTTTATACAGACTTGCGGTGAAGCCTGTATTTACAAGAAAGTGAGTGGGAGCACTACATAATTTCTGATAAATATATGTGAATGACATATTGTAGATCGGAAATGATGTAGAATTTTCTGGAAAGCATAAAGGAGTCTTTGAAAGGAGTTTTTCAAAGAAAGACCTCGGTGAAGATGCTTACATATTGAGCATCAAGATGTATAGAGATAGATCAAGACGCTTGATAAGTTTTTTCAATGAGTACATACCTTGACAAGTTTTTTGAAGTAGTTCAAAATAGAACAGTCAAAGAAAGAGTTCTTGCCTGTATTGCAAGGTGTGAAGTTGAGTAAGACTCAAAGCTCGACCACGGCAGAAGATAGATGCAGAATAAAAGGCATTCCCTATGCCTCAGTCATGGGTTCTTTATAAAGTATGCCATGCAGTGTACCAGACCAATTGTAGACCCTACCCTGAGTTTGGCAAGGGAGTACAATAGTGATCTAGGAGTAGATCACTGGACAACGGTCAAAATTGTCCTTAGAAGACTAAGGTGATATTTCTCGGTTATGGAGGTGATAATGAGTTCGTCGTAAAGAGTTATGCCGATGCAAGCTCTTATACCAATCTGGATGACTCTAAGTGTCGATCTAGATACATATTAAAAGTGGGAGCAATTAGCTAGAGTAGCTCCGTGCAGAGTATTGTTAGACATAGAAATATGCAAAATACATACGGCTCTGAATGTGACAGACCCGTTGACTAACCTTCTCTCACAAGCAAAACATGATGACACCTTAGTACTCTCTGGGTGTTAATCACATAGTGATGTGAACTAGATTATTGACTCTAGTAAAACCCTTTGGATATTAGTCACATGGCGATGTGAACTAATCACATGGTGATGTGAACTATTGGTGATAAATCACATGGTGATGTGAACTAGATTATTGACTCTAGTGCAAGTGGGAGACTGAAGGAAATATGCCCTAGAGGCAATAATAAAGTTTTTATTTATATTTCCTTATATCATGATAAATGTTTATTATTCATGCTAGAATTGTATTAACCGGAAACTTGATACTAATGTGTGAATATATACACAAACAGAGTGTCACTAGTTTGCCTCTACTTGACTAACTCGTTGAATCAAAGATGGTTATGTTTCCTAGCCATAGACATGATTGTCATTTGATTAACGAGATCACATCATTAGAGAATGATGTGATTGACTTGACCCATTCCGTTAGCTTAGCACTTGATCGTTTAGTATATTGCTATTGGTTTCTTCATGACTTATACATGTTCCTATGACTATGAGATTATGCAACTCCCGAATACCGGAGGAAGACTTTGTGTGCTACCAAACGTCACAACGTAACTGGGTGATTATAAAGGTGCTCTACAGGTGTCTCCGATGGTACTTGTTGAGTTGGCATAGATCGAGATTAGGATTTGTCACTCCCATTGTCGGAGAGGTATCTCTGGGCCCTCTCGGTAATTCACATCACTATAAGACTTGCAAGCAATGCAACTAATGAGTTAGTTGCGGGATGATATATTACAGAACGAGTAAAGAGACTTGTCGGTAATGAGATTGAACTAGGTATTGAGATACCGACGATCGAATCTCGGGCAAGTAACATACCGATGACAAAGGGAACAACATATGTTGTTATGCGATTTGACCGATAAAGATATTCGTAGAATATGTGGGAGCCAATATGAGCCAGGTTCCGCTGTTGGTTATTGACTGGAGACGTGTCTCGGTCATGTCTACATAGTTCTCGAACCCGTAGGGTCCGCACGCTTAACGTTCGCTGACGATCGGTATTTTTGATGTACCGAAGGTAGTTCGGAGTCCCGGATATGATCACGGACATGACGAGGAGTCTCGAAATGGTCGAGACATAAATATCGATATATTGGAAGCCTATATTTGGACATCAGAATAGTTCCGGGTGAAATCTGGATATTACCGGAGTACCGGGAGGTTACCGGAACCCCCTAGTAAGTGTATGGGCCTTATTGGGCCATCATGGAGAGAGAGAGAGGAGACCAGGGCAGGCCGCGCCCCCTCTCCCTTTGGTCCGAATTGGACTAGGAGGGGGGCGGCGCCCCCCTTTCGTTCCTCCCTCTCTCCCCCTTCCTTCTCTCCTAGTCCAACTAGGGAAGGGGGGAATCCTACTCCCGGTGGGACTAGGACTCCTCCAGGGCGCGCCATAGAGGGCCGCCCCCCTCTTCCACTCCTTTATATACGGGGGAGGGGGGCACCCCATAGACACACAAGTTGATCATTGATCTCTTAGCCGTGTGCGGTGCCCCCATCCACCATAATCCACCTCGGTCATATCGTAGCGGTGCTTAGGTGAAGCCCTACGTCGGTAACTTTCATCATCACCGTCATCACGCCGTCGTGCTGACGGAACTCTCCCTCGAAGATCTACTAGATCATGAGTTCATGGGACGTCACCGAGCTGAACGTGTGCAGATCGCGGAGGTGCTATACGTTTGGTACTAGAATCGGTCGATCGTGAAGACGTACAACTACATCAACCGCATTGTCATAACGCTTCCGCTTTCGGTCTACGAGGGTACATGGACAACACTCTCACCTCTCATTGCTATGCATCACCATGATCTTGCGTGTGCGTAGGATTTTTTTTGAAATTACTACATTCCCCAACAGGATAATCGACATACTATCGTCCTCGAGAATATCAAGAATAACAAAGTCCGTTAAAATAGTAACGTTTGCAACCACAACAGGCACATCCTCACAAATACTGACAGGTATAGCAGTTGATTTATCGGCCATTTGCAAACATATTTCAGTAGGTGTCAACTTATTCAAATCAAGTCTACGATATAAAGAGAGAGGCATAACACTAACACCGGCTCCAAGATCACATAATGCAGTTTTAACATAGTTTTTTTCTTTTAATGGAGCATGGTATAGTTGGTACTCCTGGATCTCTTAGATTCTTAGGTATTCCACCTATAAACGTATTATTGGCAAGCATGGTGGAAATTTCAGCTTCCCGTATCTTTCTCTTATTTGTAATAATATCTTTCATATACTTAGCATAAAGATTCAATTTAAGCATATCAATCAAACGCATACGCAAAAGATAGGTCTAATCATTTCAGGAAAGTGCTCAAAATCCTCATCATCCTTTTTCTTGGATGGTTTAGGAGGAAAAGGCATGGGTTTCTGAACCCATGGTTCTCTTTCTTTATCGTGCTTCCTAGCAACGAAGTCTCTCTTATCATAACGTTGATTCTTTGATTGTGGGTTATCAAGATCAACAACATGTTGAATCTCTACATCATTGTTATTGCTAGGTTGAGCATCAACATGAACATCATCATTAACATTATCACTAGGTTCATGTTCATTACCAGATTGTGTTTCAGCATCAGAAATAGAAATATCATTGGGATTCTCAGGTGTGTTAACAAAAGGTTCACTAGAATCATGCAAAGTCCTATCATTTTTCTTTTTCTTCTTCTTAGAAGGACTAGGTGTATCAACATGTTCTCCGAGAATCTTGCTCAACTCTCTTAGGGTGGCCCTCAGGATGCAAAGGTTCCTGAGTCATTCTACCACCTCTAGTCACAACTCTAACAACATTATCATTTTTCTTATTATTTAATTCATTGAGCAAATCATCTTGTTCTTTAAGCACTTGTTCTACCTGAGTTGTAACCATAGAAGCATGTTTACTAATAAGTTTAAGGTCACCTTTAACTCTAGACATATAATCACTCAAGTGTTCAACAATATAAGCATTACGTTTCAATTGTCTACCAACATAAGCATTGAAGTTTTCTTGCTTAACAATAAAATTGTCAAACTCATCCAAGCATTGGCTAGCAGACTTATTAATAGGAATATCACCTTCATCAAATCTATAGAGATAATTTACCTTTACTACGTGTGTCGGGTTATCAAGACAATGTATTTCTTCAATAGGTGGTAAATTCTTAACATCTTCAGCTTTAATGCCCTTTTCTTCATAGATTTCTTTGCCTCTTGCATATCTTCAAGACTGAGAAATAGAATACCCCTTTTCTTTGGAGTTGGCTTAGGAGTTGGTTCAGGAAGTGCCCAATCATTATCATTACTCAATATATTATTCAATAGCAATTTAGCTTGCTCAATAGTTCTTTCCCTGAAAACACAACCAGCACAACTATCCAGGTGGTTTCTGGAAGCATCGGTTAGTCCATTATAAAAGATATCAAGTGTCATGGTTTTGTCACGGCAGATGTCCTCTTGTAAGGACTTAGTCGAGGAGCCATCACAACTAGGAATCTTAAAGGGGTTAATCAGGACAACACGAGAGGTTTATACTAGTTCGGCTCCTTACGGTGAAGGTAAGGCCTACGTCTAGTTGGGTTGGTATTGCTTGATGTTTCGATGACCAGGGAGCGAGATACGCTATGCCCGGCTCTCGATGAGTTGTTTCTTGCCCTAAGCCGCCAGCGGGTCGTCCCCTTATATACATGGGTGGACGCCCTGCGGCTTGCAGAGTCCCGGCCAGCTCATAAACAGTGTCCGGCTCGGTGACTAGTTAAATCTACCTTATGATACAAGTCATGCCATGATGGCGGTTTATCACTATGGGCCTTAAGCCGCCTGTGGGCCTTAGACCCTTTATTGAACTGCCATCTTCGTGCTTGGTCTTTGGGCTTCTTTCTGGTAATCTTCTTTGCATAACCCGGCCCCTCCTGGGCGGCTTACTCAAATAGTTATATCCCCAACATTAGGCCCCAGATTGATTTGAACCGGTTCACATCAATCTTAAAATACCTTAAGAAATAAACCTTCAGCCTTCTGCTTGTGCAAAGGTTTTTTTAACCCGCCATGACGTCATCTTCTGGATCCGTGTTAACCCGCCGTGACGTCACCTTTACTTAAATTCATTTTTTACTCTGCCATATCCTCCAACGGATCTTTGCTTTTACTGACCATTCTGAAAACCGAGGCGTCGGGGCCGCTGGATAATGATGTCTGGTCTCCTCGTTTCTCGCGCCGTCTCAGTCGGCCTTTCCTTATAAATAGGCACGACCTAGGTCTTTTTCATTCTCCCCTCTCGGTCGTCTTCCTCCGCTCGCTGTCTCCCTGTCGTTTGAGCTCCGCCGCCGCCGCCGCCGTGGATCTCCTCATCTTCACCAACTCAGGACGCTGCATCAACCTGACTTGACCAGAAAAACGCGACGGATCTCCGCAGCAACTCTGCATCTATAAGTTTTTTCCTCCCTGTTCCTCAGATCTGCATTAGTGATTTTCAAGTTCGCATGTGTTCGTCGCTGTCCGTCACGAACCCTTGATAGATTCCACCTCCGACGCCTTTTTCTGATCTTTAGACAGTATAAAACTGCCGCGGTAGCTGTTTTGCACCAGTTTCCAAATGCACATAGATCCCTTTCTATTGCACAGAGGCCCCGTTCAAGCCTATGAGCTTCATCTGTGTCAGTTCTAGGTCTAGAAAATTTTCCTTTCAGAACAGCCGTTTGATCCAAAATAATAGCTGCAACTTGTGAAACCTGTTTGTTCCATACTTAGCCAAAAAACTGTATCTGTTAAATCTGCTTCACATGGTAGCTCATGTAGCCGGTTTAAGAAGACAACACTGATTGTCAGCTTTTCTTGCTTCCCGCAGCTTAAGGAAATTTAACTGCCTTTGATACCTGTAGCGGCTTAAATATCACTGCATAGTTACCCATATGTCATTAGGCCCCTTCTTAAGCCGCCATTTTGAATAGACTTAAAAAGTTTTCCTCCGGGTTAAATTTGAACCGGAACTTCTTATTTTGTCATAGGCTTCAATTTATACAATGGCACCCAAGGCTCCCAAAGCTCCTGTGACCTGCAACTGGGTCAAATCCACTGTTACAGAAAGCACTTTGTCTGACTTTGTGAAATCCGGCCATCTGCCCAAGAGAGAGGTCATGTCTTATCATGCTCCTAACCCGTCAGAGGAGAAGCCTCAACCCAAGGAGGGGGAGGTGATCGTGTTTACTGAACACATGAACCGGGGCTTCGCTCCACCCGGTTCAAAATTCTTCAGGGATGTTTTACATTTCTTCGACCTCAGACCTCAAGACATCGGACCCAATTTCGTGTCAAATATTTGCAACTTCCAAGTCTTCTGCGAGGTGTACCTTGGGGAAGAACCCAACTTACTTTTATCCAGAGAATTGTTTTACTTAAACCGGCAGAACGAACGCGCCAACTGGCCCAGTCTGGAACTTGGTGGCATCTCGATTCAACGGCGGAGAGACTGCCTTTTTCCTTATGCCGAACTGCTGAGTCATCCAAAGGATTGGAATCAGACATGGTTCTACTGCGAGGATACTTCTCCGGCTGACGAAAATCCTTTGCCCGGCTTCCGCACCTTGCGCCTTGATTCCAACCACCCGCTGCCGGATAAACTGACCGCTGTTGAACGTCTGCCACTCGCTCCCACCATTAGTAAAATCAAAGCTCTTTTGGGAAATGGCTTAGATGGTATTGACCTGGTCCGAGTCTGGGTCGCTTGGCGAGTGATTCCGTTAAGCTGCCGCCCCCGCTTAATGTGCACTTACTCAGGCGAGAAGAGTGACCCACTGCGCCATAGTCCCGACGACTTACCAGATGATGTGGTGGATGCTACAACCCAGACGTTGCTGAAAAAGGGCACGCTGACTAGTAATGCCTTTGGCTTACTTCCTTTCTGCAAGAAGAACCCGGCCCCTGCAGTAAGTCATCAACCTCAATAATTACTCCTTACTGTGTTATACCTTACTTTTATTCATAACCCCTTATCATTCTTCACAGACCGATGATAACTTCTGGAAGGAAGTATAACCATGAGACGGCCAAACAAGCCAGAGCGGCAAAAAGAGCCGAAAGGAAAGCCGCCAAGACTGGAACTTCGAAGAAGAGGAAGCCAAGCGCTTCAGATATGTTTAAACTTGATGATACTGATGATGATGAAGTAGAGGTAACTTTTTAACTCCCTTGACTCTTTATCATTACCTTGCTGACATTAAACCTTTTCAGGAAGACACGGGGAATAGCCAAGCCGTCGAGGAAAAGGTAACTATAATCTCCTCCGACTCCGAGCCCCTGCCGCGTCAGAAAATTCGAAGAGTAACCCGGAAAGTAAGATTTTCACATCCTTTGGCTTACCAAGATCCTCAATTTCTTTTGAAGCAACAACGATTTGAAAGCCGGAGGCAGACCCGGACCAGCAAGGATATAGAGCTCTCCTCCGGCTTACCTGACATAACCAGGAAGCGTCGGGCTGAGGTTATCTCCGATTTACGTTCTGTTTACCCTTTGGCGGGTTTAATTCGTCAACCTCTCAATTCATCTGACCCCAATTATCAGGATACCTCTCCTTCCTCCGGCGAGTCTATGCAATCTAACATGCCGGCTTTCAATATTGCCCCTGGGTAATGTAATTTTGTTTACCTTATGCTTTACCTTACTCATGCTTTTGCACTCATCCTTCTGCTAATTATCCACAGCGTGCAAGTGAAGCCCGGTAAGAGGGCAAAAAAGAGTAAGCCGTCTCAAGACCCGGTCGCGACTGAACCGGAGCTTGGCACGGCTGCTCCTGACAGTTCTACCCATCAGCCGCCGCCTGAACCGGCTTATGATATTCCAGCACCATCCTCTGATCCACCCGCCGAAGGTACTCTCAACAGCTCTGTTAACCCGGAAGCTCCTAGCCCGGCCAAGACAATTGATCCGGAAATTGAGATTCTGAAGACTCAATTTGTTGAGCCGGGGCAACCCACTGTCCTCGCCAAGTGCTCTGCCAAGGAGGAGCTTCTGGAACGCCGAAAGGCCAAGCTAGATATTGCTGACTATACTCATTTAACTATTGGAGATATAGTCTCTGGCTATATCAACCAAGTACATAACAGCCGTGACCTGGAAGTTAATATGGTGAAGCAAATACAGCAAAAATCCGAGGTACAACTTATCTTACTTTTCTTAACCATACTTACTGTATCAGCCCCCAAGTCTATTGTTTATGAATAAATATGCTGTAGACTTAGAAACCTGCCTAGCACTGCTTTGTACGGCTTATAAAGAAGATATTTAACCCGGTTGTAACATGATACCTTGGATTTGCGATACACATTAGCCCCCAAGTGTCAAGTATCTTTGCCTGCAAAGTGCTTGGGACTTAATTTCCATGAACCAGCATTGTACGTTAAATTTCTTCAGCATACATTAGCCCCCAAGTGTCAAGTACCTTTTGCTTGCGAAGTGCTTGGGACTTAATGATATCTTACCATGATTCTGACTATAACCCGACATCAATGCAGGCCACCACAAGTCAATTTGAGTTGGAGATTGCTGACCTGAAGAGCCGCCTGGCAGCTCAAGAACTTGAACTTCAAAAGGCCAACTCCAAATTTGAATTCAGCGTCTCTGAACAAGAGAAGTTGAAGAAGAATTTCGATGCGGAGAAGAAAATCTGGGCTGATGAGAAGGCCTCACTGGTGACCCGGGCCGAGACAGCAGAAACGTCACTTGCCGAAGCAACAGCCGAGCTGTCCGGCTTAAAGCGCCAGATATCTCAAATTGTCTCAGCAATCTTCGGTAAGTTACTATATATAACCTTGAGTATTGCAATCGTTCCTTTGATTACTATTTTAATTGTCATCTCCGGCTCACCTTATGTTTATGAATGCAGGCCCCAGGAGCACAAACCTCAAGCAGAACATGTTGATCAAGCTGAAGGCAGTTTACACTCTGGTGGAGCAACTGTACACCGGGTCACAACGTGCTTTGGCTGTTGTGGCTTTATCAAATGATGTTCCCCATCTCCTGCAAGATGTGCTAAAGCGGCTTGCCGTGCTACCCCAGCGGATCCAAGAGCTAAGACGGGCATCTGCCAGAACCGGGGCTATAGCTGCCTTGAGCCGGGGCAAGGCGTTGCTTCCAGAATTAGACCTGGCAGACGTTGCTCTTGGATATCCCAGCTTGAAGGAAGACAGCTCTTTATTCGACGAGACAGACTTTACCGCTTGTGTGAAAGTCGTACGTCCTGTTGCTACTATCATTGGGAACGATATTGACCTTACCAAGTATCAGCCGAGCTATGACAGCGAGAACCGGAGAATTCCAACACCTCACTATGATGACGTCAGCCTGATCCCTCCAACTCGTAAGCACACCTTTGCCCATGAAGTTGACCCAGCCGGTTTAATAGATGATGAAGCTGAGTTTGAAGCCTTAAGCGACATTGACTGGGCCTCGTCAACCTTCCAGGACAGGGCAGCAAACGGAGAGGCGGAGAAGGATAGCCCGGAATCTTCAAGCCCACCAAAGGAGTGAACCGCCAGGCGTTTATGACTTTGCAGAAACAATGCTTCATTATTCAGACTCGGGGAGTCTTGTAATAGGGTAGAAAAATCTCTCAATTTTGTCATGCCTTCGCGCATGTTTGTGGCACTTAATACTTTCGTAAGCCGCCATCGCTATATACTTCCAGCTT
Source organism: Aegilops sharonensis (assembly GCA_904067115.1). Taxonomy (NCBI): domain Eukaryota; kingdom Viridiplantae; phylum Streptophyta; class Magnoliopsida; order Poales; family Poaceae; genus Aegilops; species Aegilops sharonensis. The sequence continues at coordinate 761,632,727 of LR880969.1, read as the reverse complement.
ATGTTGATCTTTCCTTGATGTTAAAAACTTGCTCGCCTTATCCTGCATATAAAACAAACAGAATTCCCTTGGCGACTTATCGCATCCGGGGTTACATAAAGTATTGATAACCCGGAGTACGAACCAAAACATCATATAAAGGCCGTTTTATCTATACCTACTAATAAAGCAAGATGCGTTTCTCTCAAATTTTCATCCGTTCACCATGCAAGATTTTTTTTGTACCCGAGGTGGTACTATTTTCTGTGTGTTAGAAAAGATTCGTACTTTATATTGGAAAAAAGCACTCCCGTCACAGCAGCGCAAGCCGGCCCACACGAGGGCAAGGTGCGGGCTACTTGGGTTGTGGCCCATCACATCCTAACTAAGATGCAATGGCAAAAATATATTTGTTGTCATGGGGGATCGAACGCACAACTTCCCACACAAATATAACGTGCGCAACCAACTTACCCAACACCAACTTTGTTCAAAAACGAAGTTCTTCTCCTTATTAGTCCCACCTCGCCGTTTTACATCTAACCCTCCTAATTTATATAGGTCAGGCAGTTTCCTTGTTATCGAGGAGCTGTCCTGGAAATCAATTAGCAAAGGCGGAGAACAAAGTTTCTCTTATCTATAGAGAGGAAGGAATTCATGAGACATGCACGTGAAATAAGGAAGCAAATGAGGGAATTTATGAGACATGGAAGTTGCACATTCTATACATGGTCAAATGAGTAAGGAAAGGAATTGAGTCCATGTGACACGAAAATAAGAAAGGAAATCAGTCTGTTCCTATATCAAAAGGAACCATGGTCATGCAGGAGGATTAAGATGAAAGAAAAAACATGCACGTGGCTGGTGCATATTTGGTGGATCTAAAAAAGGAATTTATAGCCATAATGGGAGCGCCCTTTGGGCATTAACTATGTTAAAAAAAACTGCGAATTATGGTAGCCCTTACTGATTTGCATATATAAGGAGCTTTTTAACCTTCTTTTTATGTGGTGTGCTAAACGGGGAAGGAAATAGAGGCTAATCAGCCTTTCTATATTATATGTGGTGTGAGACATGGCATGACTTCAGGAAGAAATACTCACATTGATTCACAATCAGTTTAGTACGATAATAAAATATGTGGTGGGTTAATGTATTGACGGCCAGGTGACTTAGTATGCTAATAAAGTCCATGACCAATCAAGAAGGAAACATGAAATTGATTTTGATTTGAATTTCAATTGTAATAGATAGAAGAAAGAAAACAAAGGCAGCCACCCTACACACAAACAAGCGGCGGGCACTTCTATCTAAAAGATAAAAATAAACATTAGAGAGGTGCCATATTTTTGTGGCATTAATGCATTAATATTTTTGTGGGAAATTAATACGCAGATATATACGTACATGATAATTAATCTTAAATCCAATCTCCCGGTTTTCAAATGCCACCCATTGGCCAATTCTCACTCAGATCTGTGATGCCCTATGGCAAGACGAAGCGGGGGCAAACAAAAAACTAGGTGGTAAAGATTATAAAGTTCAAACACACACATCCATCTAATCAATAGATACCTCTTGCCAAATGAGCACATAATACATTTATGTCTGGTGTTCTGGTTTTATGGGGCCTTAACACGGTGACTTCTTGACTGTTTATTACAATAAAGTTTGGTACAACCCGATGAATAGATCGGAAGTTTTCTCGAAAAAAAGAGAGTAACCCCTCCTTGATTTTTTCAGATTAACTTCACCAATATATATACATCCATGGGTTACCTTAGGTATCAACAAGACATCTTGAAAATTGATAAGCAGTGAATGACGTGTTGATCTGATTTATCCATTGAAAAATGGAAGAGAGGCAGCCTAAAAATTACACATGAAGACAGTTAGTGCATTGCATCTTTAGTATATAATGTGTTAATTATTTATTTAGTAGCCTCTCTATTGATTATGTCTTATTTTTGCTATGGGTGCCAAGGCTCATTTCATGATTAATAAGCGGCTAATAAACCTTCGGGCCATTGGTTGGTATCGTCCAAATGCCGCCATGCCGTGTTGGTGGGCATTTGGATGGGCGAGGCAATTAGCGTGTTGTTTGCGGAGCAACATGAGGCGTTGTATTTGTACGTACAATTCTCACTAAATTTAAGTATACATTATTATTTTTCCTCCCCTGTTGCAACGCACGGGCATATGTGCTAGTGATTATAATCACAATAGCATACCTGCGATATTTTTGGTATTCTCGCCGGTTTATGTGACCCAAATCATGAGAGTGAGTTTAACTCCTGAAAGTTGGCACATATAATGTTCACCTGGCCCTTAATATCATTTACACTTACAAAGTATAATGAATAATAGATTTAATTTCAAAGGCCTCTAATTCGAATACGATCAGTGAACCGTTCCAAAGGGGTTAAGCTAAGATTCAGATGCAATCATATAGCCCCCAGTGGCTTTGGCGATGTTGATCAAGTGGGTATCGACAGCTATGTTCTCTTTGGTTCGAATACGACCTATGTTTGAACATAAAGCCCCCAAGTGATCATAAGAGTTGTTTAATGACGCTGATTCGAATACGATCCACGTCAGACCCAAAGAGGTTAAGCTATGATTCAAATATGATCAAGAAGCCCCCAAGTGGGTTTGGCAGTATGTCGATCAAGCGGGTATCGATAGCTATGTTCTCTTTGGTTCGAATACGACCTATGTTTGAACAGGAAGGCCCCAAGTGATCATCGCTAGATTCAGATATGATCATAAGCCGGACCAAACGGAAAGCCGGATTCATATATGATCCGCTCCCGGTGGGTTGTTTCCACCACCTGATACAGAAAACATTAAAAACCTTTTGAGGGTGAAAAGGACAGAGGTCCTGCTTTATTGCTTTATATAATATATACATCAAGAAAATATATACATCTTGAGAGCCGGTGGCTCAAGTATAATAAGGCCGAAGATGGGCGATATTCCATGGCCGGCGGGTCTCCTCCTCCGACTTACGTGAGTCTTTGTGCTCTCGAACATCGATAAGGTAGTATGACCCGTTGTTCAGATTCTTGCTGACCACAAAGGGTCCTTCCAAAGGAGGGGATAACTTGTGCATATTAGACTGATCCTGGATGAGCCTGAGCACTAAGTCGCCTTCCTGAAAGGCTCTGCTTCTAACCCGGCGGTTGTGATAGCGGCGCAGGTCTTGCTGGTAAATCGCCGAGCAGGCTATTGCCAAGTCTCGCTCCTCGTCCAAAAAATAAGTGCATCCTGACGAGCTTTTTCGTTATCAGCCTCAACGTAAGCCGCCACGCGGGGTGAGTCGTGCCGGATGTCACTTGGCAGGACTGCCTCCGCTCCGCACACCATGAAGAAAGGTGTGCAACCTGTAGATCTGTTAGGCGTAGTATTGATGCTCCATAACACAGAGGGTAGCTCCTCCACCCAACAAACCGGAGTCCGCTATAAGGGGACCAAGAGCCGGGGTTTGATACCCTTCAGGATCTCCTGATTAGCTCTCTCTGCTTGACCATTGGATTGAGGATGAGTAACAGCCGAAACATCAAGCCGGATATGTTCTCGTTGACAGAACTCTTACATGGCACCTTTGGAGAGATTAGTGCTATTATCAGTTATGATGCTGTGTGGAAAACCAAAATGAAAGATCACCTTTTTCATGAACTGAACCGCCGTGGCTGCATCACACTTACTGACCGGCTCTGCCTCAACCCACTTTTTAAACTTATCCACTGCCACCAGGAGGTGTGTCTTTTTATCCTTAGACCTCTTGAAATGTCCAACCATGTCAAGCCCCCAGATTGCGAACGCCCAAGTAATTGGAATCATCCTCAACTCTTGAGCCGGCACAAGAGCTCGTCGTGAGAATTTTTGACATCCGTCACATTTGCTAACCAGATCCTCCACATCCGCATGAGCCGTCAGCCAATAGAAACCATGACGGAAAGCTTTGGCAACAAGAGATTTTGAGCCGGCATGATGACCACAGTCTCCTTCATGGATCTCACAATGTATCTCTTGACCCTCCGCAGGCGACACACAACATTGAAACGCCCCAGTAACACTGCGGTGATGTAGCTCGCCATGAACAATCGTCATAGATTTGGATCGCCTGATGATTTGTCTCGCCAAAGTCTCATCCTTAGGCAACTCTCCCCGGGTCATATAGGCCAAATATGGCACTGTCCAATCCGGGATGACGTGCAGGGCTGCCACCAGCTGTGCCTCCAGGTCTGGCACTGCTAGTTCTTCCTCTGTACGTATCTTGACAGAAGGATTATGCAAAACATCGAGAAAGGCGTTAGGCGGCACCGGCTTACGCTGAGATCCCAGCCGGCTTAAAGCATCAGCCGCCTCATTCTTCCTTCGATCAATGTGCTCCACTTGATAACCTTTGAAGTGCCCAGCCACAGCATCAACTTCACGACGGTAAGCCGCCATTAAGGGATCCTTAGAATCCCACTTGCCTGATACTTGTTGAGCTACAAGATCTAAGTCACTCAAACACCTTACCCGGCTCAAATTCATCTCTGTGGCCATCCTGAGACCATGGAGTAAGGCCTCATACTCAGCTGCATTGTTAGTACAAGGAAACATAAGCCAGAGCACATAACAAAATTTGTCACCTCGAGGGCAAGTTAAAACGACTCCAGCCCCCGAGCCTTCCAACTGCCTGGACCCATCAAAGTGAATAGTCCAATATGTGTTATCTGGCTTCTCCTCAGGTGCCTGTAACTCTGTCCAATCATTAATAAAGTCCACCAAGGCTTGAGACTTAATAGCAGTACGTGGCATGTACTTCAAATCATGAGGCCCAAGCTCAATGTCCCACTTGGCAACTCGTCCTATGGCTTCCCTGTTCTGGATGATGTCTCCCAAGGGGGCAGAACTTACCACAGTTATAGGATGACCTTGGAAGTATTGCTTCAGCTTCCGGCTTGCCATAAACACTCTGTAAACAAGCTTCTGCCAATGCGGATACCTTTTCTTGGACTCTATGAGCACCTCACAGATGTAATAAACCGGTCGTTGAACTGGATGCTCCTTGCCAGCCTCCTTACGCTCCACCACGATGGCAACACTGACAGCTCGTGAGTTAGCAGCCACATATAACAGCAACGACTCTTTATCAATGGGAGCCGCAAGGACCGGCGGCTCAGACAACTGTCTCTTTAAATCTTCAAAGGCAGTATTAGCAGCATCACTCCAGACAAAAGTGTCTGTTTTCTTCATCATCTGATACAGCGGTAGGGCCTTCTCACCTAACCGACTTATGAACCGGCTTAAAGCTGCAACATGACTCGCCAGTCGCTGAACATCATTGATGCACGCCGGTTTAGCCAAAGAGGTAATTGCCTTGATCTTCTCCGGATTAGCTTCAATGCCTCTATTTGAAACCAGGAAACCCAAGAGCTTGCCTGCAGGTACACCAAATACACACTTTGCCGGGTTAAGCATCATCTTATAAACCCGGAGATTATCAAAGGTCTCTTGCAAATCAGATATCAAGGTTTCCTTCTCTCTGGACTTCACCATGATGTCATCCACATAAGCATGAACATTGCGCCCAATTTTATCGTGGAGACAGTTCTGTACACATCGCTGATAAGTCGCCTGAGCATTCTTGAGCCCAAATGGCATAGATACATAGCAGAAGGCTCCAAACGGAGTGATGAACGTCGTCTTCTCTTGGTCCTTAACTGCCATTTTGATCTGATGATAACCAGAGTAAGCATCCAAAAAGCTGAAACGCTCGCAACCCGCCGTAGCATCAATGATTTGATCAATACGAGGGAGAGCAAAGGGATCAGCCGGACAAGCCTTATTTAAGTCCGTGTAATCCACACACATCTGCCAGGTGCCGTTCTTCTTGAGCACGAGCACCGGGTTAGCCAACCACTCCGGGTGAAAAACTTCCACAGTAAACCCAGCCGCTAAGAGCCGGGCGACTTCCTCTCCAATAGCTTTCCGTATCTCTTCGTTGAACCGTCGGAGAAACTGCCTGACCAGCTTATACTTCGGATCAATATTGAGAGTGTGCTCAGCGAGTTCTCTCGGTACACCTGGCATGTCAGAAGGTTTCCATGCGAAGATGTCCCGGTTCTCAAGGATGAACTCGATGAGCGTGCTTTCCTATTTAGGATCCAAATTGGTACTGATACTGAACTACTTAGATGAATCGCCTGGAGTAAAGTCAACAAGCTTTGTTTCAGCAGCCGACTTAAACTTCATCGCCGGGTCATGATCGGTGGTTGGCTTCTTTAGAGAGGTCATATCCGCGGGGTCAACATTGTCTTGATAAAACTTCAGCTCCTCTGCTACACAAACAGACTCAGCATAAGCCGCGTCGCCTTCCTCACATTCCAGGGCTACCTTTCGACTTCCATGCACGGTGATGGTGCCCTTGTGACCCGGCATCTTAAGCTGCAGATAAACATAACACGGCAGTGCCATGAACTTGGCATAAGCCGGCCGACCAAACAGAGCATGATATGGACTCTTGATTTTGACCACCTCAAAAGTTAATTTCTCAGCTCTAGAATCATACTCATCTCCAAAGGCCATTTCCAGTTCAATCTTGCCAACTGGGTAAGCCAACTTACCAGGCACCACTCCATGAAAGACAGTGTTGGACGTCCTCAAGTCCTTATCAGTCAATCCCATGTGGCGAAAGGTCTCATAATAGAGGATATTGATGCTTCTACCTCCGTCCATGAGTACCTTAGTGAATTTATATCCACCAACCTGAGGTGCTACCACCAAGGCCAACTGACCCGGATTATCAACCCGGAGGGGGTGATCTTCCATGCTCCATACAATGGGTTGTTCTGACAACCTCAAATAACGAGGAACCGCCGGCTCAACAGAATTCATGGCCCTCTTATGAACCTTCTGGTCACGTTTGCACAAATTAATGGTGAACACATGATACTGCCCACCATTCATCTGCTTCGGGTGGCTTTGATAACCTGACTGCTGCTGCTGCTGTCCCCCTTGACCAGACTGCTGTTGATTATTGCCGCCTTGATTTCCTTGAAAGCTGGAACTTGAACCGTCCCCCGGGCCATGAAAGCCGCCGGCTCCTGAGACGCCGCCCGACCCATGATTGCCATCAAACATGTTGGAATTCTTGAAAGCCTTCATGATTGCACAGTCTTTCCATAAGTGAGTGGCGGGTCGTTCCCGGGTGCCGTGTCTCGGGCAAGGCTCATTGAGTAACTGCTCAAGAGATGGGCCAGACCTGCCAGACCGAGGGGGCGGCTTGCCCTTACGTCTCTGATTGTTACCCTGTGCATTGGCGTTGGCTACAAACTCCGGGTTACCCTCAGCCTTACTCTTATTGCCTCCTTGATTTGTTGGGTTATGCTGCTGACCCTTTCCATTGCCGTTCTTCTTTCGCTTCCCTGTCTTTTCCTCATCAGACGCGGGATCCTTGGTACTATCAGAATCAGCGTATTTGACTAAAGCTGCCATCAGCGTACCCATATCATTGCAATCACGCTTAAGGCGCCCCAGTTTCTGTCTCAGCAGCTCAAAGCGGCAGTTCTTCTCCAACATGAGGACTGCAGAGCCGGCATCCATCTTGTCAGACAAATGTATTATCTCCTTGACCCGGCGTACCCAATGAGTCGTGGATTCACCTTCCTCCTGCTTACAATTTGTCAAGTCCACAATCGACATAGATTTCTTGCAAGTGTCTTTGAAGTTCTGGATGAATCGGGCTTTCAATTCTGCCCATGAGCTAATGGAATAGGGTGGCAAGCCCTTTAACCAAGATCAGGCCGTTCCATCTAACATCATGGTGAAGTACTTAGCCATTGCTGCATCACTGACCTCCAACAACTTCATGGCCATCTCATAACTTTCGATCCACGCCCCGGGCTGCAAGTCGGCCGTGTAATTCGGCACCTTTCGTGGTCCCTTGAAGTCCTTGGGTAAACGTACATTGCGTAAAGCCGACACTAAGCAAGGAACACCGCCGGTTCTGGTAGCCACTCCCGCCTCAACGGAAGTCGTGGGATAATCTGGAAGGTCCTGATGAGCCGTTTGTTGAGCCGCTAGCTGAGCCTCCCGCTCGTCCTCCTGACGTATTCGGTCCTGCACCGGGTTATATCCACCGAGCGGGTTACGACGCTGGGCGTTGCTTGACAAAGCTTCTGACTCCATGTGCCTGCTGTAACTCAGACTCCGGTTTTGACGAGCCGGAGCTAACCAAGGCGGAGGAGTTGAATGAATCCTGTCCCGGCTGTAAGAATAAGTCTCTTGCTGAGCTAGGGCTGTCTGGACGAGGTCTCTGATCCTTCGGGTCTCCACCGCCGTCGGATCATCACCGTCCACTGGGAGAGCCGCCAAACGCACCGATGCTGCGATTAAGTTCTCCATGGGGTTGGAAAAATGACCCGATGGTATTGGTACATAGCAGGGCGGGGCCATACTCCCATGAGGAGGTGCCATCTCTCGAGGCTGAGTCGGTCCTCCCGCTCCGGCTGTCATAAACTGATTTGCTTCGGGCGGGTTGCTAGGACCGGCACCGGGTGTAGCGAAAAGGTTCCGAGGGTCGTAAACCGGAGGCAAACGGGATTGAGTTTTCTGGTGCCTCCTTCTCATAACCTCATTAGATGCGTTCAGGCTCATATTAAGCTGGAAAGCCTCTGACTGGAGTTGCTGCGCCCGTGCATCCAACACCGCCCGTTCTGTAGCTAACCTGGTCTCCTCAGCTACCAAGGCCTCCTTGGCCCGAGCTATCTCCTCACGCACCTTCGCCACCTCCGCGTTATGCTCATCTTGATTTGCAGGAATAACCGTGGCGGTTAACAGGGCCGTCAGCTTATCCATGAGATCCATCAGCACTTGAGCCGGCGGGCGCACAGGGCCTCCTGCCCCGGCCGCTCCTGACCCGGACGTTATTGCTGTTGCAGCCGTTGAGTTTTGACCGGGTTGGGTACCAGCCATGAAGACTCCTGCCCAGCTTGGCGGCTCATAGGAGTCAGGAATACTAGAGACGTCGGAACAGCCCCCAAGCATGCCCTCTTGCACTTGATACAGCGAATCTGTTGAACCGGCGGACGAATCACCGTCAGAGAGGACAGCCGTCGCACCACCATCTTCAGATCCTTTAGAAAGTTCCTCTCCGTGGATGCAGCCCACGAAGGCACGCTTCATGACGGGTTGAACTCGGGCGGGCCTCGAGCGCAGAGCCGTCTCGACGAGGTGATGCAGTTGTCCGGCTCAGGGCCCGACTCACCAATCCGGCCGATGAAGACATGGATTCCGCCGAAGGGGACCCGGTACCCGTACTCAATTGAGTCGACGTCGGGGCCCCAGCCTTCATCGTCGATGTAGATCTTGCCGCGACGACTCTTGGTCATCCGGCCCACTGCATATCCCTTGAGCCCTTCGAAGTTGCCTTTCAAGAACTCCAATCCATCGTGCGCTGGCCCCACGGTGGGCGCCAACTGTCGTGGTTTTGTCACGGCAGATGTCCTCTTGCAAGGACTTAGTCGAGGAGCCATCGCAACTAGGAAGCTTAAAGGGGTTAATCGGGACAAAGGACGCGAGAGGTTTATACTAGTTCGGCCCCTTACGGTGAAGGTAAGGCCTACGTCTAGTTGAGTTGGTATTGCTTGATGTTTCGATGACCAGGGAGCGAGATACGCTATGCCCGGCTCTTGATGAGTTGTTTCTTGCCCTAAGTCGCCTGCGGGTCATCCCCTTATATACATGGGTGGACGCCCTGCGGCTTGCAGAGTCCCGGCCGGCTCATAAACAGTGTCCGGCTCGGTGATTAGTTAAATCTACCTTATGGTACAAGTCATGCCATCATGGCGGTTTATCACTATGGGCCTTAAGCCGCCTGTGGGCCTTAGACCCTTTATTGAACTGCCATCTTCGTGCTTGGTCTTTCGGCTTCTTTCTGGTAATCTTCTTTGCGTAACCCGGCCCCTCCTGGGTGGCTTACTCAAATAGTTATATCTCCAACATCAAGTATTTCATTTTTCTTGAGAGGATGATCAGGCAAAGCATTAAGTAACCAGAGAAGCCTCCCCAAGCTTGTGGGAGACTCTCTTCTTCAATTTGCACAAAATAATATATTTCCCTTAAGGCAGCTTGTTTCTTATGAGCGGGGAAATATTTAGCAGAGAAGTAATAAATCATATCCTAGGGACTACGCACACAACTAGGAGCAAGAGAATTAAACCATGTTTTAGCATCACCCTTTAATGAGAATGGAAATAACTTAAGGATATAGTAGTAACGAATTTTTTCCTAATGAGTGAATAGCGTGGCTATATCATTCAATTTAGTAAGATGTGCCACAAACAGTTTCAGATTCATAGCCATAAAAAGGATCAGATTCAACCAAAGTAATTAACTCAGGATCGACAGAGAAATCATAATCCTTATTAGAAATATAGATAGGTGAAGTAGCAAAAGCAGGGTCATATTTCATTCTAGCATTCAAAGACTTTTCTTTCAGCTTAGCTTACAGTTTCTTAAGATCATATCTATCTTTGCAAGCAAAAAGGTCTCTAGCAGTTTCTTCATCCATAACATAACCCTCAAGCACATCAGGCAATTCATATCTAAGGGGAGAATCTTCATCATCACTTTCATCAATATTATCTGTTTCAATAATTTCATTCTCTCTAACCCTAGCAAGTTGTTCATCAAGAAATTCACCTAATGGCACAGTATTATCAAGCATAGAAGTAGTTCCATCATAAGCATCATGCATAGTAGAAGTGGCATCATCAATAACATGCGACATATCAGAATCAATAACAGGTGCAGGTGTCGCAAATTTACTCATAACAGAAGGTGAATCAAGTGCAGAGCTAGATGGCAGTTCCTTACCTCCCCTCGTAGTTGAGGGAAAAATCTTGGTTCTTTCATCTTCCAAGTTCCTCATAGTGATCAACAGATATAAATCCCAAGTGACTCAAAGAATAGAGTATGCTCCCCGGCAACAGCGCCAGGAAATAGTCTTGATAACCCACAAGTATAGGGGATCGCAACAGTTTTCGAGGGTAGAGTATTCAACCCAAATTTATTGATTCGACACAAGGGGAGCCAAAGAATATTCTCAAGTATTAGCAGTTGAGTTGTCAATTCAACCACACCTAAAAGACTTAATATCCACAACAAAGTATTTAGTAGCAAAGTAGTATAGAAGTAACGGTAACGGTGGCAAAAGTAATAGTAGTAGTTTTTGTAGCAATCGTAACAGTGGCAACGGAAAAGTAACTAAGCAAAGATCAATATGTGAAAAGCTCGTAGGCAATGGATCAATGATGGATAATTATGTCGGATGTGATTCCTCATGCAACAGTTATAACATAGGGTGTGTCCAGGGGCTCGGCAGCCGGGTTAGAATGCTGCTTGAGAAGGCCGCTCTGTACTTCTGCTGCTAGGGCAGCAGTGTGCTCCTCTTTACGAAGGGAGCGCTCCATATTTCCATTTATTGTAACTAGCCGTCAACCCGTGCACCTGCACGGGCTAGCGGCTGTGTTACAAATCATTAATAATTTTAGAGTAAATATATAAGAATTTGAATACCACCACTTAGTGCGAGTGTGTGAAGCTATTACGATTTTGAAGACCTAATTTTTGTTACGCAAAGTTTGATTTGTTGTAGGGGTTCACAGAAACCTTCCTACTTGCGTTCGTATTTATATTTTTGAAGGATAGCAACATTGAGTAGAATAAACTTGTGTGTGATTAATATATGTTGGAAAAATTAAAACATGTCACGATAGTGCTGGCATAGTCTATTTTCTAATGTGTCATGGCGATAGCAATATATATACTTTCCTACTAAGGTAATTCCAGAGGTTTATAAATTAGAGCTACAACTCCAACCATAAAATATGATTTTTTTTACTTTTCATAGAATACTACACTAAAAATGAATTACAGTGGAAGGTTTATTTTGCAAAATGCCTTTGTTAAGAGTAAAAGCCACAAATTAGTTGATGCATGGACGTGAATTCAAGTACTAATTAATTTTTAAAAACTTTGCAACCCGAAAAGTAGAAACCAATACTCGATCGCCATAACTTGAAATTACTCAAATATTGTTTGTAAGGCTCAACTTACATAAAAACTATTGGATGAAGCTTGTTAGTATCTTGCAACAATAAGTAAAAACTATACTGGGCCACCCATGTAGTAGATAAATGCAATACAACTTAAAACTACAATTATGTTCAATGTCCCAAGAGTAAATCAATTACAAAGAAGCATACGTTTACCTCAAAGATGCAAATAATTGCAATGTCTAACATTCACTTCACTGTAAGGAAGTAGTCGTATTGGTATGGAGAGGTATCACCTGTAGTGCAAGATCTTTTTAAAGGTGATAATTCAAAATACCGGCAAAAATTAGAACCTTTTAGAAAATCTAGCATGTGGTACACACAAACATCATTTATGAAATTTCATGGTTTATAATCCTGAATTACCAGCATGCCATAATAAAAAATAAATTAAATGGCTGCACAACCTATGGCAAAGGATAAATGGCAGTGTCCTTAGTCGAAGTAATACAATGAAAAATGGTAAGTACTGAAGTTGATCATTAGAATGTTAGTGAGATAAGACCTTCTGTCAATTGGCCGCAAGAATTAAGCCTATTAATTTCCTAAATTGCTACTTCTGTAACTATTTACATTATATAAAATTAACAATTCAAAGGGTGACACGGTGAGGTCAATAAAATTGTGTGGTCAGGGATCATGTATTAATCTTGCTGGAAAGCTATTGATAAACAAAATGTTTATGTTTCAGTTTTGATTGGGACAACAAAACGACAATGTACCGATGATGCTAGTGAGCTATAGGCTTTTACAAATCAACATTAGAATTAACTGGATGAGTATAAATATAACTTATATGATTAAAAAGCTCTTAGGAGCTTAGTTTGAAAGTAATTTTTCCTAATGCAGTATCAATAACCTATGGTCACAACATACTTAGCAGACTCGTCTTTGAAGCCGCAAATAGACAAAAAAGTAAAAGGGCACCAATATTTCTGGTTAGATTCAAATGAAAGAGGCAAGATTGCTTACCTGTGTAAATGGCAAAATATGGGGATCCAAGCTGAGATAGCCATTAGTGATGTACTGGATGAAAGTCGACGCCGTGGAGGCGCACAGTCTGTGTGATGAGAAGATGCCATTCGGATGCACAGGATCGCGAGCCAGCGAGTAGCGTGAGACACTAGGAGAGGCCGGTTTCCTAGAACAACCACAGGAAGCAGTGGCATTGGAGGCTAGGTGGTCAAAATTCAATTATACGAACGCAAAGAGAACACAACTTTTGTCTCCAAGAAGAGCCATGGACGAAAATGAAATGTAAATTGGGGAAATATGTATGTACCTGAAGAACACAACCCACCCAACTGAATGTTCTGCTGATGCAAGGCGCTCTAGGTAGCAACTAACAGACTCACAATTATATCATGGATTTTTATCTCCCCTCACAATAGACAAAACATTAGTATGCTAAGCAGAATAATGAAACAAAATTAAATCTAACTTAATGTGTGGTTTATTTGTACTGATGTGTGCCTATTTGAAGGATATACATTCAGAATTTCTTCAATGCAGGAGTATAGAGAACACGTACATATGGTTTGTTGTGCAAGATTCTACAAACTGACTGCGAACTACATTCTACTACAACAACTATGGATATGCATTCGGATACATTTACACTGATGTAACTGGATTGCTATACAATAATAACACTGAAAGAACTCATGATGATAACTTAGTTTCGATCAAAAGGCCCTCTCAGGCTCGGTTCCATGCTTTTTTCATTGAGGATGTAACACATAGAACATGGTTATATGGATCAACTTACAGCAACACTGCTAGTGCAGTGAAAGGTGCAAAACAAAAACAAAGATCATCTTGTGCAAGAAAACTCAGTAAACCTTTTTCAGAAACTGCAGGGTGACCACAGTTTGAGTCTTTGGCCACTTCACCTGACTGGTGTCCTCTTCTTAATTAGCAAGTGAGTGCTCGACTTCCAACCCCTTCAGCAAGATTTCCAGGGTGCACTCTGATGAGCCATACTATAGCATGAACGACTGAAATTTCACTCTTACCAAACCTAGTCTGCATCTATATTATTGTGGGAGTATATACATATGGGGAAGATCAATCCAGCTGGCATATTTATGCAAAGCTGCTGATGGTAATTCCTCTTGATCGACACTCCCAAGGCGGATGCAAGTCGGGATATGAAGCCGGCATTAGTTATTAAGTAATGATGACCTCGTGATGGATTCTGACGCTGTTGGCGATCCATTGGCGCGGCCTGGCCAGGACTTGCCCTTTTACCCTCTCAAGTTTTAGCTAATTAATCAATCACATATAACTCTCAGTATATATACGTACATGCTTGGATCAATCCTTGCTTGCATGCATTAGCTAAGATAGCCAAATAGGCCTACATGGACATACTCTAGGTCATGGTGTTGTGCTTGTGACAGGAGGAATTCCCCAAGAGAGTTAGCGCCTTGGTGAACTCCTCCTTTCGCCTTCATCTTCTTCATGTACACACACTCGCCCTCCACCTACTCCTTGAGAAGCAGTACGGCCAGGGCCAGCTCCTGCTTCATCTTCTGTAACTCCATAATCACCCCTCGCCTCATCTGCTACATTCTTGCTACACAAAAACACTAATTAAGGCTATATATACATGCTTAATTAATCAGTTAATTGTTGGTTTTGCAAAATCTAACTGTCTCGTATCTTCTTATATATAAATCAGAAACTTAACTAACCTCTGGCATCTCGTATTGCTGGAAGAAGATCTCAACTCCAACCAACATTTGTTCAGAGCTCAAGACCATCATGCATGAATCCCACACATATGAATTACACAATATACGACACCTTCATCAGATCAAGGAAACTGCGACTTCCATGAGACGGATGCTGCAGAAGTAAAGAAGTTGCGGATGAGATCGTTGCAGGACATGTAGTTGGGACCATCTGCTCGTGGAGAGTTCGCCTGTTGGTTACTCTAATATGAAATCAAGGATGGCCATGGATACCTGGGCAAAGAGAAGGACATCCTGCAAATGCAAGTCAAGAAGATCCGATGGAGGTAGCGCACGGAATTAACGGGAGAGAGGAAGGGGAAGAAAGCCTAGAGTGATTTTGTTTTTCTCTAATGTGGCTGGCTGAAATTCTTGCGCGGAGGAGGATCCATGGCGAGCTGAAGGGGTTGATCAATAAGACAGGGGGCGAGGCCTTTTGCCTTTTTCAGATCGATTGTTTTTTTTTACTTTTCACAGATCAGATGGATACACAATTTATTCATACGTGAGGAAGGGCTTGTGCCTAGGCCGGCAGGATTAGGCAAATGTTTTTTTCTCCAAAAGAGTTGCACGTGGGAGTTGGGACAATAACCCAGGACTCCTAAGCTACCTCATCCGATGGCTGTAGATAATTAATCTGGAGATCGAACGGACAAATTGTTTAGTTGTTTAGGATTAACGTGGAGGCTCTAATGGTGCCTCCAATTAGTAAATATAAGATATAAGATATAGATATAAGATATAAGATGGTGCCGCGCGGACCGGGCATCTTGAGTTTGAGATAAGCGTAATGTGGCACCGCGTTGAATTTAGCGAATGCGGTTTGTCCGAGCATGGCGTGATAGCCTCTGCGGAATGGGGCAATATCGAAGATTAGTTCTTCGCTTCGGAAGTTATCCGGTGAACCGAATACTACCTCCAACGTTATTGAGCCCGTACACCGGGCCTCTACGCCTGGTATGACTCCTTTAAAGGTGGTCTTCATGGGCTTGACCCGTGAGGAGTCGATGCTCATTTTACGTGTTCCTGATAGAGCAGGTTGAGGCTGCTACCGCCGTCCATTAGGACTCGTGTCAGGTGAAACCCGTCGATGATTGGGTCCAGGACCAGTGCGGCTGAACCACCGTGGCAGATGCTGGTTGGATGATCTCGGTGATCAAAGGTGATCGTAAATGACGACCATGGATTGAATTTCGGGGCGACTGGCTCTAACGCATAGACTTTCCTAAGTGCGCGCTTGTGTTCCCTTTTGGGGATGTGTGTAGCGTATATCATGTTCACCATTTTGACTTGAGGGGGAAATTTGTTTTGTCCTCCGGTGTTTGGCTGCCGGGGCCCTTCGTCATCGTCCTCGCTTTGTGATTCCACTTCCTTGATTCTACTGTTTTCCTTGCTGGCTTGTTTGAAGACCCGACAGTATCTGTTAGTATGGTTGGCCGGTTTGTCTATGGTGCCATGTATATGGCAAGGACGATCGAGTATGCGGTCCAAGCTGGATGGTCCTCCGCTGCTCCTTTTATAGGGCTTCTTTCGCTGGCCGGACTTGGAGCCACTGAATCCGGCGTGAACTGTAGTGTCATCGGTTTTATCGCCATTGCTTCGGCGTTTGTGTTTGTTGCGCCGGAGCTTGCCGGTGCTGTTGTTGGCCTCGGAGGGCCCTGTTTCGTTGGTTGTGTTTGTACTTAGAGCCAGCCAACTATCCTCTCCCACGCAGAAGTGGGTCATAAGTGCCGTGAGGGCTGCCATGGGCCTCGGCTTTTCTTGGCCGAGGTGGCGGACGAGCTATTCGTCCCGGATACTATGCTTAAAGGCCGCTAGGGCTTCAGCATCCGGACAGTCAACGATCTGATTCTTTTTGGTTAGGAACCTATGTTGGGGAACGTTGCAGAAAATTAAAATTTTTCCTACGGTTTCACCAAGATCCATCTATGAGTTCATCTAAGCAACGAGTCATGGGAGATGCATCTACATACCACTTTATAGATCGCGAGCGGAAGCGTTCAAAAGAACGGGGTTGAGGTAGTTGTACACGTCGTGATCCAATCACCGGAGATCCTAGC
>LR880969.1:761588315-761598664 GCA_904067115.1 Aegilops sharonensis | reverse complement strand
GCTGACGGAACTCATCCCCGACACTTTGCTGGATCGGAGTCCGGGGATCGTCATCGAGCTGAACGTGTGCAGAACTCGGAGGTGCCGTACGTTCGGTGCTTGGATCGGTCGGATCGTGAAGACGTACGACTACATCAACCGCGTTGTTATAACGCTTCCGCTTTCGGTCTACGAGGGTACGTGGACGGACACTCTCCCCTCTCGTTGCTATGCCATCACCATGGTCTTGCGTGATCGTAGGAAATTTTTTGAAATTACTACGTTCCCCAACACCTGCATCGTCACATGAGTCACTGATATGCGACATATATAGTTGAGCAACAGAAAGAGACAGACTTGGCAAAAATAGAAGCAACATATCATAAGCATAAATAACAAAGTTGATCGTACCCAAAATGCCCTAACTAGAGTGATCGTCACCAGTCGAGGAGGACGGTTTAATTACATCACAAATAAATTTTCATCATGCATAACTCAAAGTTTCATCATACAGAAAGTATGGACTAAACGGACACATTATCATATATCGACAATCACTCCAACATGTCGTGCCATCCATCCAAGTCAGGGAGATAGTCCTCTAGCCTAGTGAAAGGCTTCAGGTCGAGACGCTGAGAGGCTACCCGTGTTCGGACGTCTCCCCGTGACATTTGTCCTTCTTCGTAGAACATCCCTGTTTTTCTGATGACCTCCTTCATGATGATTTGGGCAAGTTCGCGCTGGATGTGATAGAACTCAGCTCGAAGTCGATGATCCTCGATATCTCCTACGTTCTTTGCCCATTGCAGAATATGGGCATCACCGGATGTAGGTGACATGCGAAGGTTCTGGTGATCCCTTCTGTACTCCAGCATGTGGTGTAGGACATAGAATCCATCATTAAGAGAATCACTCGGTTGCTGGATGCAGCAGAAGTCGGTCTTATGGCCGAAGGCGGGCCTGTCGTACCTTCTCTTCTTGTCCTTGATCTCTCCACCCCGTGTGTCGTAGTAAAACATAGCACTGTTGAGAACATCCTTGATGTGGGTGTAATCCTTTTTGTTAATGTTCTTCGGTGAGTCCAAGTAAAGAGCGTGGGAGTATCGGGGGTAGAGGATGAGGAGGACGGCACGCCTGCCGCTGCGCAAAATAAGTACACCTCAAATTAATTAGCCTCCACCATGCAAATGAATGATTCAAATCGAAGGAAGGATATCCGCGCGGATGACTTACACGGGATGATAAGGCACGAGAATCGCCTCCTTGTCCTAATTGGCGGGCATGAAATTGACGATGTATTCCCTCGCGTATTCACGGTGCTTTGCGCAGACACCCAAGAAGCCCTCGTGCATGAAGTACGGGTCAGCGACACACATATGAGGTATCTGCTCAACCCCGATGATGTAGTTCATGTGCAAGGCATAAAGGCGGACAAACGTAAAATCCAGCTTCTTCACGTGAAACATGCCGAATATGTAATCGAATCGAAGGAAGAACTTCTCCGCAGGGAATGTGTCGACGTACGACAATTGTTGCGGAACGTTAACCACGTAGAGTGGGTATCCTGGATCTTTCGAGGCGATGAGGCCTTTCTCTATCCGCAGCACATCGTCATGAAGTCTACTTAGATCGCCGAATCTGGCCCCTAGCGTTGTTGCAGGTAGTATTGGTTGACCGGGGATATGCCATTTATCAGCACCGGGGATATCTATACGGTCTTGAACCCGAGCCTGCTGAGGCGGCTGGATCATAGAATCAGTTTTTTTGCCTTTCCTTGATCTCTTCCTAGACTTCTTTACTACCGAAAGGTCGTCCATAATACGTTAGCCTCCGGAGACAGCAATTCAGGCACCGACTCATGACGCTCAAACCCTAAGTAGGCGCCAGTATAGACATACTGTTGAGTGCCATCTTCATCCTCATCCTCATCTATGGCGACGTCACCAGCGACTAATGGAGCTCCTCACCCCCTCCGCTATCACCCAGCACGACAGCCGACGCTAATTGGGTAGGTGAGGTGTTGATGTTCATACCTAACTGCGTGCTCGAGGGTGTGCTCTCGGCCGCCTCCAGACGAAGCAGACTCTTTGGCCACAACAGGACCCACCCATTGCAACAATCACCAAGCCGCCGCGGGGTCTCGTCGTCATCCCCCACTAGTACCAGAGGAGGAAAATTCTCGTGGCCCGGTTTTACACTGGCCACGGAAACCTTAAAGACGTTCGGGGGGATCGGCCGGCTGTGCAACAATGGTTCCTTCGGCTTCCTTATCGTCGCCTTCCTCATGTCCACCTTCTGGTCGCTGATGGTGTACAATATGGTGCATGGGGTTTCGTCGTCCTACAAAGAAAAGTCTACGACGTGAGACATCCGAAAGGCAACGAAAACGGGAGATTGTACATCTATTGAAGGGGGCCGGTGTGACAGATACCGTGAGGGTGTCGAGCTCAGCCAAAGACGAAACACCGCCGAGCAAGTTCGGTGCCGGAGCCGGTGCCGGAGTAGGTGCGGGAGCAACACTAGTCGAGCTGCTCCCCAAGAAGTCAGCAAGGGGAAAGTCCGCTGCAGTTTTTTTTGGATTTTATCTGGTCCAATTGAAAACGACCGGAACCAAGGAAGTAGACATATCTACAACCACCTATTTTGCGGCAGCTAACGCTGTTGTGACTGTCTGAGATGATTTCTTCTCAACCACAATCTCAACCTTCTTGTCGATGTTTTCTTCAGTTAACCTCCATCTTTCCTTTCTCTCCTCCATGGTCTCACGGTAGTACTTCTTCCACGTGGCGCCGTCTCCGACACCGTGCACGCGTCCATACGACGGTCGAGTCTCCACCGGGAGTCGTTTCAATATGTTCAACGCCCAGTTGAATGGAGTGTCCCACTTGGGCCTCGCCAACGCCTCAGACGACGAGTCGCTTTCGGCTGCAATCCTGTGCTGCTCTCTCTGCAAAAGGCACAAGGATCGTTTACAAATATGACTAACATGTAGTCGAATTGATCAGAAACTAAAATTACCAGTAGTCTCATGAACTCCTTCGTGACCGCGTTCATCTCGAAAACCTTCTTCACTGGGTCCCAACGGTGCCGGGCCCTGAGGACGTCACGCTCCTGCGGGATGGTGAAGTCCGCCAAGGGGTCTGGGATGCCCAGACTCACGGCTTCCGCGTCCTCCTTGGCCCATATGGACCTCTTCCCACCATAACCACGGCTTCCGAGGTGGTGGCACCCAATGTTTCTCTGTTGAAGCCCCTTCATTACTTCGACTTTTTTTGGCATCTTCGGTCTCGCAAGCCGCCTTGAATATTTCAAAGTGCTCTGCCGTGATTGTCGGATTATCCTTTACTATCTCGGAGTAGGGTTCCTTTTTGTCGATCCTTGCTTTGACCCTTGTTTTCCAGGCGGCCAACGCTTCGCTAAACTTGGACATGGCATGTTTGTTTATCTTCTTCATTGTCGGGTCCTTATCTGGATCTTTATAATCCTTTTCATTCCGGCCCGAGAACAAGAATATCTGGTGCAGCTTATTTAGGAGGGAGGGCCTCATATTATGTATCTTCTGTAGTTTCTCATCTTGATGGGGGCGGTTGTCCGTAAGATGCAGCCTATTTGATTGTCGTAGCACATGCACGCTTCATCGGGCGTGGTTGGCTCAAAATTGTCGTCGTCCACCTCCGTGACCACCAGTCTAGTAGTCCTGAGCTTGTTAGGAAGTCGTTGCCTCTTTGCTTTCGGTTCTACACCGGCTGCGCTCCCCGAGGCAGCGCCGGTCTCGATGCCGGTCTGAGTCTTAGCGTCGGTATCAGTCTCAACACCGGTCTCAGTCTCAGCACCGGTCTGCGTGTCGGTCTCAGTCCCCGATGCGACTGCTAGGCCCAGCAACAACATCGGTTGATCGTCGGCAAGGCTCAAAAATTCGTCTGCCGCCAGGTAGACGTCGCAACAATAACCAGAACATTGTCCTTCATCGTTGCTAGCCATGTATCCTACGACTAAATATAGTCAATTAATTCTAGACCTAATAAAATGAATAATGACATAAAAAGGCCTATGTTTTGCAGGAACGTTGACTCCTTCCCGGTGCGGCAAATCCCGGGCACTCGATATGTCCTAGTTTGTAGCACAAGTCATGCCGAAATCCACGGAAAATTTCGGCATGACCTTTGCTAAAAAGTGGAAAAATCGAGAACCTGAAATTTGTCGGAACGGAAATGAATCAACATTCCGGTAAAACATAGGCCACTCAGTTTCATTCCCTGGAAACAACAAAAGGCCACTTGGGCACAATCGAACCACTTCAATGAAAAGATATAACATGACCACTTCAATGAAAAGATATAATCAACAATAAAAGTCTAGGAAGGGATCATCTTTAAAATAAAACTTGCCTAAATTCTTTTCCTAGAAATATAGTGGTCAAAAATAATTTTTTTCTCTAACCTAGCGAACCTAGTTAACCTAGCTTGTTAACCTAACGAACCAAATTAACCTAGCTAGTTAGTTAACCTAGCTTGTTAACCTAGTTTACCTAGATAATTAACCTAATTAAACTAGTTACCTAGCTAGTTCTCTGTCAAAGCCCTAAATCAATTTTTTTTTCTTAACCTAGATAATTAACCTAATCAAACTAGTTAACCTAACTAGTTCTCTGTGAAAGCACTAACTACATTTTTGCACTAACCTAGAAAATTAACCTAATTAAACTAGTTAACCTAGCTAGTTAGTATGTCCAATGTTTGTGCTATGCATTAGAGAGAGAGAGAGAGAGAGAGAGAGAGAGAGAGAGAGGACGGGTGCTTACAGACGATGGCTCCGGTGGTGGCGAGGGAGGCAGGGGCGTCTCCGGTGACGGTGATACGTCTCCGTCGTATCTACTTTTCCAAACACGTTT
The DNA here is from genome assembly GCA_904067115.1 of Aegilops sharonensis. Lineage (NCBI taxonomy): Eukaryota > Viridiplantae > Streptophyta > Magnoliopsida > Poales > Poaceae > Aegilops > Aegilops sharonensis. Next base: position 761,593,794 of record LR880969.1, on the reverse strand, counting down.
GCCCTTGTTTTGGAATCTAACTTGCATGATTTGAATGGAACTAACCTAGACTGACGCTGTTTTCAGCAGACTTTCCATGGTGTTATTTATGTGCAGAAACAAAAGTTCTCGGAATGACCTGAAACTCCACGGAACATTTTTTTGGAAAATATTAAAAATACTGGAAAAAGAATCCACGTCAGGGGGCCCACACCCTGTCCACGAGGGTGGGGGCGCGCCTGCCCCCCTGGGCGCGCCCCCTGCCTTGTGGGCCCCCTAACGCACCACCGACCTCAACTCCAACTCCATATATTCACTTTCTGGGAGAAAAAACCAGAGAGAAGGATTCATCGCATTTTACGATACGGAGCCGCCGCCAAGCCCTAAAACCTCTCGGGAGGGCTGATCTGGAGTCTATTCGAGGCTCCGGAGAGGGGAATCCGTCGCCATCGTCATCATCAACCATCCTCCATCACCAATTTCATGATGCTCACCGTCGTGCGTGAGTAATTCCATCGTAGGCTTGCTGGACGGTGATGGGTTGGATGAGATCTATCATGTAATCGAGTTAGTTTTGTTAGGGTTTGATCCCTAGTATCCACTATGTTCTGAGATTGATGTTGCTATGACTTTGCTATGCTTAATGCTTGTCATTAGGGCCCGAGTTCCATGATTTCAGATCTGAACCTATTATGTTTTCATGAATATACACTACCAAAAAAAGACACATCCGTGACATTTTGGGCCGAACGAAAAAAAATTATGTCATACATATGACACTACTATGACGATAATTGTGACAAAACCCGGTATCATCATGACAGAAAATGGGCTTTTCGTCCTGGGCAGGCCGGAGACGCAGCTGCATGACATTCTTTGGGCCGTCCATGACGGAAAAAACCGTGGTAGAAGCGAGGGCGAGGAAAATTTTGGGGAGTTGCCGGTGACGGTAGGAGGTCGGGGGCCGAGCGATGCGCGTTTCTCTCGTACGTACGCACGTGTGTGCGAGGCGTTGGCTCTAACTGAACCCGAGCGAGGCGTTGGGCTCTAACTGAACCCGAGCGATTGCACTGCCGGCTACGCGTTACTGAACCCGAGCGATCGATCGATGGCTGTTAACTGAACAAGATGGAGCGATTCCTTCGCTGCTGCTGCTGCTGCTAATTGAAGCCGATCGATTGGATGAACAGTGAGTGTTGCGGGGGGGTTTGGATGAACAGTGAGCGGTGGCGTTGCCTCTGGATGAACAGGAACCCGTGGTGTGGAGGGCTGGATGAACAGTAGACGGTGGAGGGGTGGCCGTGGAGGGGTGGTTGAACAGGACCCCGTGGTGTGGAGGGCTGGATGAACAGTAGACGGTGGAGGGGCGCCTGTGGAGGGGTGGTTGAACAGGAGCCGGTGGGGTAGCGCGCGGTGGAGGCTGGATGAACAGGAGCCCGTGGAGGCTGGAGGAGGTCGACGGTAGCCCGTGGAGGCTGGAGGAGGTCGACGGTGGAGATGAACAGTATCCCGTGGAGTCCCGTTTTGCGGTACGCCACACCCCTCCCGATGAACAGGACCCCCGTTTCGATCGTAGTGCTCCAACACAGGTCCGTTTCGTCCATTTTGTGGTACGCCACACCCCTCCCGATCAACAGGACCCCCGTTTCGACCGTAGGAGGTCCGTTTCCTCCATTTTGCGGTACGCCACACCCCTCTCGATCAACAGGACCCCGTTTCGAACGTGGCCGGTCGAACACAAGGCCGTTTCCTCCGTTGTGCGGTACGCCAGGCCTCGTTTCCATTGCATGTTCCGTCCAAGCCCTCCCGATGAACACGACCACGCATTCCGTTCCGACCCAGCCAGTTGGCTCCCACGTGTTACGTTGCCTCCCGATGAACACGACGCATTCCGTTGCCTCCCCATGAACACGACGCATTCCGTTGCCTCCCCATGAACACGACGACGACGCTGTTTCTCCGTTCCGACCCAGCCATGTACGTATGCGCGAGTAGGCGTTCGAGACCCTGCCCGTATGTATGTACGTGGCCGTATTTTCTTTCTTGCACCCTCGCCGCTGTATGTACGTGTACATGCTACGTGCGCGCCTCTACTACGACACATGCGCGCCTCTACATCCAGCAGTATATATATACGTACACGTTCGAGACCAGAATGACAACACTACGTACGCTTCGACCAGGTGGGTCCCGACTGTCAGGCACTTCCTTGCCTGTGAAGATGTAGCTGGTGGGTCCCAGAAGTCAGGGGGCGAATCGTTTTGTTTTTATTTTTGCCCGGACGCACTTCCTTGCTTGCGAAGATGTAGCTGGTGGGTCCCAGCAGTCAGGGGGTGAATCATTTTATTTTTGCCCAGACGCACTTCCTTGCATGCAAAGGTGTAGCTGGTGGGTCCCAGCAGTCAGGGGGAAACGTTTTTTTTTGCGAAATACGGTGGCCCGTCCGGTGGGTCCCCGCAGTCAGGTGGAGGAATAATTATTTTCCGCGTAATAAGGAGGCACTTCCTTGCTGCGGCCGTGGACCCAGCTGTCAGCCTCTCCACATACAGTCCACGTCCGATGGAAGTCGTTCCTTCACCACGTTGACCACGCCGCGCCGAGAGTACCAGGGCGGTGGACGACGGCGAGGCTTAGGAAGGGGACAACGGGGAGCCGAGGAAGACGCTGCAGTGGAAGCCCGCGCCGAGAGGAGTACGAGGGTTCACTGGTTCGGCTGCGGTGTGAGGCCGTCGTCGCCGCAGGGCCTGGCCAGCGGTGGGAATAGTAGGGGGCGGTAAGGCCTCCGCGGCAGCACATCCGGCCATGGGAGGCAGGAGCATGCGACACGACCGGCGCTGCTTTGGGCGGCTGGAGCAAGAAGACAAGAGGTTGAAGAAGCACTACGGCTGTTGGATGGACATCGTACGGTCACTGGAGTTAGAATCGTTCATATATTGACTAAAGTTGACAAAGGCCTCCGTCCCAGTCAACTTAGTAGGCCCACAAGTCAGCCTCCCACCAAGGTTGGTCCCAACTAGCAGGGGGTATTCATTTTTTGTGCGTACTAAGGAGGCACTTCCGGTGGGTCTGAGCTGACAGCGGGGGGAACGTTTTTTTTTCGTGAAATACGGTGGCCCGACCTGTGGGTCCCAGCAGTCAGGGGGAAACGTTTTTTTCGTGAAATACTGGTGGCCCGTCCAGTGAGTCCCAGCTGTCAGGTGGAGGAATAATTATTTTCCGCGTAATAAGGAGGCACTTCCTTGCGGCTACCATGGACCCAGCTGTCAGCCTCTCCACGTACAGTACTCTTCCGATGGAAGTCGGTCGTTGACCACAATGACCACGCCGCGCCGAGAGCACCACGGCGGTGGACGACGGCGAGGCCTAGTAAGGGGACGACGCGGAGCCGGGGAAGACGCGGCAGTGGAAGCCCGCGCGGAGAGGACTACAAGGGTTCACCGGTTCGGCTGCGGTGTGAGGCTGCCGTCGCCGCAGAATAACACGGGGTGTGGGTGAGTAGAGGGATGCCCTGGCCAGCGGCGGGAGTAGTAGGGGGCGCTGAGGCCTCTGCCGCATCGCAGCCGGCCACGGGAGGCAGGAGCACGAGGCACGACCGGCGCTGGTTTGGGCGGCTGGAGCAAGAAGACCAGAGGTTGAAGAAGCACTACGACCGTTGGATGGACATCATACGGTCACTGGAGCTAGAATCGTGCATATTGACTAAGTTGACAAAGCCCTCCGTCCCCGTCAACTTAGTAGGCCCACAAGTCATCCTGCCACTATACTGGGTCCCAGCTAACAGGCGGAGTATTCATTTTTTGTGCGTAATAAGGAGGTACTTCCTTGCGTGCGAAGATATAGCAGGTGGGTCCGAGCTGTCAGCGGCGATAACGTTTTTTTCGCGAAATACAGAGGCCCTTTCGGTGGGTCCCTGATGTCAGGTGGAGGAATCATTATTTTGCGCGTAATAAGGAGGCATTTCCTTGCGTGTGGCCGTGGACCCAGTTGTCGGCCTCTCCATGTACAGTCCACTTCAGATGCATGTCGGTCATTGACCACGTTGACCAGGCTGCGTCGAGAGCACCAGGGCGGTGGACGACGGCGAGGCCTAGGAAGGAAACAACACGGAGGCAGGGAAGACTCAGCAGTTGTTTCCCACGCGGAGGGGAGTACGATTGAACGAGGGTTTACTGGTTCGTCTGCCGTCGCCGGAGAATAACAGCAGGTGTGGGTGAGTAGAGGGATGGCTAGGCCAGCGATGGGAGTACGGTGGGGCGGTGAGGCCTGCACGGCAGTACAGCCGGCCGCGGGGAGGATGGAGCAGGCAGTCCCGCCGGCGCTTGTTTGAGCGGCTGGAGCAGGAAGAGCAGAGATTGAAGAAGCACGACGGCCATTGGATGGCCATCCAACAGTCACTGCTTGTGCGTCAACCTTTTTTTTAGGAAAGCCTCAAATCTGTGGAAAACAACATACAGCCCATCTGCCATTATTTCTAATAATTTACAGCCCATTTGCTAATTCCTAAGGTTTTTTTTGGAGCCCATATCCTTTTTGTTAGCATTACAGCCCATACTGTGGCCACGGTTAAAAAATTATACGAAATTTTGCATATTTCGGTGCGGTCCGAACTGTTTTTAATCCCGAAATTTCGACTCACATTCAAACTGATTTCAAAAATAAATGTATATCAATATAAAATCCAACAAATTCTCCACGCATAAAAATTAATGTAATTTAAAATCTCGAAATGAAAAAAAAAAGATATTTGAAACTAATTGCCGGTTTGATGTGTTTTAAAAATGTACAGCCCATTTCTCATTACTGATGGGCCATTTTCTCGGCCAGCTGAATGAAAGCTCTCCTCATCTTGAAAGATTTGCAGCCCAACAGGCCTGACAAAGCGACTTACTTGGCAAATAACAAAAAAAACTTGGCAAATAACAAAAAAACTGGGCTGTGGCCGTGGACCCAGCTGTCAGCCTCTCCACGTACAGTACTCTTCCGATGGAAGTCGTTCCTTGACCACGTTGACCACGCTGCGCGGAGAGCACCACGGCGGTGGATGACGGCGAGGCCTAGGAAGGGGACGACGCGGAGCCGGGGAAGAGGCGGCAGTGGAAGCCCGCGTGGAGAGGAGTACGAGGGTTCACTGGTTCGGCTGCGGTGTGAGGCTGCCGTCGCCGCAGGGCCTGGCCAGCGGTGGGAATAGTAGGGGCGGTGAGGCCTCCGCGGCAGCACAGTAGGCCACGGGAGGCAGGAGCATGAGGCACGACCGGCGCTGGTTTGGGCGGCTGGAGAAAGAAGACCAGAGGTTGAAGAAGCACTACGGCCGTTGGATGGACATCGTACGGTCACTGGAGCTAGAATCGTTCATATTGACTAAGTTGACAAAGCCCTTCGTCCCCGTCAACTTAGTAGGCCCACATGTCAGCCTGCCACCAAGGTGGGTCGCAGCTAGCAGGGGGAGTATTCATTTTTTTGTGCGTAATAAGGAGGCACTTCCGGTGGGTCCGAGCTGACA
>LR880969.1:761572331-761587720 GCA_904067115.1 Aegilops sharonensis | reverse complement strand
TAATAAGGAGGCACTTACTTGCTGCGGCCGTGGACCCAGCTGAGACTCTCCACGTACAGTATACTTTCGATGGAAGTCGTTCCTTGACCACGTTGACCACGCCGCGTTCCGTTGCATGCATGCGTCCATGGGCGTGGTGCGTCCCCACTGTCAGCCTCTCACGTACTGTCATCTTCCGATGACTCCCAGTTGTTGACCACATTGACCACACCGTGTTGAGCGCACCCAGACTGGAACGACCCGGAGATGGGGAAGACGGGGCAGTGGATTCGCAGATGGAGAGGAGTGGGAAACTTTACTGGTTCGGGTGCGCGGCAGCACAGCCGCGGTGCACGGGAGACAGGAGCAAGAACAGAGGTTGAAGAAGGAGCACGACAGTTGGATTAACATCCAACGGTCTAGCTGCTAGAATCATTTGTTGATTAAGTTGACAAAGCCGTGCGTACACGTCCGCTTAGCAGGCCCACAAGTCAATCACCAAATCTGACGAGTCCCAGCTGTCAAGGGATGAATAATTTTTTTCGCAAAACAAGGAGGCACTTCCTTCCGTGCGAAGATACAGCCGGTGGGTCCCAGCTGTCAGGTGGAGGAAACATTTTTTTCAGCTTAATAAGGAGGAACTTTCCTTGCGTGCAACCATGGACCTCGTGGGTCCCAGCCGTCAGGCTCTTCACGTACAGTCCTCTTCCGATGACTCTCATTTGTTGACCACGCCGCACCGAACATAGCGAGGCGCTAGACGACGGCGAGGCCCCGGACGGAAACGACTCGGAGATGGGAAAACACGGCAGTGGAGTCACAGATTGAGAGGAGGAGAAGGGTTATAACTGGTTCTGTTGCGCCGTGGGGCTGTAGTCTGTGGAGAATAACAGGAGGTGTCGAGGGGTGGAGGGATAGCCTGGCCGGTGGTGGGGTAGCGCTTCACAGCGATGCGTGCTAAGCAGAGCCGCTAGCCGCCGGAGGCCGGACCAGGTGGTCCTGGCGACGCTGGAGGAAGAAGACGAGAGATTGAAGGTGCATGCCAGCCGTTGAATATAAATCCAATGGTTGTGGATGACACAATCATTTGTTGACCAAGTTGACAACGCCCTGCGTAGGCTTCGACCTATTGGCCCACATGTCAGCCTGCAAAAATGTGGCATATATTTAACCCATGCTTTCTAGAATGTACAGTCCATTTGCTGGGCTGGGTGAACAAATAATTTCGCGTCAATCAGGCCCATTTATATTTTCTAAGAAATCCCAGCCCATTTGCACTTCCTTGAAATACATGTATTAGGTGGGCTATTTATGTATATAATGTTATGTTAGAAGGAGCAATTAAGAAATTAGCGAGTTATTGCTCAAAATAAAAACGAGCGCGTTATTATTAAATTGGTCCTTAAAATCTTCGCAAGCTTTTGTACGCAATCACCAGGATTTTCCTTGCCTGTGAGTCAAAAACAACCAGGATTTTTTGTTAAACATTTACTTTTATAAGTTAATGACACGTGGGATGTTTTTATAATGTATATATAAGTCTCTATAAAATATACGATAATAGTAATAATATAAATATATATAATGTGGTTAGAAGGGAAAACATAAATTGGACACAGCATTACTTTTATAAGAGACCTGTGTTTTATACCCGACAGTAGGCATACTAACAAGTTCACACACAAATACAATAGAAAAGGTAAACATTCATATCAAACTCAGGTTCACAGGACACGTTCATATTCATAGCCAACATTCACTATCAACAACTCAAAAGATTCATATATACACAAGCTCAACATATCTATGCATCCAAATGATTGATAGATCACACGACAATATTCATACATAATTCCCAAAAAGATTCAGATATACACATGTTCAGTATGTTTATGCATCCAAATGATTGAGATCACAGCCAATATGATCCATGGACGAACTTTAATTACCTAGGGTACAGACTGGTAAATGGTGTTCAATCGGAGGTACTTCTTGCTAAAATTAGTTCTTGTACGAGTAAACTTTTGAGTACATAAGAGGCAGCACAGACAGTCTGAACTTTGCTTGTAGGTTTATCCTCAAATAGTGGCCTCGTGCCGAGGGAGGTTTGAGCAACTTGGCCACTATTTTCATCCAACTAGTTTACTAGCTCTTCTTGGTCTTGTATCTCGCCAAAATTCTACATTGCAGACGAGAAAGGAGGCAGTTGAGAAAATGAACCACCCAAATTTTTTGTGCAGTTCAACTGAAATGGAGCATCCTTGGCGTGCAGACTGATTAAGTGCCAGATGAATATACGCGTCAACCAACTTGTCTAGAATCTTTAGACTCCATGCCATATAGTTCGCTACCATATGTGCCGATAACCAACCAGCACAAGTTGGGACCAAAGACTGGACTGCGTTTTTCTGGGCTATGCACCAAGCAATATTTTTGGCGTTCACTCTCCTAATACTTGGAGTTTGACAATTGGTTGACGACGGTTGATACTCGAATGAATATAGGCACTTCTTGTCAACATCGATGCTTGTCTGGGTGAACTTTAGAGTACATAGCAGCAGCATAAGTACCTGCCCATCTGATCATTTTGTGCAGTTCTACTGAAATCACCCGATGTAATGATTTGCCTGTGAGTTCAGGCTCCAACTTACTCCTTTATGAAATCGGCAAACAGTAGCACAATACCAAATTACCAATACATATGACAGGCACAATAATCAGGATAAAGACCAGTACCAACCTGTGTGAGGTAGCATATCAATTACTATTTCCTTTGACTGGAAGCCGAGATAAGCCAAGCGACTGACAGCAAAGGAAGAAAGCAAGCGGAGATTAGCGACTGACAGGAAAGGACGGAAGCCGTCGAGGCAATGAAGCACCCAAAGTTTTTGTGCAGTTCCACCAAAATCGAGCATCCCTGTTGGCACATATATTGAGTGAGATTACTGTAATAGTGGGACTAGTTGATGAAACATACACTAACAAATAGAAGCACCCTCATTATCTTAATGGGTAAAGTTAGCAACATACTAGTCTTTCTTAAAGAGAGGTATTAGTTTATTTAATCGGTGCCAATTAGCTCAACTCAACACTCAAAGCATTGCCATTTATCATAGGTTGCAAAACTTAAAAGTGCAAAGATAAAGGAGTTTCTCATGACAGTAGCACGATACAAATAGAGATGACAGCAAACTAATATGGATGAAGGCCTTAGGCCCGTACCAACCTGAGAAAAAAAGCTTATTCATGTAGTCCAATAAGAGATTCTAAAGCACTCACTGGAATCACACAATAGTATATATTTTTGTGCACTTCAAATGTATGGTTGAAATCAATCTTGTTTACCAGTGCTGAGATTATATCGAAAGATTATCAAGAACTTCCGGCAGAGTTAAAGCACTAGCTGGGATACAGTTCATTGTATTGTCTTGTGTAGTTCCACTAAAATGTATGATTGGCACAACATGATCCCTGTTTGCACAAGTAGGAACAAGTTGAAACCTTCATTAGCTTAGTGAGAAAGGATAGGAAGACATTAGCATATTACTCAAACAGTAGCATCAAATTCATGATGGACAATACGCAAAACATTGCCTCATTGAACCAATGGCAATAAATTGACATGCAAAACAATAGCACTATTATGTCATGACACTAATAATATTCCCTCCCTGCTCCACCACATGATTCACCTTCATAGACAAACATTCACACGTACATAATTCAGCATTGGGTCCTACTAAAGATTTGTTTAACTCCAATAGGAAAATTAGGCAGTAATAAATTAGTGGTACTTAAGTACTCCTAATTAATTAAGTGAGACAGCAGAAGTGGAAGGGCTCCCTGGAGGATCGTCTCACATGTAAGGTAGTCATTGCCGGAGCCCTTGAATAGCCTCGACTGAGGCCTCTGGCTTCAGCAAGATCGCCCTGGCACTGTTTATTCTTCTTCTTCTTCCTCTTCATGCTCTGTTTCTCTTTCTCCTCACCAGTTGGTGAAACCAAGTACATGATTGGCCTTCTAATTTAGAATTGGTTTTGTCAGTGAGGGAGTACAAGTGTACTAGTAAAAAACAGCATTATTTTCTCATGGCAGTCGGAAAATAAAGATGAACACATGCATTAAATATCATTCTTACCTAAAGGAAGGTTATGGCGCCAATATGGATGATGAGGATTGGAACGGAGATCTCCCTTTGTGCAGTTCCACCAAAATGAACCAACAGTTCCATTCTGACATTCCAGTTAAACAGCACAAAAGTCACTTCTTTTAAGAAGAGTTTTGTGCAGTGCACCAAAAGGTCACAACAGCAACCAGGTGAATTGGATATCCCTGTTTGCACAAAAAGGCACAGAGGAAACAGTCAGAGTCTCGAAAAATTACAGGCAAAAACATTTGGCTAAACTTGTCAGAGTCTCAAACAATTACAGGCAAAAACAGTGGCATGGCTTCATTTTTACCAGGGACATTATATTAAGAACAGCTAAGGCTGCGTTCGGTTCACAGGTTTGGTGCAGGATTTTTGTCGGAACACAATTCCTACGGTATTCTTTCCCTTCCAACCGTTCGGAACACGGTAAAGGTGATTAGTGTTTCATAGGAAAGCTGGTCTGGTAGTACTGATTCCATCGGATTAGAAACATCCACGCGTTGCTCCACCTGCTGGAGGCACTCGCTGCCATGCGTTAGACAGGTTGTTGTTGGCAGGCGCTCGCTGCCATGCGTTAGACAGGTTGTTGTGCTGTGTTTGCCCGAATAAAAAAAACAACATATGTGTGGTACGTGAGGTGAGGACAAGAGTAGTCACTGTGCAGCTGAATAAACAAATAGCATCTCATACTGCCAAGCATGCTACTCTAAAAAACAAATATGTACATTTCGTAGTCCATCCGAACACATTCTCTTGATAGTTTCCTCCGGTTCGTTGTTCCATAGTTTTATACCTACATTCCTTTCCTATTCCGGTCCTCTTTTCTGCCCCTTTATTCCGACCGGAGCCTAAATATTTGGTATAAGGGCATGGGACAGTGGGTGCACCAGCAGTACAGCACCATGTACGTAAACAGGGGCATAAAGTGGTGATTCATAGTGTGTTGCCCCGAGAAACAAACATCCAAGAAACATATCTGGGTTGGTCCCATTTTTGTTCACTCTAGCCACCTACTCCTATGTGTGGATAGCAAATCTAGTCCTGGTCATACCACTGTGTACAGCGTTATCCCTATATTTCCCTTTTCGACCAAGAGACCGGTTGGATGACCAGTCTGTACTACTTTCATCCCCTTTCCTTCCTGTTTGTACCAAGTCCGATGTACATACTAAATTCCCCCACCCCCACTTTATTTCAATGACAAGTATTTTCGGACGGAGGGAGTACAAGATTCGACTCCATGAAGTAGCTTTACCTCTAACAACAGAAGAAAAAAATAGGTGATGTTGGACCATCCAATCGAGAGGGGCTGAGAGGTAGAAAATGATGCACATGCAGTGACGTAGCGAGCTAGGGAAGTAAAGCTAAGGCGGTTTCGAACGAAGATATACCTGAAGGTCGTCGGGATGTGGATAGGTGGGCGGCGGGAGGCCGGATCCACCCACAGGAAACGACCAAGGGATCGGAGGAGCTCCCGCACCGGTGCTCGGCCAGAGATAACGGCGCGGCCGGAAGTGCATCTCCTCCCCTTCACCGGCAGAGGGGGATTGATAACCCACAAGTATAGGGGATCGCAATAGTTTTCGATAAGTAAGAGTGTCGAACCCAACGAGGAGCTAAAGGTAGAACAAATATTCCCTCAAGTTCTATCGACCACCGATACAACTCTACGCACGCTTAACGTTCGCTTTACCGGAAACAAGTATGAAACTAGAAGTACTTTGTAGGTGTTTTCGGGTAAGCTTGCAAGAAAGTAAAGAGCACGAAAATAAAACTAGGGGCTGCTAAGGTAAAGACACAACTAAATTAAATATAGTGAGTGTGGAAAAGTGATGGTAGGTGTGGCGAAATTGTCCCTAAGCAATTGACTACCTTACTAGACCGATAGCAAGTATCATGTGGGAGAGGCCACTGTCGTGGTTCTAAGTCTGACAGTAGAATAGGGGGTAGGTATGGAGAGGCAAGATCCTAGCTATGGAGTAGTTGTATACGCAAGGGATTTACGAGTTCATGCCCTTCTCGGAGGAAGTAATAGCCCTACGTCTCGGAGCCCGGAGGCGGTCGACTGGATTATATGCGTATGTGTTACAGGGGTGCGAACCCTTCTACCTGTGGAGGGGGGTGGCTTATATAGAGTGCGCCAGGACCCCAGCCAGCCCATGTAGTAGAGGGTTTAAGGTGCGTTAAAGCTAGGCGTTACTGGTAACGCCTTACATAAAGTGTCATTAAGGTCATAAAGACTATTTAACTACAGACCGTTTGGACACCGAGTGGCTCTTGGACTCTTGATGGTCGAGTGGGTCTTCATAGTCGAGTGTCTTTGAATCTGTCGAGTGGAAGCCTACCAGGTCGACTGGAAGGCTGCTTCTTTTGTGAGTGTCCTTGTGGAGGGTACCTTTGGGCAGGTCTATGACCCTACCCCAGGTACATGACTTCATCATTAGCCCCCGAGTGGATCGAGGTTTGAGTGAGGAAGGAGTTGATAATCTTTCCGACCTGTTCTTCGCGTTGTGAGTGCGTCTTACTCTAGATCAACGAACTTTTAGTGATGGCATCAACTTCTCTTTCAGTCGCCTTGATCCATTCTTCACGTTTGTCGAGTGAACTTTGTGAACCTGAGGATTTCCGAGCGACGGATCTGAGGAAATCTGTTATCTGACGAGTTGCTCTGCGGTTAGCGGATTTCGCGGGATCCGAATTTTGGGAAGCGCGCGAAGCGGAGAAAACCGCGGCACTCGGATGGGATAAGACAATGATGCCTTGATCCTCGCGCCGCCTTTTTCGCCACGTATCGTGCGCGCGCCTGTTGCGGGATTGTGACGGGATTGCCTGGGCCTACCGGTCAGCCACTCGGAAGCGACCCCATATAAAGCGTTGGACCGGGCATTTTGAACAGTGCGTCCTCAGACTTCTCCTCTCTCAGCCTCCAAAACTTTCTCGCCATGCTTTCCGTCTGTCCAGCGTTGAAGCTCGGTACTTTTCTCGCCGGCGACCATGGTGAAGGACAAGACTGCCGCCCTGGAACGGGTGAAGAAGACGGCAGCGAAGGCCAAGGGGAGAGCGCCCAGTCGGGGCGGTTCCTCTTCGCTGTCCAAGCTGCCGCAGGGCTGGGTCCAAGGAGACTGGATCCGGTCGACCATCACCGAGAAAGATCTCACCGATCTGGCCAACGAAGGACTGATCCCCCATGGGTCGGCGAGGCTTCCGGGCACGGAGTGGCAACCGCAGCCTGAAGAGGGTGAGTGCGTCCTCCTGGCCACCCACGTAGATAGGGGGTTTTCTCTGCCGCCAAATCCTTTTTTCCGGGGGTTTCTGAACTTTTTTGGAGCGCAACTCCACCATTTCACTCCAAACTCCATTGTGTATCTTGCTGATTTCGTTTCGCTCTGCGAGAATTTCTTGGGTTGTCGACCGCATTGGGGTCTTTTCAAGCACATATTCACCTGTCGCTCTCAGACGGTGAAGAAAACGAGCCCGAATGACGAGAGGACCCAAGTAATCCAAATGTGTGGGGGACTCGGGGTCCAGATGAGGGGGAAGAGTGCCTTTCCAGCTATGACTCTCCCCGACTCAGTTAGAGGGTGGCAGTCAACCTGGTTTTACTGCCAAGACCAGTCGACGCCGGGACAGTCGACTGGGCTCCCTCCTTTCTCCATGAGTCGAGTGAACAAGCCATCTTCCCTGAAGGTGTTACCAGAGGAGAAGGCCCAAGTAAAGTTGCTGATGGAGCGTGTAGTCCAGCTTATTCGCGATGGGGTGACCGGCATGGATCTCCTGGAGGTTTTTCTCCGACGGCGTATTCAGCCACTCCAATACCGAGGTCATCCGATGTGGATGTACTCTGGTACGGATGATACCACTCGGGTCCATCCGGAGGAGGTTGATGACGCCATACTGGAGAAGTGGATGACTGCCATCACAAGAAATAAAGACAACCCTCGCGGAGCTAGGAGGATTCCACCACTCGACCAGAGTTACCAACCAGACAAGGTATCACCACTTATCTCCCACTGTGATTCTGCTTCATTCATTCTGTTTTGATGTCAATTTCGTCGACTGACTTTCACCTTGTTTTGTTGTCTTCTAGGTCATCACTAAGATGTACTCGATGCCCAACGGGGCGCAGGAAACAGCCGAAGAAGAAGAAGGAAGTGGAGGTGAGAGTCCGGAGGAATGGGAGTCCAATGGCGAGGAGGATGAGGAGGATGATGGCTCTGATGATGAGGAGGAGGAGGAAGAAGAGGAGGAAGACGTCGACCCTCCTCGCTCGGAGGGAAGGTCCAAGTTGACGCATGACCCGGCGGCCGGGCGCGGTAAAGCTGTTGTGCCCACCGGTCAGTCGACAAAGCGACCTAGGACAACTTCTCCCGCGCCGACTGAGAAGCCGCCGAAGCAACCTCGAGCGACGTCGTCAAAGCCGGCGAAGGCCCTGCCCAAGATGCGAATGGTCATCCCCACCATCTCCGGGTAACCAAGAGAACCTTGTATTTCCTTTTTCAACATGAGCGAACTTTTGGTCGACTTGTTGACTAATCAGCCGACTCTTGGAATCTACAACGCCGCTACCTCCGAGACTTCAGCCAAGCACGATGATCAGGAAATGGAGGATGCGGCCACTTCCAATCTTGGTAAGATCTCTGAGGTTTCACTTTTAGCCGACTGGAGCTTTTTAGGCGATTGGGCTTCCATGTTTACTTCTGGATCTCTCTTGTAGTTCCGCCTCACGTCATTGATCTCCCCGATGATGACGAGGAAGCGCCATTGAGGAAGAGGAGGAACAATAAAGTGCCTGCTGGCAAGGCTGCTCAAGTCGCAGCGACTCCTGAGACGCTGATTTCCGAGGGAGGCAACCCCACTCGGACTTCTGTATCTTTCGCTGTACCGCTGACAAGTGCCCGACCCACTTCGTCGACTGCTGATCCACCATCTCTCTTTGCTACACACCACGTCCCGGAAGACCAAGTAAGTGCTGCTAAGGAGGCCATACTCCAGGCAGGGATCATGATGGAGCAAGTGAAAGCGGCTCGAGAGGCAAGTCAGGCGGCCTATGATGCCAGTTCAGCTCTCCAGAGCAATGTCCAAGTAAGTCAGTCGTCGCTTGCTTTGTTAGGATATACTATCTGAAACTGCTTTCTTTTGGAGATTTCCATATCTGTACACCCACTGGGTGTGTGTGTCATTTGAACTTTTGTGGGGGCACGCTGAGTGCACCCACTGGGTGTAGTCCCCGAGACTATGGTCGACTGCGTGCAGTCGGCTATGGTCTTTATGCTGTGATCTTCTTCACTCGACCTGGACGGACCAAGTCGAATGGAACTGTAAAACCGGTGGGGGCACGCTAAGTGCACCCACTGGGTGTAGTCCCCGAGACTATGGTCGACTGCGTGCAGTTGACTATAGTCTAAAGAACTGTTTTTTTATTGCGGCTGACCGCTGACAATTAGCCATGTTTTTAGAATCGTAACCTTTTTGCCTCTTTTGGTCGACTGATCGAACCAAATTGGTAAACTAGTGGGGGCACGCTGAGTGCACCCGCTGGGTGTAGTCCCCGAGACTACTGTCGAATGTTTTTATTCGACCGTAGTCTTAGAAATGCTACTGTTTTTCCTTAGTCACTCGGAAGTGATCTGTCTTTGATGTCTTTCGTTGGTTGACTCTTTGTAGAAATCTTGCGAGCTTGTGGCTCGCTATACTGAGTTAGAGAAAAAGCAGATTCAGCTCAACCTCGATTTGAAGCTTGCTCAAGAGAATTTGCAGAAGGCAAAGGATGAAGCAAAAGGTATGGCTGGTGAGAATTTTTGACGACTGCCTCTGTTTTTCTGCTCATTATCAACTCTGTTCTCATTGTTGCTTTGCAGATAAACTGGAAGATACTTTGAAGAAGAAGGACCTTGACCTTGCAGAGGCACAGAAGGCGGCATTGGAGAAAACAAAGCTCGCTGAAGAGAAGATTGCCTCAGTCGACAAACTTGAAGATGAAAATGCCAAGCTGAAAGCCTCTCTTGACGCGGCTAACAAGGAAGTCAGTCGACTGAAGAACGACAAGAATGTTCTGTCTGACAAGGTTGGCCAGCTGGCGGGGAAGCGAAACGACCTGGAGATTTATCTTGGAGGGTTCGCCAAGAAGTTGTTTCTCATGCTTGAAGGTAATCTCTTTTATCCAACTGTCTTGCTCTCACCGGCTCATCACATGATCTTCATTTTGAGTCTGAGTTGTATTTTCAGAATTCTGCCAAAACTTTGAAGAAGAAACCAGTCGAGTGGAAACCAGCTTGGACCCCATCAACTCTCCTGTGAAGGACGAAGCTGCTATGAATGTGCTCCGACTGGAGTCTCGTGTTGCTAGCGTAGTGGATTATCTTGCTCGACTGAAAGTTGTAGTGTCGCGGATCGACTCGACTCTCTGGCCAGAACGGACTCTCCAGAATGATCTTGAATCCTTGATGACTCGACTGAATGAGATTCCAAGTCGAGTGCAAGAATGGAAAAAGTCATCTGCCAGGTGTGGTGCTGATGTTGCTCTATCTCTGGTTCATGTCCACTACAAAGAAGCGCAAGAGGACAAGCTGGTGTCTCTCAAGGTTGCCAATACCAGGAAGCATGACTTCAGATCTTTCATGGAGACTTTCATCGCTGCTGCTACCCGTATTGCTGACGGAATCGACCTCGACCAGTTTGTTGCACCTTCCAGTCTTCCGCCGGAGGAGTAAAAAACTTCTAAGTCCCACTTTAAATTTGCCTCGGAATGCCGAGTGGTTTCTGTAACCGATAAACTTTAACAGGCTTAACGCCTGAGCGCCTTTGGATCCGTAGGACATTTATCCGAACTTGGTTTTTCCTTTAACATGCTTTGCTTGCATTCGAGAGAACTTTATTCCTCATTCGGAAGATATTCCATTGAAATTCCAATCGACTTGTGCTACATTTATCCTGCAGGTAGAGGTGGAACACAGACTGCGACTGACCTTGTCGTCCTTACGAATCGGGACGAACCGCACGTTGTGCTTGTGGCGAAGCTCTGAAGGAGGAGGTTGCAGTCGACTTGCACCTCGTCGTCCTTGTGGATTGGGATGGACCGCACGTTGTACTTGTGGCGAAGTTCCGAAGGAGGAGGTAGCAGTCGACCTGCACCTCGTTGTCCTTGCGAATTGGGATGGACCGCACGTTGTACTTGTGGCGAGCTCCGAAGGAGGAGGTAACAGTCGACCTGCACCTCGCCGTCCTTGCGGATTGGGATGGACCGCACGTTGTACTTGTGGCGAGCTCCGAAGGAGGAGGTAACAGTCGACCTGCACCTCGCCGTCCTTGCGGATTGGGATGGACCGCACGTTGTACTTGTGGCGAGCTCCGAAGGAGGAGGTAACAGTCGACCTGCACCTCGCCGTCCTTGCGGATTGGGATGGACCGCACGTTGTACTTGTGGCGAAGCTCCGAAGGAGGAGGTAGCAGTCGACCTGCACCTCGTTGTCCTTGCGAATTGGGATGGACCGCACGTTGTACTTGTGGCGAGCTCCGAAGGAGGAGGTAACAGTCGACCTGCACCTCGCCGTCCTTGCGGATTGGGATGGACCGCACGTTGTACTTGTGGCGAAGCTCCGAAGGAGGAGGTAGCAGTCGACCTGCACCTCGTCGTCCTTGCGGATTGGGATGAATTCCTTACTTAGGCGAGCACTGGGCTGCAGCTAAGCCTCCGAGTGGGAGGTTTGCTCTCCACTCGGTAGGATTTTTATTACTTAGGCGAGCACTGGGCTGCAGCTAAGCCTCCGAGTGGGAGGTTTGCTCTCCACTCGGTAGGATTTTTATTACTTAGGCGAGCACTGGGCTGCAGCTAAGCCCCCGAGTGGGAGGTTTGCTCTCCACTCGGTAGGATTTTTATTACTTAGGCGAGCACTGGGTTGCAGCTAAGCCTCCGAGTGGGAGGTTTGCGCTCCGCTCGGTAGTATTTTTATCACTGTGGATGTGTAAGGCGAATCCTTGGGCTGTTATAAGCCCCCGAGTGGGAGGGTGGCTCTCCACTCGGTAGGATTTCTATTACTTAGGCGAGCACTCGGCTGCAGCTAAGCCTCCGAGTGGGAGGTTTGCGCTCCGCTCGGTAGTATTTTTATCACTGTGGATGTGTAAGGCGAATCCTTGGGCTGTTATAAGCCCCCGAGTGGGAGGGTGGCTCTCCACTCGGTAGGATTTTTATTACTTAGGCGAGCACTGGGCTGCAGCTAAGCCCCCGAGTGGGAGGTTTGCTCTCCACTCGGTAGGATTTTTATTACTTAGGCGAGCACTGGGTTGCAGCTAAGCCTCCGAGTGGGAGGTTTGCTCTCCACTCGGTAGGATTTCTATTACTTAGGCGAGCACTGGGCTGCAGCTAAGCCCCCGAGTGGTAGGTTTGCTCTCCACTCGGTAGGATTTTTATTACTTAGGCGAGCACTGGGCTGCAGCTAAGCCTCCGAGTGGGAGGTTTGCTCTCCACTCGGTAGTATTTTTATCACTTTGGATGTTTAAGGCGAATCCTTGGGCTGTTATAAGCCCCCGAGTGGGAGGCTGGCTCACCACTCGGCAGGGTTTGAATACTTAGGCGAGTACTTGGACTGCAGCTAAGCCTCCGAGTGGGAGGCTGGCTCGCCACTCGGTAGGATTTGAATACTTAGGTGAGTACTTGGACTACAACTAAGCCTCCGAGTGGGAGGCTGGCTCGCCACTCGGTAGGATTTTGGATACTTAGGCGAGTACTTGGACTGCAGCTAAGCCTCCGAGTGGGAGGCTGGCTCGCCACTCGGTAGGAATTTGAATACTTAGGCGAGTACTTGGACTGCAGCTAAGCCTCCGAGTGGGAGGCTGGCTCGCCACTCGGTAGGATTTTGAATACTTAGGCGAAGCGGATTCGCAGCTAAGCCCCCGAGTGAGAGACTGGCTCGCACTCGGATAGGATTTTTTTTACAAACTTAGGCGAATCGGATTCGCGACTAAGCCACCCACTGGGGGAAATTTCAACAAAAAGCAATAACAATTACTGGGAAAATTATAACATTCTTGTCTTGGATAAACAAACTTCAAAAGCACTTTTATTACATCTCAACCGAGTGAGTTTTTAAGTGTAAAAGGGGCGGAGCAGCTCCGCGTTCCAAGCTTGAGGCTCGTTGATCTGGCGATCAACGTTGTAGAGATGATATGCTCCGTTGTGGAGGACTCTTGTGACGATGAAGGGACCTTCCCAAGTGGGAGCAAGCTTGTGTGGTTTCTGTTGATCCACTCGGAGGACCAAATCTCCCTCTTGGAAGGCTCGACTCTTCACATTTCTGGCATGGAATCGACGCAAGTCTTGCTGATAGATAGTCGAGCGGATCAAGGCCATCTCTCTCTCCTCTTCCAAGAGGTCCACTGCATCTTGTCGGGCTTGTTCCGCTTCTTCTTCAGAGTATAGCTCGACTCGAGGCGCATTGTGAAGCAGGTCACTCGGCAGAACTGCTTCAGCTCCATAGACCAGGAAGAATGGAGTTCTCCAAGTCGACCGATTAGGAGTGGTCCTCAATCCCCAGAGAACTGATGGAAGTTCGTTGACCCAAGCTCCTGATGCGTGTTTGAGATCACGCATCAGCCGAGGTTTTAGCCCTTTGAGAATGAGGTCGTTTGCACGTTCTGCTTGTCCATTCGACTGAGGATGAGCCACTGAAGCATAGTCGACCCGCGTGCCTTGAGAGGCGCAGAAGGCTTTGAACTTGTCATTATCGAATTTGACCCATTGTCGGTGATGATGCTATGCGGAACTCCATATCTGAATATCAACTCTCTGATGAAACTGATAGCAGTGCATGCATCGAGGTTCTTGATGGGCTTGGCTTCGATCCACTTGGTGAACTTGTCGACTGCTACTAGCAAATGGGTGAAACCGCTTCTGCCAGTTCTCAACGGTCCAATCATGTCCAATCCCCAAACAGCGAAGGGCCAAACGAGTGGAATGGTCTTCAAGGCTGAGGCTGGCTTGTGCGACATGTTGGAATAGAACTGACATCCTTCACACTTGTCGATTATTTCTTTTGCCATTTCATTTGCTTTCGGCCAGTAAAATCCCGCTTGGTATGCTTTAGCCACAATGGTCCGAGAGGACGCATGATGGCCACAGGTCCCCGAGTGGATATCCTCAAGAATTATCTGACCTTCTTCTGGCGTGATACACTTCTGGCCGACTCCAGTCGCGCTTTCTCTGTACAATTGTCCCTTGATCACTGTAAAGGCCTTGGATCGACGGACGATCTGTCGAGCCTCTTCTTCATTCTCTGGGAGCTCTTTCCTTAGGATATATGCGATGTACGGCACTGTCCAGTCGGGAGTGATGACCACAACTTCCATAATCAGGTCGACCATGGCTGGGACCTCAACTTCAGTCGGATCATTGGCACTCTTTTGCTGCGGGGCTTCTTCTGTGATAGGATCCTCCTGCACTGATGGAGCATGAATGTGTTCCAAAAATACATTACTGGGAATGGCTTCCCTCTTGGACCCTATCTTCGCCAAATCATCCGCAGCTTGATTTTTCAGTCGGGGTATATGATGAAGCTCTAACCCCTCGAATTTCTTCTCCAGCTTTCTTACTGCATTACAATAACCTGTCATAGCTGGGCTTCTGACATCCCACTCCTTCATCACTTGATTAACAACCAGATCCGAGTCGCCATAGACCATAAGGCGACGGACGCCGAGTGAAATGGCCATGCGCAACCCATACAGGAGTGCTTCATATTCTGCTTCGTTGTTGGAAGAATCAAAGTGAATCTGGAGAACATACTTGAGCCTATCTCCTCGGGGGAAACCAATACAACCCCTGCACCAGAACCGTTCAGCATCTTGGAACCATCGAAAAACATAGTCCAGTGTTCCGAGTGAACTTGGGTCGGAAGTTGCTGTTCAGTCCACTCGGCGAAGAAATCTGCTATTGCTTGGGACTTGATGGCTTTCTTTGCCTCGAATTTGATATCAAGGGGAAGGAGTTCAATCGCCCATTTTGCCACTCGACCAGTTGCATCTCTGTTATGAAGAATTTCCGACAAAGGGGCGTCGCTGACGACTGTAATGGAATGATCAGAGAAATAATGAGCAACCTTCTTCGTGGTCATATAGATCCCATAAACAAGCTTCTGATAGTGAGGGTATCTTTGCTTTGATGGGGTCAGTACTTCAGAAAGATAATAAACTGGGCGTTGAACTTTGAAGGCTTTTCCTTCTTCTTCCCGCTCGACCGTAAGTACGGTACTAACGACTTGTCCAGTGG
>LR880969.1:761525249-761557958 GCA_904067115.1 Aegilops sharonensis | reverse complement strand
ATTCATCCTAGAGCAACAAGTATAATCATATTCCACGCATAGTTGCCAAGCATACCACTTCAATATATGAATTTGATCCCATAATAGTTTCCCTTTTTGTGTCAAGCGATAATCCCTAAAGTATTCACATTGATCCAACGTTACTCCCATTACATAATTGAATGGGGTTTTCTCAGGATTATTAAAGTAGTACATAATATCTTTCACATAACCAGCATCGAGGGTTTTAGGAGGTTCCCCATCTCCATGAGTGGCAAGTACACCTAATTTTTTTGGTATTTCGTGTTCCATATCCATAACTAAAGATAGATAACAACTAAGAACAGCAAATAAAAATTACTTAGTGATAAAGCAAACAAGCACACACGAGAATATTCACCCCACGCTATTGCTCCCCGGCAACGGCGCCAGAAAAAGGTCTTGATAACCCACAAGTATAGGGGATCGCAACAGTTTTCGATAAGTAAGAGTGTCGAACCCAACGAGGAGCTAAAGGTAGAACAAATATTCCCTCAAGTTCTATCGACCACCGATACAACTCTACGCACGCTTAACGTTCGCTTTACCGGAAACAAGTATGAAACTAGAAGTACTTTGTAGGTGTTTTCGGGTAAGCTTGCAAGAAAGTAAAGAGCACAAAAATAAAACTAGGGGCTACTACGGTAAAGACACAACTAAAGTAAATATAGCGAGTGTGGAAAAGTGATGGTAGGTGTGGCAAAATTGTCCCTAAGCAATTGACTACCTTACTAGACCGATGGCAAGTATCATGTGGGAGAGGCCACTGCTAGCATGTCATCCCTTACTTGAAATTCTATGCACTTATGACTGGAACTATTAGCAAGCATCCGCAACTACTAACGTTCATTGAGGTAAAACCCAACCATAGCATTAAGATATATTGGTCCCCCTTCAATCCCGTATGCATCAATTTCTATGCTAGGTTGAAGCTTCTGTCACTCTTGCCCTCCAATACATAGTCCTATCAACATACAACTAACCCTAAGGTGTGATCCACGCGCGCGCTCATATGATGGGCACCAAAGGACAGCAACATAACCACAAGCAAATTAAATCAATCATAGAAATTCATCAACCACCGATAGGACAACGAAAATCTACTCAGACATCATAGGATGGCAGCACATCATTGGATAATAATATGAAGCATAAAGCACCATGTTCAAGTAGAGGGTACAGCGGGTTGCGGGAGACTGGACCGTTGTAGATAGAGGGGGGAAGGTGATGGAGATGTTGGTCAAGATGGAGGAGGTGTTGGTGTAGATCGCGGTGATGATGATGGCCCCCGGCGGCGTTCCGGCGCCACCGGAAGCGAGGGGGAGAGAGCCCCCCTCCTTCTTCTTCTTCCTTGACCTTCTCCCTAGATGGGAGAAGGGTTTCCCCTCTGTTCCTTGGCTCCCATGGCTTGGGAGGGGCGAGAGCCCCCCCGAGAATGGATCTATCTCTCTGTTTCTGCGTTCTGTTCTGGCTCTCTTTCACCGTTTCACGTATATATGGAGATCCGTAACTCCGATTGGCCTGAAACCTTTTCTGTGATTTTTTTCCGAATATTATCTTTCTTGCGGCAAAAGAAGAGCATCAGCCGCCTTACGGTGGGCTCACGAGGGTAGGCGGCGCGCCCGGGGGGAGGGGCGCGCCCCCCTGCCTCGTGACCACCTCGGGCACCATCTCTCGTGGATTTTTCTTCTGGAATTTTCCATATTTTCCAAAAATAAGCTCCGTCCATTTTTATCCCGTTTGGATTCCGTTTGATATGGATATTCTGCGAAACATAAAACATGCAACAGACAGGAACTGGTACTGGGCACTGGATCAATATGTTAGTCCCAAAAATAATATAAAAAGTTGCCAAAAGTTATATGAAAGTGAATAATATTGGCATGGAACAATCAAAAATTATAGATACGACGGAGACGTATCAGGGATACGTCCGGATCTGTAACCAGCGGTGAGGATAGAAAGCCAGTGTTTTTTGAAGGGAGAAAGACATTGTTACTACCCCTATCTTGTTTAGATCTGGAGAGGATGAGAGTGTGTGAATAGAGCAGCCCTAGCAAGCAAGCGCGGAGGCTCCGTCCTATATATAAGTAGTGGGGTAGTTTTCCTTTTTCACTCCATCAAAACAATCGTTTAAAATTGTGTACTACTCCTACATGCCAGGTCGCGGTTTTTTTTAGTTGTTGATTGTTTTTTGAGATAGCTACCCGCTTGTTCCAAGTGGTGTTACGGTGTGCCAGGTCGCACTTTGTATCGTTCAATTCTGGTACTACAAGTCCCTCCATTAAATGAACAACCACCCTCTCGTAAAAATTGTGAACAAGCCCACGGCTAAAATTAGCGGAAACGTGGGTTGCCCCAACATGCATTATTATTTATATTTTCTACTCCCTTCGTTCCTAAATATAAGTCTTTTTTATTAGCCACACCTAAGACAAGAATATATTTTTATTAGCAGTGAACCCCACATGTCATAGACACAAAAATTGTGGCAAGATTCCCTTAGGCAAGCCAATGTGTGTCTAACAATTTGAGCAACTCAGGTTAGGCAAGTGTGGCAAGTGTGGGAAAAATAATGTGGCAACATAAGACAAACATAGTCACAATCCAAACAGCCCCGTAATTTTTTGTGACATGCATGAAAATTTGGTTAGTTAAATTTATAGTCAAAATTTGGCAAGGTGCATCAAATCAACACATGCAACTATCAAAAGGAAAGTCACGGCATGCATGCATGCGTTGTACTCCCTCCGTTTCCAAATAAAAGTCTTTTTAGAGATTGCAACAAGTGACTACATACGAAGCAGAATATGTCTACTCCTACATAGTACGAAGTAGCCCATTTGAAATGTGTAAAAAGACTTTTATCGAGTGCAGTGGTTTGATGTGTCGCGTCAAATCGTACAAGACCGAGAAATTTGATTACTACGACGCCCTCTCCCTCGCGGACGACCTCCGGTGCCTTAACTGCACCTGCCTTTGGCTGCATGACAGGTGGGCCAACCACCTGTTGGGCCCACCTGTCATAGACGCAAAGGCAGGAGCAGTAAGTAGAAGCATTCACTACACGCTATCTCTCCCGCACGAGGTGGACGGACATGCAGCAGTGGATTCGATACTGTAGAAGTAGGAGTAACATCATTGTTCGTCTTCTCAAAGAGGCGGAGAGCCAAGCGCAAACCGAACATGGCACTTGTGAACGCTCGCGTGGTGCGGTTCCTTGGAGTACTAGCCAGGCTCTTGCATGAGACAAAATTGCTACTCCCTCCGTTCCTAAATAATTGTCTTTCTAGAGATTTCAACAAGTGACTACATACGGAGCAAAATGAATGAATCTACACTTTAAAACATGTCTACATACATCCGTATGTTGTAGTCCATTTGAGATGGCTAGAAAGACAATTATTTGGTAACGGAGGGAGTATTGTTTAACAATTAAACTCCATTATCCATTGGTTGATACTCATTCTGCATAGGTCCACGCGCTTAGCACCATTGCCTCCTGGGGTCACCAATGTTTATTTGCTAATTAATAGCATTCCATGCAATAAACTAGCCATTGCAAGTCATTAAAAGCATGCACACCTCTCATCTCTTATTTGTTGATACGTATGTCAAGAAACAAGAAACAAGGTAGAAATTAATGCACCGCGCCTAAGTGTTTTGGGACTATTTAGTTTTCGTAAGATGACTTTCTAGAGAGGGAGTAGTATAGACCTGTAAACCGGAAAGGAGTATTTGCCTTTCTAGAGATTTCAACAAGTGACTAGACTACACCGTGTGCAGTACCCCCTCTTTTCCGGTTTATAGGGCTCAAATCTCAAATCTCATGAACCAAGGAATTTTGCGATTGGAGGAATGTACTGTATCTCGTACTTTACAAAACTACCCTAATTAAACTCATGCATTAATTACGTAGTTCTCTCGTTTTCCTCTCCGCCTTGGTCGCGGTGCATAATATTGAGCACTCCTATATGACTAGCCGCTCTATCTACATGCAGGACATTTCAAAGCATTCGGGCCCGCGGTGCCATCCACCAAATCATAGTGAGGTGCTACAGTCGAGACTCACCTGTCACCCCGGTGTGGCCGTCATGACCTGTCATATCACAAAACCCACACCTTTAGCAGTGGTAAGGTGTCCTCCAAGTTGGACTGGACGAAGCAACCATCATTTCATTGGAACGCTCGTTCAAGCCCTTTCTTCCCTTTCTTGAAGAAAACCTCACTCCAGGCTACTCACTTCTGCCATTTTTCTTCTCTACCGACGAAGGAAAGGTGGGCGAATCAGTTATGCTGCTATATTTTCATTCCAATAATCTTCTTTTTGCGAAGCACCGACCGATTCTCACATCCTATTATTTTCCTGTTTTCATTGCGATTGTGGTTTCCTTTCGATTGCTTTTTGTTTGTCAGTTCATGATGGATCCTGGAGCACTAGGCAAAGAGTTGCCGAAGGACAACCTACTGGAGACAGATATCTCCAGGAAGCGAGCACTGACCAACGAGTTGACCATGTTGGCGGGCCAACCCATGGAGACGAAGAACTCCAAGAAACAAGCACGGGCCAAAGAGTTGAGGACGTTGGCGGACGAACTCCTCAAAAAAGTTGGAAGAACAGCAAGGGCCCCACCGTGCCTACCCCAGGAACTCTGATTGCCACCTACGTGAGGCTCAAGACCGAGTTTGAGGAGATAGTCGCCGTTGAGAAGCAGTTTTCCCCTGGCAAGGTGATGGCCCCCATCGAGGACGAGGAGCTGGCCCCCGGAGGGATGAGATCCCCTGGTGAGCTGCACAAGGTAAAAAATAATGGCTTATTACCATAGTTGTGGTTTTTTATTATTTGCAATGTTCTTGCTTATTGATTATTTGCAATGTGCTTGCTAATATGTTAGGGTTGTGCAGGAGCTGGTGGTTGTCCTTGATGATTCCGATGTCGTGGCCCGTCCTGTTGGCATCGCCCCGGAGATCGATTCCGATGCCGCTGTCCATCCTGTGGACATCGCCCCGGAGATCGATTCCGATGTCGCGGTCAGTCCTGGGGACATCGCCCCAGAAATCGATTCACATGCCGCTGTCCGTGCTGTGGTCATTGCCCGAGAGATCGATGACAAGAAATAGTTGGTCGCGCTAATCCTTCAGGGTAGTTTGCATTGCCCTGTGTTTAATTACCAGAACGATGCGTGTTATCAAACCATCTTAGGGCTAGTGCACTGTCTTGTGTGGGCGGATCTTGCTACTTTTGTTTGATAGTGAATCATGCGATGAATCATGCGAACCCTCTCCGAGTTATGGAAACAGATGTATCCTCACCAGCTTTTGATGTAATATATGGCATGCTTAGATGTAATTTTGAACTGTTTATCATAACAGCAGGGCTTGTTTGATGATTCTTGGTGTTAGTAGGCTAGCTACTGTGCGAGCTATAGTACTTGCAAAACACTCACCAAAGAGAAATGTTGGGGCTGATGAGCTCGTGGTACGCTTATACTTATCCCTCGTCGATCGACCAATAGCCCTAGCTCCTAAAATTGTAGGCTTAGCGGTCGATCAGACAATAGTCGACATACATTCAGGCCTCATTTGGTTCATAGAGTAGGAAAATCGTAGCAAAAGTACAGAGAACGTGCAACACAAAATCATAGCAGTGCAGAGACGTACTCCCTCCGTTCCAAAATAGATGATCTAGGCGGGCTAGTTTGGCCTAGTGGGTTTCAGTGATATGACGTGGTACAGTGTCGTCCAGTCTTCGCGTGTGGTAGCAGTATTGCGGGTACAGTAAGTTTTCTTGAAGAAGCGGAATTCAACGAAGTCATGATGGTTCCTTCGTCCGAACAACTTACAGTGGGAAAGGTTGGGCCTGCGATACGATCGGGGTAGACCAGGATAATTTTGTGCATGGCAGGTGGACCAGGATGGTCGACGTCCCACATGTCGGCGAATGAAAGTATTCTTTCTGATATAGAGGACGAGCAATTAGTATTCATTGTTTATTTTTTGATGAAAGCTATTGTCTCCACTGTTACTCCTTGACTTTGTCAATGCCTCTCTCTCTCCTCCGTATAAGCGGGGACTACTCCCTCCGTTCCCAAATATTTGTCTTTCTAGCCATCTCAAATGGACTACAACATACGGATGTATGTGGACATGTTTTAAATTGTAGATTCACTCATTTTGCTCCGTATGTAGTCATTTGTTGAAATCTCTAGAAAGAAAATTATTTAGGAACAGAGGGAGTACTTGCTATGCATGCAGCGGGCAGCTGGCGTCTTGAGGGGCCAGGGCGGTGAGAGCGGGCTCCGGAAGCGGTTCGGACTCCAGCATGGCCCACCTCACATTATCACCGTATATTTCTTGGAGTCCATGCATGGCCGGCGGGCGATCTCTTCTCCCTCCCCCGTTTCTCTCTTCTCAGCCGGCGCCCGTCGAGCGGTTAGATTTCAGCTATCGACGGTTTATTCAATTACGGTCCCACATGTCAGTGAAACTGCAAGACAACGCGTGTCCCCTCTGGTGAGCGGCGTGCGAGCCGGACTGTCGGGGTTGCGACGCGTACGAGTCGTAAGTGTGCCGCCTTTTCCTTTAGAACTTGCGAAACGTAACATTTTCGCGCGATCGATCGATAGAAATCCAGAACAAAATGACGAGGGCGGTGCTTTCCCGCTCGTTAGGCGGGCTAGTTCGAGTGATATGATGAGCTACAGTGCCGTCCACTTGCTCCATTTTTATGTAAGCAAGAGTTTACACTCTTACGCGGGGGGAGTGCAAAACACCACGGATCTGATTTTGATCGAGGGATAACTGTTCCCTGCCAAATAATGGAGGATTGTTAGCGATTATAGCATGATAGTTAGGGCATCTTCAGTGCTTGCCCACAAATTTACACCGGCATCTGTCTGAGGACACTGATGGATGCCATCTGATGCTGCCCGCATACCTTTCGTCAACTATATGAACTAACCGGACGAAATTCGTGCAAACAAAGCAAATTTCAAATTGACCGGATGAAATTCATTACATTTCAAGAACTTTTCCTATAAACTGGATGAAATTCATTACATATTTCGCACAAACCGTACTAAAACCTACTGTAAACCTAATCTAAACGATCGTCGGGCCCCGACCACCATGTCCGGCCATGAACCCGAGAAAGCAGGCTATTGCCTTTGCCTCCTCCTTATCCGCCTCGATAACCTCCTCCTCCGGAGCACAAGGTTATGAAGATTTCTGCCTCCACATCGCCATCAAGCAGCTAATCGGCCGCCGATTTTTATCCCACCAAGCTTAGTGTCGACTGAGTGGAGGAGCGGTGGCCTTCCTAGGACCAGAGCGGTGGCGACCTACCATGTACTACTCTTCCTCGTTGCCGGCTGCGCCCGCGCACGCGCCGGCTTCGTGGTCGTGGCGGCGGAGGGTGGCCTGGGGGGAGCCGGCGATCTCCTTCGTTTGCTCCTGCGACAGTACGTCGAAGAGAGCTTTGGAGCGCGCCCGGAGCGGAGCCACCGATGTCCCTCGTCTGCTCCTGCGATAGTACGTCCAAGAGAGCTTCGGAGCGCCAGGATGCCATGGTTGAAGTGGTGCCGATAGAAGGAAGGGACCGGAGGAGAATAAGTGTGGGTCTTTGGCTATGGCTGGGAGCTGGGGCTCAAGTTAATATAGCGGGCGAATGGCAATGAGCCGCGGCAGACGGATGGACAACTGGTGTCGGAGTAGGTTCATCGGGCGTGAATGGGGACGCTGCTTCAGTGACTTAACTGCAGATGCGTTTGGGTTACTGACATGTGGGCAGAACGGGCGTCTGGCCCGCATGTCAGTGACACACCAATTGCACCTGCAGTTAAGTCCGGTGAATGCGGCATTGACATTCTGGAGAGATGGTGACCGTTTCAAGTGGGAAGCGCATGCTAGCGATGGAAGGGGTTTCGGTGTGCAGTGGCACTAAGATCGGTCGCTCACGATAGTACATACTCCGTACCATACTACCATAGTACCCTCTCTAGCTTAGGTTGTTTTATAGATTGTCGTTGTGATGGATGATATACATGAGCAAGGCGGTCCGAGTATGACCGTTGGTGTTGAGCCAGGTGAATACATGCTCGGCGTTCGCGTAGGCCTCCATCAAACGTCTAAACAGTAATGTCAGGCAACGCCGGGGCGCGCAGGTGATGGGCTCGCCGTTTGCGTTGCGCCATGAGCAGGACTTTGATTTAGAGGGCGACGTGCATGCATTAGCATGCTTTGACAGCATGAGCGTGAGTGTCTGACGCGAAGTATTTCATTTTCATTTGGCTGACGAGGGTGCATTGCAGCGACGAGTCCGTGGTTTGATTCCCCACATACGCATAATTTTGGTTTTTACAGTATTTCTTTCTCCATTCACAGGTAGGCCCGCGTAGATAGATAAAGAACACGAGCTGATGAGGCGCATGCGGACTGTTTGACTGGTCAACCATACAAATACGGAGCTATACGCTGAGCCAATGACCGTATAATCACCATATCTCGTATACAATGATCAAAGTGAGCTATCAAGATAAGTTCGATGACCGCCAATGCATTTTACTCGGTAATAAATGACCAGGATTGAAGGGGAATCCTAATTTGCTTCGTCTTCCGTCCTTGAGCTCTTGACAAACCAATGCACTATGCGGTTGTCCGGCCACTCCACCCCAGAGCTCTCACCAAGCGTCGTTCATGCCACCTCGCCGCACACTAACCGGTAAGGCAGCGATGGCATCCCGCCGCGCCGAGTTCCTCGCCGCCCACGAACGCACACAAAATGGTAGGGAAGCGATGGCATCCCGTCGTGCCGAGTTCATCGTCGCTCGCGACCTCACAACTATGTGGGAGGAATTTGAAGATGCCAAGGCCGAATGGGCGGTAGAGCAAGAGGCGGTCAAAGTCGCACAGAGGAAGCGGAAAAGTCAGAAAGCACTCAAGTAAAGAGAGGCCCGCCGCCGCAAGAAAGAAAAGGACGCACGCGCTGCTGCGGAGAGGTCGGCGGAGATCCAAGCACGGTGGGGTGTCGCCGACAAAGCCGGGAAGGAGAACGACGGCGTCTGGCCAGCATGTGAGAAGTAGTAGTACTAGTAGTAGTTAGTGTGTGTGTGTGTCTGTGTCTGAGTACGAGCATGTACCAGTACTACTAGTTACTACTGTAGTTTTTAGAGAAAATTACCAGTACATTAGCCTAGACTAAATGGAAACATTCCTATCCTATGCATCAAATGGCATCTCTTTCTCTATAGGAATTGAGATGCATGTCATCTCACTTCCTATGATTTCATATTCTTATCCTATGAACGAAAGGAGGCCTCTGTTGGAGTAAATACTGTAGCTAGCAGTACCGCTGGTACAGTAGTTTTCTTCAAGAAGCGGAATTCAACGAAGTCATGATGGTTCCTTCGTCCGAGCAACTTCAAAGTGGGAAGTGGGCCTGTGATTTGACGGCTCATTAGTCATTGTTACTGCGGCGCGACGACCTGGGTGACTCTCCCTTGGAGTTTTGCGTGCATGGCAAGTGCCAGGATGGTCGACGTCCCACATGTTGGCGAACGGAAGTATTCTTTCCGATATCGAGGAGCAAGGAAACCGCGTGGTATAGTATCACTGTTGATTGGTTCGCAAAAAAAATAGTATCACTGCCGATTTATAATTATTTTTTATTTCTGATGAATGCTAGCGTTTCAACTCTTACGACGAAGGGTGCCAAACACGGCACGTGCTGGATGTCCCACACGTCAGCGAAAGGAGTGGGACATGAACAGCGTGGTAGAGCCCAGCATAAAAAAACAGCGTGATAGAGTGTCTCCACTTCTTCCACTTCTGGGTCGGAGACCACACGTAGTAGTAGTACTTAGTGGTATGAACGATACAAAGTGCGACCTGGAGAGAAAGACACGTCTAGTTGGAAGGTCTCGGTGCATACACGTAAACAAATATAAAAGTTAATATGTGCCTCCAACTAATATAGTAGTAGTAGAGTACTTAGGCACGTACTCCATAACATCACCGTGCATTGCACGTACAACATTTAGTGGTAGTACGTAGTAAGAGACAAATGCCGCCCAAGAGTTCCCTTCTCGACCTACTTTTGGGTGTTTGGTAGAGTGTATGGAGGTGCATGAGTCCACACTAGTTTAGCACAAATACACTAGAAGCATGCATGAAGAGAGCATGCATGAAGAGGGGTGTTGAGTTGAGCATGCATGAAGAGGGAACAACTATGCTGAGACGAGAACGCAACCAAACACACCCTGTATGCCACGCATGTTCATACCATTTGTGCCTTTCTACTTCACTTACTGCGCTACATTACTCAGGTTCGTACGTCCACTCCTGGGTACATGTCCGTCTCGTAGTTCCAGTCCCACGTGTTCTTCATATAGATGGAACGATCGTTGCATAACACGTGCACCTTGATGCTAGATGTCTCGCATGTTGGGAAAAGGATGAACAAAGCTCATGTAAAAAAATGGAGTGGAAGAACAATAGATTCCGGACGACCGAGAAGGAGCAAGGAACCTCGTGGTGGAGCGTCTGCACTCATAATATTTAATATTATTCAGCGATATAAAATTAACCAATCATCTCCACAGTGGACTGGAAGAGTACGAAACACGGCAGCCCAGTGTAGTTACATCATACTAGTACATGGCTAACCCACGCTATCACCATATTTCTTGGCTTCCGTGCAACACCTATCTCTAGTAATCCAGCAGCATGTATCGCTATTCCCTCCTCGTCTCTATCAAAGTGCGGCGGGCTGGCGCTGCTGCCGTCTATTGAGGTCGGTTAACTATCACATGTTAGCGACATGCCAAGAGCATTCTAAAAAAATTCCTTTCACGTTCCGTTTTCAAAAAGAAAAAAATCCTTTCACGTACGAATTTGCTTGTATGCTTTGAGCAACTTGCATGTCCTATAATGCTCATGTTTGATACTCTAACTTAGCTAGAGGTTAGACTAACTCATGACTAACCCTGAACTAACTGTAGCCAAAGAGGTGTTTGGGTGACAGGGTTAGATTGACAATAAATGCACTTCATGGAGAGAGAAAAGTGATTTTTCAGTGCTCCCAATGAGAACTACCTCCAGTTAGCACCTCTTGGGTGGGATAGTTTTTTTTGTGGGTTCGGTGCAACTTGCTCCAATTTAAACCCTCATGCTTGGATACTTTAGGGCTATTTGAGCCCCAACTAGCTCAAACTAACTCTAACCCATGGATCCAAACAGGGCCTATGGCCAGTCTCGACGCGGAGCAGTCGCGTGCACCGGGAAGCGGCGCTCTCTCGGCCGTCGCGCCACTTCAAAGCCGGCGCCAGTGAGAGGTCGCCTCCGCTCTGGCCGGGCATTAATGCGGCATTGACGCTCCAGGGCGACGCTGACCGTTTCACGCGGGAAGCGCGCGCTGGCAAGGGAGTATAGGTTTTGAACCGTTTCAGGTGTAGTAGTAATGGTAGTTTGCAAAAATACTCAATTATTGCACTCAGTTTCCTAAGAAATTGTGGTACAAAATGTTACTCCACAGCCCGCTTCCCTTCTCCTTCCTGCTCGTGATTTACGTGGCCATGTTAATGTGGTTGTGTCAAAAAAATGTCACTTCCTGCTCGTGATTTGCGTTGTATAATTACAAGCAAGATTCTCGTGCATTGCACGGAACATCAATATGCATTCTTTTACAAAACACCTCTTGTGATTGACCAATGCAGGAGTAATCCCATGTGTAACAACTAATGATATCTCGAGAATTTTATCGGAAAACTGGTATCTCGAGAATGTCATCGAAAAAATGAAAGATGAGAGATAAGGCGAGGAGGAGTGGAGCGTGGTGGTGACTGGTGATTGGAATGGGCGGAGGCATGGGGATGGACGGCGCCAGCAGGCGGCGCCACCATGCATGCTAGATTTTTCCAGAGACTTATTCTTTTTTTAATTGCTGAGCTATGAGGTTGCGGGAGATAATGATGTGGAGAGAGGTGCGGGTATCTTTTGTAAAATTATCATAGTTTGCTTTCTATCCGTCAGATATAGATCATATGGTCTGTATTACAAGATGGCAAGCACACCATCATCGCCAACTCGTTTTTTTATAAGGGTACAGATGATAAGTTTGCTGACTAGTACTAAAGTAAAGTGGAATCTGTCCATGTTATGCAAGTAAATAAAGGTGATTGTTTATCATACGGGTAAGGTTGGATGAAGGGTGGTAGAAACAAATGCTCCGTCTAGAGCATGTGTGTGTGAGATGGAGTCTTAGTGTGTGTGGGTGTGTGTGTGTGTGTGTGTGTGTGTGAGAGAGAGAGAGAGGAGAGAGAGATGGAGTCTTAGTTTGTGTGTGTGTGAGAGAGAGAGATGGAGTCTAAGTGTGTGGGGGGAGGGGTGCGTGCGCGTGTGTGTGTGGGAGAGAGAGAGACGGAGGCTAAGTGTGTGGGGGGAGGGGTGCGTGCGCGTGTGTGTGTGGGAGAGAGAGAGACGGAGGCTAAGTGTGTGGGGGGAGGGGTGCGTGCGCGTGTGTGTGTGGGAGAGAGAGAGACGGAGGCTAAGTGTGTGGGGGGAGGGGTGCGTGCGCGTGTGTGTGTGGGAGAGAGAGAGACGGAGGCTAAGTGTGTGGGGGGAGGGGTGCGTGCGCGTGTGTGTGTGGGAGAGAGAGAGACGGAGGCTAAGTGTGTGGGGGGAGGGGTGCGTGCGCGTGTGTGTGTGGGAGAGAGAGAGACGGAGGCTAAGTGTGTGGGGGGAGGGGTGCGTGCGCGTGTGTGTGTGGGAGAGAGAGAGACGGAGGCTAAGTGTGTGGGGGGAGGGGTGCGTGCGCGTGTGTGTGTGGGAGAGAGAGAGACGGAGGCTAAGTGTGTGGGGGGAGGGGTGCGTGCGCGTGTGTGTGTGGGAGAGAGAGAGACGGAGGCTAAGTGTGTGGGGGGAGGGGTGCGTGCGCGTGTGTGTGTGGGAGAGAGAGAGACGGAGGCTAAGTGTGTGGGGGGAGGGGTGCGTGCGCGTGTGTGTGTGGGAGAGAGAGAGACGGAGGCTAAGTGTGTGGGGGGAGGGGTGCGTGCGCGTGTGTGTGTGGGAGAGAGAGAGACGGAGGCTAAGTGTGTGGGGGGAGGGGTGCGTGCGCGTGTGTGTGTGGGAGAGAGAGAGACGGAGGCTAAGTGTGTGGGGGGAGGGGTGCGTGCGCGTGTGTGTGTGGGAGAGAGAGAGACGGAGGCTAAGTGTGTGGGGGGGGGGGGGGAGCTGGAAGGAGGTTGTTAAGTGTGAGTGTGTGTTTTGCCCATCCAGGCAGAAGTTATGTGCACAAAAGAGGAGAACGATTCGATGTGGCGTTAGGATTGAGGGTAATTAACTACGTATGGAGACATAGGGACCTTGAACGTGCATGTGTGAGAGGTATACATGTATACGTGGGATGTGTGTGTGCGCGTGCGCATGATTGAGATAAAAGAAATAAGACATAAGTCATAAGATCAACAACATGGGAGAGACGGGTCGGTATGACAATATGCATGCATGTGAGAATGCAGGGAAGAAGGCCCGACAATTGAGCATGTGTTTTTGTCTTTAAGAGATAGTGGCGTGGGTTGGAGCATGCATCTATGGCGAGCAGAGGGGGTGAGGCGCAACGATTGTGCAAAAGAGATCAACATATAAATGCATATGTATGGAGAGACATATATAGTGTGGGTGATAGGAAGCAAGACTCTGTGCGAGAAAGAAATGTTGACGGAGAAACTACAGATAGATACAGAGATGGAGATGCTAGCTAGAGGTACATCCGTTAGTTTGGGTTTTGGAGATGACCGTCGGGTGGTTCAAAGGGTGAAGTTATATATGTGTGTGAGAGGGCACTTGACTGCATGTAGAGAGAACATATGTAGTGTGCGTGATAGGAATCAAGAGTGAGGGCGAGAAAGAAGGTTGATGGAGAAACAGATAAATAGAAAGATAAATATGCTAGCTAGTGTGCGTTAGAGATAGGAGTCAAGTGGATCAGAAGGCTGGGTTATGTGTGTGGGTGTGAGAGAGATAGAGAGAGGGTGCATGTGAGTCACATACAAACAGTTATCATAGATAAATGAGATCCAGAGAGACGGAGTTTTGTGTCTGCGAGAGAGAAAGATATTTCACAACGAGAGTGATAGCTAGAGAGACATATGAGGGAACACAAGATATCTCTAGGGAGAGAGGGTGTGTTTGAGCGACATACAAGAGAACAATGGAGAAATATGAGACCCTGGGAGACAGAGTTTGTGTTTGTGTGTGAGAAAGAGATATTAAAGAGGAAGAGTCGTAGGTTCCCATATCTAAGGAGCAAAAGAAATCTCTGTATGAGGGGTGTGCGAGTGGCACACATGGGAATAGTTGAGAGAAATGAGACCCCAGGAGACAAAGGTTTGTGTTTGTGTGAGAGAAAGAGATTCCACATGGAGAATCATAGCTAGAGACACATAGCAGGGAGCGAGATATACTTAGAGAGAGATAGAGTGATGAAGGTCGAGGGAGAGAGTACCGTTAGTGTGTTACGAACATAAAAGATCATTGTCGACATACAGGTAGCACGAGAGATGCCTGAGAGACGATGAACACGTATAGGTCCAGAGTGATAGTCCTATATAAGCATGAGTGATAGCTATATGAGACGAATATCTGGATTAAAGGGGATTCAAATATTTAAACTAGAGATCACGACATCGATAATATCATAACGCAAATTGGTGTATCAAACATGCATATTCATTTGAATTTGGGCACACGTGTAACGTTATATAGTTTATCAATATTGGTGATCCATAGATTCTTCAATTACAAACAATGCATGGTTTATATGCAATTAATGTCTAAACGGGATTAAACTATATGTTGCATGTGTGAAACACATTATACATGTTTGAGAAGTTAAAAAAACCCGCATGAAACACACATTGATTGGAGACAGTTAGCGAGGAATGCATACATTGGATTTCAACATAAAGTGGTTTCAAATATTTGAAAATCCAAATTGATGGATACAACCTTATGCATACATTGCATCATGGGCCAAGTCAAACTGGCCCACTAGTAGATTCGGGCCTTTAATAGGCCGAGTAACCCCCGGCCCTCTTTTCGCAAGAAAACTCAATGGGCTTTTAGGAGGCTGAGAAGTAGGCTGGACCTCAAATGTGTCGAATAGCTCATGGGCCGGCAGCAGCCCGAAATGGACCCCAGCCCATGATTGTGTGAATCAATTCACGGGCTTTTAACAGGCCAAAGTTGTCTCGGTCCTTGTTTGGACCAATTAGATATCGGCTGCGAGCAGGCCGGATGCAAACCGGGCCGTAGTTAGGCCCAACTATATGACAGGCTTTTAACAGGCCGAAATTAATATAGGGCCGAAATGTTAAATGGGCCCTTAACAGGCCGAAACTAATATCAGGCCGAATTACTAAATGGGCCTTTAGCAAGTGGGCCCAAAAGCATAGCGTCCAGTCAACGGGCCGAATCTGATATGGGCCATAATTGAGCCCAAAGCCTCTTAAAGCGTCGGACCTGATCTGGGCCGTGATTTGGCCCATAAAGTGGGAGGCTTTTAACGAGCCGGATCTTATATGGCCCATTATTAGGCCCGGAACGTGGAAGGCCATTAATGGACCGGATCAAATATGGGCCGGCATTTGGCCCAAAACATGGCAGCCAGTTAATGGGCCGGCCTACTAGGGTCCTCAAAATCTTGTGGGCCTACAGCTGGCCGGCACATTAATGTCGGCGAAATCTTGTGGGCCTTTAGCTGGGCCGGCCCATTATGATCCGCAAGAATTTTGTGGGCCTTTACCTGGGCCGGCCCATTATGGCACACAAAAATCTTGTGGGCCTTTACTGGGCCGGCCAAATATGGCCCGCGAAATCTTGTGGGCCTTTAGCTGGGCCAGCCCATTATAGTCCGCAAAATCTCGTGGGCCTTTAACTGGTCCGGCCCATTATGGTCCGCAAAATCTTGTGGGCCTTTAGTTGGGCCGGCCCATTTAAACTTGATGGGTCGTGCCACGTGTCGACGTATCATAGGCGCCTTCTGTCCAATGAGTGGATGACATCTGTCCCAACGACAAGCCGACACGTGTTTCCTCCAGCCAATGATGATTTTACACGTGGAAATTTCCCATTGGTCGGGGCTGTTAACGGGTTATCGGATCCAAAATCCGACCCGATAGCTTAACGGTGTTCCGTTACGGTGGATGCCACGTGTCGGTCACCCTTGACGAAAGCACTTAGGTGACGCGCGACTTATCGTCATGGAAGTGGACACTTCCATGATGATAATTTTGGTAATGTCATGGAACACTTCTACGATAGCACAGGTATGACTATCTTAATTCTGTCATAAATTTGTCATGGATGTACATGCATGACAAAAAACACGACCTACAGTGACAAACACGTATCATCACGGAAGTGTATTTTTTTTGTAGTGATATGTGAATTCTTGATCCTATCTTGCAAGTCTATAGTCACCTACTATGTGTTATGATCCGGCAACCCCGAAGTGACAATAATCGGGACCACTCCCGGTGATGACCATAGTTTGAGGAGTTCATGTATTCACTATGTGTTAATGCTTTGTTCTGGTACTCTATTAAAAGGAGGCCTTAATATCCCTTAGTTTCCGCTAGGACCCCGCTGCCACGGGAGGGTAGGACAAAAGATGTCATGCAAGTTCTTTTCCATAAGCACGTATGACTATATTCGGAATACATGCCTACATTACATTGATGAATTGGAGCTAGTTCTGTGTCACCCTATGTCATGACTGTTACATGATGAACCGCATCCGGCATAATTCTCCATCACAGGTCCAATGCCTATGAGCTTTTCACATATTGTTCTTCGCTTATTTACTTTTTCGTTGCTACTGTTACAATCACTACAAAACCCAAAAATATTACTTTTGCTACCGTTGCTGTTATTTCCATATTACTTTGCTACTAAATAGTTTGCTGCAGATACTAAGTTATCCAGGTGTGGTTGAATTGACAACTCAGCTGCTAATACTTGAGAATATTCTTTGGCTCCCCTTCTGTCGAATCAATAAATTTGGGTTGAATACTCTACCCTCGAAAACTGTTGCGATCCCCTATACTTGTGGGTTATCAAGACTATTTTCTGGCACCGTTGCCGGGGAGCATAGCTCTATTCTTTGAGTCACTTGGGATTTATATCTGCTGGTCACTATGAAGAACTTGAAAGATGCTAAGACAAAAATTTATCCCTCAACTACGAGGGGAGGTAAGGAACTGCCATCTAGCTCTGCACTTGATTCACCTTCTGTTTTGAGTAAGCTTACGACACCTAAACCTGCTACTGCTATTAATTCTGATATGCCGCATGTTATTGATGATGCCACTTCTGCTATGCATGATACTTATGATGAAACTACTTCTATGCTTGATACTACTGTGCCACTTGGTGAATTTCTTGATGAACAACTTGCTAGGGCTAGAGAGAATGAAATTATTGAAACTGATAATATTGAAGATAGTGATGATGAAGACTCTCCCCCTAATAAATATGAATTGCCTGTTGTGCCTAAGGGTTATGTTCTGGATGAAGAATCTGCTAGAGCTATTCTTGCTTGCAATGATAGAAGTGATCTTAAGAAGCTATTAGCTAAATGGAATCAGCGATCTCTTAATGCTAGAATGAAATCTGGCCCTACTTTTGCTACTTCACCTATCTGTGTTACTGATAAGGATTATGAATTCTCTGTTGATCCTGATATAATTACTTTGGTTGAATCTGATCCTTTTTATGGCTATGAATCTGAAACTGTTGTGGCACATCTTACTAAATTAAATGATATAGCCACCCTGTTCACTAATGATGAGAAATCTCGCTATCTTTACATCCTTAAAATATTTCTGTTCTCATTAAAGGGTGATGCTAAGATATGGTTTAATTCTCTTGATCCTGGTTGTGTGCGTAGTCCCCAGGATATGATTTATTACTTCTCAGCTAAATATTTCCCTGCTCATAAGAAACAAGCTGCTTTAAGGGATATATATAATTTTGTGCAAATTGAAGAAGAGAGTCTCCCACAAGCTTAGGGGAAGCTTCTCCAATTACTTAATGCTTTGCCTGATCATCCTCTGAAGAAAAATGAAATACTTGATATCTTTTATAATGGACTAACCGATGCTTCCAGAGATACCTGGATAGTTGTGTTGGTTCTGTTTTCAGGGAAAGAACACTGGATGAAGCTGAGATTCTATTGAATAATATGTTGACAAATGAAAATAATTGGACACTTCCTGAGCTAACTCCTGAGCCTATTCCTAAACCAACTCCGAAGAAGAGAGGTGTTATATTTATCAGTCCTGAAGATATGCACGAGGCAAAGAAATCTATGAAAGAAAAAGGTATTAAAGTTGAAGATGTTAAGAATTTACCTCCTATTGAAGAAATACATGGTCTTAATTTACCGCTTGTTTAAGAAACATACGATCTCAATCCATCACCTATTGAAGAAACTCATGGTCTTGATAACCCGACACAGGTAGTAAAGGTAAATTCTCTCTATAGATATGATAAAGCTGAAATCCCTCCTACTAAGTTTGCTAGCCGATGTTTGTATGAATTTGATAACTTTATGGTTAAGCAAGAAGATTTTAATGATTATTTGGTAGACAATTAAAACAAAATGCTTATATGATTGAACACTTGGGTGATTATATGTCTAGAGTTAAAGGTGAACTTAAACTCATTACTAAACATGCTTCTATGGTTACCACTCAAGTAGAACAAGTACTTCAAGCTCAAAATGGTTTGCTCAATGGATTAAATAGTAAGAAAAATGATTATGATGTTAGAGTGGCTACTAGAACCGGTAAAATGACTCAGGAACCTTTGTATCCTGAAGGCCACCCTAAGAGAATTGAGCAAGATTCTCAAAGAAATAATTTAGATGCACCTAGTTCTTATAAAAAGAAGAAAAAGAAAAATGATAGGACTTTGCATGCTTCTAGTGAACCTATTGCTGAACCACCTGAGAATCCAAATGATATTTATATTTCTGATGCTGAAACAAAATATGGTAATGAACATGAATCTAGTGATAATATTAATGATGATGTTCATGATGATGCTCAACCTAGCAATGATAATGATG
The DNA here is from genome assembly GCA_904067115.1 of Aegilops sharonensis. Taxonomy (NCBI): domain Eukaryota; kingdom Viridiplantae; phylum Streptophyta; class Magnoliopsida; order Poales; family Poaceae; genus Aegilops; species Aegilops sharonensis. Next base: position 761,538,814 of record LR880969.1, on the reverse strand, counting down.
TAGAAATTGAACCTGCTGTTGATCTTGATAACCCACAATCAAAGAATCAACGTTATGATAAGAGAGACTTTGTTGCTAGGAAACACGGTAAAGAAAGGAGCCATGGGTTCAGAAACCCATGCCTTTTCCTCCGAAACCATCCAAGAAAAAGGATGATGAGGATTTTGAGCGCTTTGCTGAGATGATTAGACCTATCTTCTTGCGTATGCGATTAACTGATATGCTCAAAATGAATCCTTATGCTAAGTACTCCCTCTGTCCGGAAATACTTGTCGCAGAAATGGATAAAAATGGATGCACCTAAAACTAAAATATGACTAGATACATTCATTTCTCCGACAAGTATTTTCGGACGGAGGGAGTATATGATAGATATTGTCACTAATAAAAGAAAGATAGCGGAAGCTGAAATTTCCACCATGCTTGCTAATTATACTTTTAAGGGTGGAATACCTAAGAAACTTGGAGATCCAGGAGTACCAACTATACCATGCTCCATTAAAAGAAACTATGTTAAAACTGTTTTATGTGATCTTGGAGCCGGTGTTAGTGTTATGCCTCTCTCTTTATATCGTAGACTTGATTTGAATAAGTTGACACCTACTGAAATATCTTTGGAAATGGCTGATAAGTCAAATGCTATACCTATCGGTATTTGTGAGGATGTGCCTGTTGTGGTTGCAAAGGTTACTATTTTAACGGACTTTATTATTCTTGATATTCCCGAGGATGATAGTATGTCTATTATTCTTGGAAGACCCTTTTTGAATACTGCAGGGGCTGTTATTGATTGCAACAAAGGCAATGTCAATTTTCACGTTAATGGTAATGAGCATACGGTACACTTTCCGAGGAAACAACCTCAAGTTCACAGTATCAACTCAATTGGAAAAATTCCATCGATTGTTTTTGGAGGTTTTGAATTTCCTCTTCCTACTGTCAAGAAGAAATATGATATTCTTATTATAGGGGATGTGCATATCCCCATTGAGGTGACATAGTGTTATTCGAAATTTCTCCGGTTCCATGTTAGTCGGAAGGAGTTTGTTAACAAGACCTGATCAACCTTGTTAGTGGATTCCATTTGATGAGCATGAGATGGACGAAACTAGAAGGCACAACCTTCTGTACCCTCTCTTTACTTTCTGTTATTTAGTTAAAATGAAGTAAAAATAGTATTTTTCTGTCTGTTTTCTGAATTATCTGTGCAATATAAAAATACCCCGAAAATAAAAGTTCTCCAAATGCCCTGAAATTGAAATATGATTTTTTCTAGAATATTTGAGAATATCTGGAACTGAGAACACAGCAGGGGGAGCAAACACCTGGCCACGAGGGTCCAGGGCGCGCCCCCCTGCCTAGTGGGCCCATGGTGGCTCCGCTCCACTTATTCCTGCCCCCACACACTTCTTCTTCCTCCCAAAAAAATCACTATCCAGCTCAAGCACGAGTTCTAGCTCATTTTGCTGCGATTTTCGATCTCCTTGCTCAAAGCACCTCTCACAAAACTGCTTGGGGAGATTGTTCCTTGGTATGTGACTCCTCCATTGGTCCAATTAGTTTTTGTTCTAGTGCTTTATTCATTGCAAATTTGTGCTGCCTAGGTGACCATGCTCTTGAGTTTGCATGTCATTTATATGGTTCCAAGTAGTTCTAATGCATGATATAGGCTCTAGGCACTTGTAGGAGTAGTTGCTATCAATTTTGTTGAGTTTGATTCACTTTTATTTGAAGTTACTAAAAATTTCAGAATTTTTCAGAATGTAATGAAGAGATTTTTGAGGGGCTCATCAAGCTGAAGCTCGAAGGAAAAGCAAAGTGAAGAAGCACAGAGGCCCAAATATAATTTGCCTCGCATCGCAGAGGCCTCACCGACTTCCTCCGTGACCAACGCAAACAGTCTGTATCTTGTTCCGCTGGCGGCCGTTCACGCTTACCGGAACCCTACATCAGCCATAGAGCCGGAGCCGGAACCACAATTTGAACCTCCACGGCAGTCTAACTACTAGTGGGATCTGGAGATGATTGCCAACCAGTGGCAATCAGAGTCTTCTTCATCGCAGTACGACCCCGGCTACAACTATGGATATCCGCCAGGCCACCCGTGGCAATAAACCTGTTGGGGAACGTAGTAATTTCAAAAAAAATCCTATGCACACGCAAGATCATGGTGATGCATAGCAACAAGAGGGGAGAGTGTTGTCCACGTGCCCTCGTAGACCGAAAGCGGAAGCGTTAGCACAACGCAGTTGATGTAGTCGTACGTCTTCACGATCTGACCGATCAAGTACCGAACCACGGCACCTCCGAGTTCAGCACACGTTTAGCCCGATGACGTCCCTCGAACTCTGATCCAGCCGAGTGTTGAGGGAGGGTTTCTTCAGCACGACGGCATGGTGACGATGTTGATGTTCTACCGACGCAGGGCTTCGCCTAAGCACCGCTACAGTATTATCGAGGTGGACTAGGGTGGAGGTGGGCAACGCACACGGCTAAAAGATCAAACAGGTCAATTATTGTGTCTTTGGGGTGCCCCCTACCCCCGTATATAAAGGAGCAAGGGGGAGGCCGGCCGGCCCTCTATGGCGCGCCCCCAAGAGGGGAATCCTACTAGGACTCCAATTCCTAGTAGGTTTCCACCTAAAGGGAGAGAGGGGGAAGGAAGGAGAGGGAGAGGGAGAAGGAAAGGGGGGCGCCGCCCCCCTCTCCTAGTCCAATTCGGACCAGAGGGGAGGGGCGCGCGGCCTGCCCTAGGCCGCCCCTCTCTCTCTCCACTAAGGCCCATCGAGGCCCATTAGTTCCCCCGGGGGTTCCGATAACCCTCCGGCACTCCGGTTTTATTCGAAACTTCTCCGGAACGCTTCCGGCGTCCGAATATAGTCGTCCAATATATCAATCTTCATGTCTCGACCATTTCGAGACTCCTCGTCATGTTTGTGATCACATCCGGGACTCCGAACAACCTTCGGTACATCAAAACACATAAACTCATAATAAAACTGTCATCGTAACGTTAAGCGTGCGGACCCTACGGGTTCGAGAACTATGTAGACATGACCGAGACACGTCTCTGGTCAATAACCAATAGCGGAACCTGGATGCTCATATTGGATCCCACATATTCTACGAAGATCTTTATCGGTCAGACCACATAACAACATATGTTGTTCCCTTTGTCATTGGTATGTTGCTTGCCCGAGATTCGATCGTCGGTATCTCAATACCTAGTTCAATCTTGTTACCAGCAAGTCTCTTTACTCGTTTCGTAATACATCATCCCGCAACTAACTCATTAGTTGCAATGCTTGCAAGGCTTAAGTGATGCATTACCGAGAGGGCCCAGAGATACCTCTCCGACAATCGGAGTGACAAATCCTAATCTCGAAATACGCCAACCCAACAAGTACCTTTGGTGACACCTGTAGAGCACCTTTATAATCACCCAGTTACGTTGTGACATTTGGTAGCACACAAAGTGTTCGTCCGGTAAACGGGAGTTGCATAATCTCATAGTCATAGGAACATGTATAAGTCATGAAGAAAGCAATAGCAACATACTAAACGATCGAGTGCTAAGCTAACGGAATGGGTCAAATCAATCACACCATTCTCCTAATGATGTGATCCCGTTAATCAAATGAAAACTCATGTCTATGCCTAGGAAACATAACCATCTTTGATCAACGAGCTAGTCAAGTAGAGGCATACTAGTGCACTCTGTTTGTCTATGCATTCACACATGTATCATGTTTCCGGTTAATACAATTCTAGCATGAATAATAAACATTTATCATGAAATAAGGAAATAAATAATAACTTTATTATTGCCTCTGGGGCATATTTCCTTCAAAACCAACTTAGGCCAAAAGCCTAAGCTTGGGGGAGTACGTATTTCCCACCGACATTACATTTATGTTCACACACACTCATTGCTAGATGTTGGTGCTCATACTTTTTCACTATAATATCCATGCTAGTTTATTTTTCATTTTTATGCTTTCTTCTTGTGTGTTTGATAAACCTTAAGAAAAACAAAAAAATAGTAATAGCTTTTAGCTAGTTTACTTTTCTTGCTATAGTAGTAATAATTAAAAAAGAAAATCCAAAAATATTTCCCGTTCTTCTTTTGCTTGTTGGGAGCTTTCCTGTGTAAATAGTTTTATTTCTTTCCTTTTCTTTGGGGGTCGATAGGAGAAGACCATGGTTAAATTGTTGAAATGGCTCTTATATGCATTATTGTTGAATTAACCAAGAGACCATATTGCCTTGTCTTCTCCTGTTTATTGAATGCTCGCAGATTCCAACTTAGTCCAATGCACGTGCACTCTTAACTATTTTCACATTGTTCCGTCGTGCAAGTGAAAGGCAATTATGACGATATATGATGGACTGATTGAGATGAGAGAAGCTGGTATGAACTCGACCTCTCTTGTTTTTGTAAATATGATTAGTTCATCGTTCCTGATTCAGCCTATTATGAATAAACATGTTTGCAATGACAATTAGAGATTATAGTTGCTCGTGCCATGCTTGATTAGCTATGAGTTATAATGGTTTACCTTGCGTGCCAACATGCTATTAAAATGGTTGTGATGTGGTATAGTGGGGTGGTATCCTCCTTTAAATGATTTAAGTGACTCGACTTGGCACATGTTCACACATGTAGTTGAAACAAATCAACATAGCCTTCACGATATTTATGTTCATGGTGGATTATATCCTACTCATGCTTGTACTCAATGTTTATTAATTTTAATGCATGTTCATGACTGTTGTCGCTCTCTAGTTGGTCGCTTCCCAGTCTTTTGCTAGCCTTCACTTGTACTTAGCGGGAATACTGCTTTTGCATCCAATACCTTAAACCCCAAAGTTATTCCATATGAGTCCACCATACTTTCCTATATGCGGTATCTACCTGCCGTTCCAAGTAAATTTGTATGTGCCATACTCTAAACCTTCAAATGAAATTTTGTTTTGTATGCTCGAATAGCTCATGTACCAACTAGGGTTGTCTGTATCTTTCATGCTAGGCGGGTTATTCTCAAGAGGAGTGGACTCCGCTCCTCACTCACGAGAAAATGGCTGGTCACCAGGATGCCCAGTCCCATGCTTTATGCAAACTAAATCAAAATAATTGCAAACAAAACTCCCTCTGGGACTGTTGTTAGTTGGAGGCACTCGTTGTTTCGAGCAAGCCATGGATTGATGCTTGTTGGTGGAGGGGGAGTATAAACTTTACCATTCTGTTTGGGAACCGCCTATAATGTGTGTAGCATGGAAGATATCGCCATCTCTTGGTTGTTATGTTGACAATAAAAGTATGCCGCTCAAAATATTATTTATCTCTATTTTAAAATCGAGCTCTGGCACCTCTGCAAATCCATGCTTCCCTCTGCGAAGGGCCTATCTATTTACTTTCATGTTGAGTCATCACCCTCTTATTAAAAAGCACTAGATGGAGAGCACAGCTGTCATTTGCATCCATTACTATTAATTTATATTGGTATGACTATGATTGGATCTCTTTTACCATGAATTACAATGTCTAGTCAGTCCTTGATCTTTAAAGGTGCTCTGCTTTTATGTTTTGCGGTCTCAGAAAGGGCTAGCGAGATACCATCTTGTTATATCATATCACGATTTTTTTGAGAAAGTGTTGTCAGATTTATTATTATTGCTCGTTAGTTGATTATGCCATTGACATGAGTAAACATGAGACCTAAATGTTATTGTGAATGTGGTTAGTCATAATCTTTGCTGAAAACTTGAATGCTGGCTTTGCATATTTACAACAACAAGAGCAAACAGAGTTTGTAAAAGTTTTTCTTTATCACTTTCAGTTTATCAACTGAATTGCTTGAGGACAAGCAAAGGTTTAAGCTTGGGGGAGTTGATATGTCTCCGTCGTATCTACTTTTACAAACACTTTTGCCCTTGTTTTGGACTCTAACTTGCATGATTTGAATGGAACTAACCCGGACTGACGCTGTTTTAAGCAGACTTTCCATGGTGTTATTTATGTGCAGAAACAAAAGTTCTCGGAATGACCTGAAACTCCACGGAACATATTTTTGGAAAATATTAAAAATACTGGAAGAAGAATCCATGTAAGGGAGCCCACACCCTGTCCACGAGGGTGGGGGCGCGCCTACCCCCCTGGGCGCACCCCCCTGCCTCGTGGGCCCCCTAACGCTCCACCGACCTCAACTCCAACTCCATATATTCACTTTCTGGGAGAAAAAAACCAAAGAGAAGGATTCATCGCGTTTTACGATATGGAGCCGCCGCCAAGCCCTAAAACCTCTCGGGAGGGCTGATCTGGAGTCCGTTCGGGGCTCCGAAGAGGGGAATCCATCGCCGTCGTCATCATCAACCATCCTCCATCACCAATTTCATGATGCTCACCACCGTGTGTGAGTAATTCCATCATAGGCTTGCTGGACGGTGATGGGTTGGATGAGGTCTATCATGTAATCGAGTTAGATTTGTTCGGGTTTGATCCCTAGTATCCACTATGTTCTGAGATTGATGTTGTTATGACTTTGCTATGCTTAATGCTTGTCACTAGGGCCCGAGTGCCATGATTTCAGATCTGAACCTATTTATGTTTTCATGAATATATGTGAGTTCTTGATCCTATCTTGCAAGTCTATAGTCACCTACTATGTGTTATGATCCGGCAACCCTGAAGTGACAATAATCGGGACCACTCCCGGTGATGACCATAGTTTGTGGAGTTCATGTATTCACTATGTGTTAATGCTTTGTTCTGGTACTCTATGAAAAGGAGGCATTAATATCCCTTAGTTTCCGCTAGGACCCCGCTGCCACGGGAGGGTAGGACAAAAGATGTCATGCAAGTTCTTTTCCATAAGCACGTATGACTATATTCGGAATACATGCCTACATTACATTGATGAATTGGAGCTAGTTCTGTTTCACCCTATGTTATGACTGTTAGATGATGAACCGCATCCGGCATAATTCTCCATCACCGATCCAATGCCTACGAGCTTTTCACATATTGTTCTTCGCTTATTTACTTTTCCGTTGCTACTGTTACAATCACTACAAAACCCAAAAATATTACTTTTGCTACCGTTACCGTTACTTCCATATTACTTTGCTACTAAATACTTTGCTGCAGATACTAAGTTATCCAGGTGTGGTTGAATTGACAACTCAGCTGCTAATACTTGAGAATATTCTTTGGCTCCCCTTCTGTCGAATCAATAAATTTGGGTTGAATACTCTACCCTCGAAAACTGTTGCGATCCCCTATACTTGTGGGTTATCAGACGGCAAGGGAGGCAGTTGTGGCGAGGGAGGCAGGGGTGTCGAGGGTGGCTCCGGTGGCGCCGAGGGCGGCTCCGGTGGCGTTGACGAGGCCGCGCGGCTCCGGTGGAGTTGGGGGCGGCTCTGGTGGCGTCCACGGCGCGCGGCTCTGGTGGCTCCGGGGGCATCGACGTCGGCAGGAGACGGCGGCGAAGTGGGGCGACGGTGAATTGGGGACATGGCGGCGAAGTGGGGGCGAGGGATTTGGGGGAGAAGTGGTGGTCGGGTGGAGGGAAAACTGCTGGTTAAGAGAAACATAGCGGTAACGCGTTAAGGGAAACGCGTTATAGCTAAGTTAGCTATAGCGCGTTTCACAAAACGCGCTACTGCTAAGCCTGTCTCCTTTTTTCCCTTTCTCATCTATTTTTCTTTACATTTTATTTTTTTTCCTTTCTCCTTTTTCTATTTCTTTCATTTTCATTTACTTTTCTATTTGTTGTTCGATTTATTTTCTTTTCGTTAGCAGTAGCGCCTTTCTACATAAACGCGCTGCTACAATAGACATAGCGGTAGCGCAGTTTAAACAAGAATGCTACTACTATGTGTAGCTTATTGGCTTAGTCGTGAGAATTTTAGTTGTAGCGCATTTATAGTTAGGCACGCTACTGCTACGTTTGTATCTGTAGCGCCCTTATCATGCACGCGCTACTGCTATTTAGCACTAGCGCCCTTTTTTAACAAGTGCTACTGCTAAAGTTCTGCGTATAAGGTTTTCCCTAGTAGAGTAAATACCCCAATATTCCAGAAACCCTAAAGGCATCGACGAAATATTCATCCAGCCGCCGCAGAGTCCAGAACCACCAGATCCAATCTAGACACCATCTCGGATGGGGTTCACCACTTCCATTGGTGCCTCTCCGATGATGCGTGAGTAGTTCTTTGTAGACCTTCGGGTCCGTAGTTAGTAGCTAGATGGATTTCTCTCTCTCGCTGAATTCTCAATACAATGGTCTCTTGGAGATCCATATGATGTAACTCTTTTGCGGTGTGTTTGTTGGGATCTGATTAACTTTGAGTTTATGATCAGTCATATCTTTTTATATCCATGAAAATTATTTGAGTTTCTTTGGTCTCTTATATGCATGATCTCTTATAGCCTCATATTTCTTCTCCGATATTTGGGTTTTGTTTGGCCAAGTTGATCTATTTATCTTGCAATGGGAATAGGTGCCCGGTAGTGGGTTCGATCTTACGGTGCTTGATCCCAGTGACAGAAAGGGAACCGACACGTATGTATCTTGCTACTAATTAAGGATAAAAAGATGAGATCTATATCTACCGCCATAGATAAACGGATCTTGTCTACATCATGTCATCGTTCTTATTGCATTACTCCATTTTTCCATGAACTTAATACACTAGATGCATGCTGGATAGTGGTCGATGTGTGGAGTAATAGTAGTAGATGCAGGCAGGAGTCGGTCTACTAATCTTGGACGTGATGCCTATGTAATGATCATTGCCTGGATATCGTCATGAGTATTTGAAGTTCTATCAATTTCCCAACAGTAATTTGTTTACCCGCCGTTTGCTATTTTTCCTGAGAGAAGCCACTCGTGAAACCTACGGCCCCCGGGTCTTCTTTCTCATATATTTGCTTGCGATCTACTTTTCCTTTGCATTTTTATTCAGATCTATTAAACCAAAAATACAAAAATACCTCATTGCATTTTATTTATTTTTATTTTATTTGGCATTGGATCTATCAATCTACTACAAATTTACCTCATGTCCTTTGCCTATCTTGAGGCGCCGTACCCCGGAAGGGATTGACAACCCCTTTAACACGTCGGGTTGCGAGGATTTGTTATCTGTGTGCAGGGGCTGTTTATGTTGTGTTGCTTGGTTCTCCTACTGGTTCGATAACCTTGGTTTCATATCTGAGGGAAATACCTACCGCCGTTGTGTTGCATCATCCCTTCCTCTTTGGGGAAATACCGACGTAGCTTCAAGCGACATCAGTAACATACCGATGACAAAGGGAATGATGTATGTTGTTATGTGGTTCGACCGATAAGATCTTCGTAGAATATGTGGGAGCCAATATGAGCATCCAGGTTCCGCTATTGGTTATTGACCGGAGATGTGTCTCGGTCATGTCTACATAGTTCTTGAACCCGTAGGGTCCGCACGCTTAACGTTCGATGACGATTTGTATTATGAGTTATGTGTTTTGGGGACCGAAGTTTGTTCGAAGTGCCGGATGAGACCACGGACATGACGAGGAGTCTCAAAATGTTCAAGAGGTAAAGATTGATATATTGGAAGGTTATATACGGACACCGGAATGGTTCCGATAAGGTTCGGGGTTCGAGGATTTTTTGAAGTACCGGGAGGCTACCAGATCCCCCCGGGAAAGTTAATGGGCCTAATGGGCCATAGTGGAGGAGAGGAGGCAGGCCACGGGAGCTGGCGCCCCCCCCCCCCCTTGCCCAATCTGAATAGGACAAGGGGAGGGGGCGTGGGCCCCCTCTTTCCTTCTCCTTCTCCCTCCTTTCCCCTTTCCCCCTCTCCGTTGGAAGGAAAGGGGGGCGAATCCTACTAGGAACGGAGTCCTAGTAGGACTCCCCCCTCTTGGCGCCCCCCCCCCCTTGGGCCGGCCTCCTCCTCCTCCCCCCTCCTTTATATACGTGGGAAGGGGGCACCCCAATGGCACAACAGTTGTTTCTTAGCCGTGTGCGGTGCCCCCTCCATAGTTTACCACCTCTGTCATATTGTCGTAGTGCTTAGGCAAAGCCATGCATGGATCACATCACCAACACCATCACCACGTCGTCGTGCTGACGGAACTCTCCCTCGACCTTGGACTGGATCAAGAGCTCGAGGAACGTCATCGAGCTGAACGTGTGCTGAACACGGAGGTGTCGTACGTTCGATACTTGGATCGGTTGGATCGTGAAGACGTTCGACTACGTCAACCGCGTTAACTAAAGGCTTCCGCTTTCGGTCTACGAGGGTAAGTGGACACACTCTCCCGTCTCGTTGCTATGCTTCTCCTAGATAGATCTTGCGTGATCGTAGGAAATTTTTTGGATTACTACGTTCCCCAACAGGAAGAGGACGGAGATACCTTATTCCAACATGTCATCGTCTCCACCACATCGTTGATGCTGTCGGGGAAACAAAAACCTAAAGAAACAAATGGACACGTTCACACTCCTCTTGTCGCCGACGAGGCCGCTGGACGGGGAAGATGAGGGGGAACAAGACAACAACATGAGAGAGACCTTCGGTGGAGTAGTTGTGGTGTCAGCTAGGGTTGGTAAATAGTGGTCTCATGATGCCTCACTATTCACCCCTCTAGTTCTCCTTAGGGTCGATTTGACGAGATAAAAAGAATAAGATGGTAAAAAAAACTCCAATTTTGGGTATGAGGAAGGACCCCTTAGAATTTGAGTCGGCTCTCCCATTGGGAGTTATTTTGTAAAGAACTAGATCCCTCCTGATCCCTAATCTTCTACGAGAGCGACGTCAGCCAAAGTAGATTGGTGAGAGAAGTGCGGAGGATCGAGCCGTGAATACTATGTTGATTAGCATTATGTCGGTGTAGATTGCACTGCCACTGCACCCAGGCAACAACAGTTGTATTCTTGGTTGCTTTGGTTGTAGGGATGTCAACCGGGTCCCGTTTAATCCTGATTAAAGTCCACTTATGATATGATAGTTCAAAAAAAAAATTTGGTTATTTAAGAAAAATGAACTATCAAGCTAGCAAAAACTAACTAAACGAGATTGCATACACCATTTATTTGCCACTTACATCCCTAGTTGGTTGAATGTCAATCGCACGCAGGAGGTCAATGTTGGCGACTCCTTGAATAAACACGTTTGGTTCCTGATTTGTATTAGTATCATCGGCTCACACCCTGGTCGCAAGGGCGACACAGTGGTGAAAGATGAGCATAGGAGAGAGGGACATATGATGGCTACAAATCGGGAAAGGTGCTCGTCATCAATGGTTATTGTACATAAGGCAGGGGCGGAGCTTCATTGGGGCCGAACCGGGTCATGGCCCGCCCATGTTTTTCGTGATTTTTATATACATATGCACTGAACCCAGTCCACCACTTTGCACTACAAATTGAGCCAAGCCTCCAAGGTCTCGCACGAGTGCACAGGAGCAGTTGCCGCTAGCCGGCCAGGACTACGTCACCACCGTTGGCAGCTCAAGCAGGCGCAAATATCGCGGCGTGCAGCCAACCACCATCCCATATCCACACAGATCGCACAGCCTCCTCGCAGCTAAATGCACACATGGAAGACTATGCGCGTGCCACCTCTCGACCTTGTCATCCGCTCTTGCTTCTTGATGCCTGCTTCACGGCTCTGCGCGAGCTTGCCATGGTGCCACCCGCCCTTTTCTTCGGGCTTCAGCCTATGCATCGGCCAGGGGAGAATACCACATGATACCAACACTTACATGCTCCCATGATACCAATTTGAAAAATTCAAATTTAAACGTGTCAAAAAATTCCAAAAAAAATCATAGATGTTCTCAATATATGTGTCTACAAGCCCTAAAAAAATCAGATCCAAATTCAAATTGTGCAATGAGAAACAAAAAAGACAAATTAAGCATAAATAGTGTTAATAAAGACAAAACATGAATAGTGTAGAAAAACTACACTATTCACAACAGATTTGTCTTTTTTATTTCTCGATGTGTATATCGAATTTGGATCTGGGTTTTTTAGGTCTTGTAGACACATATGTTGAGAACATCTATGATTTTTTTGGAATTTTTTGACATGCTTAAATTTAAATTTTTTGAATTGGTATCATGGGAGCATATAAGTGTTGGTATCATGTGATATTCTCCCCGTCGGCCAGTCCTGTCCCTGGCCCTTGGGATCATGTCGTTGTACCATCCAGATGCCTCCGACCCCTACCTCACTGCTGCAGTCCGTTGTGTTACCAACCAGGATTGCCAGTTTGCTGACAACGCTGAGTAGATCTCGATGTTCACCTCTGGACAATGGTGCCACTAATAATTTTTAATTACTCCATGGGTAGTGTGTTTATGTTGTCCATTGGTTAAACTAATAATAATTAATGCATTTTTTACCAAATTATATGGGGAAATAGACTATAAAGAGATATTTTTTATTTCAGAATTCACACCTAATGCTTATTTTTTTTGTTAACTGTGTTTGAGTGTATGAAGATCAATGAAACAAGGTTGTGTAGTAAGTTAGAAGAGTGTATGAAGATCACTGAAACAAAGAAGATGACTATCTTGCCGGTAACTTGTTTGTATATAGGCTGGAAATTGAGTGAGAACAAAAGGTACAGTAGTGACTAATGCCTAAAATTTTATGCTCTTCTTTACCTTGGCCTACCCAACTTTTTCTTTGAAATTTTGCCATTGAGAGAAGGTACGACGCCTGCTGCATTGATCCATTGCCAATTTTTCTATGACATGCCATTGAATCTTCTCGTCTAAGGTGGCCAATCTTCTTCCTCTTGGCCAAGATACCAGATGGAGGGCAACACAAAGTCCATGGTGTGGTGCTATGGAAGTTTGTCCATCCAAGTAATGTTGTCTCCATGGACGACGAGACAGGGTTATTGAGGGAGCTGCTAGGGACCCAATAGCAATCTTCATCCGCTTATTGGGTTACTTTTTTTACAAAAAAATTCATGGATCAATTTACTATGATCCTGTTGTGAGATGTTGTGTACAATTACCTTTCGGGATTAAGGTTGTGTTTGCTTTGGGGTATGTTTGGATGGTTGTAGGTATCTCCGACCAACTGGTTAGGATAGTCATTTTTTCCTGTTTGATTGGCTGGGTAAGATGAATCAATATTTTGTTTGGTTGGAAGGATGTGAAAGGTGGTTGGGGATAACTATTTGAGTGTTTGGTTTAAGGGGTGAGGAACGGATAGAGGTTGTGATGACCTTTTGATTGAGGTGGTAAAATTACCCCTCGACCATGATAAATTTCTAAGTTGAACTAAACTTCAACTTCATGTTTTTACAAAACATACCAACAACTATAATAAGGTGTGGTCCCTCAAGGCGTTTCTTCCGTTATAGAAAAACAAGAGATATGAAATAGCCTTTTTAGTTAGCTGTTGAATCTACCATTCAACATGAATATTTTTGTTTCTTTACTGAAATTGGTGATGGTGTGGCATAAGATGACGATGTCAAGTGACGGAGACAAAAAAGTTGTGGTGATCCTGGTTGGTGTGAGCGTGCATTTCCCATCCATAGCTCTCAGTGGC